>LR738709.1:346596069-346732042 GCA_902687465.1 Secale cereale | reverse complement strand
GGAGGGCCGGCGCCGGGGCGGGGGAGGGCCGGCGACGGGGTGGGTGAGCGACGGTGACGGGGTGGGCGAGCTAGAGCGGTTCTGTCCCGAGATGAGATGCGATGCACCGCTATGCATCCGACCGGTCGGTAGCAGTAGGATTAGAAGCAATCCGGACGTTCGATCTGTTACCTAATCACTGCGCGTGGTATAGGCTAGTTTCCTTGTTAAATGAGTGCTTTATTGGTAACGGTCCCATGAATTTTCTGCTTCATAATCAATGTCCTCAAAATAGGCAATCTGTTTCCTTAAACTGCTTCCTAGAATGATTTCAAACCCTATTGTTAATGCTATAAT
The DNA here is from genome assembly GCA_902687465.1 of Secale cereale. Lineage (NCBI taxonomy): Eukaryota > Viridiplantae > Streptophyta > Magnoliopsida > Poales > Poaceae > Secale > Secale cereale. The sequence goes on along the minus strand of LR738709.1, from coordinate 346,731,706 downwards.
CTCGGAAAAAAATATGGTTAGTACTCACGAGTAAATCAAGTAATTAATTACGATATTTCTTAAGATGTGCTTCCATACTAATGGTAACATGATTTTAATACCACGGAATCATTATTCTTGACGAATGGAAGCATTCTTCTTGACCAGCGGAAGCATCATTTTCTGGTGAATTAAATGTGGTGGTTCCATGTACCAATGAATTGGCTTCCATAGTGGATTAAACTTGATATAATTTTATAGGAATTTGCACTTAAGGGATTATTTGATTTACTTCAAAAACATGAAAACTGTGTTTCCATGAACTAGAAAATTGCTACTGAACAAATAAGACATTTTCATAGAAAAAATATACTATCCTGGGTGCACTTGGTTCAAACACATCAGGGATCAATGTGTTCCCCAGAAATATGAATGTGCCCAATTTTTTCCATGGACAAAAGATTATGCTTCAATGAGAAACAATTTACATCGAATTGTTCCTTACGAAAAATATATTGCTCCTACTAGTTTCCGCCCTTGCTTCTCTATTGGATAATACTATGCGACTCTCAAGCTGGCCTTTGGCGCAGCTCCTCAAGGCTTGCATCATCTTGGTGCCGGTGACATACTAGGAGCTGCATATCGGTTTGCTTCTGCCGGCTCGATGAAGTAAATTTTTAGGGTGGCCAGTGCTTCATACAGTGCTTCCAACACTGTCCAAATCACAAAGGAATAGCTTGAAGCAAAACATCATTCCAACTGAAGCAAAACAAACATTGAATGGAAGCATATAAGCAAGGTATGTTTGGTGAACAAGTGTGCAAGAACATATGTATGGCCGAAGCACATAATTTAGCATTTTAAAGCAATAATAAAGTAAGATGGAAGCATACACATACAATTACATACACTAGCAAATGGATTGACAATCATGTCGTTATAATTTTCTTAAGCATGAAGTCATATTGTTACAAACGATGATGGAGATACCGCGTATGAGTGGTCTGACGATTTTGTTTTTTAGGAAGTATGATAGGAAGTGTTTTTTTTACATATGTGGATGGGTGGGGAGAGAGGGAGGGGATAATTAACCCCACAGTTTTTTTACCTTAAAAAAATAACCCATCTCTTTGCCATCTGCCAGCAGATGGCAAAGAATCTCTGCCGTCTGCTGGCAGATGGCAAAGAGGTGGGGCTGGTACGCCGTTAACCCCTTGACGACAACATGATTTGGCTACCTCTTTGCCATCTGCTGGCAGATGGCAAATAATTGGCTGATGGCAACCATGTTCTTCGCCATCTGTCAATTCTTTGCCATCTGTTTTTTATAAGCAAATGGCAAAGAAGTTCTTTGCCATCAGCTGGCAGATGGCAAAGAGCTGGCTGATGGCAAAAATCCAGATTTCAGTAGTGGTGAGCCATGGAAAGAGCACTATGGGTGGAATAGAGGTGATTGTGGAGAAGACAAAAAGGAGGGAGATAGTCTCACATCGACTAGGCGTATCAACGGGTTATGGAGATGCCCATCAATAGATATCAATGTGAGTGAGTAGGGATTGCCATGCAACGGATGCACTAGAGCTAAATATGAATGAAAGATCAACAAAAGAAACTAGTAGGTGTGCATCCAACTTGCTTGCTCATGAAGACCTAGGCCATTTGAGGAAGCCCATCGCTGGAATATACAAGCCAAGTTCTATAACGGAAATTACCACTAGTATATGAAAGTGACTAAACATGAGACTCTCTACAATGAAGAACATGGTGCTACTTTGAAGCACAAGTGTGGAAAAAAGATAGTAGCAATTGTCCCTTCTCTCTTGTCTCTCATTTTTGTGGAGGGGCTCTCCTTTTTTTATTAGCCCCTCTCTATTTTTTGGGCCATCTCTCATTTTTTTATTGGCCTTTCCTCACATGGGACAATGCTCTAATAATGATGATCATCACACTTTTATTGATTTACAACTCGATACTCCAACAAGTATGACTCTACATGAATGCCTCCGGTGGTGTACCGGGATGTGCAATGAATCAAAAGTCACATGTATGAAAATTATGCATGGTGGCTTTGCCACAACTACGATGTCAACTACATGTTCATGCATGGCAATATGACAATATGATGTGTGTCATATGAATGGAATGGTGGAAAGTCGCATGTCAATATATCTCGGAATGGCTATGGAAATGCCATGATAGGTAGGTATGGTGGCTGTTTTGAGGAATAATATGGTGGTTGTTTTGAGGAAGGATATATAGTGGGTTTATGGCACCGGTGAAAGTTTCGCGGTACCAGAGAGGCTAGCAATGATGGAAGGGTGAGAGTGCGTATAATCCATGGACTCAACATTAGTCATAAGAACTCATATACTTATTGCGAAAATCTATGAGTCATCAAAACAAAGCAATCAACGCATGCTCCTAGGGGCGAGGTTGGTAGGAGTTAACCATCGCGCGCCCCCGACCTCCACACAAAGGTTGACACTTTACAAATACCTCATGCTCTAACTTCGTCACATAGCGGTTCACCATACGTGCATGATACGGGAATCACTAAACTTAACACAAGTATTTCTCAATTTCATAATAACTCCACTAGCATGACTCTAATATCACAATCCTCATATCTCAAAACAATTATCAAGCATCCAACATCTCATTCTATCCAATGCACTTGGTGTGATTTTTTTACTACATTGATATTGGATGTCTATCATGTGAAGACTAGTTTCTTTAGCCTAAACACATTACCACGCTGTTTTAATAGACTCTCAAATAGATATAAGTGAAGCATGAGAGTTCAACAATTTCTACAAAATATAACCACCATCGTGCTCTAAAAGGTATAAGTGAAGCACTAGAGCAAAAACTATTCAACTCAAAAGATATAAGTGAAGCACATAGAGTGTTCTAACAATTCCTAGGCCATATTTAACTCTCTCAAATAGGTGTGTCCAGAAAGGATGATTGTGACAAACTAACAAGAAAAGACCAAAATTATACAAGACGCTCCAAGCAAAACACATAACATGTTGCGAATAAAAATATAGCTCCTAGTATAGTTACCGATGGATGAAGACGAAAGAGAGGATGCCTTCCCGGGGCATCCCCAAGCTTGGCTTTTGATTATCCTTGAATTACTTGGGGTGCCATGGGCATACTCAATCTTAGGCCTTTGCTACTCTTTGTTCCATAGTCCATCAAAGCAATACACAAAACTTGAAAACTTCACAGCACAAAACTTAGACAAAAATTCTCGTGAGCTCCGTTAGTATAAGAAAACAAATCACTACTCAAAGGTACTGCAATGAATTCATTTTTTGTTTATTTTGATGTTAAACCTACTGTATTCCAACTTCTCTATGGTTCATATCCTCCAATACTACTCATAGATGCATTGAAATAAGCAAACAACACACGAAAAACAGAATCTGTCAAAAACAGAACAGTCTGTAGTAATCTGCAGGTTTCGCCTACTTCCGAGACTTCAAAAAATTCAAACTAAATTGGTAAATTTGTGAAATTTGTCTACTAATAATCTGCAAAAAGAATCAACTAAATATAATGCTGCAGTAAAATCTGACGACTACTTTAGCGAGCGCTAACGATTCTGTTTTTCACAGCAAGATCACATAAACTTCACACAAGTCTTCCCAAAGGTTCTACTTGGCACAAATACTAAACTAAACATGAAACCATATCTAATCAGAGGCTAGATGCAATATTTATTCCCTAACAGCAAAAAAACAAAAAAAAAATAAAGTTGGGTTGCCTCCCAACAAGCGCTACCGTTTTACGCCCCTAGCTAGGCACGATACAAGATAGATCTAGGTATTGCCATCTTTGGAAGGCAATCCATAAGTGGCTATCACGATAGATTCATATGGTAATTTGATTTTATTTCTAGGAAATTGTTCCATGCCTTTCCTTAACGGAAATTGGAATATAATATTTCCTTCCTTCATATCAATAATTGCACTAATCGTTCTAAGGAAAGGTCTACCAAGAATAATAGGACATGAAGGATTGCAATCTATATCAAGAACAATGAAATCTACGGGCACATAATTCCTATTAGAAACAATAAGAACATAATTAATTCTTCCCATAGGTTTCTTGATAGTGGAATCCGCAAGATGCAAATTTAAAGAACAATCATCAAGCTCATGGAACCCTAGCAAATCACACAAAGTTTTTGGGATAGTGGAGAAACTTGCACCCAAATCACACAAAGCATAGCATTCATGATCTTTTATTTTTCTTTTAATAGTAGGTTCCCACTCATCATAAAGCTTTCTAGGGATAAAAACTTCTAACTCAAGTTTTTCTTCATAAGATTGCATCAAAGCATCATCTATGTGTTTGGTAAAAGCTTTATTTTGAATATAAGAATGCAGATAATTTAGTACGGATTGCAACAAGGAAATACAATCAATCAAAGAGCAATTATCATAATTGAATCCCTTGAAATCGAAAGTAGTGGGTTCATCACTATGCAAAGTTTTAATCTCTTCACTACCACTTTTAACAATTTTAACATCAAGATCTAAAAACTCCGAATCGTTGGGACACCTTAAAGCAGAATCATTTCCAATCCTATCTTCATCAAGATTTATACTAGAAAACAAGGATCTAATAGGAGACACATCAATAACTTTTAGATCTTCATCTTTATTTTCATGATAACTAACTTTTAGATCTTCATCTTTATTTTCATGATAACTTGAACAACACGCTTTAATATAATCTTCTCTTTTAGCACGCATACTAGCAGCTCTTTCTTTACATTCATCAATGGAAATTTTCATGGCTTTGAGATACTCATTGATATCATGCTTAGGTGGGATAGATCTAAGTTTCAAAGAATCAACATCAAGAGTAATTCTATCCACACTTCTAGCCAATTCATCAACCTTAAGCAATTTCTCTTCAAGCATAGCATTGAAATTCTTTTGCGAGATCATAAACTCCTTAACACTAGTTACAAATTCAGAAGGCATCTTTCCATAAGAGTTGTTATAGGAATTACCATAATTATTAGAGGAATTACTAGGAAAAGGCCCAGAATTATTCCTACCAACAAAATTTACATCCAAAGATTCATTGCTATTTTCAATCAAAGTGGACAAAGGCATACCATTAGGATCAGAAGAGGCACTCTGTCAGGACCCCGATCCTAAGTCACACCGATCTAGCTTGTAACACATCATATCAATTTGCGGCCTCACGCATGGTATCCCCACGGGTGCCAACTTACCTGGCCCGGGACCGTTTGCGCATTTTGGCACACGTATATGATAATGTCGATAGCATCCATATGACAGAGAACCCGGGCCGACATGGCTAGTTATAAACCAAAAGTGGCACTAAATTACAAAGACATGCATCCATGACCCAGCAACGAACGTGTCAGTTATCAACGTATGAACCCAAGTCGTAGCAAGCTACATGGACTTAAAGAAACAACGCGTGACATTTCCCCTAAGGGACAGACACAGGAACGAAGAAGGACACATGCCGGCCAGCCTACGTGTTCCGGAGCAGTAGCAAGCTACCAAGGCTTAGTGGAAGCACTAGGAGGCATTTCCCTGTAAGATAGGCTACCAAAGGTAAACAACTAGGAGTCGGAACCCACACATACCAAGCATTTCAATCATACACACAATATTCTCAATATGTGCAAATACAACATTGCATCACATCAGAACTCTATGACTCAAAGTACTTTATTTAAGAGGCTCCGAAGAGCCATACATAACATATCCATACAGGTAGGGGTCACATGACCCAACACTCATGTCATACAATCATACAAGCACAAGCGGAAGCTAACATGTCTGAGTACAGACAACTTGGAAATAAAACAGGCTTGGTGTAGCCTGACTATCTACAAGGCCCTTCACGAGCTCAGGATCTCCGTCTGGGTAGCAAGCTACTCATCGACGTCAACGTCTATGTAAAATCCATCAGAAGGGTCAAGGTTCTCCTCTGCAACAGTTATTAAGCAAACATGAGTACAAAGGTACTCAGCAAGTCTTACAATAGAACCTATCATACATGCATCATTATCAACAAGGGTAGTGGAGTTCATAGCAGCAAGCCAGCTTTGACTCTTGGCTAACCTATACTACAACTCTTAGTAGATTGCAAGATAAGACTACGTACACGAGTCCTCTACTCACCACAACAATACACCACCGTGGATCCTCTTCCGTCATCCTACGGAAGGGCCATCCACGACACTCACACTTGTCTTGAGGCTTTTAGTAGTATCCATCAACTTGTCTATGAACTGTATAAGTAACCAAGTGGTCCGTACCGCGAACAACGGCTATTCTAATAGATTGGTAACCTTGCAAGGGTGTACTTCACACATGTTTCCTTCACTTAGCGTCTGCACACGACATGTGCTCGGCAGACTTCAAGCGAAAGCCGATATGGGTGTAGACCACGACCTAACCAACCACTCAAGTCTCTCATCCAGGTTTATCGCCTATTTGGGTTCCATCAGTGGGGAGATCCGGCCAGGGTGTCGTTCACGGCCCCAAACGATGTGTACAGGGTTCCCGAGTCACCAAACGGGCGACCGGTACACCGTGCCACGTACCAGCCGCATCACAGCCCACCCCGAGGGTCAGCGCTGTGCACGACCACCAGTAAACTACAAACACCAGAAACTAGTTGCAACTCCTGGACAGAGAACAAGGGCAGTCAATAAGTCGAGCGGGGTCATATTTCAGGGCCTAATGTGTGGTAGTAGCTGTAACTTGAACCACACATACAGATCTCAGTTCCTATGGACGGTTCCAATGAAACAACCCACCATGTACTCCTACATGGCCTTTCATCGATACCTTTACAAAACATGTTCCACACTTCCCTCTCTTTCTCGAGCATGATCATTTCACTCTGATCCATCACCCAGATGAACCAGACCTGACACAACTCTAAGCATAGCAGGCAACATAAACAAATAGCATGGTGGAACATACATCACATGGCTCAATCAACTCCTACACATGCTAGTGGGTTTAACTATTTACTGTGGCAATGAGAGGTCATGCAAAGGAGTAGGGTTCAACTACCACATCAAGTAGCAGTTCACACGTTGTTGCCTTAATGCAGTAAAAGAGAGCAGGAGCGAGAAAATGGGTTTGTATCGGAATGATCAAAGGTTGCTTGCCTGACAGATTAGTTGTCGGGTACTGCTCTTCAGTTGGATACGAAGTTGTATCCTTGGGAGCAGGACATACCACGGAGAACACCGAAGATACAATCAATATACAAACAAATGCAACAGTATGATGCATGCTCATGACATGGCAAGATGAATGTGTTTTGGGCTAATGCAACTATAAACAGAAATGTTTGAGCTCATTTGAATCAAAGATTCAAATTTATACTCAAACTGTTATTTATTAAAGTGCAATATCATGTTTTGATGTGAACAACAAGGTTAACTTGCTAAAACATGCATGAAACGAGTGCTATTGGAAAGAATGGATTTTTCTGATCAATTTTCATATATAAATCTTTTCCATCTGAGCTACTATTGAATTTATACGATTGTTTGATGTTTAAAGCATTTTCTGGAATTTCCTGAATTGTTTTAAATCAATTAATCCCAGAAAAGCATTTACTGCGTCAGCATGACATCATGCTGACGTCAGCAGGTCAACAGACCTAGTCCAGGTCAAACCTGACCAGTGGGTCCCGCGTGTCAGTGTCATTAGGTTAACTAATTAAATTAAACTGCTAATCCTAATTAACTTAGCCGGCTGGGCCCACAAGTCATTGACTCCAGGGGGTCAACCTGGGCCCACCCGTGGTCAAACGGGGTCAAACTGACTGGCGTTAAGCCGCCGGGAGGCCAGACGCGGCGGTGGGGTGCGGGATTCGTGCTCCGGCGACCAAATCGACGGCGGAGCACGTCTACGTGCTGCTAGTGAAGTGCCGCATCGAGTGGTGGTGGTGGTTGGCCTCGGGGTCGCCAGAAACGACGTCGGCGACGAGTCCAGCGGCTGCCGGAGCTCGGGTGAGCTCGGGCTAGTCGCTAGAGGGCACGGAAAGGCTTGTGGTGAGGTGCTCTAGGCTCCTGGAGATGCAGTCAAGCTAATGGACAGGGTGGCGCGGCCGTTGGGTGGCCGGAGCCTCATCGGCGACGATCTCCGCGGTGGCGCATGCGGGTGAGCTTCGTGCAGTCGGTACATGGCTCGAGGGGGGAAACGGAGAGGATGGGGAGGTAGCTAGGCTCACGGCGGTCGCGTTGGAGTTGACGGCGAGGTCGGGGACGAGCTACTACGATGGTGAGGTCGCCGGCGATCTCGATGGCCGAACGGGGGAGAAGTGCTCGGGGTCGGTGTGTTGGAGCTTCCGGCGATGCGTGGCTCGTCGGGGAGGCGTAGCAGACGGTGGCGGAGCTCGGGGACACGACGGCGAGGCGAGGGGAGCTTGGTGCCTGCGGCTATGGCGGCAGGACGGCGTCGGCTGCGTCGGCCATGGCGCGGGGAGGGCGAGGGAGAGAGGCAGGGGAGGAGTGGAGGCGTCCAGCGTCTTCGGGGCGCAACGTGGAGGACGTCCAGGCCGTTCCCGCGGCGAGGTGGCGGCCAGGGCGGCAAGCAGCTGCCGCGGAGGCGCGCGGCCGTGCGCCGGCATCACCTGCCTGCCTGGGTGCTGAAGCAGCTGGCTGGCTCGGGCCAGCACAGTGCTGGGCCGCTAGGTGGGCGGCTGGTCCACGTAAGTGGGCTGTGCCCTCTTTTTCTCTTTTTCTATTTTTCTTTTTGTTTTGTTTCTTTTTCAACTTTGTTGAATTAATAAAAATGCTAGAGCATCTTTATAAATCATAAAACTAGTCATGCCCACTGTATATATTATGAACAGCATGGAACATTTTAGTTTATGATTATTTGGGCACCTAAAATATTTTATAGCATTTAAATGCCCAAATGCAATTACAATATGAATTAATCCAGAGACCTTTGGATGTCCTAGAAAACTATGCACCATTTTTTTCAGAAGTTTAAGACCAAGGCAAAGATGATGAACATTTTTGAAGGGCATTTTGGTACATTGGAAAAGATTTTATTAAACCCTAGTTGTTAGAAGAGGGGTGCTGGGGTTTCTGTCATTCCCATTTCAAGTTTCTGTAGAAAGTAAACATGATGCACACTCTAGCTAGTCCTAATGCAAGCACCGACTTGGGATGTGACAACTCACCCCCACTCAAAAGAATCTCATCTTGAGATTCGGGTTCCTCAGGAAAAAGGGTGGGGTACTCAAGTCGAAGACGATCCTCCCTTTCCCAAGTAGCTTCACTCTCAGAATGATGTGACCATTGAACCTTGAGAAACTTGATATTACGACGTCGAGTGGTACGCTCGGTTTGATCAAGAATACGAACGGGGTATTCTCGATATGTAAGATTGTCCTGGAGATCAAGCGTTTGGTGGTCCACTCCGCTGATAGGATCCGAGAATGTGACGCCCGAAGACCGACGTCCCAGAAGATTCCAGAAGATTCCAGATGTTCCGGGTTCTCCCGTGTGTTTCTTTTGTGCTTGTGTTATTTATTTTGCTTTGCATCATGTCATCATGCCATCATGTCATCAATCTTTGCATCTCAACTTAAATAAATCATGTGGACCTTCGGTCCATTTAAATCGAGGGAAGGATGACTTCTCTTTATAACATATCCTCCTGATATTTATGGAGCTATTATAATAAATATTCCATTTGTTTGGAATTAACCCAAACACACTTGCATATATTCCCCATGCCTTCCTTTCGCATTCCTTGCCTCAAACCTTGTCTATATTTCTTATCCGTTTTATTGAGGCTCCTCCAAAAATTCGAACATTTTTGGACACTTCTAAAACCTATGTCCTAGTTCAAACTATTTGAATTTAATTCAAATGAGTTTGAATTAATCTTGCAATCTTGCCCACTTCTATTTTCCTGGGATCAAACTCATTTTTATGAGTTCGGGAAAATTAACCCCGTTCAGTAATTCTTTCCCTAACCTTTTTCTTTCCTCTTCCTTTATTTTGGTTTCTGCTTCGTTTTTAATTAAAGAATCGGAGCACGCAGCTCAGCCTCCAGGCGTCCTTTTGGCCTAGGCCTCCTGGCCCATCAGGCCATCCCTCCCTAGCCCGACCGCTCCCCTAACCCGAGGCCCAGCCTCCTCTCCCGATCCCTAACCCTAGCCCGAGCCATCTCCTCCCGTCCCCTCGTCCATCTCCCTCCCTGCGCCGCTAGCCTCGCTCCTTTCTCTCCCGCAGCGCCCCGCTCCTTCCTCCTCGTAGCTCGCGCAGCGCCCCCTCCTCCCTTCGATCCCCGCAGCTCGATCTCCAGCGCCCGTGCCTCCTCCGTCTCCAGGCCGCAGTCGCCCGGCCCTACCTCCTCTGCCCGTCGTCGTCCCCTCCAGCGCAGACAACGGCCGCCCAAGCTGACGCCCCGACCTCTCCTCCTCGCTCTAGGGAGAGCAGCTCCCTGCGCGCCAGACCCGTGCCTCATCATCCTCGTCTCGGCTCCAGCCAGGGCCGGCCAGGCCCGCCTCTTCGTCCACCGCCAAGGCCCAGCACGGCCGCCGTCCTCCGCCCCTGCTCCCTCCGGCCTCCTCCCTCCCCGCGCAGGCCAGCCTCCACCGCAGCTCCTCCCCGCCACCAGCGACGGCCTCCAGCCCCGAGCTCTGCGCCTCTCCTTTTGCGCTTGCCGGAGCGGCCGGCCAGAGCCGCCATCTCCTGTCGCCGCGCCGAGCCCGCTCCTCCCGTCCTCCCCGCTGGCTCGCCTTCTTCAACAGCCCCGCCGATCCGCGGCCTCCGCCTCACACGCTTCGTCAGCGCCATCGAGCCCGAGTGCTTCGCCTCTGGCCTCGAGCACCACCACCGGAGCCTGGTGCCTGCGCCTGGCCGTCTCAGCCGTGGACAGAACCACCAAGTTGGCCATGCCTTGCTGCCTTCTATAGGTGCCATGACCAAGTCCAAAGACTATCTGTTTTTCGTCAAGTACACCTCAAGCGAGTACCCATGGATGCCAAGTACCACGACGACCCTCATGTACCCCTACGTCAACGACGACCTCGAGTACGACTACCGGATGTGACAAGTACCTTGACGCCGAAGACCAAGACCTCAAGTTCCACGACACGTTGAACATGAACATCTATGAAACGAGAACGACTACATGATGCGATGCGACAAGTACCCCGCCGGCAAGACCGCTACGACCGAACGACTACCCGATGTGGCGATGCGACAAGTACCTCTTCAGAAACGTGAACGAATACGAACGGAACAACTACTTCCCTCTACGAACGTGTACCCCGACCGCCTCGAGAATGTCTACTTCCACTACTTCCACTACTTCCCTCGACGACCTCGAACCCCTCCGAGAACGTACGCTTCAAAGGTATAACCCCGAGACGATGCCGTGGATGAATGCTTGTGTGTTGTATGAGATGTTACCCTTGTGTGCATCGTGCCCGTTTCGTCTTTTGACATGTTCCTCGGTTGCCTCGTCGCCGACTCGTGGGAACCCGGTGACGGGATCACCCCACCTTTCATCTTGTTCAACTCGTTCACGCCACCTTTTCTTTTGCACCGGTCTCTCAACGAGTTACCGGAACCGAGATGTTGCCGTTGCATCATTTTCGGATTCGTTGCCGTGGCACCCTTTCTTCCACCACGGTGACAATACTTCATATGTCTTCATGTTAACCTTTAATTAATAAATTGCATAAAACTTGATCATGTCATCCGCATCATGTTAACAACATTTAAAATGTGTGAATTGTTGTTTGCTTAAAAAATTGCTAAACATGCTCATGGGGATTTTCCCGGAATTGTTGTTGTTTTCCGGCCTCATTTAAATTGCCTAGATAGGTAGTTTGTTTTTGCTTCACCTCTTGCCATGTTAACAAACATTTAACCTTGTCCTGTAAATAAACGAGAGTTAACTAAAGAAATAAAATGTGGTGTTTCGTCAATATGCAACTCGTTGAATATTGAGCTCCACTTAACTTGTAGTTTTGTTTGTGCACATTGCCATGCCATGCATATTTAAACCGGACATGCATCATTCTTGCTTGTGCATCATGACATGCTTATGATTGTGTGTTTACTGTGTTGCTTGTTTCTTTCCAGTTTGCTTCCCTCGTTAGCTTCGGTTTCATTCCGGAGTTGTGAGGATTTGCTCAACTATGTTGCTCCGTCTACTTCATGGACGCGTTCTTCTTCCTTGCGGAATCCCAGGCAAGATGATCATACCCTTGGATACCTTTACTACCATTGCCATGCTTAGTAGTCTCGATGCTATCGTTACATGTCGCGCTACCCATCTTTATTGTCAGCCTCTGGTTGCCATGAAACCTCTAACCTTTTGACACCTTCCTAGCAAAATCACTGTTTGGCTATGTTACCCACTTGCTCAGCCCCTCTTATAGCGTTGTTAGTTGCAGGTGAAGATGAAGTTGTTCCATGTTGGAACCTGTTGTTGGCATATCACAATATCTATTACTATTATTAACACACCTATATACTGGGCATGGGTGGAAGGCTTGGCCTTTTGCTCGGTGTTTTGTTCCACTCATGCCACCTTAGGCGCCGATAAACCGACATTATGTTCCTTGATTTTGCGTTCCTTACACGATGGGTATATGGGACCCCTTGACAGTTCGTCTTTGAATAAAACTCCTCCAGCAAGGCCCAACATTGGTTTTAATTTGCTCATAATAACAACTTAATTAATTAATTAAATTGCATAGGGAGTTAGCTCTACCCGAGGATTCTTTTCTACATAGCAGGGGGGCCAGTGCTCATGGTGTTGGTCCCAAATAGAGTCGTGTGCGGCGCCCCCCCTTGGAAACTTGGGGTTTGGCTGCTGTACGCTGTGCTCATCCGGTCGTGGCCTGAGACGAGATATGCGCGGCTACTATCAGGGTGTCGGCACGCCGGGAGGTCTTGCTGGATTTGTTTTACCATTGTCGAAATGTCTTGTGCACCGGGAAGCCGAGCCTGATCGGATTTTCCCTAAGATAAGGGGTGATGATATTATATTTATCACTTCAGCTAATCGTGAGAGCTTGTGATGGGCTAAGTTGGGACACCCCTGCAGGGTTATAATCTTTCGAAAGCCGTGCCCGCGGTTATGTGGCAGATTGGAATTTGTTAATGTCCGGTTGTAGATAACTTGACAGAGGATCCGAAGTAAAACACACAACTGTGTGAGTAACCGTGACTGTTTCTTTTCACTTTGAGAAGAGAAAACGGTGGGGTTATGTTTGACTCGTATGTAGATTAGGATCTTTAGCGATCACTTCTAGTTGCAACCGTTTGCGTAGATGCTCTTCTTATTCTGGTACTCGTAAGTTAGCCACCATATATTGCTTAGCCGCTGCTGCAACCTCACCACTTTACCTCTTCCTACCCTTTAAGCTTTGCTAGTTTTGTTACCCGTGGTTATGGGATTGCTGAGTCCTCGTGGCTCACAGATACTACAACACCAGATGCAGGTTCAGCCGAGTTGATGCAGGAGCTGGTTCAGAGCTTCACTGGGAGCTCGATGAAGAGAGTGGCTGTATGCTTGTGACGTTTTCGACGATCAGTAGTGGTTTCTACTAGGGGCGATTCTGACCTGTGGCTTTATGTTTTTGGTATCTTTCTTTTGGATCTTCGCCTATAGTCGGGTTGTGATGTTTTGAATGATGTTTTGCTTATGTAAAGTATTGTGTGAAGTGGCGAGTGTAAGCCAACTATCTCCTTTTTGCAATTTCATCCCTATTTTTACATGAGTCGTGCAAAGATACCAAACTGAAATCATTCCAAAATGGGCTTATACCTTTAAGTCGTGCCTTGACACGTAGGAGGTATAGTCCCATCCTGGGCATTACAAGTTGGTATCAGAGCCTTCTCCGACCTAGAAGCCCCCACTGATTGATCGAATCGTTGACGGTTGAGTCTAGGCACACACTTGAAAATGTTCTGAGTCCTATATATATATATCGTAGAGTAGGATTTCTTTTGCTCCTCATCTCTTTTCACTCTCGTGAGGACTCCTGACGATTACTCTTATCTCTTCTACTCTCAAAAATGCACCAAATTTTTTTTTAGGATCACGCGAGTATTGTTTGGATTGTTCCGATGTCTTTGTGACGAGAACACTGTTCTCGATGCCTCCTGTCATTAGGGGTTGTGGCAGTGTCCAGGGGAGTTGAGCTCCGAGGTGTTGTCGTCACAAATATATCGCATCAGTTCTGGAATACTTAAGACGGCCGACATCAAAAACTCTCCTATGCGGTTAGTGGCAAGATAACCCCGACATCACCCAGTACTGGGGAGGTAGTTCGGGAGTATTGCCATAGCTTGTATAGTAGATGCGTTTCGAAGGTCCGAGGTAAACGGTTTCCGGAAATAACTGGTTATGTGTTGAAGGATGGATACAACTGGATGTAGGATTAGAGTTGAGTGCGCGGTGCTTCCCCTGTATCCCCAACACCTGATTGCATAACTGGAAACTTTCGGAAATTAATAGGTGGGTTCATCTAGTAGTTCTAGACATTCTTCCAACGAGTGCATGATATGGAGTTCGGGGTTCTACATTGAGTGAAGTGGTTTTATGGGCTTTGTTCCGATCGGGAGTTGCATCTTAAAGGGTCCTTGGCTATGCTGATCCGGGGATTGCAAAACCCTTTTGTAACACGTTCCATGAGCTTTCAGCATGAATATGTCGAACGAAGCTTCTATCTTGTATTTGTTCTATCTGCTCCTTGTTGCTTTTATTTATCTTTTGTTCTCCCAAGTGGCTTCTCGACAAGTTGATGTACCTGCGGAATTCATTTGTTCAATTCTCCGTTCGAATGATATTGTGAAGATTATGCTGCAACATATCTATCCTTGTTTTGATTTGATTCTGGTATTCGAGTTGCTTCGATGTCAAGTGTTGATTCCATACCTTTCCTAAGCGGTGTTCTCATATTTCTATGAGAGTCGTCCTTCTCGATCATCGAGATTGTCATGTTAAATCCTCTTTCAACCGGTGTGCCTTCTCTTCAAGTTATTCCATACGGACGCTGTTGAGAAATCTGACGATTTGTCTGTTTCATTCGTCCCAAGTTGTCTTGTTTTCCCCACCCTCCCACCCTTCTTCTTCTCGAAGTCAGAAATTCTTAATCAAGTATCCTTTTATTCATTTGAAGTTCTTCATTCTTTTCCTTCAATGTTCTTACCCGGTGATTTATCGTGAAGTTGCTCAAGAGCTTCAAGTTCATCATTCTTTTGTTCTCAAATTCTGCCGGTGGATGTAATTCAAGATTTCGGTGTTGATCTTATCCTTTTTCCTCATTTCATAATGCTTTCTTATTCCGGTGCACCAATTAATCATTCTCCTCTTGCTATTCTTATCCGGAGTGTACAAGACAACTCAGAAGGTTCATAATTCCATTCTTAATCCGTTCAAAATATTCTGAGCTTCAAGCCATTTAATTCAACCGGTGCAATATCTCTTAAGCAATCTTTTTCAACGGTGATTCATTTAGTGGGCCCTAACCCACAGGTCTTTTCCAAGATCTTACCTAACTCTTCTAATTTTTCTGGAGTTATACTCAAATTCTTTTCAAAGTGTGACGTAAGAATGGATTACATCAGTCATCTGCCTTCTCCAAGATCGCTTTCAAATTCTTTTTCATCATTGGTTCAACCTCTTAATTCTTCATTCCGGAGTGCCTCAACAATTCATGGTGGTGTATCTCATCGTCTTCTCAGATTTTGAAGACCCGAAGAAGAGTTCCTCTTAAATCTTGGCCCGCCCTCTTGAAGATTCGTGGTTCTAGCTTCATGCCATCCTCATTATTGTTCAGATTGTGAGGAATTCTTTTATACCATCCGAAGCATTTCATGAATTCTTCCTATTGTGATCCTCCGAAGGCCATCATTTCAGAATATTTCTTCGTTCTCAGTTTTCAACTTCGTCCTCCAACTATTCTTCATTGATGCCTCTTCGTTCGTCTCCATATTCTTACGGTGGTTCTTTCAAGTTTACTCTTCCGTTGTTATCGTATTAATTCATTTGTTCTTTTCATAATCCTACCGGTGAGTCGTTGAAGACTTTTCTCAAGTTTGGCTATATCTCTCTCCAATCCTTTTCAAGAAGAATAAGTAGTAGGCCAAATCCGTTGCTTGTCATCAATTTAATTTGATGGACGATAAGCATATTGTAAATCTTATTCTTATTTCCTCCAAGTGATTAATATCATATTCTCGGTTCTAAGTTGTTCATCTTGTTTTCCGGAGCTCCAAGTTATTTCAATTATACCATTCCAAAGCTCCATCTAATTCATCGCAGGCCTTGAATCTTGTTCTTTTCATCTTTCACTTCTCATGCTTTCATTACCGGAGTTCTTCATGGTGGTTCATCATCATTTAATTCATCCTCGAAGTCTTCATCAAAATTCTTGTTGGAGCTCAAGCATTCTTCATCATGCTTTCCAATTGCAATTCTTTCCACCTTATCTTTTCAGATGGTTTTATGTCAATCTTGACAATTCCTTCATGTTTTATGATTCACAAGTTGTCAAGAATGAGATATTTAAAACCATCATTTGTCGTTCTTCAGGAGATCCTCTCCACCCCTCATTTCATTTGTTGGAGTAATCTTGGGTTGTATTTCACCTAAAAGCTTTCCCTAAGGATTGTTGATATTTATGGTGCTCATAAATGACCCAAGTTCTTCATTTATCATTCCGGTGAAATAAGTTTTTCGTCTCTTTGTTGATCTCAATCCAATCAAATGTTTTCGTAAGTGGCTGGTTATCACCTCTTAATTTTGAGATGTTTTCCATAAGCCTACATCATGCTTATTCTTTTGTTGTTGATTTTCTCAACAACTTCGTTCAATCCATCTTTGTAAGGTTGCTTTTCCAATTCATTCGTGGGAGAAGTTGTCATTTTTCTTCTCCATTCATTTCTTTCATTGTTTTATATGCTATTCTTTCATTCCGGAGGCATTGTGATGTTGCTCTCTCTTTGACCATCATCTTGTTTTTGTCAAGATCATATTCTTTCCTTGCTTGTCCATTTATCCGGAGCGTTGTATTCTCCATTCTAATTCTCTCATCTCATCAAGTTTTGCCTCTCTTTGCAACCGGAGTGCTGTCTGGAATCTTTCTTACCCCTTGTGCCATTCTTTCAATGTTCCGGAGGCTGTGTGTTGTTGTTTTCATCAAGTATCTTCCCAACTAGGCTAGTTCTTGTTAATTCCTTCCATTTTCAGATGGAGTGCTGTCCAAATTATTTCGTTCTTTTCCTTCTCAATCTTGGTTAACCGGAGTGGTTTTGAAATTCTTCCGTCATCCGTGAGCTCTTGTTTCATGTCTTTCAACCTACAAGGTTCTCATTATGTACCTTGTTCCTCTTTTCTAATGGAGTGTTTTCTTATTCATTCATCTCCGTTGTATTCTTATTCAACTTGTTTAACCTCTCAAGGTTCTTTGGTTTCACTCATTTGTCAAAGAAGCAATTTTGTTTACCTCGTCTTTTTTCCGTTTCACCCGGTGCCATCTCTAGGATCTCGGGTCAAGATCCTCTGTTAGTGTGGGAGAGTTGTGATGCCCGAAGACCGACGTCCCAGAAGATTCTAGAAGATTCCAGATGTTCCGGGTTCTACCATGTGTTTCTTTTGTGCTTGAGTTATTTATTTTGCTTTGCATCATGTCATCATGCCATCATGTCATCAATCTTTGCATCTCAACTTAAATAAATCGTGTGGACCTTCGGTCCATTTAAATCGAGGGAAGGATGACTTCTCTTTATAACATATCCTCCTAATATTTATGGAGCTATTATAATAAATATTCCATTTGTTTGGAATTAACCCAAACACACTTGCATATATTCCCCATGCCTTCTCTTTCGCATTCCTTGCCTCAAACCTTGTCTATATTTCTTATCCGTTTTATTGAGGCTCCTCCAAAAATTCGAACATTTTTTGACACTTCTGAAACCTATGTCCTAGTTCAAACTATTTGAATTTAATTCAAATGAGTTTGAATTAATCTTGCAATCTTGCCCACTTCTATTTTCCTGGGATCAAACTCATTTTTATGAGTTCGGGAAAATTAACCCCGTTCAGTAATTCTTTCCCTAACCTTTTTCTTTCCTCTTCTTTTATTTTGGTTTCTGCTTCGTTTTTAATTAAAGAATCGGAGCACGCAGCTCAGCCTCCAGGCCTCCTTTTGGCCCAGGCCTCCTGGCCCATCAGGCCATCCCTCCCTAGCCCGACCGCTCCCCTAACCCGAGGCCCAGCCTCCCTCTCCCGATCCCTAACCCTAGCCCGAGCCATCTCCTCCCGTCCCCTCGTCCATCTCCCTCCCTGCGCCGCTAACCTCGCTCCTTTCTCTCCCAGAGCGCCCCGCTCCCTCCTCCTCGTAGCTCGCGCAGCGCCCCCTCCTCCCTTCGATCCCCGCAGCTCGATCTCCAGTGCCCGCGCCTCCTCCGTCTCCAGGCCGCAGTCGCCCGGCCCTGCCTCCTCTACCCGCCGTCGTCCCCTCCAGCACAGACAACGGCCGCCCAAGCCGACGCCCCGGCCTCTCCTCCTCGCTCCAGGGAGAGCAGCTCCCTGCCCGCCAGGCCCCTGCCTTGTCATCCTCGCCTCGGCTCCAGCCAGGGCCGGCCAGGCCCGCCTCTTCGTCCGCCGCCAAGGCCCAACACGGCCGCCGTCCTCCGCCCCTGCTCCCTCCGGCCTCCTCCCTCCCCGCGCAGGCCAGCCTCCACCGCAGCTCCTCCCTACCGCCAGCGACAGCCTCCAGCCCCGAGCTCTGCGCCTCTCCTTTTGCGCTCGCCGGAGCGGCCGGCCAGAGCCGCCATCTCCTGTCGCCGCGCCGAGCCCGCTCCTCCCGTCCTCCCCGCCGGCTCGCCTTCTTCAACAACCCCGCCGACCCGCGCCCTCCGCCTCACACGCTTCGTCAGCGCCATCGAGCCCGAGTGCTTCGCCTCTGGCCTCGAGCACCACCACCGGAGCCTGGTGCCTGCGCCTCGCCGTCTCAGCCATGGACAGAACCACCAAGTCGGCCATGCCTTGCTGCCTTCTGTAGGTGCCATGACCAAGTCCAAAGACTATCTGTTTTTCGTCAAGTACACCTCAAGCGAGTACCCACGGACGCCAAGTACCACGACGACCCTCATGTACCCCTACGTCAACGACGACCTCGAGTACGACTGCCGGATGTGACAAGTACCTCGACGCCGAAGACCAAGACCTCAAGTTCCACGACACGTTGAACATGAACATCTACGAAACAAGAACGACTACATGATGCGACGCGACAAGTACCCCGCCGGCAAGACCGCTACGACCGAACGACTACCCGATGCGTCAAGTTCCTCTCCGATGCCCAAGTTCAACTACACATGGCGATGCGACAAGTACCTCTTCGGAAACGTGAACGACTATGAACGGAACAACTACTTCCCTCTACGAACGTGTACCCCGACCGCCTCAAGAATGTCTACTTCCACTACTTCCACTACTTCCCTCGACGACCTCGAACCCCTCCGAGAACGAACGCTTCGAAGGTGTAACCCCGAGACGATGCCGTGGATGAATGCTTGTGTGTTGTATGAGATGTTACCCTTGTGTGCATCGTGCCCGTTTCGTCTTTTGACATGTTCCTCGGTTGCCTCGTCGCCGACTCGTGGGAACCTGGTGACGGGATCACCCCACCTTTCATCTTGTTCAACTCGTTCATGCCACCTTTTCTTTTGCACCGGTCTCTCAACGAGTTACCGGAACCGAGATGTTGCTGTTGCATCATTTTCGGATTCGTTGCCGTGGCACCCTTTCTTCCACCACGGTGACAATACTTCATATCTCTTCATGTTAACCTTTAATTAATAAATTGCATAAAACTTGATCATGTCATCCGCATCATGTTAACAACATTTAAAATGTGTGAATTGTTGTTTGCTTAAAAAATTGCTAAACATGCTCATGGGGATTTTCCCGGAATTGTTGTTGTTTTCCGGCCTCATTTAAATTGCCTAGATAGGTAGTTTGTTTTTGCTTCACCTCTTGCCATGTGAACAAACATTTAACCTTGTCCTGTAAATAAACGAGAGTCAACTAAAGAAATAAAATGTGGTGTTTCGTCAATATGCAACTCGTTGCATATTGAGCTCCACTTAACTTGTAGTTTTGTTTGTGCACATTGCCATGCCATGCATATTTAAACCGGACATGCATCATGCTTGCTTTTGCATCATGACATGCTTATGATTGTGTGTTTACTGTGTTGCTTGTTTCTTTCCGGTTTGCTTCCCTCGTTAGCTTCGGTTTCGTTCCGGAGTTGTGAGGATTCGCTCGACTATGTTGCTCCGTCTACTTCATGGACGCGTTCTTCTTCCTTGCGGAATCCCAGGCAAGATGATCATACCCTTGGATACCTTTACTACCATTGCTATGCTTAGTAGTCTCGATGCTATCGTTACATGTCGCGCTACCCATCTTTATTGTCAGCCTCTCCTTGTTGCCATGAAACCTCTAACCTTTTGACATCTTCCTAGCAAAACTACTGTTTGGCTATGTTACCCGCTTGCTCAACCCCTCTTATAGCGTTGTTAGTTGCAGGTGAAGATGAAGTTGTTCCATGTTGGAACTTGTTGTTGGCATATCACAATATCTATTATTATTATTAACACACCTATATACTGGGCATGGGTGGAAGGCTTGGCCTTTTGCTCGGTGTTTTGTTCCACTCATGCCACCTTAGGCGCCGATAAACCGTCATTATGTTCCTTGATTTTGCGTTCCTTACACGATGGGTATATGGGACCCCTTGACAGTTCGTCTTTGAATAAAACTCCTCCAGCAAGGCGCAACATTAGTTTTAATTTTCTCATAATAACAACTTAATTAATTAATTAAATTGCATAGGGAGTTAGCGCTACCGGAGGATTCTTTTCTACATAGCAGGGGGCCAGTGCTGATGGTGTTGGTCCCAAATAGAGTCGTGTGTGGCGCCCCCCCTTGGAAACTTGGGGTTTGGCTGCTGTACGTTGTGCTCATCCGGTCGTGGCCTGAGACGAGATACGCGCGGCTACTATCAGGGTGTCGGCACGCCAGGAGGTCTTGCTGGATTTGTTTTACCATTGTCGAAATGTCTTGTGCACCGGGAAGCCGAGCCTGATCGGATTTTCCCTAAGATAAGGGGTGATGATATTATATTTATCACTTCAGCTAATCGTGAGAGCTTGTGATGGGCTAAGTTGGGACACCCCTGCAGGGTTATAATCTTTCGAAAGCCGTGCCCGCGGTTATGTGGCAGATTGGAATTTGTTAATGTCCGGTTGTAGATAACTTGACAGAGGATCCGAAGTAAAACACACAACTGTGTGAGTAACCGTGACTGTCTCTTTTCACTTTGAGAAGAGAACACTGTGGGGTTATGTTTGACTCGTATGTAGATTAGGATCTTTAGCGATCACTTCTAGTTGCGACCGTTTGCGTAGATGCTCTTCTTATTCTGGTACTCGTAAGTTAGCCACCATATATTGCTTAGCCGCTGCTGCAACCTCACCACTTTACCTCTTCCTACCCTTTAAGCTTTGCTAGTTTTGTTACCCATGGTTATGGGATTGCTGAGTCCTCGTGGCTCACAGATACTACAACACCAGATGCAGGTTCAGCTGAGTTGATGCAGGAGCTGGTTCAGAGCTTCACTGGGAGCTCGATGAAGAGGGTGGCCATATGCTTGTGATGTTTTCGACGATCAGTAGTGGTTTCTACTAGGGGCGATTCTGACCTGTGGCTTTATGTTTTTGGTATCTTTCTTTTGGATCTTCGCCCGTAGTCGGGTTGTGATGTTTTGAATGATGTTTTGCTTATGTAAAGTATTGTGTGAAGTGGCGAGTGTAAGCCAACTATCTCCTTTTTGCAATTTCATCCCTATTTTTACATGAGTCGTGCAAAGATACCAAACTTGAGATCATTCCAGAATGGGCTTATACCTTTAAGTTGTGCCTCGAAACGTAGGAGGTATAGTCCCATCCTGGGCATTACAGTGAAGCAACGCCTGAGTTGAGAAACATGGAAGACATCATGAACTCTGGAAAGGTGCGGAGGTAGTTGCAATTGGTAGGCAACTTCTCCTCGTTTGGCAAGAATGCGAAAAAGAACGATGTAACGAGGAGCCAATTTGCCTTTGATACCGAAGCAATGGGTTCCCTTAAGAGGAGTAACCCGAAGGTAAGCCTTATCGCCGACTTCAAAAGTCACAGCCTTATGATGACTATCATATTGGCTCTTCTGGCGAGACTGGGCTATTTTCAATTTCTCACGAACGATGGGAACTTGCTCTTCTGCTTCCTGGATCATATTCGGACCAAAGAATTGTCTTTCCCCGGTTTCTGACCAGTTAAGAGGTGTTCGACTCCTTCGTCCATATAGAACTTCGAAGGGAGCCTTGCCCAAGCTGGCTTGATAACTATTGTTATAAGCGAATCCGGCGAATGGAAGACACTTCTCCCAATCCATACCGAAAGAGATGACGGAGGCTCGAAGCATATCTTCCAGAATTTGATTGACTCGTTCTACTTGACCACTTGATTGAGGATGAAAGGCGGTGCTAAAAGAGAGATGAGTCCCCATAGCATTCTGGAAACTTTCCCAAAATCGTGAAGTGAAAAGACTTCCACGGTCTGAGTTAATCTCCAATGGCACACCATGAAGAGATACTATTTGGGAGATATACAAGTCTGCTAGCTGGCTAGCAGTTATACTCTCTCGAACAGGCAGGAAATGGGATACTTTGGCGGTCGATAACGATGAAGATAGCATTATTCCCTTTCCTGGTCCTGGGAAACCCGGTAATGAAGTCCATACCGATCTTGTCCCATTTCCATTCAGGAATAGCTAAAGGTTGAAGGGTGCCAGCAGGCCGTTGATGCTCTGCTTTAACTCGACATCAAACGTCGCAGTTAGCAATGAACTGAGCGATTTCTCTCTTCATCCTAGTCCACCAGAACCTCTGGCGTAGGTCCTAATACATTTTCGTACCACCGAGATGAATCCTGAGAGGAGATTCATGAGCCTCCTTAAGGATCAGCTGCCGTAGATGTTGGTTCTGTGGAACCACTAGACGGTTCTCGAAGAAGGCAACACCTCGATCATCCATAGAGAAACTTTTAGCAGCTCCGCTAGCAATGCTCTCTTGGAGTCGGGATATACCCTTATCACGCTTCTGGGCATCTATGGTTTGATCCGTAAGGGTAGGTTTCACCACCAAGGTGGAAAGGAATCCTCGAGGAACAATGTGAAGGTTAAGCTTACGAAATTCCTCGTGGAGAAGTGGTTGCCCTTATTGTAACATCAGGTTGTTACAATAAGACTTACGACTTAGTGTGTCAGCCATGACATTGGCCTTCCAAGGGGTGTAAGTGATTCCTAAGTCATAATCTGTGAGCAACTCAACCCAACGTCTTTGCCTGAGATTCATATCCGGTTGGGTGAAGATGTATTTCAGGCTTTGGTGATCAGTGAAGATTTCACAGCGATTACCAAGAAGGTAATGTCACCATGTTTTGAGTGCATGGACTACAGCTGCATGCTCTAGATCATGGGTAGGATAGTTATCCTCATGTGGACGCAACTGCTGAGATGCGGAGGCAATCACCTGACGATCTTGCATGAGTATGCAACCTAGTCCTTGTCGCGAGGCATCGCAATAGATAATAAAGTCCTTGGAAAAGTTTGGTGGTACCAGTACGGGAGCAGATGTCAGGCGTCTTTTCAGTTCCTGAAAGCTGGACTCGCACTATGGGGTCCACTCGAACTTTTTATCTTTCTTGAGGAGTTCAGTTAGAGGTTTAGCAACCTTGGAGAAATTCTCGACAAAGCGTCGGCAATAGCTCGCTAAGCCAAGGAAACTCCTAACTTGCTTGACCGATTCAGGACGAGTCCAATCAAGGACGGCCTAAACTCGCTCGGGGTTGACGGCAATACCCTTACCAGAGATTACATGGCCTAGATAGGTCACTTATGGCAACCAGAATTCACACTTGGAGAATTTGGCATAAAGGCGGTGCTCTCGAAGTTTCGTCAATACCAGCCTTAGATGCTGGGCATGATCTTCCTTGTTCTTGGAGTAAATGAGTATATCATCGAGGTATACCACGACGAATTTATCCAAGTACTCCATGAATATAGAATTCATTAGCCGGGAGAAAGTGGCTGGGGAATTGGTTAACCAGAAGGACATGACGGTGTACTCGTATTGGCCATAACGAGTAACAAAGGCCGTCTTAGCAATGTCCCCGTTCTTGATTTTGTTTTGATGGTAGCCCAACCTAAAATCCATTTTGGAAAAGACTGAGGATCTAGCGAGCTGATCATACAGGTCGTTGATCCTGGGGAGCGGATACTTGTTCTTTATGGTGACCAGATTGATAGGTCGATAATCTACAACCATCCATTCCGTTCCATCCTTCTTCTTGACGAAGAGGACGGGACAAGCCTAGGGAGAAGAACTAGGACGGATGAAACCCTTTTTCAAGGACTCATTGAGTTGTTTCTTAAGCTCAGCTAGTTCTAGTGGTGCCATCTTATAGGGTCTCCTAGAGATTGGGACAGTTCTTGGAGCAAGATCTATCACGAACTCGACATCTCTGTCAGGTGGAACACCTGGCAGTTCTTCTGGAAAGACATCCGGAAAGTTACGGACTACCGGGATATCTTCGAGTTCTGGTAGAGGGCTGGCATTAAGAGAGTAGAGCTGACGCTCAGCCATTCGGGGGAAAACATTGACTGTTTTGCCGGATGGGTGTGTAAGGTGAACGGTCCTAGTGTAGCAATCAATCTTGGCGTAATGAGCTGTCATCCAGTCCATACCCAAGATGATGTTTATGTCCGAGGACTTGAGAGCTATTAGTGATACAAGGAAAACAAGTCTATCGACAAGAATTTCATTTCCATGGCTCACCCTAGAGGTTTGCCATTTTGAACTAGGAGTTTGAATAACCATGGAAGTGGGCATGTCACAAAAAGTCATGTTGTGCATTCGAGCATAGCTCTCAGATATGAACGAATGAGATGCTCCAGTATCGAAAAGAACAGATACCGGATGGCAGTTAACAAGAAGCGTACCAAGGACGACGTTAGGATCCTCATAAGCTTCCTCAGCAGAGACATAGTTGACATGACCACGTGCTGTGGGGATTGGCTTGACATAGTTCACCTTGCCTGTTGGCTTACCACGGCCAATGGACCTTCCTGGTTGGTTCTGAGGACACTCACGCATGTAGTGCACTGGTTCTCCACACTTGAAGCATGTCACCATGCCAGTGCGTGGAGCAAAGTTGGTAGGTGGTCCTCCATAAGTCTTGGCAGGTGCATACTGTTGGATTGGGCGAGGCGCCTCATAGGATGGCCTCGGAGTGTACTTGGGTGGAAGAGCAGTGTTAGGAACCCACACACGACGCTTGTGGGAGCCAGAGCCGAATGAGGAACCAAAGTCACGAGGATGCTTGTGTGTGGCTTCGAAATCAGTCTGGCCCGTCTCAGCACTGATGGCTTTATACACCAACTTCTGGAAGGAGGTGCACTCGTGCAGGCGTAGATCTCGGCGAAGTTCAGGGATGAGTCCCTTGCGGAACCTCTCCTGCTTCTTGGCATCGGTGGATACTTCCTCGGGAGCATAGCGTGCCAAGTTGCGAAACTCGCCACTATAGCCATCCACGGTTAGCCGGCCCTGGGTGAAATTGCAGAGTTCCTCCCGCTTGCGATCCATGAGTCATTCTGGAATGTGATGTTCACGGAATGCCTCACTGAACTCTGACCAAGTAGTGATTTAGCCAGCAGGACGCATAGCCTCGAAGTTTCCTCACCAGAGGCTAGCAGGGCCCTCAAGATGGTAGGCGGCGTAAGTAACCTTGTCAGCTTCGGCCACACGGGCAGAGTGTAGGTTGTGGGTGATACTGTGAAGCCAGTCATCTGCATCAAGAGGTTCAGCGGAATGATGGAATTTTGGTGGGCACATCTTGATAAAGTCATTGATTGACACCACGTCATTCCTCTGGTGAAAAGCAGTGTTCTGCTCTATGCGTTCCAGCAGACGGTTGGTCTCTCTCTTGTTCCTTTCTTCCTCGAGCATAACTTCAGCCAAGGAGGGTGGTTGGGGCAGATTCTCATCTCTAGCCCCACTGGCCTCACCCTGCTCCTGAGCAGCAGGAGTGCTGCAAGTGTTGACCATCCTAGGAAAACAAAATGACGGTTTAGACAAGGATGGCAAAACTTGACAAAGGAGTGCAGAATGTAATGGATGACACGGAATGCAGAGATGTTCATCCGTATGACATGGTAATATAGAAACTGCCATATATACACCAGTGGTCATACACACCATACATAGTTTAGTACAAGCCAAGGCTGAAGTACAACTGCGGTGAAAGACGATACATCTCACCAGAGGCATTCCAAGCTCCGATACATTATTTAACTATGCCTCCGGAACTCAGTACAAACTAAGTCATATTCCACAAGACATGCAAAACTGTGGAAATACAACTGCTACGGTGCTACTATTGCCACGGTCTAGCTCAGACACTCCCGTAGTAATCTTCGTAAAGATTACCACCGTAGCCTGGAAGTGGAACAGGTGGATATGGAAAATCTCGAGCACTCGAAGGCTGTGGACCATAGGGACATGGATGCGGTCTCGGTCCCGTTGCTGGTGGTAACTGACGCCCACGTGGAGGTGTAATACCCCCAACGTCACGCCAATCCATACGACCGGGCAGACGAGTCCGCACGGGGTACGAATCCCGCATATCCAGATATCCGGCGTGCACGGCAGGTGCAAGCCGTGTGAAAGTAGTCCAGTGGGCGGCTCGAGTGTTATAAAGCTCCATCCGGAGAGCATGGACCTCATGGTACCTATCCTCCAGCATCTAAGTAGTAGTCTGAAGCAGTGGCTCCTCATGAGCGGCATCAATATACAGACCAGTGTAGTAGCCTTCCTGTCGGGGCCGGATTTCGGGAACATAATATTCCAGAAATTTACCCCTAGTGTCATCACCAGCCCAGGATTACTGTTACTGGTGGACACATCCTTGTTACAGATTACCAAGCATTTACAAGAATTTGATACATGACCATAAAGGTCTACTGATACAACGATGACTCCGGTGGTGGATGAAGGAATTGACTTGTGGATCTCCACATCGATGGGGCTCCATTCCAACAGGAACAGCTGACCCGGATAACTCCTATCCCGCGTGGCTGCACTCCTAGGCTTCGCACGGACGTCACTGTGGTACTCCTTGTAGAACCCCTAACCTGGCCAAGTAAATAGCCAGGGACAAGCCAGTGAGTACGTTTGAATGTACTCGCAAACATCATGGACAAATGGTATAACAAATGCAGCAAACATTTATATGGTCATGATGAATTAAACTATATGCATATGCTCATGATAGACTTATATTAAATGCATGCTGATAAGAATTAAAACATGGCATGGTGAATAATGGTTAGTGCAGGAAATAAATATTAGCATCAATAGTATATAAAAGAAATGCCGGTCGGATGTCAAGTGGCACCACGGTCGGTCTTGAAAAGAAATGCCAGTCGGGTGTCTAAAAGAGAAATCGGACGATACCATCCGAGGACTCAGGCGACGCCACGAAAGGACTTGAAAATAAATGCCAGTCGGGTGTCCACAAGAGTAGTGGCGTGATAAACCGCCTGACACTCGAGGGACGCCACAAAAGGACTTGAAAAGAAATGCCAGTCGGGTGTCCACAAGAGTAGTGGCGTGATAAACCGCCTGACACTCGAGGGACGCCACAAAAAGGACTTAAAAATAAAGGCGAGTGTCCGGGGTAGTCTAGCCAGCCCCTGAGACACTCTGGAAAGTAAAATCAGAGCAGGGGGTTAGTTCACAAATATAATCATATCATCAAATATACTAATGGTAGCACCAGTAGCCACGATAATTATCCTGCAAAATAACCATGCTCAATTATTAAATATTTTCTCCGGAGACCGACTCCAAGACCGACACTTGACCAACCCAGACTGTAGTCCTTAACCACGGACACGGCTATTCGAATAGTTACGACTCTGCAGAGGGTGCACTCTTTACCCACAAGTATAGGATTTCTTTAGTCAGTATCGTGACACTGACTAATTCCCATTATGGTCTTTGGGATGAAAACACACCTAACCAGCACACACCAGCTTAACTTTTCTGCTGCCAGGAATCACCCAAAACAACAGTTAAGTAAACTCTAAGTCGGAGAGGCTACAACCTCCATGAGCATGGGATCACTATTCATACGCGCGGATTACAAGGGTACACTCCCTCTCGGCATCACAACAGCCGGAAACACCCATGCCCCCTAACCTGATGACAGGATTTAGTCCAGGGCCCTGGAACCCTCATCGTGGCCCTCTGTACGATGTGTGCATGGAAAGGGGTTAACAACTTACTAAACCATACCCTACCCTAGGCAGGGACAAGTGGTAGCACGAAACAAGTATGGGGTTACCGGAACAAGACTCGATCTACGGCCGACTCAGGAGGCTTATGTTTCTTGCAGGGTAGCACAACAAAACTTATTCTCTCAACAGTATCACCAGGACAGGGCTACAACCCTTGCCTGCTTCCACATATGTCACGTGACATCACCGTGTCGAAGTGGCCCGTGCCCACCGGCACGTCCAAAACAGGAGCATCCCTCTGGATGCTCACAACTTATGCTTGTTGCAAATTTGAAGGGAAAGCATGCAAGAGAAAATATAATCATGACCATGCATGCATGCAATATTCCTATCCATATGCCAAACCTATTAAAAGTATCAAACATGCCCTAAATATTCTAGTATGCAAACATTTGCCATATCAAGTGTTCAAAATGCTTGCCTTAGATATGAACAGGTGCTGGTTACTTTGCAAGGAATCATCTCCCCTTCAATTCCTATTTTCAAAAATATCTAAATCACCACATAATTCAAAAACAGCACTAAAAGTATTTCAAAATGTTTTTGAAAGAAATACTAAAAGAAACTAGAGGATATTTAAGGAATATCAAAAAAAAAGAATTAATTTATTTAGAGTTCATATGAATTAGTTATGGAATTACTAAGATGGAAAAATATGATTAAAAGCAATATTTAAATTCATTAAACAGAAACTATGCATAGTAAAAATGTTCACTTAATTTAAATAAACAGAGCATGATTTTAGAAACCTACAGAAATTTGAATTACCAATTTTAGAGTAGAAATGGCTACTATGGAATTATTTGAAAGCTGCTGGAAATAATAAAAGGAAAGGACAGAATCGCGCCCTGAGCGCTGTTTAGCTCCACGGCACCACTGGGCCGAGCCCAGTCATCTGGCTGCGGGGAGAGGTGCTGACGACGAAGGCGGAAAAAGGGAAGTACGTTTCCCTCACGCGGAGACGGGCTTTGCGGAACCCGTGTCCACACACACAGCATGCGGTGGGTCACTGACAGTGGGCCCGCCTGGCCCACTGGTCAGGTTTGACCACGGTCCACCCGCCCTTCTTCCTGGCGACAGAACGGGGCGGGACTCCGGCGAAGCTCGCCGGCGAACGGTGGCGCCATTGGAGGAGCCGAGGGCACCGTTGTGTTCAGGAGGGGGAGGCGGTTCGTCCGGTGCTCTCCGTGGTGGCTGGGATGGACGGAGTTGCCGGCGACGAGGTCCTCGGCGGACGGCGCCGTCGGACGAAAGGGGAACTCCGGCTATGGTGCAACTCCAGTGGAATTGAAGATGGGAACGGGTTCGTGGATGCTCCAGGAGGCCATTGGTGTAGATAGTAGGGAGGGGGAGGCACTGGAGAGGTGGGTGGCTTCGAGGTGCGGGCGGTGGCAGTGGTTGCCGGAGACGGGGATGACGACCGTTTCCGGTCGTTCTGCGGCTTGGGGTGGTTCTCAGAGGGAGGAGTGGGAATGGTGTGGAGCTGGGAGAGCTCGGGGTGGCTTAAATAGGCGGGGCGACGCGGTGCCGCGACTTCCAGAGAGCGGACACGGTGGCGATGCCTTTACTCCGGCAGGTGAGAGCGTTGGGTGGCCGGTGATGGTCGGTGAGGACGGTGGCCGGCCGTAGTTACTCCCCAGGCGAGCTGGCTGGCTCGGGGAGGTGCCAGGTAACCTGGACGGCGCCGTCCATGGTAGACTGCGGCGGCGGCCATCAATGGCAGACGTGTGCGGTGGCGAGGCCGGTGGGTAGGTGCGGTGGTCGGCGGGGTCGGTGCGAGTTGGAGGGGCTCGGGAAGCACCAGGTGGCCGGGTCGGTGCGACGTGGCGAGGACGGTGGCCTCCGCGTATGAGCTCGGGTAGTTAGGAGTTAAGACGGGGAGACGTGGCCGAGCGGAGTTCGTCGGGCGGCAGCTCCGGTCGGTGTGGACGGTGCTAGAGGACAAACGGAGGTGTCGGCGAGGTTCTGCGGAGTCGAGCTAATCCAGAGGGAGGCTCGGGCGAGCGGGGAAGGCAGCAGGGGCACGGCAGTAGCTCGATGTCACGGGCTGCAGTACGGGCGCTCTGGACATGCCCCTGGTGTGTTCGACGAAATGCCAGAGCGGCCTACAGTGACCCACTCAAACTGATATTTAGCATGTTGATGCTCTTAGAGATGGTAAGCCTAGTGGACAAGTTGAAATGACCAGGAGGGCAGGTGTGTAGTGCAAGATAAAAACCTTGCCAAAATTTGGTCATGCCCTCAATGTGTTCGACAGAATGTTAGAGCTAGCTAGGGAACTTTGTTGGGGGTGGGACTTGGCAGGATAGTGTCTCTTTGGATGGTATAGGGGGTGGTGAAGTTAGTTTGTGAAAAGAGAAAACTTGCTAATGCGAGTTTTACTGAAATTCAGTTCTGGACTGAATATTCAGAGGGGTATGTGGTGGACTTAGAAAATTCCAATGGAGCTGATCTTCTGGACTTAAGGTTTTGGTTGGAAGAACAAGAAGATGGCCAAGGCTCAGAATTTTTGGAGCAAGAAATAATAGGGTTGTAGTTAAAACCTAGAAGATGGACAGAAATGAAAGAGAGGATGGTTCACTCAAATTTTGCAAAACACCAGGTTGGGTTTTTGCACCAAAGTGACATATAGGCATCACAAAACCTCTCAGAATTATGGTGGAATTTTTAGAGAATTATTTAAAATAGTAGTAGTGCAACAGAAGCATTTAAAACACTGCCAAAGCTATTAAAAGAATTTTCTAAGGCAAAATTTTATTATGAAAATAATTTCTACTGTTATTAAACAAATAATGAAATGACTCAGGATACAACCAGAGCCCACAAAATTATTTCCAAAAATTTATTATATGAAGAGAAGATTTTTGAAGGACAGGTATAGAAAAGGCTTAAAAATGATTAAAGAACCTAATATAATTCAAAATTTTATTTCTAGCCAAATTTTATTTAATAAAAAGTAATTAAATTTTTGGGGTGTTACAAACTCTAACCCCCTTAAGAAGAATCTCGTCCTCGAGATTTGTTAAGGGCGGAGGAAAAAAAAAACATACCACACAAACAAAACACTCATATGCAAAATGCAAACAGGGCAATACATTCATGACATACAATTACAACAAGATCACAACATGTAAACAAGCACTACATGCTATGCAAACGCACTCACGACCGTCTATGGTCCGAAAGCGGGATCTACGGGGTCAAGCGGAGGGCTTCCCGGTATTGGAACACATCCTTCTTCTTCCGGAGGGAGTGGAGGAAGTGGAGGGAGCAAACGAAGAACGTGTCCCTCCTGAGTTGGCAGAGGGGGTCCGCCAATGGTGATCCGGGGATTCAGAACAGCAAGGTAGTGGAGATACTCCAGTATTTGCTGGGTGAAACGCTCCTGGGCCATCACATATTGAATGAGATAGACCAGGGCTGGATCGCTCTCCGCACGTCCACAGCGGAACGTAGCTTCTGCTCCAAAAGCAGCGCGGCTAGGGAAATAGTAGTATTCCCTTGTGTTGGCACAAGGTACCGCAAATCGAAGACGGGTGACTGCTTCATACGCAGCAGACTCAATGGCCATGTCTGGCGTTGGCATGGATCTCCCGATGAAAATCACATAGGGAGGGCCTTGGTTTAAATCTGCTGGTGGAATATGTACAGCTGCCCAGTATTTCGAGAGATCAGGAGTGATTCTCGATTTGAATAGCTCATACAGGGGTGGATGGGTGGAGCCAAGAGTATTGCGGGTAAAATCCCACAATAACATAACAAAACTACCAGGTCTTGCATCGGGGGTCCTCAGATAAGCTCCTGGGTGAGACATGGGTGGACGAATGAAAAAGGTAGTGCTTGAAGCTGATGGTTGCTGGTGTGGAAAAATGAGCGTGGCCTCTTATAGAGAGCCTGGGTCATGAAACATGAAATGGTGCCGGTACGACTGAGACACCGACTCCGGCGCGGGGCTGTCTGAGTCAAAGTCTCAGGCCTCAATCCCCAAAAGAAAAGTGACATGTTACTGTGCGTGTCGATTTGGGGTCACGTCTAGAATCTACTCTGCAACCACTCATCAAGCAACTCATGCCAGATCACACATATTATTAGATGGTGACACACCGGGGTCTACAAACTCACTACGCCACACACCAGCTACTGCGGAACTAAAGGAAAAACCGAGCCACTAGGGCTTGACAACAATACTGGTGGACTCAGTCCACCTGGTTGATATCTAGTCGGGCGCGTCTTGCGGACGCCGAGTCCTCTCCGGGTGCTTCCGCGTCGGAGCTGGCCGGGGTAGGATGGGGAGCTACAGGGCTTGAGTAGCGGTGGTGGCCTTCGCGGGGTGTCGAGGTCACCGTCCCATTGGAGTAGGCCTCCAAGAGACGACGGAGATTTCCGGGTGAGGCGATGGCATTGCCTGGGTAGGTGACATGGTCAGAGCTTGGGGGCTCAACCGGCCTTCCAAACAGCACTATTGGGGCGTCGATGGCGGGTGTGACTTCACTCCTTGCTGGGGTCAGGAGAGCGAGCGTCCTGCGGGTCTCAATCAGATCAAAGGTGACCTGATCGAACAGTGCCTCCTGCGCTCTTAAGTAGCGCACCAGGTGCACCAGGGCAGGGTCCGACTCATGGTCCCCGTTGGCGACCTGGGTCGGGCTACCATAGCCTTCACGACTAGGGTAGTAGTAGAAAGAGCGGCAGTTAACCCTCGGCGACAGGTGCCGAAGTTGAACTATAGCCTCTCGGGCTGCAAGTTGGATGGATTGGGGCTCGTCGGAGGTTGTTCTCCCGGTGAATCGGTAGGGACGCTCTGATGTGGTGCCCCTTCCGTAGATGTGCACCGTGGCCCAGAAGTGATGGATGGAATTACTCGTGTGCTCTTGGTACACGACATATTCTGGCGGCTCGTCGATGCCGAAGGCACGACGGGTGAGATTGGCGAGGATGGTTACGAAGCCTTCAAGCTCGACTGCGGTGGTCTCGTTGTGCACGAGGGGGCCTGGCATCTTGGTGGTTGGATATCGAACTGGGAATGAGGCTGTGATGTGCTGAGTTTGGGGTAAGGCTTCCTTTATAAGTCAGCCGAGTCTTCCATCGCACGCTTGTGGATGGGAAAGTTCAGGTGTTGGCACAGGCACACGGCCTATAGATAGACTGATAGGGTGGGCACCGGCTATCAAAAGATGTCGGTTGCCACTGTGGATGGGATAGACTAGTCTGTGGACAGGAAAAGTTGTGGATGGTGTGGAAACCTAGGGATGGTGACCAGGCTAAGATAGGTTTAGCCAATGGTCAGCCTGGCTCTGATACCAAGGCTGTCGGGGCCGGATTTCGGGAACATAATATTCCAGAAATTTACCCCTAGTGTCATCACCAGCCCAGGATTACTGTTACTGGTGGACACAACCTTGTTACAGATTACCAAGCATTTACAAGAATTTGATACATGACCATAAAGGTCTACTGATACAACGATGACTCCGGTGGTGGATGAAGGAATTGACTTGTGGATCTCCACATCGATGGGGCTCCATTCCAACAGGAACAGCTGACCCGGATAACTCATATCCCGCGTGGCTGCACTCCTAGGCTTCGCACGGACGTCACTGTGGTACTCCTTGTAGAACCCCTAACCTGGCCAAGTAAATAGCCAGGGACAAGCCAGTGAGTACGTTTGAATGTACTCGCAAACATCATGGACAAATGGTATAACAAATGCAGCAAACATTTATATGGTCATGATGAATTAAACTATATGCATATGCTCATGATAGACTTATATTAAATGCATGCTGATAAGAATTAAAACATGGCATGGTGAATAATGGTTAGTGCAGGAAATAAATATTAGCATCAATAGTATATAAAAGAAATGCCGGTCGGATGTCAAGTGGCACCACGGTCGGTCTTGAAAAGAAATGCCAGTCGGGTGTCTAAAAGAGAAATCGGACGATACCATCCGAGGACTCAGGCGACGCCACGAAAGGACTTGAAAATTAATGCCAGTCGGGTGTCCACAAGAGTAGTGGCGTGATAAACCGCCTGACACTCGAGAGACGCCACAAAAGGACTTGAAAAGAAATGCCAGTCGGGTGTCCACAAGAGTAGTGGCGTGATAAACCGCCTGACACTCGAGGGACGCCACAAAAAGGACTTAAAAATAAAGGCGAGTGTCCGGGGTAGTCTAGCCAGCCCCTGAGACACTCTGGAAAGTAAAATCAGAGCAGGGGGTTAGTTCACAAATATAATCATATCATCAAATATACTAATGGTAGCACCAGTAGCCACGATAATTATCCTGCAAAATAACCATGCTCAATTATTAAATATTTCCTCCGGAGACCGACTCCAAGACCGACACTTGACCAACCCAGACTGTAGTCCTTAACCGCGGACACGGCTATTCGAATAGTTACGACTCTGCAGAGGGTGCACTCTTTACCCACAAGTATAGGATTTCTTTAGTCAGTATCGTGACACTGACTAATTCCCATTATGGTCTTTGGGATGAAAACACACCTAACCAGCACACACCAGCTTAACTTTTCTGCTGCCAGGAATCACCCAAAACAACAGTTAAGTAAACTCTAAGTCGGAGAGGCTACAACCTCCATGAGCATGGGATCACTATTCATACGCGCGGATTACAAGGGTACACTCCCTCTCGGCATCACAACAGCTGGAAACACCCATGCCCCCTAACCTGATGACAGGATTTAGTCCAGGGCCCTGGAACCCTCATCGTGGCCCTCTGTACGATGTGTGCATGGAAAGGGGTTAACAACTTACTAAACCATACCCTACCCTAGGCAGGGACAAGTGGTAGCACGAAACAAGTATGGGGTTACCGGAACAAGACTCGATCTACGGCCGACTCAGGAGGCTTATGTTTCTTGCAGGGTAGCACAACAAAACTTATTCTCTCAACAGTATCACCAGGACAGGGCTACAACCCTTGCCTGCTTCCACATATGTCACGTGACATCACCGTGTCGAAGTGGCCCGTGCCCACCGGCACGTCCAAAACAGGAGCATCCCTCTGGATGCTCACAACTTATGCTTGTTGCAAATTTGAAGGGAAAGCATGCAAGAGAAAATATAATCATGACCATGCATGCATGCAATATTCCTATCCATATGCCAAACCTATTAAAAGTATCAAACATGCCCTAAATATTCTAGTATGCAAACATTTGCCATATCAAGTGTTCAGAATGCTTGCCTTAGATATGAACAGGTGCTGGTTACTTTGCAAGGAATCATCTCCCCTTCAATTCCTATTTTCAAAAATATCTAAATCACCACATAATTCAAAAACAGCACTAAAAGTATTTCAAAATGTTTTTGAAACAAATACTAAAAGAAACTAGAGGATATTTAAGGAATATAAAAAAAAAGAATTAATTTATTTAGAGTTCATATGAATTAGTTATGGAATTACTAAGATGGAAAAATATGATTAAAAGCAATATTTAAATTCATTAAACAGAAACTATGCATAGTAAAAATGTTCACTTAATTTAAATAAATAGAGCATGATTTTAGAAACCTACAGAAATTTGAATTACCAATTTTAGAGTAGAAATGGCTACTATGGAATTATTTGAAAGCTGCTGGAAATAATAAAAGGAAAGGACAGAATCGCGCCCTGAGCGCTGTTTAGCTCCACGGCACCACTGGGCCGAGCCCAGTCATCTGGCTGCGGGGAGAGGTGCTGACGACGAAGGCGGAAAAAGGGAAGTACGTTTCCCTCACGCGGAGACGGGCTTTGCGGAACCCGTGTCCACACACACAGCGTGCGGTGGGTCACTGACAGTGGGCCCGCCTGGCCCACTGGTCAGGTTTGACCACGGTCCACCCGCCCTTCTTCCTGGCGACAGAACGGGGCGGGACTCCGGCGAAGCTCGCCGGTGAACGGTGGCGCCGTTGGAGGAGCCGAGGGCACCATTGTGTTCAGGAGGGGGAGGCGGTTCGTCCGGTGCTCTCCGTGGTGGCTGGGATGGACGGAGTTGCCGGCGACGAGGTCCTCGGCGGACGGCGCCGTCGGACGAAAGGTGAACTCCGGCTATGGTGCAACTCCAGTGGAATTGAAGATGGGGACGGGTTCGTGGATGCTCCAGGAGGCCATTGGTGTAGATAGTAGGGAGGGGGAGGCACTGGAGAGGTGGGTGGCTTCGAGGTGCGGGCGGTGGCAGTGGTTGCCGGAGACGGGGATGACGACCGTTTCCGGTCGTTCTGCGGCTTGGGGTGGTTCTCAGAGGGAGGAGTGGGAATGGTGTGGAGCTGGGAGAGCTCGGGGTGGCTTAAATAGGCGGGGCGACGTGGTGCCGCGACTTCCAGAGAGCGGACACGGTGGCGATGCCTTTACTCCGGCAGGTGAGAGCGTTGGGTGGCCGGTGAGGGTCGGTGAGGACGGTGGCCGGCCGTAGTTACTCCCCAGGCGAGCTGGCTGGCTCGGGGAGGTGCCAGGTAACCTGGACGGCGCCGTCCATGGCAGACTGCGGCGGCGGCCATCAATGGCAGACGTGTGCGGTGGCGAGGCCGGTGGGTAGGTGCGGTGGTCGGCGGGGTCGGTGCGAGGTAGAGGGGCTCGGGAAGCACCAGGTGGCCGGGTCGGTGCGATGTGGCGAGGACGGTGGCCTCCGCGTATGAGCTCGGGTAGTTAGGAGTTAAGACGGGGAGACGTGGCCGAGCGGAGTTCGTCGGGCGGCAGCTCCGGTCGGTGTGGACGGTGCTAGAGGACAAACGGAGGTGTCGGCGAGGTTCTGCGGAGTCGAGCTAATCCAGAGGGAGGCTCGGGCGAGCGGGGAAGGCAGCAGGGGCACGGCAGTAGCTCGATGTCACGGGCTGCAGTACGGGCGCTCTGGACATGCCCCTGGTGTGTTCGACGAAATGCCAGAGCGGCCTACAGTGACCCACTCAAACTGATATTTAGCATGTTGATGCTCTTAGAGATGGTAAGCCTAGTGGACAAGTTGAAATGACCAGGAGGGCAGGTGTGTAGTGCAAGATAAAAACCTTGCCAAAATTTGGTCATGCCCTCAATGTGTTCGACAGAATGTTAGAGCTAGCTAGGGAACTTTGTTGGGGGTGGGACTTGGCAGGATAGTGTCTCTTTGGATGGTATAGGGGGTGGTGAAGTTAGTTTGTGAAAAGAGAAAACTTGCTAATGCGAGTTTTACTGAAATTCAGTTCTGGACTGAATATTCAGAGGGGTATGTGGTGGACTTAGAAAATTCCAATGGAGCTGATCTTCTGGACTTAAGGTTTTGGTTGGAAGAACAAGAAGATGGCCAAGGCTCAGAATTTTTGGAGCAAGAAATAATAGGGTTGTAGTTAAAACCTAGAAGATGGACAGAAATGAAAGAGAGGATGGTTCACTCAAATTTTGCAAAACACCAGGTTGGGTTTTTGCACCAAAGTGACATATAGGCATCACAGAACCTCTCAGAATTATGGTGGAATTTTTAGAGAATTATTTAAAATAGTAGTAGTGCAACAGAAGCATTTAAAACACTGCCAAAGCTATTAAAAGAATTTTCTAAGGCAAAATTTTATTATGAAAATAATTTCTACTGTTATTAAACAAATAATGAAATGACTCAGGATACAACCAGAGCCCACAAAATTATTTCCAAAAATTTATTATATGAAGAGAAGATTTTTGAAGGACAGGTATAGAAAAGGCTTAAAAATGATTAAAGAACCTAATATAATTCAAAATTTTATTTCTAGCCAAATTTTATATAATAAAAAGTAATTAAATTTTTGGGGTGTTACAAACTCTAACCCCCTTAAGAAGAATCTCGTCCTCGAGATTTGTTAAGGCCGGAGGAAAAAAAAAACATACCACACAAACAAAACACTCATATGCAAAATGCAAACAGGGCAATACATTCATGACATACAATTACAACAAGATCACAACATGTAAACAGGCACTACATGCTATGCAAACGCACTCGCGACCGTCTATGGTCCGAAAGAGGGATCTACGGGGTCAAGCGGAGGGCTTCCCGGTATTGGAACACATCCTTCTTCTTCCGGAGGGAGTGGAGGAAGTGGAGGGAGCAAACGAAGAACGTGTCCCTCCTGAGTTGGCAGAGGGGGTCCACCAATGGTGATCCGGGGATTCAGAACAGCAAGGTAGTGGAGATACTCCAGTATTTGCTGGGTGAAACGCTCCTGGGCCATCACATATTGAATGAGATAGACCAGGGCTGGATCGCTCTCCGCACGTCCGCAGCGGAACGTAGCTTCTGCTCCAAAAGCAGCGCGGCTAGGGAAATAGTAGTATTCCCTTGTGTTGGCACAAGGTACCGCAAATCGAAGACGGGTG
Source organism: Secale cereale (assembly GCA_902687465.1). Lineage (NCBI taxonomy): Eukaryota > Viridiplantae > Streptophyta > Magnoliopsida > Poales > Poaceae > Secale > Secale cereale. Next base: position 346,692,919 of record LR738709.1, on the reverse strand, counting down.
ACTGCTTCATACGCAGCAGACTCAATGGCCATGTTTGGCGTTGGCATGGATCTCCCGATGAAAATCACATAGGGAGGGCCTTGGTTTAAATCTGCTGGTGGAATATGTACAGCTGCCCAGTATTTCGAGAGATCAGGAGTGATTCTCGATTTGAATAGCTCATACAGGGGTGGATGGGTGGAGCCAAGAGTATTACGGGTAAAATCCCACAATAACATAACAAAACTACCAGGTCTTGCATCGGGGGTCCTCAGATAAGCTCCTGGGTGAGACATGGGTGGACGAATGAAAAAGGTAGTGCTTGAAGCTGATGGTTGCTGGTGTGGAAAAATGAGCGTGGCCTCTTATAGAGAGCCTGGGTCATGAAACATGAAATGGTGCCGGTACGACTGAGACACCGACTCCGGCGCGGGGCTGTCTGAGTCAAAGTCTCAGGCCTCAATCCCCAAAAGAAAAGTGACATGTTACTGTGCGTGTCGATTTGGGGTCACGTCTAGAATCTACTCTGCAACCACTCATCAAGCAACTCATGCCAGATCACACATATTATTAGATGGTGACACACCGGGGTCTACAAACTCACTACGCCACACACCAGCTACTGCGGAACTAAAGGAAAAACCGAGCCACTAGGGCTTGACAACAATACTGGTGGACTCAGTCCACCTGGTTGATATCTAGTCGGGCGCGTCTTGCGGACGCCGAGTCCTCTCCGGGTGCTTCCGCGTCGGAGCTGGCCGGGGTAGGATGGGGAGCTACAGGGCTTGAGTAGCGGTGGTGGCCTTCGCGGGGTGTCGAGGTCACCGTCCCATTGGAGTAGGCCTCCAAGAGACGACGGAGATTTCCGGGTGAGGCGATGGCATTGCCTGGGTAGGTGACATGGTCAGAGCTTGGGGGCTCAACCGGCCTTCCAAACAGCACTATTGGGGCGTCGGTGGCGGGTGTGACTTCACTCCTTGCTGGGGTCAGGAGAGCGAGCGTCCTGCGGGTCTCAATCAGATCAAAGGTGACCTGATCGAACAGTGCCTCCTGCGCTCTTAAGTAGCGCACCAGGTGCACCAGGGCAGGGTCCGACTCATGGTCCCCGTTGGCAACCTGGGTCGGGCTACCATAGCCTTCACGACTAGGGTAGTAGTAGAAAGAGCGGCAGTTAACCCTCGGCGACAGGTGCCGAAGTTGAACTATAGCCTCTCGGGCTGCAAGTTGGATGGATTGGGGCTCGTCGGAGGTCGTTCTCCCGGTGAATCGGTAGGGACGCTCTGATGTGGTGCCCCTTCCGTAGATGTGCACCGTGGCCCAGAAGTGATGGATGGAATTACTCGTGTGCTCTTGGTACACGACATATTCTGGCGGCTCGTCGATGCCGAAGGCACGACGGGTGAGATTGGCGAGGATGGTTACGAAGCCTTCAAGCTCGACTGCGGTGGTCTCGTTGTGCACGAGGGGGCCTAGCATCTTGGTGGTTGGATATCGAACTGGGAATGAGGCTGTGATGTGCTGAGTTTGGGGTAAGGCTTCCTTTATAAGTCAGCCGAGTCTTCCATCGCACGCTTGTGGATGGGAAAGTTCAGGTGTTGGCACAGGCACACGGCCTATAGATAGACTGATAGGGTGGGCACCGGCTATCAAAAGATGTCGGTTGCCACTGTGGATGGGATAGACTAGTCTGTGGACAGGAAAAGTTGTGGATGGTGTGGAAACCTAGGGATGGTGACCAGGCTAAGATAGGTTTAGCCAATGGTCAGCCTGGCTCTGATACCAAGGCTGTCGGGGCCGGATTTCGGGAACATAATATTCCAGAAATTTACCCCTAGTGTCATCACCAGCCCAGGATTACTGTTACTGGTGGACACATCCTTGTTACAGATTACCAAGCATTTACAAGAATTTGATACATGACCATAAAGGTCTACTGATACAACGATGACTCCGGTGGTGGATGAAGGAATTGACTTGTGGATCTCCACATCGATGGGGCTCCATTCCAACAGGAACAGCTGACCCGGATAACTCCTATCCCGCGTGGCTGCACTCCTAGGCTTCGCACGGACGTCACTGTGGTACTCCTTGTAGAACCCTTAACCTGGCCAAGTAAATAGCCAGGGACAAGCCAGTGAGTACGTTTGAATGTACTCGCAAACATCATGGACAAATGGTATAACAAATGCAGCAAACATTTATATGGTCATGATGAATTAAACTATATGCATATGCTCATGATAGACTTATATTAAATGCATGCTGATAAGAATTAAAACATGGCATGGTGAATAATGGTTAGTGCAGGAAATAAATATTAGCATCAATAGTATATAAAAGAAATGCCGGTCGGATGTCAAGCGGCACCACGGTCGGTCTTGAAAAGTAATGCCAGTCGGGTGTCTAAAAGAGAAATCGGACGATACCATCCGAGGACTCAGGCGACGCCACGAAAGGACTTGAAAATAAATGCCAGTCGGGTGTCCACAAGAGTAGTGGCGTAATAAACCGCCTGACACTCGAGGGACGCCACAAAAGGACTTGAAAAGAAATGCCAGTCGGGTGTCCACAAGAGTAGTGGCGTGATAAACCGCCTGACACTCGAGGGACGCCACAAAAAGGACTTAAAAATAAAGGCGAGTGTCCGGGGTAGTCTAGCCAGCCCCTGAGACACTCTGGAAAGTAAAATCAGAGCAGGGGGTTAGTTCACAAATATAATCATATCATCAAATATACTAATGGTAGCACCAGTAGCCACGATAATTATCCTGCAAAATAACCATGCTCAATTATTAAATATTTCCTCCGGAGACCGACTCCAAGACCGACACTTGACCAACCCAGACTGTAGTCCTTAACCGCGGACACGGCTATTCGAATAGTTACGACTCTGCAGAGGGTGCACTCTTTACCCACAAGTATAGGATTTCTTTAGTCAGTATCGTGACACTGACTAATTCCCATTATGGTCTTTGGGATGAAAACACACCTAACCAGCACACACCAGCTTAACTTTTCTGCTGCCAGGAATCACCCAAAACAACAGTTAAGTAAACTCTAAGTCGGAGAGGCTACAACCTCCATGAGCATGGGATCACTATTCATACGCGCGGATTACAAGGGTACACTCCCTCTCGGCATCACAACAGCCGGAAACACCCATGCCCCCTAACCTGATGACAGGATTTAGTCCAGGGCCCTGGAACCCTCATCGTGGCCCTCTGTACGATGTGTGCATGGAAAGGGGTTAACAACTTACTAAACCATACCCTACCCTAGGCAGGGACAAGTGGTAGCACGAAACAAGTATGGGGTTACCGGAACAAGACTCGATCTACCCGACTCAGGAGGCTTATGTTTCTTGCAGGGTAGCACAACAAAAATTATTCTCTCAACAGTATCACCAGGACAGGGCTACGACCCTTGCCTGCTTCCACATATGTCACGTGACATCACCGTGTCGAAGTGGCCCGTGCCCACCGGCACGTCCAAAACAGGAGCATCCCTCTGGATGCTCACAACTTATGCTTGTTGCAAATTTGAAGGGAAAGCATGCAAGATAAAATATAATCATGACCATGCATGCATGCAATATTCCTATCCATATGCCAACCTATTAAAAGTATCAAACATGCCCTAAATATTCTAGTATGCAAACATTTGCCATATCAAGTGTTCAAAATGCTTGCCTTAGATATGAACAGGTGCTGGTTACTTTGCAAGGAATCATCTCCCCTTCAATTCCTATTTTCAAATATATCTAAATCACCACATAATTCAAAAACAGCACTAAAAGTATTTCAAAATGTTTTTGAAACAAATACTAAAAGAAACTAGAGGATATTTAAGTAATATCATAAAAAAGAATTAATTTATTTAGAGTTCATATGAATTAGTTATGGAATTACTAAGATGGAAAAATATGATTAAAAGCAATATTTAAATTCATTAAACAGAAACTATGCATAGTAAAAATGTTCACTTAATTTAAATAAACAGAGCATGATTTTAGAAACCTACAGAAATTTGAATTACCAATTTTAGAGTAGAAATGGCTACTATGGAATTATTTGAAAGCTGCTGGAAATAACAAAAGGAAAGGACAGAATCGCGCCCTGAGCGCTGTTTAGCTCCACGGCACCACTGGGCCGAGCCCAGTCATCTGGCTGCGGGGAGAGGTGCTGACGACGAAGGCGGAAAAAGGGAAGTACGTTTCCCTCATGCGGAGACGGGCTTTGCGGAACCCGTGTCCACACACACAGCGTGCGGAGGGTCACTGACAGTGGGCCCGCCTGGCCCACTGGTCAGGTTTGACCACGGTCCACCCGCCCTTCTTCCTGGCGACAGAATGGGGCGGGACTCCGGCGAAGCTCGCCGGCGAACGGTGGCGCCGTTGGAGGAGCCGAGGGCACCGTTGTGTTCAGGAGGGGGAGGCGGTTCGTCCGGTGCTCTCCGTGGTGGCTGGGATGGACGGAGTTGCCGGCGACGAGGTCCTCGGCGGACGGCGCCGTCGGACGAAAGGGGAACTCCGGCTATGGTGCAACTCCAGTGGAATTGAAGATGGGGACGGGTTCGTGGATGCTCCAGGAGGCCATTGGTGTAGATAGTAGGGAGGGGGAGGCACTGGAGAGGTGGGTGGCTTCGAGGTGCGGGCGGTGGCAGTGGTTGCCGGAGACGGGGATGACGACCGTTTCCGGTCGTTCTGCGGCTTGGGGTGGTTCTCAGAGGGAGGAGTGGGAATGGTGTGGAGCTGGGAGAGCTCGGGGTGGCTTAAATAGGCGGGGCGACGCGGTGCCGCGACTTCCAGAGAGCGGACACGGTGGCGATGCCTTTACTCCGGCAGGTGAGAGCGTTGGGTGGCCGGTGAGGGTCGGTGAGGACGGTGGCCGGCCGTAGTTACTCCCCAGGCGAGCTGGCTGGCTCGGGGAGGTGCCAGGTAACCTGGACGGCGCCGTCCATGGCAGACTGCGGCGGCGGCCATCAATGGCAGACGTGTGCGGTGGCGAGGCCGGTGGGTAGGTGCGGTGGTCGGCGGGGTCGGTGCCAGGTGGAGGGGCTCGGGAAGCACCAGGTGGCATGGTCGGTGCGACGTGGCGAGGACGGTGGCCTCCGCGTATGAGCTCGGGTAGTTAGGAGTTAAGACGGGGAGACGTGGCCGAGCGGAGTTCGTCGGGCGGCAGCTCCGGTCGGTGTGGACGGTGCTAGAGGACAAACGGAGGTGTCGGCGAGGTTCTACGGAGTCGAGCTAATCCAGAGGGAGGCTCGGGCGAGCGGGGAAGGCAGCAGGGGCACGGTAGTAGCTCGATGTCACGGGCTGCAGTACGGGCGCTCTGGCCACGCTCTGGACATGCCCCTGGTGTGTTCGACGAAATGCCAGAGCGGCCTACAGTGACCCACTCAAACTGATATTTAGCAGGTTGATGCTCTTAGAGATGGTAAGCCTAGTGGACAAGTTGAAATGACCAGGAGGGCAGGTGTGTAGTGCAAGATAAAAACCTTGCCAAAATTTGGTCATGCCCTCAATGTGTTCGACAGAATGTTAGAGCTAGCTAGGGAACTTTGTTGGGGGTGGGACTTGGCAGGATAGTGTCTCTTTGGATGGTATAGGGGGTGGTGAAGTTAGTTTGTGAAAAGAGAAAACTTGCTAATGCGAGTTTTACTGAAATTCAGTTCTGGACTGAATATTCAGAGGGGTATGTGGTGGACTTAGAAAATTCCAATGGAGCTGATCTTCTGGACTTAAGGTTTTGGTTGGAAGAACAAGAAGATGGCCAAGGCTCAGAATTTTTGGAGCAAGAAATAATAGGGTTGTAGTTAAAACCTAGAAGATGGACAGAAATGAAAGAGAGGATGGTTCACTCAAATTTTGCAAAACACCAGGTTGGGTTTTTGCACCAAAGTGACATATAGGCATCACAGAACCTCTCAGAATTATGGTGGAATTTTTAGAGAATTATTTAAAATAGTAGTAGTGCAACAGAAGCATTTAAAACACTGCCAAAGCTATTAAAAGAATTTTCTAAGGCAAAATTTTATTATGAAAATAATTTCTACTGTTATTAAACAAATAATGAAATGACTCAGGATACAACCAGAGCCCACAAAATTATTTCCAAAAATTTATTATATGAAGAGAAGATTTTTGAAGGACAGGTATAGAAAAGGCTTAAAAATGATTAAAGAACCTAATATAATTCAAAATTTTATTTCTAGCCAAATTTTATTTAATAAAAAGTAATTAAATTTTTGGGGTGTTACACTTCCTCTCCAGGAAGTGAGGCTGGCATGTAGCAGAACTCAGTGTTCAGCAACAGGGCATGCCTAGCCCGGATGATGGCCATCATCGAGTAAGCGGCATACTGCACTGCCATCTTGATGGCAACCCCGAGTCCATAAGACCAATGGATGGGGTCGGTAGCTCCGGGATATGAAGGGTATATCCGGACGGTGCAGAAATACTGACTCTGGTTAAATCCCGGTACTGTTCCTCCACAGTGTACTCAGGATACCAACGGTAGCCGGTCTCAGTCAGCACACGGACTAGCATGGCCGTGTGACCAGGCACATTAATGCACCGAGTCAAACGGACCACCTGGTGAGGTGTGCGACCAGACATCTGAAACACGAAATAATGCAAAGGCATTAGAATTTCTGGAAGAAATCGGACAACATAACAACTGTAAATGCTCAACAAGATTTTGAGACATCATACAAATGATAGCATAGCCACTTAACAACATCATATCAAGGTTCCGGGTCCAACTAATCATCATACTAGAAGGGTAGAAACTAAACTGAGGCTTGAAAACAACAATCCTAAGAGTCTACGGATTAGTAACATGTGAACCTAGTAAGGATGAGAGGCCTAGTCCTAAACCCCCGTAGAAAGATTAGGCTGACTCAGGTCAGAAGGGCATAAGGTAAAGAAGTATAAAGAGCCTTACGTTCCCTTCCACAATCAATTCCCCTACATATAACTAAGAATTTTCTAGACTCAACATTGACCAGTTTGGCTTGAGAAACCTACAGGCAGTCCGGCTCTGATGCCAACGCTGTCAGGACCCCGATCCTAAGTCACACCGATCTAGCTTGTAACACATCATATCACTTTGTGGCCTCATGCACGGTATCCCAACAGGTGCCACCTTACCTGGCCCGGGACCGTTTGCGCATTTTGGCACACGTATATGATAGTGTCGCTAGCATCCATATGACAGAGAACCCGGGCCCACACGGCTAGTTATAAACCAAAAGTGGCACTAAATTACAGAGACAGGCATCCATGACCCAGCAACGAACGTGTCGGTCATCAACGTATGAACCCAAGTCGTAGCAAGCTACATGGACTTAAAGGAATAACGCGTGACATTTCCACTAAGGGACAGACACAAGAACGAAGAAGGACACATGCCGGCCAGCCTACGTGTTCCGGAGCAGTAGCAAGCTACCAAGGCTCAGTGGAAGCACTAGGAGGCATTTCCCTGTAAGATAGGCTACCAAAGGTAAACAACTAGGAGTCGGATCCCACACATACCAAGCATTTCAATCATACACACAATATGCTCAATATGTGCAAATACAACATTGCATCACATCAGAACTCTATGACTCAAAGTACTTTATTTAAGAGGCTCCGAAGAGCCATACATAACATATCCATACAGGTAGGGGTCACATGACCCAACACTCAAGTCATACAATCATACAAGCACAAGCGGAAGCTAACATGTCCGAGTACATACAACTTGGAAATAAAACAGGCTTGGTGTAGCCTGACTATCTACAAGGCCCTTCACAAGCTCAGGATCTCCGTCTGGGTAGCAAGCTACTCGTCGACTTCAACGTCTATGTAAAACCCATCAGAAGGGGTAGGGTTCTCCTCTGCAATAGTTATTAAGCAAACATGAGTACAAAGGTACTCAGCAAGTCTTACAACAGAACCTATCATACATGCATCATTATCAACAAGGGTAGTGGAGTTCATATCAGCAAGCCAGCTTTGACTCTTGGGTAACCTATACTACAACTCTCAGCAGATTGCAAGATAATACTACGTACACGAGTCCTCTACTCAACACAACAATACACCATCGTGGATCCTCTTCCGACATCCTACTGAAGGTCCATCCACGGCACGCACACTTGTCTTGAGGCTTTTAGTAGTATCCATCAACTTGTCTATGAACTGTATAAGTAACCAAGTGGTCCGCACCGCGAACAACGGCTATTCGAATAGATTGGTAACCCTTCAGGGGTGTACTTCTTCACACAGGTTTCCACCACTTAGCGTCTGCACACGACATGTGCTCGGCAGACTTCAAGCGCAAGCCGACGTGGGTGTAGACCACGACCTAACCAACCACTCAAGTCTCTCGTCCAGGTTTATCGCCTATTTGGGTTCCATCCGTGGGGAGATCCGGCCGGGGTGTCGCTCACGGCCCCAAACGATGTGTACAGGGTTCCCGAGTCACCAAACGGGCGACCGGTACACCGTGCCACGTACCAGCTGCATCACAGCCCACCCTGAGGGTCAGCGTTGTGCACGACCACCAGTAAACTACAAACACCAGAAACTAGTTGCAACTCCTCGACAGAGAACAAGGGCAGTCAATAAGTCGAGCGGGGTCATATTTCAGGGCCCAATGTGTGGTAGTAGCTGTAACTTGAACCACACATACATATCTCAGGTCCTATGGACGATTCCAATGAAACAACCAACAATGTACTCCTACATGGCCTTTCATCGATACCTTTACCAAACATGTTCCACACTTCCCTCTCTTTATCAAGCATGATCATTTCACTCTGATCCATCACCCAGATGAACCAGACCTGACACAACTCTAAGCATAGAAAGCAACATAAACAAATAGCATGGTGGAACACACATCACATGGCTCAATCAACTCCTACATATGCTAGTGGGGTTCAACTATTTACTGTGGCAATGAAAAGTCATGCAAAGGAATAGGGTTCAACTACCGCAGCAAGTAGCAGTTCACACACAGTTGCCTTAATGCAGTAAAAGAGAGCAGGAGCGAGAAGATGGGTTTGTATCGGAATGATCAAAGGTTGCTTGCCTGACAGATTGGTTGTCGGGTACTTCTCTTCAGTTGGATACGCAGCTGTATCCTCGGGAGCAGGACCTACCACGGAGAACACCGACGATACAATCAATATACAAAAAAATGCAACAATATGGTGCATGCTCATGACATGGCAAGATGAATGTGTTTTGGTCTAATGCAACTATAAACAGAAAGGTTTGAGCTCATTTGAATCAAAGATTCAAATATATACTCAAACTGTTATTTATTAAAGTGCAATATCATGTTTTGATGTGAACAACAAGGTTAACTTGCTAAAACATGCATGAAACCAGTGCCATTGGAAAGATTGGATTTTTCTGATCAATTTTCATATATAAATCTTTTCCATCTAAGCTACTATTGAATTTATATGATTGCTTGAAGTTTAAAGCATTTTCTAGAATTTCCTGAATTGTTTTAAATCAATTAATCCCAGAAAAGCATTTACTGCGTCAGCATGACATCATGCTAACGTTAGCAGGTCAACAGACCTGGTCCAGGTCAAACCTGACTGGTGGGTCCCGCGTGTCAGTGTCATTAGGTTAACTAATTAAATTAAACTGCTAATCCTAATTAACTTAGCCGGCTGAGCCCACATGTCATTGACTCTAGGGGGTCAACCTGGGCCCACCCGTGGTCAAACGGGGTCAAACTGACCGGCGTTTAGCCGCCGGCGAGGCGATACGCGGCGGTGGGGTGCGGGATTCGTGCTCCGGCGACCAAATTGACGGCGGAGCACGTCTACGTGCTGCTGGCGAAGTGCCGCATCGAATGGTGGTGGTGGTTGGCCTCGGGGTCGCCAGAAACGACGCCGGCGACGAGTCCAGCGGTTGCCGGAGCTCGGGTGAGCTCGGGCTAGTCGCTAGAGGGCACGGTGAGGCTTGTGGTGTGGTGCTCTAGGCTCCTGGAGGTGCAGTGCAGCTAATGGACAGGGTGGCGCGGCCGTTGGGTGGCCGGAGCCTCATCGGCGACGAGATCCACGGCGGCGCGTGCGGGTGAGCTTCTTGCAGTCGGTACAGGGCTCGAGGGGGAAACAGAGAGGATGGGGAGGTAGCTAGGCTCACGGCGGTCGCGTTGGAGTTGACGGCGAGGTCGGGGACGAGCTGCTGCGACGGTGAGGTCGCCGGCGATCTCGACGGCTGAACGGTGGAGAAGTGCTCGGGGACGGCATGTTGGAGCTTCCGGCGATGCGTGGCTTGTCGGGGAGGCGTAGCAGACGGTGGCGGAGCTCGGGGACACAACGGCGAGGCGAGGGGAACTCGGTGGCTGCGGCTATGGCGGCAGGACGGCGGCGGCTGCGTCGGCCATGGCGCGGGGAGGGCGAGGGAGAGAGGCAGGGGAGGAGTGGAGGCGTCCAGTATCTTCGGGACGTAATGTGGAGGACGTCCAGGCCGTTCCCGTGGCGAGGCGGCGGCCAGGGCGGCAAGCAGCTGCCGCGGTGGAGCGCGGCCGTCCGCCGGCGCACCTGCCTGCCTGGCTGCCGAAGCAGCTGGCTGGCTTGGGCCAGGACAGTGCTGGGCCGCCAGGTGGGCCGGCTGGTCCAGGTAAGTGGACTGTGCCCTCTTTCTCTCTTTTTCTATTTTTCTTTCTGTTTTGATTCTTTTTCAATTTGTTGAATTAATAAAAATGCTAGAGCATCTTTATAAATCATAAAACTAGTCGTGCCCACTGTATATAATATGAACAGCATGGAACATTTTAGTTTATGATTATTTGGGCACCGAAAATATTTTATAGCATTTAAATGCCCAAATGCAATTACAATATGAATTAACCCAGAGACCTTTGGATGTCCTAGAAAATTGTGCACCATTTTTGTCAGAGGTTTAAGACCAAGGCAAAGATGATGAACATTTTTGAAGGGCATTTTGGGTACATTGAAAAAGATTTTATTAAACCCTAGTTGTTAGAAGAGGGGTGCTGGGGTTTCTGTCATTCCCATTTCAAGTTTCTGTAGAAAGTAAACATGATGCATACTCTAGCTAGTCCTAACGCAAGCACTGACTAGGGATGTGACACACTCTTAGCAGCAAACAATTTCATAAGTTCATCCATCTTTCCAGTCAAAACACTAATTTGTTCAATAGCATGCACTTTTTTACTAGTAGATCTGTCGGTGTGCCATTGAGAATAATTAAGCATAATATTATCTAGGAGTTTGGTAGCTTCTCGAAAGGTAGTTTCCATGAAAGTGCCTCCCGCGGCCGAGTCTAAAAGATTTCTAGAAGCAAAATTCAAGCCAGCATAAATGTTCTGAATAATCATCCATAGATTCAAACCATGTGTAGGGCAATTACGTATCATCAATTTCATTCTCTCCCAAGCTTGTGCAACATGCTCATGATCTAGTTGCTTAAAAGTCATAATATCGTTTCTAAGAGAGATGATCTTGGCAGGAGGGAAATACTTAGAGATAAAAGCATCTTTGCACTTATTCCACGAATCAATACTATTTCTAGGCAAAGAGGAAAACCACGTCTTAGCACGATCTCTAAGTGAAAACGGAAATAACTTCAATTTAACAATATCATTATCTGCATCCCTTTTCTTTTGCATATCACACAAATCAACACAGTTGTTTAGATGGGTAGCGACATCTTCACTAGGAAGGCCGAAGAATTGATCTTTTGTGACAAGATTCAACAAAGCAACATTGATCTCACAAGATTCAACATCGGTAATAGGAGCAATCAGAGTGCTAATAAAATCATTATTGTTGGTATTGGAGAAGTCACACAATTTGGTATTGTTCTGAGCCATAGTGACAAGCAGGCAATCCAACACACACAAGCAAGCAAGAAACAAGCGAACGAAAAACACATGGCAGAAGAAGGGCAAATAAAACGGCAAGGGTGAAGTGGGGGAGAGGAAAACGAGAGGCAAATAAATGTAATGCGAAGGATAAGGGTTTGTGATAGGTACTTGGTATATGACTTTTGCGTAAGCCTCCCCGGCTACGGCGCCAGAAATTCTTCTTGCTACTTCTCGATCTTGTGTTGTATTCCCTCGAAGAGGAAAGGTAGATGCAGCACAGTAGCGTAAGTATTTCCCTCAGTTTTTGAGAACCAAGGTATCAATCCAGTAGGAGACCACGCGTGAGTCCCTCGCACCTGCGCAAACAAATAAGAACTTCGCAGCCAACGCGATAAGGGGTTGTCAATCCCTTTACAGTCACTTACGAAAGTGAGATCTGATAGAGATGATAATTTATATTTTTGGTATTTTTGGTTTATAAGAATAACAAATAAAAGCGATAAAAGTAAAGTGGATGTAGATTGATATGTTGAGAATAGACCCGGGGGCCATAGTTTTCTCTAGTGGCTTCTCTCATGATAGCGATATTCTATGGCGGGTAAACAAATTACTGTCGAGCAATTGATAGAAAAGCGAATAATTATTTCACTATCTAGGCATGATAATTGTATATAGGCATCACGTCCGAGACAAGTAGACCGACTCCTGCCTGCATCTACTACTATTACTCCACATAGCGACTGCTATGCCGCATGCATCTAGTGTATTGAGTTCATAAGAACAGAGTAACGCCTTAAGCAAGATGACATGATGTAGAGGGATAAACTCAAGCAATATGATATAAACCCCCATCTTTTTATCCTTGATGGCAACAATACAATACGTGCCTTGCTGCCTCTACTGTCACTAGGAAAGGACACCGCAAGATTGAACCCAAAGCCAAGCACTTCTCCCATTGCAAGATCAATAGATCTAGTAGGCCAAACCAAACCAATAATTCGAAGAGACTTGCAAGATATTATGAGCACACATAAAAAGTTCATAGAAGAACCAAATATCTTTCATAGATAACCTTGATCGTAAACTCACAATTCATCGGATCTCGACAAACACACCGCAAAAAGAGATTACATCGAATAGATCTCCTCGAAGACTGAGGAGAACTTTGTATTGAGATCCAGAGAGAGAAGAAGCCATTTAGATAATAGCTATGGACCCGAAGGTCTGTGGTAAACTACTCACAACTCATGGTGAGGGCGATGATGATGATGATGAAGAACTCCGTGATGGATCCCCCTCAGGTGGAGCTCCGGAACAGGCTCCAAGATGGGATCTCACGAGAACAGAAGGTTACGGCGGTGGAATTAGGGTTTTCTCCCTGTTGTCAAAGGTTTCGGGGTACGTAGACTTACATAGGAAGAAGGAGGGCACCAGGGGAGTCACGGGGGCCCCAAGAGGCAGGGGGCGCGCCCTGGGAAGGGGGCGCGCCCCCACCCTTGTGGGCCCCTTGTGGCTCTTCTGACGTGGTTCCCAAGTTCTTTGTGCATGATTTTCTCCAAAAATATCTCTTGCGAAGGTTTCATTCCGTTCGGACTCCGTTTGATATTCTTTTTCTGCAAAACCATGAAACAGGCAAAAAATAGCAATCTGGACTGGGCCTTTGGGTTAGTAGGTTAGTCCCAAAAATGATATAAAAGTGTATGATAAAGCCCATTAAACATCCAAGACTTCATAAATAATAGCATGGAACAATAAAAAATTATAGATACGTTGGAGACGTATCTGTGGCCCCGTGTCTACCAAAGACACAACGACTACCGTCGCGGACAAACATAAATTGTCCCAAACGGGGACACAGTACCATAATCTCAACAACGGGCACACAAGGTTATGTCTGCTTACCGGGCCAGGGTACGCATGCCCAAAACCTTCCCTAGTTGAAGGCACCGACTAGAGGCATGACAACAGACCGAATAAAGGCCTTCCCATAAAAAGAAAATGTGGTTGCACTGGTAAAAACTCGATTCAGTGGCACCATGACTCGGTCAACTATATATTCAAGTTGAGTTATTAGCAGGTTCAACTTAAAAAAAAGAATAACCGGTGTCATAAAATGACATGCAAATGCAACACAACATATGTATCATCGTAAAGAACTGGGTCGGCTCTTCCACACTAAGCATAAACATCAACAACTTCTAATACTTCTCTGGTTAGAATTAAACCTCAATTTAAACAGAATCTTTTCTAGCAAATTTTATCATATTTCTTATGCAAGAAAATAACTACAAATAATTACTTATATCCATAACCATGTTAGTTCTTCATAACCAGAACTTACTTCCAGTTACATTAACAACTTAATTAACTACCAACTTTCTGTAAAGTAAATATGACAACTTAAACATGCAACCAACAGAATAAAAATAATATAAGTGATTTATATGCATGGATTAAATCATTCATTCAAGTTGGAAAATCACAAATATTGTAATGGCACCATGAAAATGTTACTGTGGCTTGCCTTAGTGCATATGAGGTTCACAAACCTCCCGGTGATCCTCAAGACAAGCTTCCCCTTCTGAAAATATTAAAAAACACAAAAATAAAACATCAAGAATCCTTCTGAAATTCACCAGAAAATCTACACAGCACAGAAAAATCTCATTTTTGGTGTGCTGCAAGATTTCTTTGCAAAGAACACAATGCAAAAATAATCAATTCATTTGGACATATGGTTAAATAGTTATTGTTGTTTGAAGCTCTCTGGAATATATATGAATTTGAATTTAAATAAACTGACTAGGGAGGGGGTGACGTCGAAGGCGTAAAGCCTTGGGCGCCACCACTCATACTGCTTCGCGCGCGTACTGAGTGGCTGACTAGCGAGCCCTGCTAGTCAGGTGAGGGGGAGAGGGCGAAAGAAACAGAGACGGCCGCGGCTTCGCTAGAGCTCACGCCGGCGACGAGGGCTCCTTGGCCAAAACGAGAGGGAGGGATCTAAAGAGGGGATGGAAGCGCACCTGCGCGTACCCGTATCATAGCAAGGGGTCGTCGGACAACGTCGGAATCAACCTCGCAAGCGGAGGCAGAGAGCGGTGGTTGCCGGAGACGAAGACGAAGACGAGCAGCGGCAACTCCACGGGCTCCAACCAGGTGGAACAACACCACCAGAGAGTGGCGGAGGCCCTTGGAGGATTTCCCAAGCCTGGGAGGGGTTGGAGCTACCGCGACGACCCGAGGGGATCGCCGGCGAGCTCAAACTCGGGGACGGCGGCCTACGGCCTCCTCGGCCGGGCTATAGTTTCCTACGCGGTTGTGGGGTGTGTGGGAGTGGAGGATGGTGCTCGAGGAGGCTGGGAGTGGCTCCATTTATAGGCGAGCCGCGAGGGGGGGAATCGGGCTCCGCCGGCGACACCTGGACACTACGCCCGGCGATGAGCGGCGTCGGTGAGAGGGGGAGAAGGCGACGCAGCTCACGCGGGGACTGTGGGCGAACAGGGACGAGCACATGATCGAGGAGAAGGTGACGAGCACAGTGCACACCGCACTGTTACTTTGGTCGAACCGTGCTCGTGCTCGCTGCGGCGAGCTCCGGCGTCGACGAGTGCGTGGAGGAGTTAATGGAGTTGGGAAGAGGATGGTGGCGAGGTTTGGCACACTATGGTAGTCGGGGAAGCGAGCACACGCGAAATAGAGCGCTCGGCGGCACTCACAGTGCGCCGACACGCAGGCTGGCATCATGTACATGCGTGGCCACCGCGTGAACTTTTCCCCCAAGCCGACCTGCGTCCAAAGATCATGTCTGGCTTGTTGTTCATGGTAGTTTTAAAGATTACCCTGATTTGGTTTGGATCCAGACGCAGTAGAAAAGATTTCACAAGCCAGGTAAGTTTCTGGACAGTAACTTTGAGAGTTTACCGAGGTCAAACGGTTGGGAGTTGGGAGCTGAGCTTTGGAGGTTAGCAATCATCTACTATGGTGAAGATGCACAAGAAAATTAAGCTACAATGGGGCAAGTAAAATGGTAGTTGCTGTAGAAACTACCATTTCTGTCCAGAACAAAAAATATTTTCTGTAGCAAAAATATTCCAAAAAGTGGTGCAATTTTTTTGCTCGGGATGGTGTCCTAGGGTTCAAAGAATATTTGTGAATTTTCTCAGATTTGTGTGGGCAAGAAAGCTACCTAGGGTTTTAGAGGGGAAAATGAATATTTTTCATTAAAGAAAAATATTCCAACTATTATTTTAGGGTGAACTAGAGAGGAAATGATGATTAGAGATGGAGACGAGGCACTTGGGTGAAAGCCAAGGGTACCCAAGTGTTTAAGTCCACATGAAAAGATTCAAAAAATTCCAAGTTTCAAAATCAATCCAAAAGAAACTCAGGCAAATAAAAGAGGGCAAAAATCAGGCTGTCACATGTTGGGCCACTGATCTTTCCAGAGGAAGACGAAGGCACTGGGGACCTGGTGAGGTGATGTGCGCGAGGCGGGCCGCGAGCCAGATCTCGATATCTTAGATTTGTCAGCGTTGCAGGGACGGACCTGAGCACAAGCGCCGTGCCAATGTGTGTAGCCCTCATTGCGGGATGAGCAGGAGTCCATTCGGCAGCGATGGAGGCCAAGAGAGGTGGTTAGTGAGCAAGTGATGTTCATAAGGCAATCCATAGGAGGAAACGAGCTAATCCAGGTGATGCAAAATGCAATACATGCCACAGGGACGGACCCGTGCGGCCTGGGGACGATGCAGCCCGAGGGGCGCCCCCAACAGAGTAAGCTAAAGATGCAAAAAGGATACACATCACAGGGGCAAGCCCGTGCGACTTGGGGATGATGCAGCTCGAGGGGCGCCCCAACTAAACAAACTTAAACAAAGTCACCTGGCACCGATGCTGGAGTGATGTTGATGTAGCTGAAGATGCTCGCTGTAGATGTCGTTCCTCATGAGCCGCCTGACTCCGGGGCCTCGCAAGGCTCCTAAGGTTTCGATAGCTCGCAAGAACCGACGCCACTTCTTCTAGGATCTCCTTATGCCTGGCCTCGCGAGCCGCCAGGACTTCCCGCATGTGGTACTGGTGTAGGGCCGCCTGGTTTGGCAAGCCGAAGGGCATGCGAACGTAGCTGTGAGGAGGGCCCTCGCACCGGCCCACTTGAGATGGCCAGTAGAGTTTCCGAGACACGATCCTGTTGAGTCCTGGGACGTTGACGCACACGCACAGCGCGTCGCCCGAGCATGGGCGACATCTGCACTTCGCGGTGCAGGGAGTGCTCGCCCCACATCGCCCTTGGTACCTGCAAGTCTTCGATGGTCTGGTCGATGAAGTCCTGAGCGCTCGGCGCTTCGTGCCTTGTCCTCTCTTGAGGGAAACGCGTGGTGAAGCATGCCTCCACATGGTGCCCGACCGACTCCCTTGTGAAATTGGTTAGGTCGGAGGCCCTCCAGGGGAGGGCCCCCGAGCCCAGCCCAAGGGGGGCGCCTGGCATGCCTTCCTATGCGAGGGAGGGAGGTGCCCCATCCACGGGCGCAGATCCTGAGGCGCGGTAGCTGGGTGCTGCACCTTCGTGAGGCTCCAAGGCGAGCAGCTACTTCTTCTTCTTCGGGATAGCTTCAGCGGGTAGATGGTGTTTTCGTTGTCTGTGTCCTCGACTGTTGCAGCCTAGTAAGCGCGCTCGAGGGAGCACACTGCGCCCTTTTGTTCGCAAGCGATGGTGATGATGTCACGGCTCACCAACATCTTGAGGACGTTGTAGCCATGGTGAGTCACTGCCATGAACTTGGCCAGGGGTGGATACCCAAGAATGACATTGTATGGGAAACGGATGTGAGCGACATCGAAGTCGATGATCTCGGTGTGGTAGTTGTCGCGGGTGTCGAAGGTAACGGGGAGCCGGATCTGCACGATCGGGGTGGTGGAGCCATCGGTCACTCCTGAGAAAGGCCTGGTGGGTTGCAGCTGGTCATACGGCACTTGGAGACGGTCAAATGTGTCGATAGAGAGGACGTTGAGCCTCGCACCACCATCGATGAGGGTCTTGGTGACTTGGACGTTGCTGATGACGGGTGAGCAGGGCATTGGGAGAGCGTCGCTAGTCGCCACGCACTTGAGCTGGTCTGCTGAGCAGAAGGTGATGGCGCACTTGGACCAGTTGAGCGGCCGTGTGGCTTCTATCCCGGGAAGAGCCACGTTTACTTCTCGGGCGAACTCCTTGAAGATGCGCTGAGAGGCTGGAGCCTGCGCACCGCCCAAGATGCAGGCGATGGCGCTTGGCTCCTGGAAGCCCCCAGCCCCCTCATCTTGGCCATCGTTCCTCCTTGGCGGTGGCAGCGGAGGGAGGCCGGCCTTGCCCTGAGGACGATCCTCATGAGGCTAGTCCCTCCAGGCACCCTCGCGAGGCTGATCGTGCCAGCATTCCTCACGAGGTTGATCGCGCCACTCCTGATAGGGGCTGCGGTCATACCAGCGCCCCCCCAGCTCGGCTTCTTCCACGGTCATAGCCCCGGTCGTTGCGCTCGGGGTGTTGGTCGATGCGTCCGTCGCGGATGGCTTTGAGCTCCTGGAAGTCGTTGGTGTTGTGACTATGCACGTTGTGGAAGGCGCAGAATGGATGGCTGCTCTTCGATGACTCCGGGTGGTCGCGGCCACGCTTCATGTCTTGTTCGGCCACGAGCACGGCCACCCCCTTGCGCTTCATGTCTTTAGCCTTTGCTTTCTTGTCCTCTTGGTCAGCAACAGGGAGCTCGACGAGGGAAAGGCGCCCCTCCTCAGCTCTGGTGCACTCGGTCGCGAGGTTGAATAGTTCCAGGACTGTGCACAGATCTTCGTGGATAGCGAGCTCTGCCTTCATCTTGACATCGCGGATGCCATCGGAGAATGATGAGATGATGGCCTCATCCGTCACCTTGGAGTTCTTGAGGCGGACACTGTTGAAGCGCTGGATGTACTTCTGCAGGGTTTCCCCAGGCTGCTGCTTGACGCGCCGCAGGTCACCTGCGGCTGGCGGGCGGTCGCGGGTGCCCTGGAAATTGGCGATGAAACGCTCGCGCATCTCACCCCAGGAGCAGATTGATCATGCAGGCAGGTTCAGGAGCCACGGGTGCGCACCGTCCTTGAGAGCCATGGGGAACCAGTTCTCCATAATCTTCTTGTCGCCGTTGGATACCTCGATACTTAGCTCGTAGAGCTGCTGGAACTCAGCAGGGTCGGGGGTGCCGTCGTAGCGTGGAGGTAGGTCGGGCTTGTACTTCTCGGGCCAGTTGATGTCGCGCAGCTTAGGGGTGAAGGCCCGACATCCTGCCGTGGACACCGGAGCCTCTCGCGGAGGTGAAGCTTGGTCTTGGTTTTCGCGCGCCGCCACTTCAGGGAGCGCACGGTTTCGACGCGGCGGTGTAGGAAGCACGGGAACTCCTCCTTACGACCCCTGGATCTCTTGGTAGCTTCTTTCTTCATGCACGGGCGCCCCGCGCGGCGGGTCGTGCCGCGGGGCCGCGTGCCTTGGAGCGTGGACGACGTCTTGATGCGGAGATGGTGGAGGTGCTTCATGGGCCACATCGCCCGCAAGGGGAGGTGGGTGAGGTAGTGAGAGGGACGGGGCAGGAGAGCCCCCAGCGGCGCTGACGAGCTCGGCGATGCGGTCTAGCTCGTCCTTGTAGCGGTCGTCGACGGGGCGGTAGCACAGGAGCTCGCGCTCCATGAGGAGCGCAGCCTGCATGTCTGCGGGTCCGCAACGGCCGTGAGACGATGAGCCAGCGGGGGTCAGCGACGGGGTTGCGGTGCGTCAATCCCGCCGCACCGAGGGGTGCAGCGACAAGGCCTGTTTCTCGTGCCGCGCCGGGCTGGTGGCTGCGTTGGTGGCGGGCGATGGAAAACGGCAAGGAGGTCCGCCAGCGGGAGCTGTCTGAGCAACGCAGGCGGCAAGGGTGGCCCGTTGCTCAGCACGAGCACGGCGAGCGTCAGCCATGGAAGCGGTGGAGCGTTGACGCATCGAAAGACAGAAGAGAGGTTTCGGCACACCCCTACATGGTGTGCCAAATGTCGGATTTCGGGTTCCGCAAACCCTTGAGAGGTTCGAACTCTGGGGTGCGCACGAAGAACACTCTCTCCCCAGCGTGCTCGCCATACGATTCCACAACCTAACTCGACGAACTCAAAGAACAGGGGACACAGAGGATTATATTGGTTCGGGCCACCTTGCGGTGTAATACCCTACTCAAGTATGTGTGGTGGATTTCCTTGTATGGATGAGGATGAACTAGTACAATGGATGAACAACCTCCGGAGGAGAGGTGTTCTTGGGCTCGAATGAGCTTGTGGTGTGTGTACGGTGGAATGGATCTCTCTCTCTCTGTCTCTCCTAGACGAGTTGCCCGTCCCTGGTGGTGGCTAGGTCATATTTATAGTGGCCTTGGTCCTCTTCCCAAATATCGGCGGGAAGGTATCCCACAATGGCCAAATTTGAAGGGGAACAAATAGTACAAGTTATCCTGACAAACGTGGTCTTCGCCTGCCAAAGGCTATTGTGGTGACGCCGCACCGGGCTCCACGATGACCTCCATTCTGCCGCACTGACGGTCCTTGTTCTTGTTGCACCGATATGGAAACCTTTGCTTTATTCCTCAAACTCCGCGCCTGCGCTTGCCCCCTTAGCACCAAAGGGGAAACCGATACACTGCGCTCGCTGGCGCCCACCTAGGCATGGTCGTCACGGCTCACGTCACGTGAATCTCGCGAGGTGCACCTTGCATAGATATCTCTGCTCCTCGGGAGCCAGTCTAGAGAGACTGCCCCCAGGGAGGTCTTGCTGTCACCCGCCTCGCGAGGCTTGGTCCCTCTGTCGGAGATATTGACCATGGGTGTCCTCATCGACCACCCTTGGTATTTCAAGACAAACTGTGGCCGCCTGCTACCCCCCGGCCGTCTGCTCATCGGGCCGCCTCCTAGTGTAGCTTGCCCTAGGAGCCGGCTGCTAGCAGGTGGCAGGGACCCAACAGGCGGCGGCACCAATGCGAACAGCTAGCAGATGGTCCCACGCTCCTCCCTCGGGACGCGTGCGGGGGGACCACCATGCAGCTGAGGCATGGCTACAGGTGCATATGTCCTTAGAGAATCTATAAGGGCGTGGCTACAGTGAACATGTACCTTATGGATATCTCCTAAGCGGCGGGTCACTGTAGCCACAATGCATGTGACCAAGCGTCAGTCAGAGGAAACCACGATCCCACTACTCGCAGACGGCACGGCCAGCAAGCGGCTGGCCCCACCGGCTAGTGGGTAAGTCATAAACAAGCCGCCCCTGGCAAACGGCCAGGGGAGGCGGCCGCCTGGTAGCAGATGGTGGATCCTGCCCTAGAAGTCTGAACCTCATCAAGACGACGAGACAGGGCGTGGCGGCAGTGTACGGCAGGAGACGGCGACACTGTAGCCACTTCTCCCCTGACGAGGCTGTCGTTAGCAGAAGCATGTCTACAGTAAAAGGCAATCATGTGGGCCCGTAGGCAGCGAGCCCCAGCAGACAGGCGGCAAGGCCGGCACTGCAGGACGCTGACAGACGGGGGCCACTCCGTCGAGATTACGATTGTACCCCTGGGGGGTAGGCCTATATAAACCCCCTAGGGTCCTCCATGAGGGGGGGGGGTTGGAAGGAGAGAGGATTGAACTCCGAGAAGAAGATAGAGAGAGAGAGATAGAAACCCTAGCAGCCATCCCCGATCCCTAGGGCGTAGGAAGTGAGCTAGCCTTGTTCATCTTCCTCCTCTAGACCACACAACTTGAGGAGCAACCTGGTAGCTAACATAGTGACATCAGTCATGACGCGGAGCCCCCGCGGAGCAGGACTAGGGGTGTCATCTCCACGGAGAGCCCCGAACCTGGGTAAGATCCGTAGGCGTTCTAAGTTTCGCCTCATCCCGCTTCCAGGGCCCGGCGACGTTCTTTTGACCCCATGCATGATAAGCCATCCGTTGGCATATGTCACCCCAAAACCCTGACATTTGGCGCCCACCATGGGGCTAGGTGCACCGTCGTCCGGAGACATGTTCTGGACGGGAACTTTGTTCCTTCGTGGAGAGAGCAGCCAGCCCGGCACGCCTACGGGCGTGGAGACCGGGATGCTTAGCAGCGCTGAGGCCGCATGCGTCGCGAGCGGGCTCGCCGACCTTCTCGGCGGCGTCCACATTCATGACGAGACCTCTCCGGCGGCCGAGCCAGTAGCGCCGGAGAGCTGCCTCGTCGAGCACCTCGACAAGCTCCACATCTTTGACGAGCGCGCCTCTGACATGGAGTCAGTTGGCTCTTCTGACGCACAAGTAGACATGATCATCGACCTCGACGCAGAGCCCATCGATTCCTTCCCCGAGCACGTGGTGATCATCGACGACCCCCTCCCCGCTCTGACGACCGGCAGGACCATTAGCACCGTCACGGAGGTGCTCGTCACCGACCACCGCGAACCGTCCGGCGGGGCGGACCAAGACCCGCTCGAGGCCGCTCTGCAGCACCTCGCCGCTCCTGTTGCGGCGGGGGCAGACGACGCGGCGTTGGAGGCGCTACGCGTCTCGCTCCTCGATAGCACCAACAAGCTGGCTACCTCCCGACGCCTCACCGAAGCTTACGGCCGCGAGATGGACTGTGCCATTTGTGGCACGCCGGCTGCTGGCGAGCCTAGCCGAGTCGGCGCCGTTCATGATCGCGACGGGCTGCTAACAGACATGCTGGGGGCCCCGCGACCTGTGTACCTCACTCCATCGGAGAATCTAAGGGCTGCCCAGGCGGCAGTCGATGAGATGGGACACTTGGAGGGAGACGAGCTTCGCTGCGTGACTCCGCGCGCCCGCCAGCTCCTTGACGCTGCTGCCACGCAGCAGGAGGCCCGTCGCCGGGTGTGAGAGGCCAGCGCGCATGCAGACAACCGCCCTCTTCGGCGGGAACAAGGAGCCACGTCTCGCTCTCCTATAGTCGGTGCCCCCAACAGGTGAGACTCAGAGCCTGCTGCTAGCCGCAGCCAGCAAACTCGCGTCACCATCGAGCGCAATGAGGATGGCCGCCTGAGGGCTGTAGAACGGCGAGGGGAACATCCGCCTCCCCCCAGGCGGGAGAGGCGCGTGTCTGCTCCGCCTGTTGACCACCCCTCTCTGGCAGGCCGCTTGGGCCACCGCGAGGGGGTTGGGGAGAACGACGCCCACCACCGTCTTGACCATCTGGCTCGGTCCCAGGAGGTCGAAGAAGAAGATGACCTCGGTCCGGCTTGTGTCGGCCCCCGCATCCGCAATGAGTCTTTTCCCAAGGGCTTCTCGCTCCCCAGAGATACCCCCATGTACAACGTCTCAGTGAAGCCAGAGGACTGGCTGGTGGACTACTCCATAGCCGTCAGCATAGCTACCGGCAACAGACGCGTTGCGGTGAAGTACGTGCCTCTTATGCTCCAGGTCACGGCTCGGACCTGGCTGAACAGCCTCAAACCTAACAGCATCAACGGCTGGTTGGACTTCACCGATGCCTTCACTCGCAACTTCACTAGCACCTACAAGCGACCTCCCAAGCCACGCCAGCTCTCCCTATGTGTCCAAGGCCTAGACGAGTCGGCCCGCGATTACCTGCCACGCTGGGCAGAGCTGCGAAACTCTTGCGAAGGAGTGCACGAGGTACAAGCCATCGAGTATTTCACAGCCGGGTGCAGAGAAGGCACCTTACTCAAGCACAGGCTCCTTTGAGATGAGCCGGCCACGCTGGATGAGCTATTGAGCATAGCAGACAAGTACGCCACCGCTGACTCCTCCATGAAGACCGAGCTGCAAGTGGATGCTTCTGGCAAGATGACTCCCCAACTCCCAAGACGCCGGCTGGAGAGTCCAGCCGACGCCAACAGCCGAGCGACCAGAAGCGCAAGACCCATGCGCCGGCTACCAACAGCCGGCTGGTGGCAGCAGTCGACGGCCAGCAGCCAGAAGCTCAAGCAGGACCCAAGCGCTAGAAGGGCGGCAAACCAGTCTGGCAGCAAGCTTTCTCTTTTGACCAAGCTCTGGATGCCCCCTGCAAGTTCCTCAGCGGTGCGAAGCCTTCCAATCACACAACGCGAAAGTGTCATTGGCTCGTAAGAATTGCCAGGGGAGAAGCTCTGCCGCCGCCGCCTGCTGGACAGCCGGCCCCGCCTCCTAATCCGCCGGCTGCCCGTCCCGGCGGCCAGGTCTAGGACGAGTTCCGAGAAGAAAACGGGGCCTATGTAGTCTTCACCAGCCATACGGACGATAGGCATAGCCGGCGCCAACAGCATAGAGAAGTCAACACCATTTGTCACATCCCTAGCTTCTGTCACTGCCTAGTGCTAGCATCTGGTGTTGCATCATGTTTATTTTTTACAGAAACCTGAAATGGGGATGACTAAACCCTAGCACCAGATGAAACCAACTAGGTTCAAATTAAAATATTTTTCAATGAACCCAAAATGCCTTTGAAAATGTTCATGATTTTTGATAAAGGTGAAAACCTCTGCCAAAAATGGTGCAACTATTTATAGGGCCATTCTGGATTTTTGAATTAATTCTTAAAATATTTGCATTTGGGCATTTAAATGCTATATATTATTTTAAATGTCCAAATATTCATGAACCAAAATGTTAATGTTGGAAATAATCCAAACAGTATCCTCAAGCAGTTTCATGAATTTTGAGCTTGTTTTAGTATTTCAGATAAAGCCAAAACAAATGCAGAAAATAGAAAACAGAAAGAATTTAGAGAGAGAGAGAGCCTCACCTGGGCCTTGCCTGCCTGGCCCAATCCCTGTTTAGGCCCAGCCCACCAGGGGCAAGAATGTCTTCAACCTTGCGCCCACTGGCAGCCAGCGCCGAGCGCCACCTCCTGCTTCGCGCTGTCGACGTCTCCTGCGCCCTCGTCTGGTGCAGTGGAGCTGGCCTGGACGCCCAAAACCCCCTGCATCTCTCCCCTCTCTCGCTGGACCTCTCCCTCCTCTCCTTCCCTCTCTCACGCATGCGGCCGAACGCCACCATCGCCGCCGCTCGTCGTTTCCATGGCCACCGGCCCCCCTCGCTTCCCTGACTGGCTCAAGAGCTCCGCCTCTTCGCCCTAGACCTCTCCACCGAGCCATGCGGCACCAGACGCCTCCGAACGCCGTCTGCGCCGCCGTTCCCCTTGTCGGCTGCCGGCGATCCTCGCCGTCGATTCACCGACTCTGATGCCTCCCCGAGCCCACTCAGCTGCTCTTCGACCCCGCCGTGAGCTCCTCTACCCAATCCCGCTCTCCCCGCCGTTGTTTTCCTCCTCTAGCCCCGTTCCCGCCTTGACCGGAGCTCCCCGCGGCCGGCCATGTCGCCACCGTGCACACTGCCACCTAGGGCCATACCCGAGCACACTACGGAGATCAGTGCACCCCCCAGAAGCCTTTTGCACCCACTAGCTCCTCCCCTAGTGCACCACAGCGACGTTTCCATCGTCGCCCGAACTGCGGTGGCCGCAAAGAGCTCGCCGCCGGCAGCTCCGTCCACCCCGACCCCTCCCACTTGCGTGAATGGAAGCGGGTGAGCAAGGGCGTAGCGTGTTCCCGAGCCACGCCGCCGTCGATTTGGTCACCGCCGGCGAAGTTCCGGTGACGCTGATGTGGCCTAATTAGTTTAGGCACTAATGACCCCCCATGGGTCAATGACAGGTGGACCCAGGCCCCTGACTAATTAAGGTTTAGACTTAGTTTAGTGTTATTTATTTCTGTTAGTTAGATTGGACACTGACCTGTGGGCCCCTGGCCCACTGACAGTTAGTTAGTATTAACCTGAGGCTAACTAACCCTGTTAGCTAGTTGTGTCACTGACACGTGGGGCCCAGACTCTGCTAACCTTTAGTTTAGTTTTAAAACTTTTAGTTAGCCCCGAGAGACTGACCAGTGGGACCCACTGGTCAGGTTTGACCTGGACCAGCCTCTGTTGACTGCTGACATCATAGTGACGTCATGCTGACACAATAAGTGTTTTCTGGAATTTAAATCAGAAATGATTTATTTATTTCAGAAAATATTCAAAACTTGTAAAAATCATATAAAATCAACCGTAGCTCAGATGTAAATAATTTATATATGAAAAATGATCAGAAAAATATGAGGAATCTGTTTATGGGATTTTCATGCATGTTTGAACAAGTTAAACCTGCTGATCAGGTCAAATCAATTAAATGACATTTAAATAATCACATAGGGAGTTTGAATTTGAACCTTTGGTTCAAACCAACTTCATTTAATATGGTTGCTAGTTGCATTAGCTCAATCAACAACATATTGCCATGTCATGATCATGCATCATATTGTCGCATTGCATTGATTATGTTCTCTCTTGTATGCCGGGGTTTGTCCCCTCTCAGTAGACGTGTTCCGACGATGTGACCGATGACACTGATGAAGACACAGTACCATCTTCAG
Source organism: Secale cereale (assembly GCA_902687465.1). Classification (NCBI taxonomy): domain Eukaryota; kingdom Viridiplantae; phylum Streptophyta; class Magnoliopsida; order Poales; family Poaceae; genus Secale; species Secale cereale. The sequence continues at coordinate 346,666,681 of LR738709.1, read as the reverse complement.
AAGTGCCAGGAAAGCAAAACCCCATTGAGCATTCCGATACAATCCCACTCTCTCGCTCTTGCTCTCTTTTACTGCATTAGGACAACAACGCTTCAACTGTTACCTGCTGCGGTAGTTGAACCCCTTTCCACTGCATGACCTGTCATTGCCACAGTAAATAGTTGAAACCCACTAGTATGAGTAGGAATTGTTTGAGCCATGTTGTGCCTACTCATTCATGCTTTCTGGTTATGCCTGCTATTGCTTAGAGTTGTGTCAGGTCTGATTCATCGGGGATGAATTGGAAGGGTGATGAACATGTCCTACTGTGTGTGAGCTAAGTGTGTGAACACAATTTGGTAAAGGTAGCGATGAGAGGCCATGTAGGAGTACATGGTGGGTTGTCTCACTGAAGCCGTCCTTACGAACTGAGTTCTGTGTTGGTTGATCCATGAACAGCTACTACCACACGTTGGGCCCTGAAATATGACCCCGCTCGACTTATTGATTGCCCTTGTTCTCTGTCCAAGAGTTGCAACTAGTTTCTGGTGTTTGTAGTTTACTGGAGGTCGTGCGCAGCGCTGACCCTCGGGGTGGGCTGTGACGCGGCAGGTACGTGGCACGGTGTACCGTCGCCCGTTTGGTGACGCGGGAACCCTGTACACATCGTTTGAGGCCGTGAGCGACACCCCGGCCGGATCTCCCCACAGATGGAACCCAAATAGGCGATAAACCTGGACGAGAGACTTGATTGGTTGGTTAGGTCGTGGTCTACACCCATGCCGGCTTTCGCTTGAAGTCTGCCGAGCACATGTCGTGTGCAGACGCTATTGTGGAAACATGTGTGAAGAAGTACACCCCTGCAGGGTTATATATGATCTATTCGAATAGCCGTGTCAGCGGTAATGGACTTCTGGGTTGCCTATAACAGTTCATAGACAAGTGAAAGTGGATACTCTAAAACACGCAAGATAATTGTGAGTGCTACGGATGGCCTTCTCGTAGGGAGACGGAAGTGGATCCATAGTGGTGTATTGATTGGTGAATATGTGGACTCGTGTGCGCCACCTCAAAAGAGTTACTTGCAGTCGTAGTTTAGGATAGCCACCGAGTCAAAGCTAGCTTGCTGCAGTCAAACTCCACCACCCCATTTGTTGATACTGATGCATGTGTAGCTAGTTCTGATGTAAGTCTTGCTGAGTACCTTTGTGCTCATGTTTGCTTAATTTATGTTTTTGTAGAGAGACCCCAGTCTCACTAGTGGTTCCGCGTGGACTTCGACGTTTAGCTTGTTATCTCAGCTGCGATCTTGTACCCTTGGGAGGGTCTTGTAGATAGTCAGGCTTATCAGCCTTTTTCATTTGTAGTTGTCTGTACTCAGTCATGTTATGCTTTCGTTGCCTGTATGCTCTGTATGTTGGGTCATGTGACCTCTGTTTGTAATAAATGCTATGATGGCTCTTCTGGGCCTTTATCTATATGAGTTCTTGAGTTATGTTGTGATGCCATGTTGTACATCACATACTTGCATGTTATGCGTACGTGTAATGTGTATTGCTATGTGTGGGATCCGAGACCTAGTTGTTTACCTTTGGTAGCCTATCTTACAGGGAAATGTCTCCTAGTGCTTCCACTGAGCCTTAGTAGCTTGCTATTGCTCCGGAACACTTAGGCTGGCCGGCATGTGTCCTTCTTCGTTCCTGTGTCTGTCCCTTAGGGAAAATGTCACGCGTTGTTCCTTTAAGTCCTTGTAGCTTGCTACGACTTGGGTTCATACGTTGATGACCGACACATTCGTTTCTGGGTCATGTATGCCTGTCTCTGTAATTTAGTGCCACTTTTGGTTTATAACTAGTCATGTCGGCCCGGGTTCTCTGTCATATGGATGCTAGTGACACTATCATATACGTGTGCCAAAATGCGCAAACGTTCCCGGGCCAGGTAAGGTGGCACCCGTGGGGATACCGTGCGTGAGGCCGCAAAGTGATATGATGTGTTACAGGCTAGACCTGTGTGACCTAGGATCGGGGTCCTGACAGCTTTGGTATCAGAGCCTGACTGCCTGTAGGATTAGTAAGCCAAACTGGTCGAAGTTGTGTCTAGAAACTCTTTAGTTATATTAAGGGAATTGATTATGGAAGGGAACGCAAGGCTCTTTTTACTCCTTTACCCCATGACCTTCTGATCTGAGTCACCCTCTTCTTTTCTACGGGGTTAAGAAACTAGGATTCTCATTCTATTTATCAGGATCACGTTAATTGTGGATTCAACCCTCAGTTCAGTTTCTACTACTTCCGTTTGTTCAACTGTTGGTCTCAGAACCTTGACTTTATGATGTTAAGTGGATATGCTACCCATTTTGCTTGGATCTCATAAGTATTTTCGAGCATTTACAGCCGTTATGCTGTCCGAGTCATCCCATGTTGCTAAATAATCTGATGCATTTGCAAACCTTTCCTCCCTGTTTCCGATGTCCTTTTAGGCCAGATTAATCACACTAGTCGGTGTGTGGAGGTACTCCGTTACCTCGACACATGTGTTGGAGTTATTATTATGACCCTAGCTATCTTAGAGGATCACCCAGTAATCCAGCAATGCTTTATATTCTCAGTGTGATGATTCTGACCATTATTCTCGAAAGCATCCCGTGATGCCATTTAGTTAGTAGGCATTCTACTCCCGGGTTCTTGAATCCGAGATTCACCCTACTTACTTCATGTTGATAGTATTTGCTCGTCCCTTTAGGATATTAGTAACCTTGTGATAGTCCTCGAGGTCTGTGGTTATCGTTCTTCTAATACCATGAACCATCATGGCAGAAGTTCTTCTGAACCAAAAGATCACAACCCGAGTGCTCTTGAGTAGTACTCCATTCATATTGTGACTCTGCCAGTCCTATATTTCTGCATGGGTTATCCGGAAGAAATATGTTGAAAGTTTCACATACTAGTCTATGCATCCACGACTCGGAAAGTTATATGTTCCTTTGAGTTGTCCCCTTTTAGTTGTATTCTGACCTTCGTCTATCAATAGATAGTCAGGAGTAGTCGTGCATTCATGTTCATCGATGCCTTTTACTCTTGTGGTTCGTCAAGCCATTCTATTCTGGAATGACTAGGAGAAACAAACTCCAGTACCTTATCCATATCCAGGATTGGGTCAAAGAAGTTGTACTTCGCAGGTGAAGAATGCTAATCCAGCTTCTAATCTGTTCTATCCTGGAGTATTACCATCCTTATGTCAAGAATGTCATGGGAATTGTACCACCTCCAATGAACTCTTGATACAGTGATACTTCTCGCCATCATCGTTCATTCCTCGTCCTCCGTGTTATTGTAACCGAAATACTGACAGGTGAATCGTGGTGTGTGAAATCAACACTCCTAGCCACTCCATTGCTTGGTAGTTAAATGGACAATAATCTCATTCTTAGTATGATGGTTACCGAATCATCATTCTAATGATTGATCGTGCTACCTAGTCCACTTCCCTGGTGCACTCCTTGATTGATGAGTTAGGATTTTGTTAAGTCCTTGCTCATTTGATCATATCGTCTTGCCCTGCAAAGCAAGATTGTTCCCGAGCTTAGTAACATATCGGTGGTTCGTGATTTTCTAGTTATCCTCCCAGAAGTATCACCAGGTTGTTCCCTGACCAATGCATTGAGCTCGTGATCAAGTTGGTTTCATATAAACCACCCCTTCTCTAAGAATCTGTGTTGGATACCCTCAGCTAGTCAGTTAAGCTAAACGACAACTTGGAGAGTTGGAAGATAAAGGCTTGCCTGACTTATTTCCTTCAAGGGATATCTTTTGTGTGTGTGTGTTGAAGAAAGATGATATCTACATCGATTGGTCCCTGTGATCAGTTGTTGGCTCTATTATCTTATCAAAACTTTGATTTGACTATGGGCTATTCTCAAATCAAATCAGAACCAACGATGTTCGTAATGTGGTCTTACTCGTGGGTGTTCCCCGAGCATACCTCATTATATCTCTTGGTCTGACCAATGCTACAACCTTGTTCATATAAATTGTGGAATTCCATTTTCATGGATATCTCGATGACCCGTTGTTGAGCCCATCAACATCGTTTATCTTGACCATGATTCATGTTGAACATTCAAGTTAGTATTGGAAAATTTTCAAGCATGGCCTTCGTGTTCCGTTCATGAGGTATATGTTTGGATGAGAGAAGTGATCTTCCTTAATTCACGTATAATTGATGAAAGATGCCACCGTGAATTTGAGAAAGCTTGTTTTACTTCCTCTGGAGTCATCCCAAGTCAGTCATGCACGTGCGAAGTATACTATGGCTTGAGAGATTAGCTACCTCCATCCCATTGGTATTTCTAGCACACCAAGCCACTGATTGAATTGTTCAAAGAAAAGAAGTTCATGCGCTAATCCCGAAGGGCCCGGACGGACATGCACAAGACTTCGTTATCTCCAATGATGATTCCCAATCTGAAATCGGTAGTATTTTATCATAAGACTACTACGTGGTCATGCTTGTTTGGGACAACGTGTTCACAGGTACGTAGCAGAACTAGCTCATGTTTTGGAGCTTGCTATCGTAGTTCACTCCTCGAGAATCTCGCAATGCCGTCTCGTCGATTTGTGTTGCAAACATTTATTTTTCTTTCTAGACTCGATGAGTCTAGAATATCCTGACACCAACCAGAACTGAATCTTAGGCAGATATGATTGTTGGAGCATTTTCCAAGAACTATAATATTGGTCTCTCGATTACCGGTAAAGTGGATGTCGTGGCCAACACACCCAGCCGGAAGACTTATTGTTGTAGTATCTTGATTGAAGAAGTTGGCCACCTCCCCATAAGGACTTCGTAGGAATTACTCTCTAGTTGTTCCTTATGGACCTTTTGTGCTCCCGAAGTCCGACCTTTACTTGATGGCCATGTTGATGCTTTTAAGCATTGACCGTGGTTCCGAGTACATCAAGGAGAACATTAGAAGCGGAGTGCTAAATGTATCTCGGTCGATCATCCAGATTTCGTCCCCTTGGCCTCGCTAAGGTGAAATCCGAGAAGGTGTTATCTTCCTTTGCATCTGCACCATCCATCACTATTCATTATGGTAGTATGTGATGTTGCCAGGATCCTTGACACGGATATTGGTAAAACCTTGATGAATATGGGAATGCTCAAGTTCTTGAGAGAACGCACAAGCACTAGGTGTTATCACTGGCACTAACCGGGATTGCTCCCCGTATTCTTGGTTATGTTATAACCTCTCAAAGAGTAGATTTACTCTCTACTGTTGGGATTCACCCCAGTTACCAGAATCATTCCCAGCATTTGCATTTTGTTCCCAGCTTGCACCGCCAATGTGCCAATTTTCCATGGGTTGCCTTCTCAGCCACTGCTATTCAGGATTATCTTCAGAAGTGGACTTGCCATGGGTCCCATCCATTTACGATGATAAGCAAAATTATCCCTTGTGTTGTCTTCAACAAGGTAGTCCACATCATCCATTCTGGCCCGAGAATGTCGTTCTTTCGGACTCCGTCAAACGATCGTTTGTGAATACCTTAAGTTGGTATAGAGAATTTCAATGATCTTTATATCAAAAGTAATTCTTTTTGCCACTTAAGGGGATAATTCTAAGAGTCACCTTCTCTAAGGTGCCCCATCTGGTGACCTCGATCACCCGCTTGTTAGGTGTGGAGTTATTGCCACTAGGTGAACCTTCATCATTTATTTCACTCCATCCCTCTGGATGTGTGTTCCGTGTCTCAGCTCAAGAGATGTTTCAATGTCTCACTCCATGAGTTGATCTTGAGTTGCTTGATCTTTCAGAAGATCATTTTTGTAGAGCTTCTTTCGTCGTCACCGTGGTGGATAAAGACCTCGAAAGCAAGGATGTCAAGATCAACATAATGCAAGCAACCAACATTCATATGAAGGACAGTTGGATCATGAAGATTGTGTTAGTTTGTGTCCCCCCCTTCATCTTACCCTACACTTGAATCTCGGGATGAGATTCTTGTTTAGTGGGGGTGAGTTGTCACATCCCTAGCTTCTGTCACTGCCTAGTGCTAGCATCTGGTGTTGCATCATGTTTATTTTTCACAGAAACCTGAAATGGGGATGACTAAACCCTAGCACCACATGAAACCAACTAGGTTCAAATTAAAATATTTTTCAATGAACCCAAAATGCCTTCGAAAATGTTCATGATTTTTGATAAAGGTGAAAACCTCTGCCAAAAATGGTGCAACTATTTATAGGGCCATTCTGGATTTTTGAATTAATTCTTAAAGTATTTGCATTTGGGAATTTAAATGCTATATATTATTTTAAATGTCCAAATATTAATGAACTAAAATGTTTACTGTTGGAAATAATCCAAACAGTATCCTCAAGCAGTTTCATGAATTTTGAGCTTGTTTTAGTATTTTAGATAAAGCCAAAACAAATGCAGAAAATAGAAAACAAAAAGAATTTAGAGAGAGAGAGAGCCTCACCTGGGCCTTGCCTGCCTGGCCCAATCCCTGTTTAGGCCCAGCCCACCAGGGGCAAGGTTGTCTTCAACCTTGCGCCTACTGGTAGCCAGCGCCGAGCGCCACCTCCTACTTCGCGCTGTCGATGTCTCCTGCGCCCTCGTCTGGTGCCGTGGAGCAGGCCTAGACGCCCAGAACCCCCTGCATCTCTCCCCTCTCTCGCTGGACCTCTCCCTCCTCTCCTTCCCTCTCTCACGCGCGCGGCCGAATGCCACCATCGCCGCCGCTCGTCGTTGCCATGGCCACCGCCTCCCCCTCGCTTCCCTGACTGGCTCAAGAGCTCCGGCTCATCACCCTAGACCTCTCCGCCGAGCCACGCGGCACCAGACGCCTCCGAACGCCGTCTGCGTCGCCGCTCCCCTCGTCGGCTGCCGGCGATCCTCGCCGTCGATTCACCGACTCCGATGCCTCGCCGAGCCCACTCAGCTGCTCTTCGACCCCGTCGTGAGCTCCTCTACCCAATCCCGCTCTCCCCGCCGTTGTTTTCCTCCTCTAGCCCCGTTCCCGTCGTGACCGGAGCTCCCCGCCGACCGCCATGTCACCACCGTGCACACTGCCACATAGGGCCGTACCCGAGCACACTACGGAGCTCAGTGCACCCCCAGAAGCCTTTTGCACCCACTAGCTCCTCCCCTAGTGCACCAGAGTGACGTTTCCGTCATCGCCCGAACTCCGGTGGCCGCAAAGAGCTCGCCGCCGGCAGCTCCGTCCACCCCGGCCCCTCCCACTTGCGTGAATGGATGCGGGCGAGCAAGGGCTACGCCCTGGTACCATCAGCAAGCCAAAACACCGCCCGTAGCGTATTCTCGAGCCGCGCCGCCGTCGATTTGGTCACCGCCGGTGAAGTTCCGGTGACCCTGATGTGGCCTAATTAGTTTAGGCACTAATGACCCCCTGGGTCAATGACAGGTGGACCCAGGCCCCTGACTAATTAAGGTTTAGACTTAGTTTAGTGTTATTTACTTCTGTTAGTTAGATTGGACACTGACATGTGGGCCCCGGGCCCACTGACAGTTAGTTAGTATTAACCTAAGGCTAACTAACCATGTTAGCTAGTTGTGTCACTGACACGTGGGGCCCAGACTCTGCTAACCTTTAGTTTAGTTTTAAAACTTTTAGTTAGCCCTGAGAGACTGACCAGTGGGACCCACTGGTCAGGTTTGACCTGGACCAGCCTCTGTTGACTACTGACATCACAGTGACGTCATGCTGATTCAATAAGTGTTTTCTGGAATTTTAAATAAATCAGAAATGATTTATTTATTTCAGAAAATATTCAAAACTTCTAAAAATCATATAAAATCAACCGTAGCTCAGATGAAAATAATTTATATATGAAAAATGATCAGAAAAATATGAGGAATCTATTTATGGCATTTTCATGCATGTTTGAACAAGTTAAACCTGCTGATCAGGTCAAATCAATTAAATGACATTTAAATAATCACATATGGAGTTTGAATTTAAACCTTTGGTTCAAACCAACTTCATTTAATATGGTTGCTAGTTGCATTAGCTCAATCAATGGCATATTGCCATGTCATGATCATGCATCATATTTTCGCATTGCATTAATTGTGTTCTCTCTTGTTTGCCGGTGTTTGTCCCCTCTCAGTAGACGTGTTCTGACGATGTGACCGATGACACTGATGAAGACACAGTACCATCTTCAGAAGTGCCAGGCAAGCAAAACCCCATTGAGCATTCCGATACAATCCCACTCTCTCGCTCTTGCTCTCTTTTACTGCATTAGGACAACAACGCTTCAACTGTTACCTGCTGCGGTAGTTGAACCCCTTTCCACTGCATGACCTGTCATTGCCATAGTAAATAGTTGAAACCCGCTAGTATGAGTAGGAATTTTTTGAGCCATGTTGTGCCTACTCATTCATGCTTTCTGGTTATGCCTGCTATTTCTTAGAGTTGTGTTAGGTCTGATTCATCGGGGATGAATTGGAAGGGTGATGAACATGTCCTACTGTGTGTGAGCTAAGTGTGTGAACACGATTTGGTAAAGGTAGCGATGGAGGCCATGTAGGAGTACATGGTGGGTTGTCTCATTGAAGCCGTCCTCAGGAACTGAGTTCTGTGTTGGTTGATCCATGAACAGCTACTACCACACGTTGGGCCTTGAAATATGACCCCGCTCGACTTATTGACTGCCCTTGTTCTCTGTCCAGGAGTTGCAACTAGTTTCTGGTGTTTGTAGTTTACTGGAGGTCGTGCGCAGCGCTGACCCTCGGGGTGGGCTGTGACGCGGCAGGTACGTGGCACGGTGTACCGTCGTCCGTTTGGTGACGCGGGAACCCTGTACACATCGTTTGGGGCCGTGAGCGACACCCCGGCCGGATCTCCCCACGGATGGAACCCAAATAGGCGATAAACCTGGACGAGAGACTTGAGTGGTTGGTTAGGTCGAGGTCTACACCCACGTCGGCTTTTTCTTGAAGTCTGCCGAGCACATGTCGTGTGCAGACGCTAAGTGGTGGAAACATGTGTGAAGAAGTACACCCCTGCAGGGTTATATATGATCTATTCGAATAACCGTGTCCGCGGTAATGGACTTCTGGGTTGCCTATAACAGTTCATAGACAAGTGAAAGTGGATACTCTAAAACACGCAAGATAAGCGTGAGTGCTACGGATGGCCTTCTCGTAGGGAGACGGAAGTGGATCCATAGTGGTGTATTGATTGGTGAATATGTGGACTCGTGTGCGCCACCTCAAAAGAGTTACTTGCAGTCGTAGTTTAGGATAGCCACCGAGTCAAAGCTGGCTTGCTGCAGTCAAACTCCACCACCCCCTTTGTTGATACTGATGCATGTGTAGCTAGTTCTGATGTAAGTCTTGCTGAGTACCTTTGTACTCATGTTTGCTTAATTTATGTTTTTGCAGAGAGACCCCAGTCTCACTAGTGGTTCCACGTGGACTTCGACGTTTAGCTTGTTACCTCAGCTACGATCTTGTACCCTTGGGAGGGTCTTGTAGATAGTCAGGCTTATCGATCTTTTTCATTTGTAGTTGTCTGTACTCAGACATGTTATGCTTCCGTTGCCTCTATGCTCTGTATATTGGGTCATGTGACCTCTGTTTGTAATAAATGCTATGATGGCTCTTCTGGGCCTTTATCTATATGAGTTGTTGAGTTATGTTGTGATGCCATGTTGTACAGCACATACTTGCATGTTATGCGTACGTGTAATGTGTATTGCTATGTGTGGGATCCGACACCTAGTTGTTTACCTTTGGTAGCCTATCTTACAGGGAAATGTCTCCTAGTGCTTCCACTGAGCCTTAGTAGCTTGCTACTGCTCCGGAACACTTAGGCTGGCCGGCATGTGTCCTTCTTCGTTCCTGTGTCTGTCCCTTAGGGGAAATGTCACGCGTTATTCGTTTAAGTCCTTGCAGCTTGCTATGACTTGGGTTCATACGTTGATGACCGACACGTTCGTTGCTGGGTCATGTATGCCTGTCTCTGTAATTTAGTGCCACTTTTGGTTTATAACTAGTCATGTCGGCCCAGGTTTTCTGTCATATGGATGCTAGCGACACTATCATATACGTGTGCCAAAATGCGCAAATGGTCCCGGGCCAGGTAAGGTGGCACCCATGGGGATACCATGTGTGAGGCCGCAAAGTGATATGATGTGTTACAGGCTAGACCTGTGTGACCTAGGATCGGGGTCCTGACACCATTGCCGTCAAAGACACATAATTCATGCATTGGTCTGAAAGGCCTGTCAGCTGGAGTCGAGAGGATCACCCAACTGTCATGCCGTCGCCAGGGGCCTATGCCTTAGTCCTGGACGCTACTCTCTCCACTGACAGGCGGGCCTATCGCTTCTCCCGAGTACTGGTAGACGGCGGCAGCAGCATCAACATCATGTACCATGACACCATGGAGAAGTTGGGCATCAAAGAAAAGCAACTTCAGCCTACCAGGACCGTGTTCCATGGCATTGTGCCAGGCCTCTCTTGCTCACCAATCGGCATGGCCAAGGTCGATGTCATGTTTGGTGACAAGTTGCATTTCCGGAGGGAGCCGGTCTGGTTTGAAGTGGTGAACCTGGAAAGTCCTTATCACGTGATCTTGGGCCGGCCAGCTCTTGCAAAGTTGTCACATCCCTAGTTAGCATTTGCATTAGGACCTAGCTAGAGTGTGCATCATGTCTACTTTCAAAGAAACTTGAAATGGGATTAACAGAAACCCCAGCACCCCTCTTCTAACAACTAGGGTTTGCTAAAATATTTTCCAATGTACCCAAAATGCCCTTCAAAATGTTCATCATTTCTGCCTTGGTCTTAAACCTCTACCAAAAATGCTGCACAATTTTCTAGGACAATCTAGGGCTTTGGATTAAATCTTATGGTATTTGAATTTGGGCATTTAAATGCTATAAAATATTTTAAATTCTCAAATAATCATATACTATAATGTTTCCTACTGTTCATAATATATACAGTAGGTATGACAAGTGTTGTGAGTTTTAAAAATGCTCTGGCATTTTATTTAATTGAACAAAGATGCAAAAGAAATGAAACAGAAAAGAAAATAGAAAAAAAAGGAGAGAGAAAAGATTACCTGGCGCCCCACCCGGCCCACCTACCGGCCCAGCCCAGCTGCCGCTCCAGCGAGCTGCTTGGCTCGGCCAGGCAGGCAGGCAGGTGCTCGACGGCGACCGCACGGCACGCCATGCAGCTGCCCGCCGCCCTGCTTCCTCCCCTCGCCGTCCTGGAGGGTTGGACCGGTCGTTCACATCGTCCCCGACCCCGCAGACACCTCCACCTCTCCCTAGTTCCTCTCCTTCGCTCTCCCCGCGCCATGGCCGACGCCGTCGTGCTCGCACCGTCGTAGAAGCCGCGCCCACCGTCGTCCCTGAGCCCCGCCTTGGTGTCCATCGTCTCCGCCGTCCTCGACTGCTTCAAACAGGCTGAGCCCCGAGAGCTTGCCCGCCCTGGAGACGCCCCCGACCTCTTCTTCCCCAACTCCGGCCGCGGAGATCCCTCTCGCCGTCCCGCTCAGCTCCGACCACCCCCGAGCTCGCTCCGGCGCCTGCTGCAACCCCTGTGAGCCTAGCTTCATCCCCCCCCCTCTCCGTTGGCTCTCTTTTGCCCTGGAACGCACTGCACGAAGCTCACCCGCACGCACCGCCACCGTGCTCGCCGCCGGTGATGCTCCGGTGACCATTTGGTCACTGGCACCCGTCCATCACACTCACCGCAGCACGTAGATGCGAAAGGTGCTACGCACGCATCGCCTAGGCCCCTGCAGCCGCATCTCCACATACGCCCGACGCCGGTCGCCGCCGTCGAGCTTGTTGCCGTCGTCTCCGGCCACCCCAGGTCCGGCGACCACCACCATCCGACGCGCAACAGCAAGGGCTTTCCAACGCACCCAACCGCAGGTCGAGCCGTGCACCGTAGGCGATTTCTGAAGCACGCCGTCGTGTTTGGCCTCGCCGGCGGCTAAACGCCGGCGAGTTGGACCTGTTTTGACCACGGGTTTGACCCCCTAGGTCACTGACATGTGGGCCCTGCCCGCAAGTCAAACCTAGTTTAGGTGTTATTTTAATTCTAATTAGTTAATTAGTTAACTGTGACAGTGACCAGTGGGTCCCACTGGTCAGGTTTGACTTGGAGTGGCCCTGTTGACTGCCTGACATCAGCATGATGTCATGCTGATGCAGTAAAGGTTTTTCTGGGATTTTTTTAGATTTAAATAATTCAGGAAATTCCAGAAAATACCCAAAACTTCTAAAAATCATATAAAATCAACCATAGCTCAGATGGAAAAGATTTATATATGAAAAATGATCAGAAAAATCCAATCTTTCCAATGGCACTGGTTTCATGCATGTTTAAACAAGTTAACTTGCTGTTTACATCCAGAACATGATAATGCACTTATTTAAATAATAGTTTGAACTCCAATTTGAATCTTTGATTCAAATAGGTTCAAACCCTTCTGGTTTTAGTTGCATTAGCCAACACACATGCATCTTGCCATGTCATGAGCATGCATCATATTGTTGCATTTGTTTGTTAATGATTGTATCGTCGGTATTCTCTGTGTTAGGTCCTGCTCCCGAGGATACTGCTGCGTATCCAGTTGAAGAGCAGTACCCGACAACTACCTTGTCAGGCAAGCAATCATTGATCATTCCGATACAAACCCAATCTTCTCGCTCCTGCTCTCTTTTATTGCATAAAGGCAACAGCGTGTGAACTGCTACTTGCTGCGGTAGTTGAACCCTATCCCATGCATGACCTGTCATTGCCACAGTAAATAGTTGAAACCCACTAGCATGTGTCGGAGTTGATTGAGCCATGTGATGTGTGATCCACCATGCTATTTGTTTATGTTGCCTGCTATGCTTAGAGTTGTGTCTGGTCTGGTTCATCTGGGTGATGGATCAGAGTGAAATGATCATACCGGTAAAGAGAAGGAAGTGTGGAATACGCTTGGTAAAGGTATCGATGAAAGGCCATGTAGGAGTACATGGTGGGTTGTTTCATTGGAATCATCCATAGGACATGAGATCTGTATGTGTGGTTCAAGTTGCAGATACTACCATGCATTGGGCCCGAAACCAATGGACCCTCTCGGCTTATTAATTACCCTCGATCTCTGTCCAGGAGTTGCAACTAGTTTCTGGTGTTTATAGCTTACTGGAGGTCGTGCACAACGCTGACCCTCGGGGTGGGTTGTGATGCGACAGGTACGTGGCACGGTGTATCGGTTACCCATTTGGTGACTCGGGAACCCTGTACACATCGTCTGAGGCCGTGAGCGACACCCCGGCCGGATCTCCCCACGGATGGAACCCAAATAGGCGATAAACCTGGACGAGAGACTTGAGTAGTTAGTCAGGTCATGGCCGACACCCTCGCTGGGCTTCCGCTTGAAGGTTGCCGAGTACACGCCGAGTAAACGGCGATAAGTGGTGGAAGCGTGTGTGAAGAAGTACACCCCTGCAGGGTTATCAAACTATTCGAATAGCCGTTGTTCGCGGTACGAACTACTTGGTTACTCTTACAGTTCATAGACAAGTTGATGGATACTACTAAAAGCCTCAAGATAAGTGTGAGTGCCGTGGATGGCCCTTCCGTAGGATGACGGAAGAGGATCCTCGGTAGTGTATTGATGTGGTGAGCAGAGGACTCGTGTTCGTAATAACATCTTGCAATCTGTTGAGAGTTGTAGTATAGGTTTGCCAAGGTCAAAGCTGGCATTCTGCTATAAACTCCACTACCCCCTTTGATAATGTTGCATGTATGATAGGTTCTGTGGTAAGACTTGCTGAGTACCTTTGTACTCATGTTTGCTTAATAACTGTTGCAGAGGAGAACCCTGCCCCTGCTGAAGGGTTCTACATAGACGTTGACGTCGACGAGTAGCTTGACACCCAGACGGAGATCTGGAGCTTGTGAAGGGCCTTGTAGATAGTCAGGCTACACCAAGCCTGTTTTATTTTCTAAGTTGTCTGTACTCAGACATGTAGCTTCCGCTTGTGCTTGTATGACTGTATGACTTGAGTGTTGGGTCATGTGACCCCTTCCTGTATGAATATGTTATGTATGGCTCTTGGAGCCTCTTAAATAAAGTACTTTGAGTCATAGAGTTCTGTTGTGATGCAATGTTGTATTTGCACATATTGAGCATATTGCGTGTATGTTTGAAATGCTTGGTATGTGTGGGATCCGACACCTAGTTGTTTTCCTTTGGTAGCCTACCTTACAGGGAAATGCCTCCTAGTGTTTCCAATGAGCCTTGGTAGCTTGCTACTGCTCGGAACACGTAGGCTGGCCGGCATGTGTCCTTCTTCGTTCCTGTGTCTGTCCCTTAGGGGAAATGTCACGCGTTGTTCCTTTAAGTCCATGTAGCTTGCTACGACTTGGGTTCATACGTTGATGACCGACACGTTCGTTGCTGGGTCATGGATGCCTGTCTCTGTAATTTAGTGCCACTTTTGGTTTATAACTAGCCATGTCGGCCCGGGTTCTCTGTCATATGGATGCTAGCGACACTGTCATATACGTGTGCCAAAATGCCCAAACGGTCCCGGGCCAGGTAAGGTGGCACCCGTGGGGTTACCGTGCGTGAGGCCGCAAAGTGATATGACGTGTTACAGCTAGATCGGTGTGACTTAGGATCGGGGTCCTGACAGCGTTGGCATCAGAGCTGGACTGCCTGTAGGTTTGTCAAGCCAAACTGGTCGATGTTGAGTCTAGAAAAATTCTTAGTTATATGTAGGGGAACTGATTGTGGAAGGGAACGTAAGGCTCTTTTTACTCCTTTACCTTATGCCCTTCTGATATGAGTATGTCTATTCTTTCTACGGGGGTTTAGGACTAGGCCTCTTATCCTTACTAGGTTCACGTGTTACTAATCCGTAGACTCTTAGGATTGTTGGTTTCAAGCCTCAGTTCAGTTTTTATCCTTTGAGTATGATGACTGTTGAACCCGGAACCTTGATATGGAATTGTTGAGTGGCTATGCTATCATTTGTATGATGTCTCAAATCTTTGTTTGAGAATTTACAGTTGTTATGCTGCCCGATTACTTCCAGAAACACTAATGCCTTTGCATTACTTCGTGTTTCAGATGTCTGGCCGCATCCCTCACCAAGTGGTTCGTTTGACTCGGTGCATTAATGTGCCCGGTCACACGGCCATGCTAGTCCGTGTAATGACTGAGACCGGTTATCGCTGGTATCCTGAATACACTGTGGAGGAACAGTACCGGGATTTCAATCAGAGTCAGTATTTCTGCACAGTCCGGATATACCCCTCATATCCCGGAGCTAATGATCCCATCCATTGGTCTTATGGACTCGGGATTACCATCGAGATGGCAGTGTAGGATGCCGCTTATTCGATGATGACCATTCTCCGTGCTAGGCATGCCCTGTTGCTGAACACTGAGTTCTGTTACATGCCAGCCTCACTTCCCGGAGAGGAAGGCTACTACACTCGTTTGTATACTGATGCTACTCATGAAGAGCCACTGCTTCAGACCACTATTCAGATGTTGGAGGATAGGGACCGTGAGGTCCGTGCCCTCCGAATGGAGCTGTATAACACTCGAGCCGCTCATTGGACTACTTTGACACGGCTTGCACCTGCTGTGCACGCCGGATATCTGGACATGCGGGATTTGTACCCTGTGCGGACTCGTCTGCCTGATCGCATGGATTGGCGTGACGTTGGGGGTATTACACCTCCACGTGGGCGTCGGTTACCACCAGCATCGGGACCGAGACCACACCCATGCCCTTATGGTCCACTGCCTTCGAGTGCTCGCGAGTTCCAAGATCCGTCTGTACCACTTCCAGGCTACGGTGGTAATCTTTACGAGGATTACTACGCGAATGTCTGAGCTAGTCCGTGGTAGTAGTAGTACTGTAGTAGTTGTATTTCCACAGTCCTGCGCGTCTTGTGGAATATGACTTAGTGTGTACTGAGTTCCGGAGGTGTAGTTAAATAATGTATAGGAGCTTGGAATGCCTCTGATGGGATGTATCGTCTTTCACCGTAGTTGTACTTTAGCCTTGGCTTGTACTAAACTTTGTATGGTGTGTATGACCACTGGTGTATATATAGCAGTTCCTATATTACCATGTCGTACGGATGAACATCTCTGCATTCCGTGTCATCCATTACATTCTGCACTTCTAAGTCAAATTTTTGCCATCCTTGTCTAAACCGTTGTTTTGTTTTCCTAGGATGGTCAACACTCGCAACACTCCTGCTGCTCAGGAGCAGGGTGAGGCTAGTGGGGCTAGAGATGGAAATCTGCCCCAGCCACCCTCTTTGGCGGAAGTTATGCTCGAAGCAGAACGGAATAAGAGAGAGACCAACCGTCTGCTGGAACGCATAGAGCAGAACACTGGGTTCCGTCAGAGGAATGACGTGGTGTCAATCCACGATTTTATTAAGATGTGTCCACCGAAGTTCCATCACTCCACTGAACCTCTGGATGCTGATGACTGGCTACATAGTATCACCCACAAGCTACACTCTGCCCGTGTGGCCGAAGCTGACAAGGTTATCTACGCCGCCTACCATCTTGAGGGCCCTGCCAGTCTTTGGTGGGAAAACTTTGAAGCTATGCGTCCTGCTGGCCAAGTCACTACCTGGGTTGAGTTCAGTGAGGCATTCCGTGAACATCACATTCCGGAAGGTCTCATGGATCGCAAGCGGGAGGAATTCTGCAATTTCACCCAGGGCCGTTTAACTGTGGATGGCTATAGTCGTGAGTTTGGTAATCTGGCACTCTATGCACCTAAGGAAGTATCCATCGATGCCAAGAAACAGGCGAGGTTCCGCAAGGGACTCAGCCCTGAACTCCGCCGAGATCTACGTCTGCACGAGTGCACTTCCTTCCAGAAGTTGGTAAACAAGGCTATCAGTGCTGAAACAGGCCAGACCGACTTCGAGGCCACCCGCAAGCATACTCGAGACTTTGGATCCTCATCCGGCTCTGGCTCTCACAAACGCCGTGTGTGGGTTCCTAACACTGCTCTGCCACCCAAGTACACACCGAGGCCATCCTATGAGGCGCCTCGTCCAACTCAACAGTTTGCACCTGCTAAGACCTATGGAGGACCACCTTCCAACTTTGCTCCACGCACCACCACTGTGACATGTTTCAAGTGTGGAGAACCGGGACACTACATGCGTGATTGTCCCCAAAACCAGCCAGGAAAACCCGTTGGCCGTGGTAAGCCAACCGGCAGGGTGAACTATGTCAAGCCAATCCCCACTGCATGTGGTCATGTCAACTATGTTTCTGCCGAAGAAGCTTATGAGGATCCTAACGTCGTCCTTGGTACGCTTCTCGTTAACTGCCATCCGGCATATGTTCTTTTCGATACTGGAGCATCCCATTCGTTCATATCTGAGAGCTATGCTCGATTGCACAACATGACTTTTTGTGACATGCCTACTTCCATGGTTATTCAAACTCCTGGTTCGAAGTGGCAAACCTCTAGGGTAAGCCATGGAAATGAAATCCTTGTCGATAGACTTATTTTCCTTGCTTCTCTAATCGCTCTCAAGTCCTCGGACATAAACATCATTTTGGGTATGGATTGGATGACAACTCATTACGCCAAAATTGATTGCTTTACTAGGACCGTTCAACTTACACATCCATCCGGCAAGATAGTTAATGTCTTGACCCGAATGGCTGAGCGTCAGCTCTACTCTCTTAATGCCAGCCCTCTACCAGAACTCGAAGATATCCCGGTAGTCCGTGACTTCCCGGATGTTTTTCCAGAAGAACTGCCAGGAATTCCACCTGACAGAGATGTCGAGTTCGTGATAGATCTTATCCTTGGAACTGTCCCAATCTCTAGGAGACCTTATAAGATGGCACCGCTAGAATTAGCTGAGCTAAAGAAACAACTCGATGAGTCCTTGCAAAAAGGTTTCATCCGTCCTAGTTCTTCCCCTTGGGCTTGCCCCGTCCTCTTCGTCAAGAAGAAGGATGGAACGGAGCGGATGGTGGTAGATTACCGACCTGTCAATCTGGTCACCATAAAGAACAAGTATCCGCTCCCCAGGATCAACGACCTGTAAGATCAGCTCGCTGGATCCTCAGTCTTCTCTAAGATGGATTTGAGGTTGGGCTACCATCAAATCAAAATCAAGAACGGGGACATTCCTAAAACGGCTTTCGTTACTCGTTATGGCCAATATGAGTACACCGTCATGTCCTTCGGATTAACCAATGCCCCAGCTACCTTTTCTCGGCTAATGAATTCCATATTCATGGAGTATTTGGATAAATTCGTCGTGGTATACCTCGATGATATACTCATTTTCTCCAAGAACAAGGAAGATCATGCCGAGCATTTAAGGCTGGTATTGACGAAACTTCGAGAGCACCGCCTTTATGCCAAATTCTCTAAATGTGAATTTTGGTTGCCAGAAGTAACCTATCTAGGTCATGTGATCTCTGGCAAGGGTATTGCTGTCAATCCCGAGCGAGTTCAAGCCGTACTTGATTGGACTCCCCCTGAATCGGTCAAACAAGTTAGGAGTTTTCTTGGCTTAGCAAGCTATTGCCGACGCTTCGTCGAGAATTTCTCCAAGGTTGCCAAACCTCTAACCGAACTCCTCAAGAAAGATAAAAAGTTTGAGTGGACCCCACAGTGCGAGTCTAGTTTTCAGGAACTGAAAAGACACCTGACATCTGCACCCGTACTGGTACCACCAGATTTTTCCAAGGATTTTATAATCTACTGCGATGCCTCGCGACAAGGACTAGGTTGCATTCTCATGCAAGATCATCAAGTGATTGCATACGCATCTCGACAGTTGCGTCCACATGAGGATAACTATCCTACTCATGATCTAGAGCTTGCAGCTGTAGTCCATGCACTCAAAACATGGCGACATTACCTTCTTGGTAATCGCTGTGAAATCTTCACTGATCACCAAAGTTTGAAGTATATCTTCACCCAACCGGATCTAAATCTCAAGCAAAGACGTTGGGTTGAGTTGCTCACCGACTACGACTTAGGAATCACTTACACTCCTGGAAAGGCCAATGTCATGGCTGATGCACTAAGACGTAAATCATATTGTAACAACTTAATGTTACAACAAGGTCAACCACTTCTCCACGAGGAATTTCGTAAACTTAACCTTCACATTGTTCCTCGAGGATTCCTTTCCACCTTGGTGGCGAAACCTACCCTTATGGATCAGGTCATCAAAGCACAGAAGGTTGATCCCGAAATTTCCCGTATTAAGAGGAACATCAAGAAAGGAGTCGCGGGATGTTTCTCAATTGATGACCAAGGAGTCGTATTCTTTAGCAACCGTTTAGTGGTTCCTAAAGTACGAAACCTGAGACGTTTGAACCTTGAGGAGGCTCATGAATCTCCTCTCACGATTCATCCCGGTAGTACCAAATTGTATCAAGACCTACGTCAAAGATTCTGGTGGACTAGGATGAAGAGAGAAATCGCTCAATTCATTGCTAACTGCGACGTTTGTCGTCGAGTCAAAGCAGAGCATCAACGGCCTGCTGGCACCCTTCAACCTTTAGCTACTCCTGAGTGGAAATGGGACAAAGTCGGTATGGATTTCATTACCGAGTTTCCCAGGTCCAGGAAAGGGAATAATGCTATCATCGTCGTTATCGACCGCCTCTCTAAAGTAGCTCATTTCCTGCCTGTTCGCGAGAGCATTACCGCTAGCCAGCTAGCAGACTTGTATGTCTCTCGGATAGTATCACTTCATGGTGTACCGTTGGAGATTAACTCAGACCGTGGAAGTCTTTTCACTTCCTGATTTTGGGAAAGTTTCCAGAATGCTATGGGAACTCATCTCTCTTTCAGTACTGCCTTCCATCCCCAGTCAAGTGGTCAAGTGGAACGAGTCAATCAAATTCTGGAAGACATGCTTCGAGCCTCTGTCATTTCTTTCAGTATGGAATGGGAAAAGTGTCTTCCATTTGCCGAATTCGCTTATAACAATAGTTATCAAGCCAGCTTGGGTAAAGCTCCCTTCGAAGTTCTATATGGACGACGGTATCAAACACCTCTTAAATGGTCAGAAACCGGGGAAAGACAATTCTTTGGCCCGGATATGATTCAGGAAGCAGAGGAACAAGTTCGCATCGTTCGTGAGAGATTGAAAACAGCCCAGTCTCGCCAAAAGAGCCAATATGATAGTCATCATAAGGCTGTGACTTTTAAAGTCGGCGATAAGGCTTACCTTCGGGTTACCCCTCTTAAGGGAACCCATTGCTTCGGTATCAAAGGCAAATTGGCCCCTTGTTATATCGGTCCTTTTCGCATTCTTGCCAAACGAGGAGATGTTGCCTACCAATTGGAACTACCTCCGCACCTCTCCAGAGTTCATGATGTTTTCCACGTTTCTCAACTCAGGCTTTGCTTCTCGGATCCTATCCGCGGAGTGGACCACGAAACGCTTGATCTCCAAGACAATCTCACATATCGAGAATACCCCGTTCGTATTCTTGATCAAACTGAGCGCACCACTCGATGCCACAATATCAAGTTTCTCAAGGTTCAATGGTCACATCATTCCGAGAGTGAAGCTACTTGGGAAAGGGAGGATCGTCTTCGACTTGAGTACCCCACCCTCTTTCCGGAGGAACCCGAATCTCGGGACGCGATTCTTTTAAGTGGGGGTGAGTTGTCACATCCCTAGTTAGCATTTGCATTAGGACCTAGCTAGAGTGTGCATCATGTCTACTTTCAAAGAAACTTGAAATGGGATTAACAGAAACCCCAGCACCCCTCTCCTAACAACTAGGGTTTGCTAAAATATTTTCCAATGTACCCAAAATGCCCTTCAAAATGTTCATCATTTCTGCCTTGGTCTTAAACCTCTGCCAAAAATGGTGCACACTTTTCTAGGACAATCTAGGGCTTTGGATTAAATCTTATGGTATTTGAATTTGGGCATTTAAATGCTATAAAATATTTTAAATGCTCAAATAATCATAAACTATAATGTTTCCTACTGTTCATAATATATACAGTAGGTATGACAAGTGTTGTGAGTTTTAAAAATGCTCTGGCATTTTATTTAATTGAACAAAGATGCAAAAGAAATGAAACAGAAAAGAAAATAGAAAAAAAGGAGAGAGAAAAGCTTACCTGGCGCCCCACCCGGCCCACCTGCCGGCCCAGCCCAGCTGCCGCTCCAGCGAGCTGCTTGGCTCGGCCAGGAAGGCAGGCAGGTGCTCGACGGCGACCGCACGGCGCGCCACGCAGCTGCCCGCCGCCCTGCTTCCTCCCCTCGCCGTCCTAGAGGGCTGGACCGGTCGTTCACGTCGTCCCCGACCCCGCAGACACCTCCAACTTCCCCAGTTCCTCTCCTTCGCTCTCCCCGTGCCATGGCCGACGTCATCGTGCTCGCACCGTCGTAGAAGCCGCGCCCACCGTCGTCCCTGAGCCCCGCCTTGGTGTCCATCGTCTCCACCGTCCTCGACTGCTTCGAATAGGCCGAGCCCCAAGTGCTCGCCCGCCCTGGAGACGCCCCGACCTCTTCTTCCCCAACTCCGGCCGCGGAGATCCCTCTCGCCGTCCCGCTCAGCTCCGACCACCCCCGAGCTCGCTCCGGCGCCTGCTACAACCCCTGTGAGCCTAGCTTCATCCTCCCCCTCTCCGTTGGCTCTCTTTTGCCCTGGAACGCACTGCACGAAGCTCACCCGCACGCACCGCCACCGTGCTCGCCGCCGGTGATGCTCCGGTGACCATTTGGTCACTGGCACCCGTCCATCACACTCACCGCAGCACGTAGATGCGAAAGGTGCTACGCACGCATCGCCTAGGCCCCTGCAGCCGCATCTCCACATACGCCCAACGCCGGTCGCCGCCGTCGAGCTTGTTGCCGTCGTCTCCGGCCACCCCAGGTCCGGCGACCACCACCATCCGACGCGCAACAGCAAGGGCTTTCCAACGCACCCAACAGCAGCTCGAGCCGTGCAATGTAGGCGATTTCCGAAGCACGCCGCCGTGTTTGGCCTCGCCGGCGGCTAAACGCCGGTGAGTTGGACCTGTTTTGACCACGGGTTTGACCCCCTGGGTCATTGACATGTGGGCCCTGCCCGCAAGTCAAACCTAGTTTAGTTGTTATTTTCATTCTAATTAGTTAATTAGTTAACTGTGACACTGACCAGTGGGTCCCACTGGTCAGGTTTGACTTGGACTGGCCATGTTGACTGCCTGACGTCAGCATGATGGCATGCTGACGCAGTAAAGGTTTTACTGGGATTTTTTTATATTTAAATAATTCAGGAAATTCCAGAAAATACCCAAAACTTCTAAAAATCATATAAAATCAACCATAGCTCAGATGGAAAAGATTTATATATGAAAAATGATCAGAAAAATCCAATCTTTCCAATGGCACTGGTTTCATGCATGTTTGAACAAGTTAACTTGCTGTTTACATCCAGAACATGATAATGCACTTATTTAAATAATAGTTTGAACTCCAATTTGAATCTTTGATTCAAATAGGTTTAAACCCTTCTGGTTTTAGTTGCATTAGCCAACACACATGCATCTTGCCATGTCATGAGCATGCATCATATTGTTGCATTTGTTTGTTAATGATTGTATCGTCGGTATTCTCTGTGTTAGGTCCTGCTCCCGAGGATACTGCTGCGTATCCAGTTGAAGAGCAGTACCCGACAACTACCTTGTCAGGCAAGCAATCATTGATCATTCCGATACAAACCCAATCTTCTCGCTCCTGCTCTCTTTTACTGCATAAAGGCAACAACGTGTGAACTGCTACTTGCTGCGGTAGTTGAACCCTATCCCATGCATGACCGGTCATTGCCACAGTAAATAGTTGAAACCCACTAGCATGTGTAGGAGTTGATTGAGCCATGTGATGTGTGATCCACCATGCTATTTGTTTATGTTGCCTGCTATGCTTAGAGTTGTGTCTGGTCTGGTTCATCTGGGTGATGGATCAGAGTGAAATGATCATACCGGTAAAGAGAAGGAAGTGTGGAATACGCTTGGTAAAGGTATCGATGAAAGGACATGTAGGAGTACATGGTGGGTTGTTTCATTGGAATCGTCCATAGGACCTGAGATCTGTATGTGTGGTTCAAGTTGCAGATACTACCATGCATTGGGCCCGAAACCAATGGACCCTCTCGGCTTATTAATTACCCTCGATCTCTGTCCAGGAGTTGCAACTAGTTTCTGGTGTTTATAGCTTACTGGAGGTCGTGCACAACGCTGACCCTCGGGGTTGGTTGTGATGCGACAGGTACGTGGCACGGTGTACCAGTTACCCGTTTGGTGACTCGGGAACCCTGTACACATCGTTTGGGGCCGTGAGCGACACCCCGGCCGGATCTCCCCACGGATGGAACCCAAATAGGCGATAAACCTGGACGAGAGACTTGAGTAGTTAGTCAGGTCGTGGACGACACCCTCGCTGGGCTTCCGCTTGAAGGTTGCCGAGTACACGCCGAGTAAACGGCGATAAGTGGTGGAAGCGTGTGTGAAGAAGTACACCCCTGTAGGGTTATCAAACTATTCGAATAGCCGTTGTTCGCGGTACGAACTACTTGGTTACTCTTACAGTTCATAGACAAGTTGATGGATACTACTAAAAGCCTCAAGATAAGTGTGAGTGCCGTGGATGGCCCTTCCGTAGGATGACGGAAGAGGATCCTCGGTAGTGTATTGATGTGGTGAGTAGAGGACTCGTGTTCGTAATAACATCTTGCAATCTGTTGAGAGTTGTAGTATAGGTTAGCCAAGGTCAAAGCTGGCATTCTGCTATAAACTCCACTACCCCCTTTGATAATGTTGCATGTATGATAGGTTCTGTGGTAAGACTTGTTGAGTACCTTTGTACTCATGTTTGCTTAATAACTGTTGCAGAGGAGAACCCTGCCCCTGCTGAAGGGTTCTACATAGACGTTGACGTCGACGAGTAGCTTGACACCCAGACGGAGATCTGGAGCTTGTGAAGGGCCTTGTAGATAGTCAGGCTACACCAAGCCTGTTTTATTTTCTAAGTTGTCTGTACTCAGACATGTAGCTTCCGCTTGTGCTTGTATGACTGTATGACTTGAGTGTTGGGTCATGTGACCCCTTCCTGTATGAATATGTTATGTATGGCTCTTGGAGCCTCTTAAATAAAGTACTTTGAGTCATAGAGTTCTGTTGTGATGCAATGTTGTATTTGCACATATTGAGCATATTGCGTGTATGTTTGAAATGCTTGGTATGTGTGGGATCCGACACCTAGTTGTTTTCCTTTGGTAGCCTACCTTACAGGGAAATGCCTCCTAGTGTTTCCAATGAGCCTTGGTAGCTTGCTACTGCTCGGAACACGTAGGCTGGCCGGCATGTGTCCTTCGTCGTTCCTGTGTCTGTCCCTTAGGGGAAATGTCACGCGTTGTTCCTTTAAGTCCATGTAGCTTGCTACGACTTAGGTTCATACGTTGATGACCGACACGTTCGTTGCTGGGTCATGGATGCCTGTCTCTGTAATTTAGTGCCACTTTTGGTTTATAACTAGCCATGTCGGCCCGGGTTCTCTGTCATATGGATGCTAGCGACACTGTCATATACGTGTGCCAAAATGCGCAAACGGTCCCGGGCCAGGTAAGGTGGCACCCGTGGGGTTATCGTGCGTGAGGCCGCAAAGTGATATGACGTGTTACAGCTAGATCGGTGTGACTTAGGATCGGGGTCCTGACAAAAGTTCATAGCAGTACCCCATTATGCCTACCTCAAGATGAAGATGCCGGGCCCTAAGGGAATAATCACCATAACCGAGGACTACGAGAAGTCCATCGCATGCGCAACAGCCAGCAGCCGCCTGGCAGAGTCCCTTGTCGTAGCCGAGGAAAAGCGCCGCCTGGAATGGCTGGTGGCAATGGCTGGCGAGGAGCCAGCCATACCAGCCGATCCCAGGGAGGCGGAGCTGCAAGGCTCGTTCAAGCCGGCCAAGGAGACAAAGAAGATTGCCTTGGACCCATCTCACCCAGAGCGATTTCCTGTCATAGGGTCAAACCTAGACAGCAAATAGGAACGCGAGCTCGTCGATTTCCTCCGTGAGAATCGGGACATCTTTGCATGGTCCCCTAAAGACATGCCGGGTGTCCCGACGGATTTCGCCGAGCACAAACTCCATGTGAGAGAAGATGCAAAGCCGGTCAGGCAGCCGCTACGCCGCCGGTCAGAAGAGAAGAGAAGAGTCGTTGGGGAAGAAGTTGCTCGCCTGCTAGCAGCCGGCTTCATTATGGAAGTTTTTTACCCCGAATGGCTCGCGAATCCAGTCCTAGTGCTGAAGAAGAACAACAAATGGCGCATGTGCATTGATTACACCAGCCTCAACAAAGCTTGCCCTAAAGATCCGTTTGCTTTGCCGCGAATAGATCAAGTGATCGACTCCACAGCCGGATGCGAGCTGCTGTCTTTCCTTGATGCTTATTCCGGGTATTACCAAATCAAGCTTGATCCAGCTGACCTCCTGAAGACTGCCTTCCTCATGCCATTTGGGGCCTTCTGTTACCTGACCATGACGTTCAGCTTGAGAAACGCCGGCGCCACCTTTCAGCGTTGCATGCAGAAGTGTCTCCTCGAGCACTTGGCAGAAGCGCCCACGTTTATGTGGATGATATCATGGTGAAGACGGAGAAGAGAGGAACCTTTTGGAGGATCTCTAAGAGACATTTGAGAACTTGCGCTGCTTCCGGATCAAGCTAAACCCGGAGAAACGCGTCTTCCGGGTACCAGCCGGCCAACTCCTTGGCTTCCTGGTATCCGAACGTGGCATCGAGTGCAACCCCGCAAAGATCAAGGCTATTGAGAGAATGGAATGGCCGACCCATGTGTGAGATGTCCAGAAATTCACGGGGTGCCTGGCATCTCTCAGCCGTTTCATCAACCGGCTGGGAGAAAAGGAACTCCCCCTGTACCAACTGATGAAGAAGACCATGTGCTTCGAGCGGAATGACCAGGCAGACGAAGCTTTCCAGCAGCTCAAGAGACTGCTGTCCACCCCGCCTGTCCTGGCGGTGCCTGCAGACAAGGAACCCATGTTCCTTTACATAGCCGCCACCAGCCGGGTGGTGAGCACTGTCATTGTGGTCGAGCGCCCAGAAGACGGCAGAGCCTTGCCCGTCTAGAGGCCCGTCTACTACTTGAGCGAGGTGCTGTCAGTATCCAATCAGAACTACCCCCACTACCAGAAGATGTGTTACGGTGTGTACTTCACCGCCAAGAAACTCATGCAGTACTTCCAAGAGCATTCAGTCACGGTCGTTTGCACGGCCCCGCTTGCTGAAATCATGGGCAACAGAGAAGCCTCAGGAACAGTGGCCAAGTGGGCCATAGAGCTGCCCCCCTTCACCATCTTCTACCAGCCTCGCACCACCATCAAGTCACAAGCATTGGCCGACTTCCTCGTCGACTGGGCCGAAACCCAGTACCTGCCGCCTGTTCCAGACTCAACCCATTGGCGGATGCACTTTGACGGGTCAAAGATGCGCACTGGCTTAGGAGCCGGCGTCGTCCTCCCCTCCCCCAAGGGCGACAAGCTCAAGTACACCCTGCATATCCACTTTGCCGCCTCTAACAACGTGGCCGAGTATGAGGCACTTATCCACGGGCTCCGGATGGCCAAGGAGATTGGCATCCGCCGAGTGTTGTGCTATGGTGACTCAGACTTGGTTGTCCAGCAGTCGTCTGGGGACTGGGACACCAAAGATGCAAACATGGCAAGCTACCGTTTCCTTGTCCAGCATATCAGTGGACACTTTGATGCCTGCGAGTTCCTCCACGTACCACGAGCCGACAACATGCAAGCCGACACTTTGGCATGAATTGGCTCCACCCGCCAAGCAATACCAGCCGGCTTATCTCTTCAATGCCTGCGCAAGCTGTCTATCAAGCCTTCACAAGAGTCGGAGTCAATCTTCATACCAGCCGATCCTGGAGCAGGCGGCCCGGCAACTTCAGCAGCCGGCCCAGAGACTGCTCCAGCAGGCGGCCTCGATACTCCAACCCCAGCAGACGGTCCATCTGCAGCTGCACTGGTTCCTGGCCCAGGGACAGCTCCAGCAGGCGGCCAGGAGGCGCCAGCTCCAGCAGACGGCTCGGGGACTTTGGAGGCACAATAGACGGCTCAGCCCAGCCCTCCGCCTCCCAGCCCAACCACCCTGGTCTCTCTGGCAGAAGTAACAGGAGTCTCAGCGCCGTCTTGGGCACAGCCAATCCTCACCTTCCTGCTCAGAGGAGAGCTACCAGCAGAAGAAACTTTGGCACGACAAGTTCAACGCCGAGCTTCAGCGTACACCATAGTCAACAAAGAGCTTGTTAGAAGAAGTGCAACGGGCGTATTCCAGCGCCGTGTGGAAGCAGAAAAGGGGATGGCTATCCTGAAGGACATTCACCAAGGGGAATGTGGCCATCACGCGGCCTCAAGATCCCTCGTCGCCAAAGCCTTCCGCCACGGTTTCTTCTGGCCGACTGCTCTGGACGATGCCAAAGATTTGGTAAAAAAGTGCAACGGCTGCTAGCGCTTCAGTTCCAAGCAACACCTGCCGGCTTCTGCACTCAAGACCATTCCGATCACTTGGCCATTTGCTGTCTGGGGTCTGGACATGGTGGGCCCCTTCAAGATAGCCAGAGGCGGGTTGACACATTTACTCCTGGCAGTGGACAAATTCACCAAGTGGATCGAAGCGAAACCAATCAAGAAACTCAATGGCCCAACTGCTGTGACATTCGTCGCAGACATCACAGTTCGATATGGCATACCGCACAACATCATCACCGACAATGGCACAAATTTTGCCAAAGGCGCACTTGCCCGTTTCTGTGCAACACAGGGCATCCGACTGGACCTAGCGTCCGTTGCCCACCCACAGTCCAACGGCCAAGTCGAGCATGCCAACGGCCTTATCCTATCTGGCATCAAGCCCCGGCTGGTCGAACCTTTGGAGCAATCAGCCGGCTGCTAGATTGAAGAGTTGCCGTCTGTCCTCTGGAGCCTCAGAACCACTCCAAACAAATCCACCGGCTTCACTCCTTTCTTCCTCGTGTATGGGGCCGAGGCCGTCATCCCAACGGATGTTGAATTTGACTCGCCTCCCCCAAGGGCGACAAGCTCAATTACGGCCGGCCACACAAGATGACCAAGGATGAGAGCGTCACCACCGTGTTCGGCGTGAGGTGGTGGGGTTGGATGTTGACGAACTCCAGGAAAGAACGGAAGAAGCCGCTCGCCGGGAGGCCAAAGCCGCACGGAAAGTGCGAGCAGAAGACGACTCGCTCGCCCTGCCATGGGGCCGGCCTGATCTCCGCCGCCGACGCTAGGCGCACGGCGACCTTGTCGGCAGGAGGCAGCTTTCGTGACCGACAGAGGACGTCGATGTGCTCATCCAGGACCTTGCTGCCGTCCCACTGGCCATGGTGGCGGGCAGACGCTGCGGCGACCATGGTTCAGGTCGCAGCTCGCTGCGACATTGGCGAGAGGAGCGGGAGGAAGCAAGGAAGAAGAAGAAGAGCGGGGAGGAGCGAGCGCAAGAACGCTGCAAACTCCTCCCCCCCGACCTACTTATAGGCTCGGGGCGGCGAAGCCGAGGGGGTGGGCGTGGGATCAACTGCTCCACGCCCCGCACGACCCCCACCTTCTGCGCCCCTAATCCGCGCACATTAAATGCGCGTGGGAGGGCAATCGATTATCCTTGCCACACTGGATCCGCGCGAGGACCGAGGCCTTGTAGTGGCGGGCCCCGACCCACTGTTATGTCCCGTCACGCGCATGGGCTGGCAGACCGACGCGACGGGGCAGCGACGCGTGGGGAGCCGCCAACGGTCGGTAGGCCTGCTCGACCGTCTGTCGACCAGGTGGTGCCTTCCTCCCGAAGATTCAAAGACAAAGGTTCGGCTGCTAGGAGCCGGCCCCCTCAACGCGGGTCCGGCTGCCAACGGACGGATCCCTACGGAAGACGGGTGAAGGACGCTGAGCCTGCCTAAGGAGGGAAGCTGCTGGAACCCCGGAGCCCTCCAGCACCAGCCGCGGAGTTCCACCAGCTTCGGGGACTACTGTCGGAGATATTGACCATGGGTGTCCTCAGCCACCACCCTTGGTATTTCAATACAAATTGTGGCCGCCTGCTACCCCCCGGCTGTCTGCTCATCGGGCCGCCTCCTAGGGTAGCTTGCCCTAGGAGCCGGCTGCCAGCAGGCTACAGGGACCCAACAGGCGGCGGCACCAATGCCAACAGCTAGCAGACGGTCCCACGCTCCTCCCTCGGGACGCATGCTGGGGGACCACCACGCAGCTGAGGCATGGCTAGAGGTGAATATGTCCTTAGAGAATCTATAAGGGCGTGGCTACAGTGAACGTGTACCTTATGGATATCTCCTAAGCGGCGGGTCACTGTAGCCACGATGCATGTGACCAAGCATCGGTCAGAGGAAGCCACGATCCCACTACTCGCAGACGGCAGGGCCAGCAGGCGGCTGGCCCCACTGGCCAGCGGGTAAGTCATAAACAAGCCGCCCCTGGCAAACGGCCAGGGGAGGCGGCCGCCTGGTAGCAGACGGCGGATCCTGCCCTAGAAGTCTGAACCTCATCAAGACGACGGGACAGAGCGTGGCGGCGGTGTACGGCAGGAGACGGCGGCAGTGTAGCCACTTCTCCCCTGACGAGGCTGTCGTCAGCAGAAGCATGTCTACAGTAAAAGGCAATCATGTGGGCCCGTAGGCAGTGGTCCCCAACAGATAGGCGGCAAGGCCGGCACCGCAGGACATTGACAGACGAGGGCCACTCCGTCGAGATTACAATTGTACCCCTGGGGGGTAGGCCTATATAAACCCCCCAGGGTCCTCCATGAGAGGGGGTTGGAAGGAGAGAGGATTGAACTCCGAGAAGAAGATAGAGAGAGAGAGAAATAGAAACCCTAGAAGCCATCCCCGATCCCTAGGGCGTAGGAAGTGAGCTAGTCTTGTTCATCTTCCTCCTCTAGACCACACAGCTCGAGGAGCAACCTTGTAGCTACCATAGTGACATCAGTCATGACGCGGAGCCCCCGCAGAGTAGGACTAGGGGTGTTATCTCCACGGAGAGCCCCGAACCTGGGTAAGATCCGTAGGCGTTCTATGTTTCGCCTCATCCCGCTTCCAGGGCCCGGCGACGTTCTTTTGACCCCATGCATGATAAGCCATCCGTTGCCATATGTCGCCCCAAAACCCCGACACCCACGCGAGGGTCTTGAGTTGCGGTTGCTGATGTTGGGCCGTACCAGGCCGCCGATGGAGCCACATCATGGGCCGCAGGCAGGCAAGTCTGGGTACCCCTGTTCCCAGGACGCCAACAGTGCCCCCGTTGGGGCACCCCCTAGGTGCTTCTCTGGCCCATCGGGAGTCTTCTGGTCCATAAAATATCCATAAAAAGTTTCATCGTGTTTGTACTCCGTTTGATATTGATTTCCTCCCATGTAAAAAACATACACAAAACAGCAACCGACACTTGGCACTATGTCAATAGGTTAGTACCAAAAAAATGATATAAAATGATTATAAAACATCCAAGAATGATAAAATAACAACATGGAACAATAAAAAATTATAGATACATTGGAGACCTATCAGCTGCTAACTGAACCCAACCAATTCCTTCGCTACTGCTGCTAACTAAAGCCGATCGAACCTTGCTGCTGCCTCTTGATGAACAGTGCACATTGTTGGGGTATGATGAATAGTTCCTGGTGGGGGTTGGATGAACAGGACCCCGTGGTAGTAGAGGTCGTTGCCGTTGGGTGAACATGACCCCGATCGAGAGCAGGCCACCACACACCCGAGCCGGTTGGGGGTGGATGAACAGGACCATGTGGAGGGCTGGTTGAACAAGGCCCCCCTGTGTGGAGGGCTGGTTGAACAGTAGTGATACGTCCAAAACGTATCTATAATTTCTGCTTGCTCCATGCCACTTTTGGGTGATATTGCTATGATATTCATACACTTCCATACACTTTTGATCATATTTGGACTAACCTACTAATCCAGTGCACCCCAGTGCCAGTTTCTGTTTTCGGCTGTTTTTGTATTTCAGGTTTTCACATTACGAGAACTGTCAGGAAAAATCCAGAAAAATTATATAAAAAATCAGCGTTCCAGAACCTACCTTGCGCCCGAAGTACATCGGGGGGGGGGGGGCACCAGGGCCCCAGGCGCCCTGGTGGCGCGCCCCACCTAGGCCGCGCCGGGGGGCGCCTGGGCCCCCCGAGCCCCGTCTGGTGCCCCCCTTTGGCATATATTTAAAGCGTGTCGAGGAAACTCTGATTCCGGACCCCTTTTCTCCAGACGCGATTACGATCTCCGCCGCCATCGCCATCAAGCTTCGGGGGACCAGAATTCCTACGCCGGCACCCTGCCGGGACGGGGAAGTGCCCCCGGATTCATCTCCATCGACGTTGCTTCCTCCCTCCATGATGCGGGAGTAGTTCCTCCTCGGGGCTGAGGTTCTTACCAGTAGCTATGTGGTCAATTCTCTCTCCCATGATGTGATCTTCGTTGTGATCATAGGCTATGTTAATCTAAGATATTTCCCCTTCCTCTATGTATTGGATTGATGTACTCACTTGTCTTTATCTAGTATAATCCCCGAGACCAAGGTGACAGCGGTCTATTGGACATGGATTAGAACAATATTTTCATGAGTGATTTCCTCTCTTGTGTGTTGATTGAAGATTGAGAGTCTCTTGGTGCTTGTCTTTGAATATCCTTTAGATATGTTGTGGTGATTGTGGGACTTTCTTTGGATGGCTGCGGTGACATTGGGAAATCCTTAGATTGAGAACTACGAACTTTGAGGTGTGCTTTTGTAGCCCTACATAATTCTCGTCCTCTCTTGACCACGAAGGAATGACCTCCGAGTGCGTCCCCTTTGCATGTTTTATGGGAAATATCATGTGATTCGATTATGTTAATGTTGTTGGGAGTTGCCACTAGTGAAAGTATGAAGCCTAGGCCTTGTTTCCACCATTGCAATACCATTTGTGATCACGTTTACCACTTGTTTGCTTGCTGCACTTTTTATTACAGATTTATATTACTTTGTTTTGCCATCCATATCACTTGCCATTTAACATCTCTTCGCCGAACTAGTGCACCTATAGATCTGACAAGTGTATTAGGTGTGTTGGGGACATAAGAGACTTCTTGTATTTTAGTTGCAGGGTTGCTTGAGAGAGACCATCTTCAACCTCTACTTCCCTGAGTTCGATAAACCTTAGGTCATCCACTTGAGGGAAATTGCTGCTGTCCTACAAACCTCTGCGCTTGGAGGCCCAACATAGTCTACAAGAGTAGAAGCGTGTGTAGACATCAAGCTATTTCTGGCGCCGTTGCCGGGGAGGTGAGCGCTTGAAGGTATATCTTTAGATCTTGCAATTAAATATTTTTGTTTCTTGTTTTTATTTCACTAGTTATGCTTATGGACAACCTTGCTATTGGATCGTTGCTTGCGGGAAGACGCCCCACACCTGTGGTGGTTGCTCCTCCCCCTACTGAAATTGTGCCCTATAAAATACCAGCTGGTATTATCGATTATGTTTTGGCTGATCGTTATGCAGGAGACAGACATCCCGGTGAACACTTGCTATATCTGTCACAACTATGTTCATTATTTAAGCTTGAAGGTGTATCAAGGGAGTTTGTCATGAGGAAATTGTTCGCCGTATCACTTATAGATAAAGCATCAGATTGGTATAAGCTTCTCGATAACCCGCACTTGCTTGATTGGCAAGAGCTTATGTCTCTCTTTTATACTAAGTTTTATCCTCTTCATGAAATTCATCGAGACAGGAACTATATCTATAACTTTAGGTCTCGTGACGGAGAAAGCATTGCTCAAGCTTGGGGGAGACTGAAAACGTTAATGCTAAAAAGTCCTAACCATGGGCTCCCCAAAGATGCTTATGTGGAGAGTAAGAGTACCTTTTTGCATGTGGATCATGGTAACAATGCTTTATGTGATGCTTATATTGTTGAGTTTATTCGTGATCCCACTGAAAATTATTATGAGAAGGGAACATATGCTTATAGATATTGCAATAATATTAAGTTCCCTCTCTTTATGTTGAAGGTTTTGAAGCTGCACTTGTTTGTCTTCCTATGCTTATTGCTTTGTGCTTCAATGAATTATTCTATTGCAATATTCCTATGCATAGGAAGCATGTTAGGCTTAAATGTGTTTGGTATTTGCTTCTTGATGCTCTCTTTTGTTCTTCAACTCTTATTCCTACGAGAGCATCATTAAAGTCTTAAGCCTATCTTTATGGCTATAAATAAAGAGCTCTAGGGAGACAACCCTTGTTATGTTTACTTTCAGTTTTAGTGGTCTTGATGTTTGTTACTACTGTAGCAACATCATTGTATCTTTATTTTTCAGCTTTGTGCCAAGTTTAGCCTCTGATTGCAAGAAAGTTCAAAAGTTGTGACGTGCTGTCCAGGAAACAGATTCTGTCCTTGGATAGAAAAATTCGTATAAAATCACCAGATCATCTTTTGGTCTGAATTTTTTCGACAATGTGCTCTATATAATTTTCTTTCGTGCGTCTGTTCTGAGTTTTTTGATTAGAGTTGCAGAAGTGCCCCGAACGAATCATTTACTACCTGCTGTTCTGTTTTTCACAGGTTCTGTCCTGTTTTGCCTTTCCTTCATTTTGCAAACCAAGAGCTTGCTTTTTCTTTGCAAAAACCTTTTGGCAATCTTGAGAAACAGTAGACCTTCAAGAATATCTTTATTTCCAGCAAGGAACAATTATTTTATTATGGGTACTAACCTCGCTAATCAGATTATGATGAGTTATGTATGAAGGGAGTTTTCAAGTGAGCGAGGGAAGATGATAAAAAGATCCAGGAGTGTCAAACGCTCAAGCTTGGGGATGCCTCCATGCACCCCCAAGAAATATTCAAGGAGACTCAAGCGTCTAAGCTTGGGGATGCCCCCGTCCATCCCCTTCTCCATCAACATTATCAGTTCGTCTTTCGTTCCACTATATTTTAATCACTTCATGTGTTATGTGCTATGCTTGGAGCGTCTTGTTTTTAGTTTTCTTTAGCTTTTCATAACGAGTCGGAACTCAGCTTTCTTTATGTGGGAGAGAAACACGCTCCACTTCTACCTAGAACATAACATAGAATTTTCATGTCTATCTTTGTTGTGTGTGTTCTTTGTCTTTCAATAGCTACTATCATGTTTTGCTCTTAGTATTCATGCTTATCTTTTCAAAGAGCTTTTGTTTAGTTGGTTGCTTGAACTCTCTTTAGTTATCATGCTCACCTTATTAAGAGAGTTTGCTTCCGTTGCATTGGTTGATATGTCTATGATAAAGATGCCACGTGCATAATGGCGCTTAGTAGTTCATGTTTTCTTGTGGTTAGTCTCAAATAGCTGGGGGATTCCCAATGTGTTATTGGAGTACCAACTTGATTTGTTTGCCTATGATGTGGTATGGTTTAGTAATATCTTCCTTCAAGAATTTATTTTGATTGACTTGGCGTATGCTCACGCATATTTAAGACTGTAAAGAAAGTCTGTCAAGCCTTGATGATCTTTTGTTTCTGAGTAGCGATATAACTACCATGCCTGATTCAATGTTGCTTTGTCGCTCTGCATGATTATGACCGTCATTGCTCTTTTAGTTGGTCGCTCCCAGTCTTTTGCTAACCTCCACCTGTACTAAGCGGACTGACTGCTTGTGCATCCACATTCTTTTAATCCCGTTATGCCATATGAGTCCACCATACCTACCTATATGTGGTATTTCACCGCCACTCCAAGTAAATTTACATGTGCTACCTTTAAAACCTTCATTATTGCAATACATAGCTCATGGGAAAGTAGCGTAAAAACTATTGTGGTAAAGAATATGTCGCTTATGTATCTTATTTCTTATAAGTTGCTTGCTGAACGGTATCCATGTTTCTGGGGACGCCATCAACTGTTATACTTTTGTTGAATATCATGTGAGTTGCTATGCATGTTCGTCTTGTCCGAAGTAAGGGTGATTTGCCATGAGTTGAATGGTTTGAGTATGCATATTGTTAGAGAAGAACATTGGGCCGCCAACCAAAGCCATGTATCATGGTGGAAGTTTTAGCTTGGACATTAATCCTCAACCTCTTATGAATGCTTAAGCATTAAAGAGGAGTCCATTATCTATTTTCTATGTTGTCCCGGTATGGATGTCCTCAAGTTGAGATCTATCAAAAACGAGAAATCAAATGCGATTTATCTCCTTGGACCTTTGTACAGGTGGCATAGAGGTACCCCTTTGTGACACTTGGTTGAAACATATGTAATGCAATGATAACCCATGGAAATCCGAGCTAATTAGGACAAGGTGCGAGCACTATTGGTATTCGATGCATGAGGCTTGCAACTTATAGGATGTCTTATGCATAACACATATGAAGTATTACTACCGTTGACAAAATTGCTTCTATGTTTTCAAAATAAAAAACTCTAGCACATGAGTAATCCCTGCTTCTCTCTGCGAAGGGCCATTCTTTTACTTTTATGTTGAGTCTCCACCTTCTTTTAAAGCACCAACTACTGAGAGCATGATTGTCATTCTGAGTGTAATGTGCATTGTCCCAAGTAGCATTGTCTTTTGCATGATTGTGATATCGTTTATTCTGAAATCATTATATCTAGTCATCACTTAAACCTTGAAGGTGCCCCTCCATTTATGTTTTGCTTCACTAAAGGGGGCAAGCTAGATATCACTTTATCATATTTGCACATCATGTTCATTGCAAATCTATTTGATGTTTCAGTGTCATGTTGTAAAACTTTCAGTCCTTTGTGATTTTCTCATGAGGCAACTTAATTACTATAGAATCATTGTCTCAGTAAGCTTTTGTCATATGACTAGGAGAAAGTCCTATAAGGTTAATAGCATGTCACCACAGAAATTATCCTTGTTATCATTTACCTACTCGAGGACGAGCAGGAATTAAGCTTGGGGATGTTGATACGTCCAAAACGTATCTATAATTTCTGCTTGCTCCATGCCACTTTTGGGTGATATTGCTATGATATTCATACACTTCCATACACTTTTGATCATATTTGGACTAACCTACTATTCCAGTGCACCCCAGTGCCAGTTTCTGTTTTCAGCTGTTTTTGTATTTCAGGTTTTCACATTACGAGAACTGTCAGGAAAAATCCAGAAAAATTATATAAAAAATCAGCGTTCCAGAACCTACCTTGCGCCCGAAGTACAGCCGGGGGGGGGGGGGCACCAGGGCCCCAGGCGCCCTGGCGGCGCGCCTCCCTGGGCCGCGCCGGGGGGGGGCGCCTGGGCCCCCCGAGCCCCGTCTGGTGCCCCCCTTTGGCATATATTTAAAGCGTGTCGAGGAAACCCTGATTCCGGACCCCTTTTCTCCGGACGCGATTCCGATCTCCGCCGCCATCGCCATCAAGCTTCGGGGGACCAGAATTCCTGCGTCGGCACCCTGCCGGGACGGGGAAGTGCCCCCGGATTCATCTGCATCGACGTTGCTTCCTCCCTCCATGATGCGGGAGTAGTTCCTCCTCGGGGCTGAGGTTCTTACCAGTAGCTATGTGGTCAATTCTCTTTCCCATGATGTGATCTTCGTTGTGATCATATGCTATGTTAATCTAAGATATTTCCCCTTCCTCTATGTATTGGATTGATGTACTCACTTGTCTTTATCTAGTATAATCCCCAAGACCAAGGTGACAACGGTCTATTGGACATGGATTAGAACAATATTTTCATGAGTGATTTCCTCTCTTGTGTGTTGATTGAAGATTGAGAGTCTCTTGGTGCTTGTCTTTGACTATCCTTTAGATATGTTGTGGTGATTGTGGGACTCTCTTTGGATGGCCGCGGTGACATTGGGAAATCCTTAGATTGAGAACTACGAACTTTGAGGTGTGCTTTTGTAGCCCTACATAATTCTCGTCCTCTCTTGACCATGAAGGAATGACCTCCGAGTGCGTCCCCTTTGCATGTTTTATGGGAAATGTCATGTGATTCGATTATGTTAATGTTGTTGGGAGTTGCCACTAGTGAAAGTATGAAGCCTAGGCCTTGTTTCCAACATTGCAATACCATTTGTGCTCACGTTTACCACTTGTTTGCTTGCTGCACTTTTTATTACAGATTTATATTACTTTGTTTTGCCATCCATATCACTTGCCATTTAACATCTCTTCGCCGAACTAGTGCACCTATACATCTGACAAGTGTATTAGGTGTGTTGGGGACACAAGAGACTTCTTGTATTTTAGTTGCAGGGTTGCTTGAGAGAGACCATCTTCAACCTCTACTTCCCTGAGTTCGATAAACCTTAGGTCATCCACTTGAGGGAAATTGCTGCTATCCTACAAACCTCTGCGCTTGGAGGCCCAACATAGTCTACAAGAGTAGAAGCGTGTGTAGACATCAAGTAGCCGATGGAGGTCTCGATGAACAGTAGCTGGTGGAGGGGTGGTTGAATAGTAGCTAGTGGAGGGGTGGTGGAGGCTAGACGAACAGGAGCACGTGGATGAACTGTAGCTGGTGAGGCAGGAGGGAGACGCCGTGGATGAACAATCGCAGGTGGAGCCTAGAGGAGGTCGACGGTGGATGAACAGTTGCCTGCGGAGGCTGGAGCGAGGTAGTAGATGGTGGATGATCAGTAGCCCGTGGAGTCCCGTTTTGCGGTAGGCCACACCCCTCCCGACGAACAGGACTGCTGTTTTGGCCGTAGGAGGTCAAAGAGAAGTACGTTTCCTCCTTTTTGCGGTACGCCACACCCCTCCCGACCAACCGGACCCTGTTTTGACCATAGGAGCTCGAACACAAGTCTATTTCCTCTGTTCTGCGGTACGCCAGACCCTTCCCAATGATCAGGACCCTATTTCAATCGTACGCGCTCGAACAGAAGGCTCTTTCCCTCCGTTTTGCGGTACGTCAGACCCCGTTCCGGCTGTTCCATCCAAGCCAGTTGGCTCCCGTTGAACACGACGCATTCTGACCCAGTGGCTTCACTCCCGATGAACAAGACTTTGTTTCTCCGTTCCGACCCAACCGCTTGGCTGCCGATGAACAGGACGTCGTTGCTGCGGTCCGTTGCCTCTCCATGTACACGTGCCCTGGCCGTACGTATGCTCGAGTAGTTAGGCGTTCGAGACCCTACCTGTATGTACGTATGTGGCCATATTTGTTGGCATCTGGTTGTACATACGTGTACATGATTTAGACTAGACCGCCTAAATTGCTACTTCGGGGGCTCTACTACTACACGTGCCGCTGCTTGCGCGGCCACGGTTCATCGTTGCAAAGAGATGGATCGATGAGTATGTGATATCTAGTACACAACTTGTTCTTGTAGACTCATGTTGGGCCTCCAAGCACAGAGGTTTGTAGGACAGTAGCAAATTTCACTGAAGTGGATGACCTAAGGTTTATCAATCTGTGGGAGGTGTAGGATGAAGATGGTCTCTCTCTAACAACCATGCAAGCAAATAATAACAAGTCTCTTGTGTCCCCAACACACCAAATACAATGGGAAATTGTATAGGTGCACTAGTTCGGCGAAGAGATGGTGATACAAGTGTAATATGTATAGTAGATATTGATTTTTGTAATAGTAACAATAAAAAACAGCAAGGTAGCAAGTGACAAAAGTGAGCACAAACGGTATTGCAATGCTTGAAAATGAGGCCTAGGTTCCGTACCTTCGCTAGTGCAATCTCTCAACAATGCTAACATAGTTGGATCAAATGATTATCCCTCACAATGCAATAAAAAATCACTCCCAAGTTCCTATTAGTGAAGAACAAAAGATAGAAATTGTTTGTAGGGTACGAAACCACCTCAAAGCTATTCTTTCCGATCAATCTATCCTATAGTTCGTACTAAAATAACACAAAGTTATTCTTTCCGTTCGATCTATCCAAGAGTTCATACTAAAATAGCACCATATGACACACATCAACACACTCTAATGTTACCTAGATATTCCAATGTCACCACAAATATCGATGAATTGATTCTAGGATATGCATAAAACTACTTCATGATCATAATATTCAATCCACACAAAGAACTACAAGGAGACCACAAAGTTTCTATGAGAGAAAAGATAATAAAACATGCATCAACCCCTATGCATAGATTACCCCAAATGTCAGTGCGGGAATCCACAAGTTGAGTGCCAAAACATACATCAAGTGAATCAATACGATACCCCATTATCACCACGAGTATTAAATTGCAAGACATATATCAAGTGTTCTCAAATATGAACATTCAGTCCGACAAGGCAAAACTTCAAAGGGTAAAGATTCAATTCATCACAACAAGATTAGAGAGGGGAGAAACATCATATGATCCATCTATGTTAACAAAACCCATGATATATATGAAGATCATGACATTTCGAGATCGTGCGGGAGAGAGATTAAACACATAGCTACTTGTACAAACCCTCAGCCCCAAGGGTGGACTACTCGCTCCTCACTATGGTCACGCATCCATATAGGAACAATAGAACTAGGCAGTTCCTGTTTCAAGAAGATCACAGCTGTAAAACTATGTATAAGCAAGAGTTTATGAACAACATATGTAACAGAAAATAGCTCGTACCATAAGTTTCTCGGCATAGTTGGACTTGTTCAACGTGTGAAACAGTGGCACACATATCCCACATGGCCTTCCACCATTGAAACACCCCACAAGGACCTTAAGATGATCAATGAAGTGTAGGAACTGGTAGATGTCGTCCCAGTCAACCTATATAATAACAAACAAGTAGCATGCTTAACTTTGAAATAACGTACACGTGCCACGAATTATAAGAAATATTGGTTAGAAGTAGCATCTTCGTGAGAGAAGGGAATCACCAATCGTTATTACTTCTAAAGTTAAATTGGGATTAGTTAGACATAATAGGTGGATTAAGAAGTAATCGAGGCAACATGGAAGAATCAGATATAAAA
Source organism: Secale cereale (assembly GCA_902687465.1). Taxonomy (NCBI): domain Eukaryota; kingdom Viridiplantae; phylum Streptophyta; class Magnoliopsida; order Poales; family Poaceae; genus Secale; species Secale cereale. The sequence continues at coordinate 346,626,675 of LR738709.1, read as the reverse complement.
CTAACATGGATGAAGTACTGGAAAGACATCGGGGTCGAAGATCACAGTGAAGATGAGACCAGGTTCTGCTATTTCCATCAACGTTCATGCGCCAACTTTTAGTCCGTAACACGTGAGGAAGTTTATCCAAGTTCGGCCATAAAAAAACAGCGATCTTCTTGGTTCATGAACCCAACTCGGAACATATAATCATGGCTTGTCTTCAATCTGACCATTAAACTGGTGCATTCAGTTATGGAAAGGCCGACCATCTTGAGTACATGTGTTCTCGCAGTGCAAGGAATGCACTCCAAGAAAAAAAATATGAGAACACAATGTATTCACTATCCAAATCTAGAAATAACTTCCTCCTTCATGCCAGTGTTGACCATGCTACTAGTACCTTTTATCCAAATATAGCAATCCAAATTTCCAAATTAGTAGACAACATGTTCGAAAACCCCCACCCTCCTAGATAGAAAAGAGGATTCTAGGAACATAGTGTGCGTGTTTTAAAATCCTATATTAGGATGAGAAGGAACAAGTGTGGCGTCTCACCGAGGGCGCAGAAACCTGTAGGATCCTCACACTTTGGGCATTCAGTAGGAATAAAAATGCATCAACATTGGCGACTGCGATCCTAGGATTACCCCCGACCAATGTACTTAGATTTATCGGGGATGGCTGAAGAATTCGTACCTGGTTCTCCGTGAGATAACCCTATGCAATCGCCGAGAGGGGGTTTTCTCTGAACAAGCAGACGAGGGAGAAGGTGATTCAGGCCCAGTGAAACATTGCTGCTTCGTCCATCCAGCTTACTGCCCGGAAAGGTGTTTTTTTGTGATTTGACGGCTCATTGGGAATTACTGATGCACGACCGTGGTGAGTCTACCGCGCAGTTGTGCACTCTAATTTGGTGGATGGCACGTGGACCCCATTGCTGGATGCCCCACATATCAGCGAAAGGAAGTAGAAAGGTAGGAGTAACTAGTTACACATAAATATTTTTTTGACAAAGAGATACTCCCTCTATAAAGAAATATAAAAATCCATTATATCACAACTTTATACTTACATAAGAAAAATCAAGGGGAAATATGGGGGTTCAGCTGAGAAAATAATACTCAAACAGGCTCACGTTTCTAGACTTTGGGCCACAGGTCGGTGGGCTTGCATGTTTTGGGACCCATGTGTTCTAACTCAGCGCATTCTATATTGCTAGCAATCGGTATAGCGCTGGTTTTAGATGTTGTCCCAAGGCGAATACAGAAAATTAAATAAAGCATGGCAGTTGATAGAATAAAATTGAAGGATAGTTCCTAACCAGCAATCAGAGTTGCAATTCTTTCATGATATCCTACGTAATAAATAATATTGTCGTACTACTTGTACACATAGGACACTTGTTTCACCATGCCATATAATTACATCAAAAGCTCTCAGAGGATAGATCAGTTCGGCAGTTGCGTGCTGCTACAGAAGAATTTCAAAGTTGATTAGGACCAGCTCTCCTTGCCAAGAAAGATTGATTTTGACATCGTCCCCAACCGCAAAATTTGATAGAGTTTTAAACCTTGACCATCCTTTAGCATCAATCATTAGGCGACCATCCTTTGTACTTACGGTATATTGAGCAGGTTCATACACACCAAGGCTGCGCATGGTAAGAGAAACTTGGCCATGATCGCCCGGATTATGGAACGACTCCCTCATTGCTCTAGGAATTCTCTGTTTGCAAACAAGAAGACATAGACAAACAGTTAGATCAACACAGTGCAAACTGTGAAACAACATGGAAAGAAAAAAGAACGAAGCACTTGGGGTGCCAATGCTTACCAAGAAGGTGGAGATGTTGGTTTTTGTAAGGACTTTGGTATACGCAGTGCGAACTGCAGCCCAGTCTGTTGCAGGTTCAAGTGCTCGTTCCGTTGCCGCTGCACATGCCGGAGCAGATGCAAGTGCAACTTGAAGTGATGGTGTAGGTGCCGGAGCCGTTGCTGGTGCTCGTGCCGGTGCGACTGGTAGTGCCACTGCTGCTGTCGGAGATGGTGCTCCTTGTGGAGTTGGTGCCGGTGTCGAAGAAGGTGCCCGTGTTGGTGCTCGATCCTCCAGTAGATCAGCCTGATCCGCTGACGTGGTCGATGCCCAGTCGTCTGGTGAATCAGACTGAGTTGCTCCCGCTGTCAGTACTAGAGCCAGTGCCGTCGGAGCAGGTGCCGATGCTCGATCTGTTGCTGAAGGTGGTACCGATGTGCGAGACAACAGCGATCGTCTCTGGTCTACTATGATTTCGTAATTCAGTTTTCTAACTTCGCTTGGCTACGTGACCTGGATCCAGTCTTTTTCCTCACTTATTTTAATCGCAAGAAGGATTAATTTTGGCGTGTTTGTTAAAACAAACTGCAGTTCATCACATGGCTTCACATTGTACTTAGACAACAGATTGACCCAATTGTGTCCAGTAATATAAGTGATGGACAATGCCTTCGCTACTGACACATCATAAGAAGTGGAACCTGCTAAAATAACCATTATAGAGTAAACCAAACATTTTATTCTGTAACGAATGTGACATGGCAAAACCTGCATCGCAAAATTGCAGCAAAAGTAAGAAAACATGACAGTAAATCAATAAGATTGACTTGATGTGACACGAGTCAATCCTTAACAGGATATCACTATGTTCAAGTTCTAAATAGAAGGTTGATTGTCCAATTAGGGGTGGCATGAGGGGCCCCCACTTACTCCCACAAGTAGGACAGTCCAAAGGTCGTGACAACTCGTTTGTGGCGAACATCCATGGGACTGGAAATCCTGGTGGGTGCGATAAACCCTGCAATGCATACAGATATTGGAGTGTAACCATACCGTCCTCACAAAAATAGATGATTTGGATACTTCAAAATATACATACTGAATTGAGTGCACAAACATTAACATAGACTGGTCTCAGGACTCACCACACACAAAAGTTGAAGTACTATACAACACAGGGTTCACACACACACAAATCAACTACTGAACAAGTAGTGCTTTCTACAGAGAAGCAAAGTTACACTAATTAATATCTGTAGACTATTTGTTGCCACCGACCTATGGGATGTACCCCACATAACTGACTAGGCCATGGACTTCGTGAGAGATGTCTACCGGCATCATCGCCATCTGGTCAACCTTGCAGAACCTAACATAGTGGTATTTCCACTCATAAACATGACCATGAAGACAGTCTGCATCAGATTTGCCGAGAAGCTTTACGAGAACCACACCCATCGTAATCGAAGGGACAGCTAGGAAATTGTTGTGGTGAAGTACATCCTCGAGAACACGCCTCACAAAAATGCTAGAAGAAAACGCTTGTTCACCACACGTGGCGACAAGGACACATCAGCTGGATAGTTTAGTAGTAGAACTCATCCTGAGGTCTTCTAGTTCACGCGTCATGACTGTGAGAACTTCATATCCACCGCAGTCCTGGTTCTAATTCAAACAGAAACCAAATATTTTATTACTACCTCCGTTCAGAAATATAAGATGATTTTTGATATTTGACTAAATATAAGACTATATGTATGCACAGAAATGAGTGAACAAAGACACTAGAACATGTCTTCAAAGGCATAAGAGCAGAGGGATTACTTGCAAAATTCATAACACATGTTACTAAGGCTACTATACTATCCTCAAAGGTCTGAGAGCAAAAATCTTGCATTTCCTACAGCTAGCATTGATGTTCATAATGTAGTTGAAAGTAATCTATAAAAAATCAGTGTTATGTGTAAAAATCATATGTATGTCAACCTCTCGCATGTTTTGGTCAAAATATTAGTTTAGAACCGTGATTTGGTACACAAAAATCACATGCAAGATCACCCAGGAAGTTGTACTACTAGTACTATTACTGCATGCTAGATGAAAAAACATGACCAAGATCGCCAAAAAGATCGTCAAGAAGAGATATTACCTGGACCGACTTAAGTTGGAATCTCGGAGAGGAGGGCTTGGACATGGCGATGGCCTTGAGCTTGTCTGTGGTAGTCTCGGCAGGGTTCTTGCACTTCTTCGTACCCTGAAGAAACCAAATATTTTATTACTACCTTCGTTCAGATATATAAGATGATTTTCGATATTTCACTCTAGATAAGACTACATATACGCACAGAAATGAGTGAACAAAGACACTAGAACATGTCTTCAAAGGCATGAGAGCAAAGGGATTACTTGAAATATTCATAACATAAGTTACAGAGGCTACTGTACACTCCTCAAAGGCATGAGAGCTAAATCTTGCATTTCCTACAGCTAGCATTGACGTTCATAAAGTAGTTAAAAGTAATCTATAAGAAATTAGTGCTATGCGCAAAAATCATATGTATGTGAACCTCTCGCATGTTTTGGTCAAAAGTGTAGTTTAGAACCATGATTTGGCACACAAAAATCACATGCAAGATCACCTAGGAAATTGTACTATTACTAATAATACTGCGTGTTGGATGAAAAAACATAATCAAGATCGCCGAAAAGATCGTCAATAATAAATATTACCTGGACCAGCTTGGCCAGGGCGATGGCCTTGAGCTAGTCTACGGTAGTCTCGGCAGGGTTCGTGCACTTCTTCATACCCTGAGCGCCGACGGCTTTGGCCAGATCCGACATCACTTCGGCCAGTGCTCCAGGGTCTATCAAGAAACTGTCAAATAGAAATAAAAGTATAGAGAACATAATCACAAACCCAAAAGAAGAACAAACAGGCAGTTAGGATCAGTCGCCTGGTTGCAAGACCGGGCCTTGTCCAGAAGCAACACCATTTATGCTCTCACTTTTCCTTCTTTGGGAGAGAAGAAAAATGGCAGAAGCGCGTCGCGGTTTTCATGAAGAAATGAGGAACAAGATGAGGGAGAAGCAAGTTGGGGTTTTCTTCAAGAGATGAATATGAGGGATAAGAGTGAAATGATGGTTTGTTCGTCTATCCAACTTACTACTGGAACGGTCGGGGTTTATTGATTTGACAGCTCATTGAGCATTACTACGGCGCTTCGACCGGTGTAGTCTACCATGCAGTTGTGCACTCTAGTACAGAGTAATTTAGTGCATGGCAAGTGGACCTCGACGATGGATGTCCCACATGCCGACGCAAGTGAGTAGTAAGGTTCCCGACGACCGTCGAGGAGGATCCACATGGTAAACCGTGCCCATTATTTCTGAAAAAAATGATTACATCAAGTGTTTCGACTCTTAGATGGAGGAGTGCGAAACAGGGCAGCCACTTGAACTTACACAATACTCCTACTACTAGGCATGTGTAGTGGTTCATACGCCCGTACTATAATCTTGTAGCTAGCGTAGGAAGATATGACGATAAAAAAAGATGTTGTGCGCACGTCAACTATATGAACAATTATGTAACATGCCCCTTTTTTAACTGTCCGATCAATAAGAATGAACGGTGAGATCAATGTTAAAGCAACTAGGACTACATCACACGAAGAGTACGGTTGACTGTCCGGTCGAGAAGAATGAATGGTGAGATCAATGTTAACACAACTAGGACTACAACGCACGGAGAGTACGGTGCTACACAACATGAAGGGTGCTTGAGGCCATACTAGGTTAACACAAATACACTAGGAGCATGCATGAAGTGGGGTGCTGAGGTGAGCATGCACAATTTCGCAAAAAAGAAGAAGATGAGCATACACGCCTAAACACCACCGAAGTCCCACTACTTCTCGAGGTGCACGGCGGTGGTGATGCAGGGTGCCACCGCCGGAGAGCCTACTCCCTATCGACGAGAGCCAGCTCGTCAAAGACGACATCCAATGGCATGAATGTATTCCATCTCGCCTAGCAAAGGCGACGGCCGCCCACAACCCCTCCTTGTCCATCTCCGCGCGATGATGGCTTAGCTCCTCGGAGATATAGGTGAAGAAGGAAACCAGGTCAGGAAGCCGCAGCTCGTTGAAGTCAATTGCGTGGTCGAATAGGTTTATCCCGATGACCGGCATGGTCGCGCTGGCACGACGGTAGGCATCGCGCAGCCGCAACACTTGTGTGGCAACATGGTTCAGCAAGTTGTTGAGGCGATCCTGGACCATGTCACGATCGGCCCACTTGCGCTCCAGCCGGCTCTCCTGACCGCCTATCGTATCTCCCACTTTCTGCAGCAACACCGCCGACGCCTCGAGCATCTTTGTGGTGGACGCCTGCCACTTTTGAAGCTCCATGAACTACCGCACATAAAGGAGGAGCATGGAACTCCTTTCCTCCTTGACCTCACGGAGCTCCACGTTCTTGGCCCAGAGCTCCGCATCCTTGGCATGGAGCTCCTGTGTCAGGCGCCTCACCTCAGAGTCCGTGATCTGGTGCGCCGCCATGGAACCAGGTAGTAGCAATGGGGAGAGGAAGAAAAAGCGGCAAAATGGCTGAAAGCCAATGCAATCTACGAGAAGGCGGAGGGAGCCAACCCAATCGACGACTTTTCACTTCAGGGAGTAGTGGGTTTTACACGCAGAGTCATCATGACTAATTATTGTCGCGCCTGCTCCCGTGAATAAAAAAAAAAAATCCTACCACGCCTGCCGCACCCAAAGATCAGTGCAACACGGCGGTGGATATTTAAATTTACCAACCGGTAAGGAGAGAAAAAGGGGTGAAAACAACAAATGTGGCGGCGGCCTAGCTAATCGGTCGCACTAGCTCAACTAGCTAGCCACCTTGCTTCACTGACGTACTCGACGGGAAATGTGGGTTTTTGTGATTTGACGACTCATTTACTTGCTTCAACCGAGGAGGACCCAGAAAACATGTGGTAGGGCGCCCACGTCTCGGCAAGGAAGAAAATATGCATGCACCACCCGATAGGACCCATAAACCGCGCGGTAGGGTGTGCCACGTCTAGACACAGAGGAAAAATGTGTGTGTAAAAATAAATTGTGTCAAACTACCTATGGTTCATCCTCGGGGCCCAACCAGTCGGTCAAAAACACCCCACTAGCAGCCACACGGCTTCATCATGCTAACGTGACATGGAGGATAGGTGTGGTTACTCCGTCTTGACCAGCCACAACGTTTCTTGTTCTAGGCGATTCATCTAATTTCCATGCATTTTTAGTTCTAATAACAACATGGCAAGCTCGCGCCGCTCTTCGTGTGTGCCCGTGTAACACCCCAAAATTTTGACTTTGTTTTAGTAATAAAAATTTGACCAGGAGTTTCAACTTTTCTTTTTTTGGGTTTTCTTTGATTGTCAGAACCTCCTTTCTTTGGATATTATGGAGTTTTTGCCCTAGTAAAATTCTAGGTATGTTGTTTGGACTTAATGGCCCTAACCAAGAATGAAAATCTCTCTATCAGTAGGTTCTTTTGCATTAGTATTTTTCTCCTTTAGCTTTATTAATTAAAGCGATTTTCTTCTGCTTCAAAGTCCCTTTTGCACTGCAACCCTTTGATTGAATTATCCAAAAATTTCACCAAAAATTAGGGATGTCTTGTGAGGCCCCTACATCTCTTTTATGCAAAAACCCTTGGGTGTTCTTTGGAAAAGTTGAGCTGAACATCCTCTTTTGCTCTCTGGTCCAGATTGCCACTTTCTACTGCAACCCTACCTTAACTTGCTCCTTTGGCCATGGACTTCTTCCTGCTTGTAGTCCTTCCTACCAAACCCTTAAGTCCAGGAGATTGGAGCATTTGGATCATTTTTGGTCCATGCAGTTATGCCCTTTCCCTTCTGTCCAGAACTGGAGTTTTGCAAAACTTTCACTAACAAGATTCGAGATTTGGCCAACTGACCTTACTACCCTCTTCTTCATCCAAAGAGACCCCAACCTGGAGTTTTTGGCCACCCCAAGAGGTGCCTAGAGGCTCATAGCATTTTGTCAAACACCTTGCGTGCATGGTCAGTTTCGACATAGCTTCTGGTTTGCGCATTGGACCAGCTTGCTATACCTAACCAGCATGTCCACTGAGTTCCTAGCTAACCCTAATCCAGGCCTGCCAATCCCCAGCCTCTCCCATGCCCTCTAGAACGCGCTGGCATTTCATCGAGCACATGGTGTGCGTGCGCTGGGCGCGCCCAGAGCGTGCGTTTTGCACATGCGTGCGCCCGAGCCGCCGCGTCTCGCCCCTCGCCCCAGCTCGCCTGCAGAGCCACGCCCCGGCCTCATCCACACACCAGAACGCTCCAAACCGCCCCTGGAACTCCACAGCACCATCGTCAGAGCTCATTTGGCGGCACGCCGGCGGCCACAGTGGACCTCTGCCGTGGTCGGCGCCGCCCAAGCCACTAGCGCTCGCCAGCTGCCCTCTGGAGCAGTGCAAGCTCATCCGCAAGCTCGTCCGCAAGCGCTCGTCGCCGCCACGTCCCTCTGCAGCTACAGAATTGTGACGCCCGAGACCGACGTCCCAGAAGATTCCAGAAGATTCCCGAAGATTCCAGATGTTCCGGGTTGCCCGTGTGTTCTTTTGAGCTTGTGTTATTTTATTTTGCATTGCATCATGTCATCATGCCATCTTGTCATATTAATCTTTGCATCTCAACCTAAATAAACCGTGTGGACCTTCGGTCCATTTAAATCGAGGGAAGGTGACTTCTCTTTATAACATATAAAAGCCTCTCAATACTAGGGAGCTATATTTTAAATATTCCATTTGTTGGAATTACCCCAACACACTTGCAAATTCCCCATGTTTATTTCACTTCGAGTTTCTCCTGCAAAAACCCTTCCCTGTAATTTTTTTCCGTTGTTTCGAGGTTCCTCCGAAAATTGGAACATTTTTGGACACTTCAATAATCTCGTCTTAGTTCAAAACTATTTGAATTAAATTCAAATATGTTTGAATTATTTTCCGATCTGGCCTTTTGTATTTTTCTCCGGTCGTGCTCATTTTTACGAGCTCGAGAAAAATAGTCCCATGTGTTATCTTTTCCCTATCCTCCCTCTTCTTTCTTTCTTCTCTCTTTGTTTTATGCTAAAAGGGAGATAAGCAACAACAGTTTATTATAAAGAGAGCAGAGGCCCAGCCTTTCCAGGCCCAGTTGCCACCCCCATAGGCCTCCCTGGCCCTTTTCCTCTCCCACCAGCCCAGCCGGCCCATCCTGGCCTTCCACCGAACCCTAGCCTCTTCTCTCGCTCCCCTTCTTTCCCCCGAGCCGCCGCCACTCTTTCTCTGCCCGATCCTCTCTCTCGCTCACCCCGCTCTGCCTCGCTCGCACAAGTCCCCTTCCCTCGCTCCCCAACCTCACAGCCCGCGCCTCTGTCTCCTCCCTCGTCGCCATGGCCTCCTCAGGCCTCCCTCCCGAGCCCGCCATGGAGCCCCGAGCGTAGCGCGCCCGGTTCCTCCCCTCGCGCCTGACGCTCGCCGCATCCTCCAGCACGCCCGTCTCCAGCCAGGCCGCGCCCGAGCGCTCCTCCCTCCGTCGTCTGGTCTGCCTCGCCCGGCCGCCCCGAGCGCCATGGCCCCTCCGGCGCGGTTCCCTTCCCTCGCCCCAGGACAAGCCGAGCGCCCCGAGCCAAGCTGCTGCAGCGCGCTCGCCCCGCGAGCCGACCCCGACCCCCTTTCTCCTCGAAGCAGCCGGCGCCCCGCCTCTCCAGCAAGAGTGGTGCCGTCCGCCAGCGCCCCGAGGCCTCGTTCCCGGCCTCCCCGTCGTTCTCCCTACGCGCCAGCAGCGGCCGCCTTGGCCCCGAGCGCCAAGCCCGACCTTCTGTTCCTGCGCGCCCCGGGCCCCGTCCTCCTCGCCATGACGCCGCAGCGCCGAGGCCGAGGCCCCGCCTCCGTGCACCACAGCAACCTGCTGCCTCCTTCCTTTGTCGCTGCTGCCCTTTGCTGCCTTTGTTGTTTTGTGGCTGTTGTTGTATCCCAGGACCCGGAGACGCGTCAAGTTCCTCTACGGAAAAACCCGAACGTCTATCGTCGCCCTTGCTGTTTTTGGTTTGTTGTTGTGTGCTGCCTTGTTCGGTTAACTTGATAGATGACCCGGAACGACTACTCGACGACGACCCCGTGTACAACTACGACGCGACGACCGAACGAGACGATGACAAGAACATCTAGGAACGGGAAAACGAGCTCCAAGTTCGACTACTTCACGGGACCCGTCAAGTCCGACTACTACATGAACGAGTACCCCTACGGCGAGTACCACTATCGTCGACAAGTCCGAAGACCGGCAAGTACCACGACGTCCGAGCTCATCCGACCGTGAACCAAAACGCGAACGTCTACCATCGCTCGAACGTCTACCGTCGACATGTACATCTACAAAACGACCTCGTGAACGCCTACCGTCGCCGAAGCTCGTGTACCACTACTTCCTCTCCGACGTGAACGACTCCTTCCTCTACGTCTCGAACCGTCCCGAAACAATTGTTTCGAAGGTATAACCCCGAGTCGTGACCCGTGTGATGCATGCTTGTGTTGTATGAATGTCTCCCGTGTGTGCCTCGTGCCCGTTCTGACCTTTTGTCATGTTCCTCGGTTGCCTCGCCACCGACTCGTGGGAACCCGGCAACGGGACCACCCCATCATCCTGTTCAACTCGTTCACTCCACCTTTTGTTTTGCACCGATCTCTTAACGAGATACCGGAACCGATATGATGCGTTGCATCATTTTCGGATCGTTGCCGTGGCACCCTTTCGTTCCACCACGGTGACAAATGCTTCTTATCCTCTTAAGTCAACCTGTTAATAAAATTGCATAAACTTGATCATGTCATCCGCATCATGTTAACAACATTATAATGTTTAATTGTTGTTTGCTTATAATTATTAAACATGCTCATGGGGATTTTCCGGATATGTTGTTGTTATTTCTCCGGCCCCATTTAAAATGCCTAAATAGTGTAGTTTCTTTATGCTTCACCTCTTGCCATGTTAAAAACATTTAATCTTGTCTTGTAAATAATGAGAGTCATCTAAATAATTAAATGTGGTGTTTCGTCAATATGCAACTCGTTGCATATTGATCTCCACTTAACTTGTAGTATTTGTTTGTGCATTTTGCCATGCCATGCATATTTAAACCGGACATGCATCATGCTTGCTTGTGCATCATGCCATGTTTATGATGTGTGTGTTTACCGTGTTGTTTCTTTCTTTCCGGTTTGCTTCTCTTGTTAGCTTCGGTTTCGTTCCGGAGTTGTGAGGATTCTCTCGACTGTGTTGCTCCTTCTGGTTCATGGATCCGTTCTTCTCCTTTGTGGAATTCCAGGCAAGATGACCGAACCCGGATACCATTACTATCTTTGCCTATTGCTAGAGTATCGTTCTTTAGTTTTGCCTCGATGCCCATGTTCTTCTTGTCAGCCTCCTACTTGTAACCAATTGCCATGTTTAACCACCCTACCTATGCAAACCGTTGCTTGGCTATACGTAGGCTTCGCTCAGCCCTTCTTATAGCGTTGTTAGTTGCAGGTGAAGATTGAAGATGCTTACTTCATGTTGAAGTTTGGTTGGGTTATATCACACTATATAAATGCTCAAAATGAAATCATCTATATACTGGCAAGGGTGGAAGGCTAAGCCTTTTGCTTGGTGTTTTGTTCCACTCATGCCGTTAGGAACCGTATAAACCGGTGTTATGTTCCTTGATTATGCGTTCCTAACACGGTTGGGGTGTATGGGACCCCCTTGATAAACCGCTAAGTGCTAAGTCTTTTCCAGCAAATCCCAATATTGGTACTATTTGCCTAATAACAAACTAATAAAACTTGCATAAGGGCCTTGCAAACCCTCTTTTATTTTAATTCTACAACCCTGGGCCAGTGCTCCACATGAGTGTTGGTCCGAAACGGGGGTTACGCGGAGCCACCTCGAGGAAACTCAAGGTTTGGTAAAAACCTATGGGATCACCCATCCGGTCGTGTCCTGAGACTTAGATACGCGCGGCTACTATCAGGGTGTCGACACGCCGGGAGGATTTGCTGGATTAGCCTTACCTTAGTTCGGTTTAACTCGAGCACGGGATTCCGAGAATACTCGGGTCTTCCCACCTATGGAGTTGCGACTTCGCGGATCGTGGGCTTGTGATGAGCCAAGTTGGAACACCCCTGCAGGGTTTTGAACTTTCGAAAGCCGTGCCCGCGGATATGTGGCAGATGGGAGCTTGTTAATTCCGGTTGTAGATAACTTGACACAATGTTTCCAATACACTACCAGCGTGTGTACCGTGACTGTCAATTTCCGAATAGGGATTCGGGAGTTGAACACGGTGGGGTTATGTTTGACCGCCTTTAGTTAGGATCACTTCGTGATCATCTTTCGACCGATGCTCTTCTCTTCTCGCTCTCTTTTACGCAAGATAGTGCTAGTTGCTGCTGCAGACTCTTGTTTGTTCCTTCACCTCTTATTCTTTCTCCAGCCGAGTTCGATGCAGGAGCTGGTTCAAGTACTTCATCGGGAGCTCGATGAAGCTTGTGGTCGTTTGCTTGTGACGTTTCGACGATCAGTAGTGGTTTCTACTAGGATTCGATCTTGGCCTGTGGCTTTGTGTTGTTTTGGTATCTTGCTTTTGGATCTTACCCTTAGATGGGCTGTGATGTTTTGAACGATGTTTGCTTATGTAATGTATTGTGTGAAGTGGCGAGTGTAAGCCAACTATCTCCTTTTGCATTTTAATCCCTCTTTTACATGAGTTGTGCAAAGATACCAAACTTGAGATCATTCTAGGATGGGCTTATACCTTTAAGTCGTGCCTCGACACGTAGGAGGTATAGTCCCATCCTGGGCATTACAAGTTGGTATTCAGAGCCTTCTCCGACCTAGAAGCCCCCACTGATTGATCGAATCGTTGACGGTTGAGTCTAGGCACACACTTGAAAAACTTTTTGAGTCCTATATTATATCGGAGAGTAGGATTTCTTTGCTTCTCATCCCCTTTCTCTCTGGCGAGGACTCCTGACGATTACTCTTGTCTCTTCAATCTTCAAAAATGCACCAAATTTTTTTTTTAGGATCCCGCGAGTATTCTGGGATTGTTTCGATGTTCTTGTGACAAGGTTATTGTTCTCGATGCCTCCTGTTACCGAGGAGTTGAGCTTCGGGGTATCGTTGTAACAAGCATATCGCGGCAGTACTAAATACTTAAGACGGCTGACATCGAAAATCTCTCCTATACGGCCAGTGGCAAGATAACCCCGACATCACCCAGTACTGGGGAGGTAGTTCGAGAGTATTGCCATAGCTTGTTATAGTGGATGCTTTTTGAAGGTCCGAGGTAAACAGTTTCCGAGAAAGACTGGTTATGTGTTGAAGGATGGATACACCTGGATGTAGGTTTAGAGTTGATTGCGCGGTGCTTCCCGTGTATCCCCAACACCTGATTGCATAACTGGAAACTTTCGGAAATCTATAGGTGGGTTCATCAAGTAGTTCTAGGCATTCTTCCAACGGATGCTCGATATGAAGTTCGGGGAGCTACATTGAGTGAAGTGGTTTTATGGACTTGTTCTGATCGGGAGTTGCATCTTAAAGGGTCCTTGGCTATGCTGATCCGGGGATGACAAAACCCTTTTGTAACACGTTCCATGAGCTTTCAGCACGAAGATGTCGAACGAAACTTCTACCTTGTATTTGTTCTATCTGATCCTTGTTCCTTTTTATTTATCTTTTGTTCCCCAAGTGGCTTCTCGTCAAGCTGATGTACCTGTGGAATTCATTCGTTCAAGTCTCTGTTCGGATGATATTGTGAAGATCATGTAACATATCTATCTTTGTTCTTGTTTTGATTCTGGTATTCGAGTTGCTTCGATGTCAAATGTTGATTCCATACCTTTCTTAATCGGTGTTCTCAAACTTCTATGGGAGTGCTATTTCTTCTTGATCATCAAGATGGTCATGTTAAATTCTTTTTCAACCGGTGTCCATTTTGTTCATCCCAAGTTGTCTTTGTTTTCCCCGCCCTCCCACCCTTCTTCTTCTTGGAGCCAGAAATTCTCAGATGAAGTATCCATTTTATTCATGTGATATTTCTTCATTCTTTTCCTTCAATGTTCTTATCCGGTGATTTATCGTGAAGATGCTCAAAAGCTTCAAGTTCATCATTCTTAATTCCAATATTCTACCGGTGGATGTAATTCAAGATTCGGTGTTGATCTTATCCTTTTTCCTCATTTCACAATGCTTTCTTATTCCGGTGCACCAATTAATCATTCTCCTCTTGCTATTCATATCCGGAGTGCTCAAGATTCATAATTCCATTCTTAATCCGTTCAAACTATTTTGAGATTGATATCTTATTCAAGCCATTTTAATTCTACCGGTGCAATATCTCTTAGGCAATCTTTCCAACGGTGGTTTCTTTGAGTGGGCCCTAACCCACAGGTCTTTTCCCAGGATCTTACCTGACTCTTCTTTTTCCGGAGAATTCTTTTAAAGTGTGACGTAAGAATGATTTCCATCAGTCACATGCCTTCTCCAAGATCGCTTTCAAATTCTTTTCATCATTGGTTCAACCTTTTTAATTCTTCATTCCGGAGTGCTCAACAATTCTTCATGGCATTTCTCGTCTTCACTCTCAACTTTTGGAGACCGGAGAAGTGTTTCTTTTAAATCTTGGCCCGTTCTCTTGAAGATTCGTCGTTCTAGCTTCATACCATCCTCATAAGTGTTCCGTTTGTGAGGAATTATTTTTATACCCATCCGAAGCATTTCATGCATTCTTTTCTTTGTGATCCTCCGAAGGCCATCATTTCAGAAGATTTCTTCGTTCTCAGTTTTCAACTTCGTCCTCCAACTATTCTTCATTGATGTCTCTTCGTTCGTCTCCATATTTTTACGGTGGTTCTTTCAAGTATACCTTCCGTTGTTACCATTTTAATTCATTTGTTCTTTCCATAATCCTACCGGTGGTTTGTTGAAGATTTATCCAAGCTTGTGCTAGATCTCTCTTTAATTCTTTGCAACGAGAATAAGTAGTATGCCAAATCCTTTAGTTGTCATCAATTTAAATTGGTGAAGGAGATGCATAACATAACTCTTATTCTTGTTCCTTCAGGTGATTTAATTTTCTTGTCTGGAGCTTGTTCATCATATCATATTCTCGGTTCTAAATTCTTCATCTTGTTTTCCGGAGCTTTCAAGTTATTTCAATTACCATTCCAAAGCTCCATCTAATTCATCGCAGGCCTTGAATCTTATTCTTTTCATCTTTCTTTTCTCATGCTTTCATTACCGGAGTTTCATGGTGGTTCATCATGTTTTAATTCATCCTCAAAGTCTTCATCAAGATTCTTGTTGGAGCTCAAGCATTCTTCATCATGCTTTCCAATTGCAATCCTTTCTACCTTATCTTTTCAGGTGGTGTTATGTCATTCTTGATAATTTTCCTTCATGTTTCATGATTCACAAGTTGTCAAGAATGAGATACTTAAACCCATCATTTTTCTTGTTCAGGAGATCTTTCCAACCCTTCAATTTATTCGTTGGAGTTATCTTGGGTTTTATTTCACCTAAAGCTTTCCCTAAGGATTGTTGTTATTATGGTGCTTATAAATGACCCAAGTTCTTCATTTATCATTCCGGTGAATTAAGTTTTTGTCTCCTTGTTGATCTCAATCCATTCAAATGTTTCGTTAGTGGCTGGTTGTCACCTCTTAATTTTGAGATGTTTTCCATAAGCTCACATCAAGCTTATTCTTCTCGTTGTTGAAATTCCAACAACTCTATTCAACCCTTCTTCGTGAGATGCTCTTTCAAATTTAATTTTGAGAGAAGTTGTCTTTTTCTTCTCCGTTCTTTTCTTTCCAACGATCTTGCATCTATTCTTTCGTTCCGGAGGCCTTGTGATGTTGCTCTCTTTAACCATCATCTCGTTTTTATCAAGATCATATTCTCCCTTGCTTGTTTATTTAACCGGAGTGTTGTATTCTTCATTCTAGTTCCCTCATCTTATCAAGTTTTAACTCTCTTTTAACCGGAGTGCTGTCTGAATACTTCTTACACCTTGTGCCATTCTTTTATTTGTTTCGGAGGCAATATGTTGTTCTTTTCATCAAGTATCACTTCATCTTCTCTAGTTCTTGTTAATTCCTTCCATTTTCAGACGGAGTGCTGTCCAAATTCTGTCATTCTTATTCCTTGGCTATACCATTGCGGTTTCACATTCTTTTGGTTCGTAAGCTCTTGTTTCTTGTCTTTCAACCTTCAAGGTTCTCGTGATGTTCCTTGTTCCTCCTTTTTACCGGAGTGCTCTTAACTTCGTCCATCTCCGTTGCATTCTTCTTTCACTTGTTTAACCACTCAAGGTTTATTGGTTTCACTCGTCTGTCAAAGAAGCAACTTTGTTTTACCTCTTCCTCTTCGTTTTTACCCGGTGATATCTCTAGGATCTCGGGTCGAGATCCTCTGTTAGTGTGGGAGAGTTGTGACGCCCGAGACCGACGTCCCAGAAGATTCCAGAAGATTCCCGAAGATTCCAGATGTTCCGGGTTGCCCGTGTGTTCTTTTAAGCTTGTGTTATTTTATTTTGCATTGCATCATGTCATCATGCCATCTTGTCATATTAATCTTTGCATCTCAACCTAAATAAACCGTGTGGACCTTCGGTCCATTTAAATCGAGGGAAGGTGACTTCTCTTTATAACATATAAAAGCCTCTCAATACTAGGGAGCTATATTTTAAATATTCCATTTGTTGGAATTACCCCAACACACTTGCAAATTCCCCATGTTTATTTCACTTCGAGTTTCTCCTGCAAAAACCCTTCCCTGTAATTTTTTTCCGTTGTTTCGAGGTTCCTCCGAAAATTGGAACATTTTTGGACACTTCAATAATCTCGTCTTAGTTCAAAACTATTTTAATTAAATTCAAATATGTTTGAATTATTTTCCGATCTGGCCTTTTGTATTTTTCTCCGGTCGTGCTCATTTTTACGAGCTCGAGAAAAATAGTCCCATGTGTTATCTTTTCCCTATCCTCCCTCTTCTTTCTTTCTTCTCTCTTTGTTTTATGCTAAAAGGGAGATAAGCAACAACAGTTTATTATAAAGAGAGCAGAGGCCCAGCCTTTCCAGGCCCAGTTGCCACCCCCTTAGGCCTCCCTGGCCCTTTTCCTCTCCCACCAGCCCAGCCGGCCCATCCTGGCCTTCCACCGAACCCTAGCCTCTTCTCTCGCTCCCCTTCTTTCCCCCGAGCCGCCGCCACTCTTTCTCTGCCCGATCCTCTCTCTCGCTCACCCCGCTCTGCCTCGCTCGCACAAGTCCCCTTCCCTCGCTCCCCAACCTCACAGCCCGCGCCTCTGTCTCCTCCCTCGTCGCCATGGCCTCCTCAGGCCTCCCTCCCGAGCCCGCCATGGAGCCCCGAGCGTAGCGCGCCCGGTTCCTCCCCTCGCGCCTGACGCTCGCCGCATCCTCCAGCACGCCCGTCTCCAGCCAGGCCGCGCCCGAGCGCTCCTCCCTCCGTCGTCTGGTCTGCCTCGCCCGGCCGCCCCGAGCGCCATGGCCCCTCCGGCGCGGTTCCCTTCCCTCGCCCCAGGACAAGCCGAGCGCCCCGAGCCAAGCTGCTGCAGCGCGCTCGCCCCGCGAGCCGACGCCGACCCCCTTTCTCCTCGAAGCAGCCGACGCCCCGCCTCTCCAGCAAGAGTGGTGCCGTCCGCCAGCGCCCCGAGGCCTCGTTCCCGGCCTCCCCATCGTTCTCCCTACGCGCCAGCAGCGGCCGCCTTGGCCCCGAGCGCCAAGCCCGACCTTCTGTTCCTGCGCGCCCCGGGCCCCGTCCTCCTCGCCATGACGCCGCAGCGCCGAGGCCGAGGCCCCGCCTCCGTGCACCACAGCAACCTGCTGCCTCCTTCCTTTGTCGCTGCTGCCCTTTGCTGCCTTTGTTGTTTTGTGGCTGTTGTTGTATCCCAGGACCCGGAGACGCGTCAAGTTCCTCTACGGAAAAACCCGAACGTCTATCGTCGCCCTTGCTGTTTTTGGTTTGTTGTTGTGTGCTGCCTTGTTCGGTTAACTTGACAGATGACCCGGAACGACTACTCGACGACGACCCCGTGTACAACTACGACGCGACGACCGAACGAGACGATGACAAGAACATCTACGAACGGGAAAACGAGCTCCAAGTTCGACTACTTCACGGGACCCGTCAAGTCCGACTACTACATGAACGAGTACCCCTACGGCGAGTACCACTACCGTCGACAAGTCCGAAGACCGACAAGTACCACGACGTCCGAGCTCATCCGACCGTGAACCAAAACGCGAACGTCTACCGTCGCCCGAACGTCTACCGTCGACATGTACATCTACAAAACGACCTCGTGAACGCCAACCGTCGCCGAAGCCCGTGTACCACTACTTCCTCTCCGACCTGAACGACTCCTTCCTCTACGTCTCGAACCGTCCCGAAACAATTGTTTCGAAGGTATAACCCCGAGTCGTGACCCGTGTGATGCATGCTTGTGTTGTATGAATGTCTCTCGTGTGTGCCTCGTGCCCGTTCCGACCTTTTGTCATGTTCCTCGGTTGCCTCGCCACCGACTCGTGGGAACCCGGCAACGGGACCACCCCATCATCCTGTTCAACTCGTTCACTCCACCTTTTGTTTTGCACCGATCTCTTAACGAGATACCGGAACCGATATGATGCGTTGCATCATTTTCGGATCGTTGCCGTGGCACCCTTTCGTTCCACCACGGTGACAAATGCTTCTTATCCTCTTAAGTCAACCTGTTAATAAAATTGCATAAACTTGATCATGTCATCCGCATCATGTTAACAACATTATAATGTTTAATTGTTGTTTGCTTATAATTATTAAACATGCTCATGGGGATTTTCCGGATATGTTGTTGTTATTTCTCCGGCCCCATTTAAAATGCCTAAATAGTGTAGTTTCTTTATGCTTCACCTCTTGCCATGTTAAAAACATTTAATCTTGTCTTGTAAATAATGAGAGTCATCTAAATAATTAAATGTGGTGTTTCGTCAATATGCAACTCGTTGCATATTGATCTCCACTTAACTTGTAGTATTTGTTTGTGCATTTTGCCATGCCATGCATATTTAAACCGGACATGCATCATGCTTGCTTGTGCATCATGCCATGTTTATGATGTGTGTGTTTACCGTGTTGTTTCTTTCTTTCCGGTTTGCTTCTCTTGTTAGCTTCGGTTTCGTTCCGGAGTTGTGAGGATTCTCTCGACTGTGTTGCTCCTTCTGGTTCATGGATCCGTTCTTCTCCTTTGTGGAATTCCAGGCAAGATGACCGAACCCGGATACCATTACTATCTTTGCCTATTGCTAGAGTATCGTTCTTTAGTTTTGCCTCGATGCCCATGTTCTTCTTGTCAGCCTCCTACTTGTAACCAATTGCCATGTTTAACCACCCTACCTATGCAAACCGTTGCTTGGCTATACGTAGGCTTCGCTCAGCCCTTCTTATAGCGTTGTTAGTTGCAGGTGAAGATTGAAGATGCTTACTTCATGTTGAAGTTTGGTTGGGTTATATCACACTATATAAATGCTCAAAATGAAATCATCTATATACTGGCAAGGGTGGTAGGCTAAGCCTTTTGCTTGGTGTTTTATTCCACTCATGCCGTTAGGAACCGTATAAACCGGTGTTATGTTCCTTGATTATGCGTTCCTAACACGGTTGGGGTGTATGGGACCCCCTTGATAAACCACTAAGTGCTAAGTCTTTTCCAGCAAATCCCAACATTGGTACTATTTGCCTAATAACAAACTAATAAAACTTGCATAAGGGCCTTGCAAACCCTCTTTTATTTTAATTCTACAACCCTGGGCCAGTGCTCCACATGAGTGTTGGTCCGAAACGGGGGTTACGCGGGGCCACCTCGAGGAAACTCAAGGTTTGGTAAAAACCTATGGGATCACCCATCCGGTCGTGTCCTGAGACTTAGATACGCGCGGCTACTATCAGGGTGTCAACACGCCGGGAGGATTTGCTGGATTAGCCTTACCTTAGTTCGGTTTAACTCGAGCACGGGATTCCTAGAATACTCGGGTCTTCCCACCTATGGAGTTGCGACTTCGCGGATCGTGGACTTGTGATGGGCCAAGTTGGAACACCCCTGCAGGGTTTTGAACTTTCGAAAGCCGTGCCCGCGGATATGTGGCAGATGGGAGCTTGTTAATTCCGGTTGTAGATAACTTGACACAATGTTTCCAATACACTACCAGCGTGTGTACCGTGACTGTCAATTTCCGAATAGGGATTCAGGAGTTGAACACGGTGGGGTTATGTTTGACCGGCTTTAGTTAGGATCACTTCGTGATCATCTTTCGACCGATGCTCTTCTCTTCTCGCTCTCTTTTATGTAAGATAGTGCTAGTTGCTGCTGCAGACTCTTGTTTGTTCCTTCACCTCTTATTCTTTCTCCAGCCTTGTTCCTCACCCAAGGCTTAAATAGTCTTGTTACCCGGGAACGGGATTGCTGAGTCCTCTGTGGCTCACAGTTACTTCACCACGCCAGATGCAGGTTCAGCCGAGTTAGATGCAGGAGCTGGTTCAAGTACTTCATCGGGAGCTCGATGAAGCTTGTGGTCGTTTGCTTGTGACGTTTCGACGATCAGTAGTGGTTTCTACTAGGATTCGATCTTGGCCTGTGGCTTTGTGTTGTTTTGGTATCTTGCTTTTGGATCTTACCCTTAGATGGGCTGTGATGTTTTGAACGATGTTTGCTTATGTAATGTACTGTGTGAAGTGGCGAGTGTAAGCCAACTATCTCCTTTTGCATTTTAATCCCTCTTTTACATGAGTTGTGCAAAGATACCAAACTTGAGATCATTCTAGGATGGGCTTATACCTTTAAGTCGTGCCTCGACACGTAGGAGGTATAGTCCCATCCTGGGCATTACAAGAATGGCGGTCGCCGGCGATCTTTTCCACGGCCACCGCGAACCGACGTGGCTGCGCTATTTAAGAAGCCCGCAAGCTCGTCTGAGCCCTCAGGCAACCTCAGGCCACCCCCATGGAGCTCCCCTAGCCCGCAATCGCTAGGAGAAGGCCATCTTCTCCGTCTCCGGTCAGCCCAGACGCCGCTTCGTTCCGGTCCATTCCGACGCATCCAACGCCTCCCCTGCCCTCCCGACTCCACCGTTCGACTCCACGTGATCGTGCAGAACTGCCCACCCTCTCAAACACAGCCAGGAACCACCACAGGCCGAGTCCCTAAATCCACCGAAACCTCATCCGCCGCGGAGCTCGCCGCCGGCCACTCTCTCCACCCACGACGACCCAGCGACCGCCGGGAGGACCGCCCCGGTCTAGCGGATCCATTCCTACCCTCAGATGCCCTCAAGGAGCCTCCGTTCACCGGCGACGATCGCCGGAGTCCCGCCTCCGCTCGGGCAGAGAAAGAGGAGGGAGGGACGACTGGTCAAACCTGACCAGTGGGCCCAGTGGACCCACTGTCAGTGACACAGCCCCGCCTCCACACGTTTTAAGTGAAGGCGTAAACTCCCAAGTACGTCTCCCCCGCATCGAATACGCACTCTTATTCGAAACATTTTCTTTTTCTGTTTTATTTAAAATCAGAGTTTGACTAAAACTTTGACTGGCTATAACTTGTTAAATATAAATCCAAATGAATTGATTCTTTTTCTGTTGTTCCTCAAATTTGGTCTAGTTTATTTTCATATTTATTTGAAATTGTTCCAGACAACCTTTTTAGGTTGTTTTGAGTCTATGTGTTAATTCCATATTCTTTTAAATAGGATTTTGAAGAGGGAGAAAACTTCCAAAAGTTTTTGAATGCACTTCACCTCCCCACTACTTGAAGGCAAGCATTTATGAACCCTGGTCTAATGCACGTGGTTGTTGTTGATACGATTACAATGTTATGGATGCATACATTTTCTTTCATATGTGATAGTATGAATCATACCCATGAGTGCATGAGGTAGACCCCTTTCTGTGTATAATTTATATGCATGACGGTAATCCCCTCGTATGCCTTCCATGCCTAACGGAAGAAAGCCGTGAAAGTCGTTGTCTTGTGTAGACACGAGCTTGTCACTAGCTCCTCGTCGGGACGGTGGAGTCTGGTATGGCTTGGTGAGGAATGACGGGTAGTGATTCCGAATGTTGTTGTGGAATATATTGGTTATGCTAATCATACTAGTGATGCTTGAAACCTCCTAAGTCGACTGTAGATCGAGTCTTGCTCCAGTAACCCCCATGCTTGTTTCGTGCTACCACTTGTCCCTGTCAACGGTAGGGTACGGTTCAGTAAATTGTCGACCCCTGTTCAATCACACACCATACAGAGAGGCCATGGTGGAAGATACCGGCTGCATCCTGTAGGTAGGCCACCTGGTCCGGGGGCATGGGTGTTTCGGTTGGAGCCGAAGGGGATAGCTTCCCCAGTTTTGCGCGCGTTACAAATTTTGTGATCCCATGCTAGTCGAGGTTGTAGCCTCCCCACTTAGAGTTTGGCTTAACAGGTGTCGTGGGTGATTCCAGACGCGGTCAGGTGTGTCTTCAAATTAAAAGACCGTAGACGGAATTGGTCCAGATGGACTAAGAGGAATCCGTTATTCGTGGGTAAAGAGTACACCCTCTGCATGGATTAAATCTATTAGAATAGCCGTGTCCTTGGGTTAGGACTACAGTCTGGGATGGGTCAAGTGTCTGTCTTAGCTGCGGTCTTCGGAGGAGTATCTACTAAAACAGAACATGGATCATGACTTGTGACTTTTGATGACTATTACTATCATTATTGTTATGGACTAACCATTTATGTATTCGAGTTATTGAGTATCCCTGGGATGGTTCTACCTCCGGGATATTCAATGTTACTTATTTTCTAGATCAGCCCTTTATGTGGTGTCGCTCAGACGCTCGACTGTGGCATACCTGTTATTTATAAGCCCTTTATGTGGTCTCAGACACCCGACTGTGGTATACTTGTTATTTATTTTCCTCATAAGCCCTTTATGTGATGTCGCTCAGACGTCCGACTGAGGCATTTTTGTTATTCACTTATAAGCCCTTTATGTGATGTCACTCAGACGTCCGACTGTGGCATTCTTGTTATTTATTTTACCTTATAAGCCCTTTAAGTGGTGTCGCTCTGACGCCCGACTCTGGCATGTTCGTTATTTATTTATGTTACCACTCCCTGTTTGCAGATGCATTTTCATACGAATGACCTGCTTGCATTATGGACTGTCATATCATAATTAACATCGTGATCATCTAATATTATTCGAGCATGATATTATTTCACCCGTGTTCATAATGTTTGCGAGTACATTCAGAGTACTCACTGGCTTGTCCCTGGCTATTGTCTTGGCAAGACTTCTTCCATGGAGAGGAACGTTGCGACGACTACACGGAACCTATGCAACGGTAATAGCAGCCTCGCGAGGATAGGAGTTAACCTGGTCAGCTGTTCCCGTGGGAAATGGAGTCCCACCGACGCCGACGTGTCATAAACCGCTTCCGCCATCAGCCACTAGAAACCTTGTGTTGTACTTAAAGGCCAGAATGGTCTTGTACCACATATTTTGTATTTTGCTTGGGTTTTCTGTATCAAGTGCTGACTCATCAGCTAACAGTAATCCTGGGGCTGGTGAGCACAAGGGCCATTTCTAGGGAAATTAATACCCCGAAATCCGGTCCTGACAACCTTGGTATCAGAGCCAGGCTGACCGTTGGCTAATCCTATCTTAGCCAGGTCAAAAACCTAGGATAACCAACCCACCAGACCTTATCCTAACCCCGGCTGAGCTTCTCGTGTAAGATACCCACACAGTGAACCGACAACTCTGGTAGGTGGTGCCCAACCTATCAGCCTAGCCTGTCGATCGCGCGCCAGTGACCGACACCTAAACAGTTTCCTCCGCAAGCGTTTGAAGGAAGACTCCGCCCTTTCCTATAAATAGGGCACGCTAGCCTCAAACCCAGCACAACACCGCTTATACCCCAGACCGAGCTAAAATGCCAGGACCCATTGTTCACAATGAGACTACAGCAAGCAACCTTGGAGGTTTTGTGACCGTGCTCGCAAACCTCAGCCGCCGTGCCTTTGTGTTAGAGGAGCCCCCAGAATATGTTGTGTACCAAGAATCCCTGAGCGGTGAAAGCCGTCAAATCTGGGCCACTATGCACATCCATGGTAGGGGTCTGTCGCCAGAACGCCCCTACAGGTTCACCGGAAGGACAACTTCGTTTGAGCCGCAAGCTATCCAACTAGCTGCTCAAGAGGCTATAGTTCAACTCCGGCACTTGTCGCCCAGAGTTATCTGTCGCTCATTCTACTACTACCCCAGCCGTAACGGATATGGTAGGCCACCCCGGGTTGCCAGCGAACGGGGGTATTATTACTTTACGAGCCGTGCAGCGCCCGGAAAAGCAGCATCTTTTCCTGGTGGGCGGATTGAAAGAGACCCAGTGCTAGCTAACCTTACGCAGTATGTTATTGCGCAAGAACGTTTGACCCAGCGGATAATGGGTTATCTCCAGAGCCTCGCCGATTTAAATCCTCGGAGCGCCATCGGCAGACCACTGAGGCCCGGGCAGGAGAAGCACATTCACTGACTAGTCAACCCGCTCCCGCTGATAGAAGAAGAGTGTCCTCTAGCACCTGAGACTTTTTCCCACGACCCTGTCCATTTACCGTTTATGTTTTAGACATCACTGCTAAAGTTATCCCCGTATCTATTTGTGAGTGGTAAACTGTGTGTCGAATAAATTAATTAATTTCAAGTTATGGAGTAGTTTCACTTCTAATAATTCTGGACTAAATAAATTTTTGCGCTAAGTAAAAACCTGGAGTCAGATTTCATTTGTTTTTCCTCCCTGAGTTGTTACAACTTGTATCTCTTCATGACATAGATATTTTA
The DNA here is from genome assembly GCA_902687465.1 of Secale cereale. Classification (NCBI taxonomy): domain Eukaryota; kingdom Viridiplantae; phylum Streptophyta; class Magnoliopsida; order Poales; family Poaceae; genus Secale; species Secale cereale. Next base: position 346,601,895 of record LR738709.1, on the reverse strand, counting down.
TTTTCTCGCGCAACACCGCAACAGCAGACTTACAACTCCGGCCACTCCACACAGTACACTAAGTTACCAACCCACTTATACCTGCCACATCTAATTGATCACCTCTCTAGTGCACCACAGTCTCTTGAGGAGAAACTCGTGGGAGTTTATTCAGGCACTAGTTGCCTTCCGCGCACTAACAGCCGTTAGCACCCGATACCCACGCCTAATCCACGTGATCGCCACCGCCGTGAAGAGCTAGCACTCGAGCAACAGCATCACGACGATTGTCGAGGATCATCGCACACAAGAGCACGGATAGCCCCAGCAATGCCGCCAACCCTCCGCACACTAGGATCATGCATCAGTTCTGCATCACCTCCGCCATTAGAGCCTCGTCCCAAGCTCCTGCAAACACAAGTGGAGGAGAGGGAAGGAAGGAGAAGAAGCGACGCCAGGTGTGAGGAGGAAGAAGGAGCACCTCAGTCGTTTTATAGCTCGAGATCGGTGTACGTAGGGCGGAGTCCACCAGCGCCGCTTGTCGCTCGACCGACGGTGTTCGGAGGCGAATCCGCGAGCAGTGCCGACAGCACGCTGGCCCGCGAGGTGAGTGCACGCTGCACCGGCAGCTAGCGCGCCGCGCACTACCGCGGTACAGCCTAGATGCCCTACGAGCTAGACGTCGCCGGTGGAGAAAGCGCGGGAAAACGCGCGAGAGAGGAGGAGAAGAGAGAGCCGGAGGTAGAAGAAGAGACTGACAGTGGACCCCGGGCCCACCTGTCAGCCAGAGAGAGCACTGTGCTCTCGGGTGCAACCAGCGTATTTTAAAATTTAGAAATATTATTTCTAAATTTACTATAGCCCGGAGTAGAAATATCTCGTTTCCACGACCATAGATTTTTCCACGCAGAGCGAGTATTACACACTGCAGTTTACACCACTTATTGCCCATGCACTGTACCAGCATTTATTTGCATAAGCAGAGCGGTTATCTTTGGTAATATCATTTTGTGACAGTAGAAGATATTTCTATGGCAACCCTTAGCAAATCTCGAGGACGAGATTTTTCTTAAGGGGGGTAGTGTTGTAACACCCCAAAATTTTGACTTTGTTTTAGTAATAAAAATTTGACCATGAGTTTCAACTTTTCTTTTTCTGGGTTTTCTTTGATTGTCAGAACCTCCTTTCTTTGGATATTATGGAGTTTTTGCCCTAGTAAAATTCTGGGTATGTTGTTTGGACTTAATGGCCCTAACCAAGAATGACAATCTCTCTATCAGTAGGTTCTTTTGCATTAGTATTTTTCTCCTTAAGCTTTATTAATTAAAGGGATTTTCTTCTACTTCAAAGTCCCTTTTGCACTGCAACCCTTTGATAGAATTATCCAAAAATTTCACCAAAAATTAGGGATGTCTTGTGAGGCCCCTACATCTCTTTTATGCAAAAACCCTTGGGTGTTCTTTGGAAAAGTTGAGCTGAACATCCTCTTTTGCTCTCCGGTCCAGATTGCCACTTTCTATTGCAACTCTACCTTAACTTGCTCCTTTGGCCATGGAATTTTTCCTTCTTGTAGTCCTTCCTACCAAACCCTTAAGTCCAGGAGATTGGAGCATTTGGATCATTTTTGGTCCATGCAGTTATGCCCTTTCCCTTCTGTCCAGAACTGGAGTTTTGCAAAACTTTCACTAACAAGATTCGAGATTTGGCCAACTGACCTTACTACCCTCTTCTTCATCCAAAGAGACCCCAACCTGGAGTTTTTGGCCACCCCAAGAGGTGCCTAGAGGCTCATAGCATTTTGTCAAACACCTTGCGTGCATGGTCAGTTTCGACATAGCTTCTGGTTTGCGCATTGGACCAGCTTGCTATACCTAACCAGCATGTCCACTGAGTTCCTAGCTAACCCTAATCCAGGCCTGCCAATCCCCAGCCTCTCCCATGCCCTCTAGAACGCGCTGGCATTTCATCGAGCACATGGTGTGCGTGCGCTGGGCGCGCCCAGAGCGTGCGTTTTGCACATGCGTGCGCCCGAGCCGCCGCGTCGCGCCCCTGGCCCTAGCTCGCCTGCAGAGCCATGCCCCGGCCTTACCCACACACCAGAATGCTCCAAACCGCCCCTGGACCTCCACATCGCCACCGTCAGAGCTCATTTGGCGGCACGCCGGCGGCCACAGTGGACCTCTGCCGTGGTCGGCGCCGCCCAAGCCACTAGCGCTCGCCAGCTGCCCTCTGGAGCAGTGCGAGCTCATCCGCAAGCTCGTCCGCAGGCGCTCGTTGCCGCCACGTCCCTCTGCAGCTACAAAATGGCGGTCGCCGGCGATCTTATCCACGGCCGCCGTGAACCGACGTGGGTGTGCTATTTAAGAAGCACCCAAGCTCGTCTGAGCCCTCAGGCAACCTCAGGCCACCCCCATGGAGCTCCCCTAGCCCGCAATCGCCAGGAGAAGGCCGTCTTCTCCATCTCCGGCCAGCTCGGACGCCGCTTCGTTCCGGTCCATTCCGACGCATCCAACGCCTCCCCTGCCCTCCTGACTCCACCGTTCGACTCCACGTGATCGTGAGGAACTGCCCACCCTCTCAAACACGGCTAGGAACCACCACAGGCCGAGTCCCTAAATCCACCGAAACCTCCTCCGCCGCGGAGCTCGCCGCCGGCCACTCTCTCCACTCACGACGACCCAGCGACCACCGGGAGGATCGCCCCGGTCTAGAGGATCCATTCCTGCCCTCGGATGCCCTCAAGGAGCCTCCGTTCGCCGGCGACGATCGCCGGAGTCCCGCCTCCGCTCGGGCAGAGAAAGAGGAGGGAGGGGCGACTGGTCAAACCTGACCAGTGGGCCCCGTGGACCCACTGTCAGTGACACAACCCCGCCTATATGCGTTTTAAGTGAAGGCGTAAACTCCCAAGTACGTCTCCCCCGCATCGAATACGTATTCTTATTCGAAACGTTTTCTTTTTCTGTTTTATTTAAAATCAAAGTTTGACTGAAACTTTGACTGGCTATAACTTGTTAAATATAAATCCAAATGAATTGATTCTTTTTCAGTTGTTCCTCAAATTTGGTCTAGTTTATTTTCATATTTATTTGAAATTGTTCCAGACAACTTTTTTAGGCTGTTTTGAGTCTATGTGTTAATTTCGTATTCTTTTAAATAGGATTTTGAAGAGGGAGGAAACTTCCAAAAGTTTTTGAATGCACTTCACCACCCCACTACTTGAAGGCAAGCATTTATGAACCCTGGTCTAATGCATGTGCTTGTTGTTGATACGATTACAACGTTATGGATACATACTTTTACTTTCATATGTGATGGTATGAATCATACCCATGAGTGCATGAGGTAGACCCCTTGCTGTGTATAATTTATATGCATGACGGTAATCCCCTCGTATGCCTTCAATGCCTAACGGAAGAAAGCCGTGAAAGTCGTTGTCTTGTGTAGACACGAGCTTGTCACTAGCTCCTCGTCGGGACGGTGGAGTCTGGTATGGCATGGTGAGGCATGAAGGGCAGTGATTCCGAATGTTGTTGTGGAATATATCAGCTATGCTAATCATACTAGTGATGCTTGAAACCTCCTGAGTCGACCGTAGATCGAGTCTTGCTCCAGTAACCCCCATGCTTGTTTCGTGCTACCACTTGTCCCTGTCAACGGCAGGGTACGGTTCAGTAAATTGTCGACCCCTGCTCTATCACACACCATACAGAGAGGCCATGGTGGAAGATATCGGCTGCATCCGGTAGGAAGGACACCTGGTCCGGGGGCATGGGTGTTTCGGTTGGAGCCGAAGGGGATAGCTTCCCCAGTTTCGCGCGCGTTACAAATTTTGTGATCCCATGCTAGTCAAGGTTGTTGCCTCCCCACTTAGAGTTTGGCTTAACAGGTGTCGTGGGTGATTCCAGACGCCGGTAAGTTAGACTGGTGTGTGCGGTCAGGTGTGTGTTCAAACTAAAAGACCGTAGACGGAATTGGTCCAGATGGACTAAGAGGAATCCGTTATTCGTGGGTAAAGAGTACACCCTCTGTAGGGATCAAATCTATTCCAATAGCCGTGTCCCTGGGTTAGGACTACAGTCTGGATGGGTCAAGTGTCGGTCTTAGCTGCGGTCTTCGGAGGAGTATCTACTAAAACAGAACATGGATCATGACTTGTGACATTTGATGACTGTTACTATCATTATTGTTATGGACTAACCATTTATGTATTCGAGTTATTGAGTATCCCTGGGATGGTTCTACCTCCGGGATATTCAATGTTAATTAATTTCTTTACCAGCCCTTTATGTCGTGTCGCTCAGACGCCCGATTGTGGCATACCTGTTATTTATAAGCCCTTTATGTGGTGTCGCTCAGACGCCGGACTGTGGCATACTTGTTATTTATTTTCCTCATAAGCCCTTTATGTGATGTCGCTCAAATGTCCGACTAAGGCATTTTTGTTATTCACTTATAAGCCCTTTATGTGATGTCGCTCAGACATCCGACTGTGGCATTCTTGTTATTTATTTTCCCTTATAAGCCCTTTAAGTGGCGTCGCTCAGATGCCCGACTCTGGCATGTTCGTTATTTATTTATGTTACCACTCCCTGTTTGCAGATGCATTTTCATATGAATGACCTGCTTGAATTATGGACTGTCATATCATAATTAACATCGTGATCATCTAATATTATTCGAGCATGATATTATTTCACCCGTGTTCATAATGTTTGCGAGTACATTCAGAGTACTCACTGGCTTGTCCCTGGCTATTGTCTTGGCCAGATTTCTTCCATGGAGAGGAACGTTGCGACGACTACCCGGAACCTATGCAACGGTAATAGCAGCCTCGCGACGATAGGAGTTAACCTGGTTAGCTGTTCCCGTGGGAAATGGAGTCCAACCGATGCCGACGTGTCACAAACCGCTTCTGCCATCAGCCACTAGAAACCTTGTGTTGTACTTAAAGGCAAGAATGGTCTTGTACTACATATTTTGTATTTTGCTTGGGTTTTCTGTATCAAGTGGTGACTCATCAGCTAACAGTAATCCTGGGGCTGGTGAGCACAAGGGCCATTTCTGGGGAAATTAATACCCCGAAATCCGGTCCTGACAGCCCGTGCGTCTAAAGGTTGTCCTGGTTAGTCAACGTTCATGCACGTGTTGATGAGCCACTCCCTATATAGTAGACGGAGAGGAGAGAGAGACATGGTAGACATGGGACACACCAGTAAGCCAGTCAGCGTTCATGCATGTGTTGACGAGCTAATCCTTCTGCAGTCTGCTCAACGTAATACTGTATAAAATCAAGTCATGCTACAAAGCCAACAACCATTTCGGTTTCAGGCTATCGACGTACGTGCGAGAAAACATCAGGTGCTCTCACAGCTTGGATGCTACGGTGATATGAGCTTCGAGGTCGTGCGTTCTAAGATCCAATGGCATCTGAGTAGTCAATGTGCTTGTGGGTTGTGTCCGAACTCTTTGGGAGCTTTTCTACAAAGAACATTTGAACCACTAAGTAGCCGTTGGATCTGAGATCCAACGGCTCCGAGGAACTTGTGTCACCACAACATCTAAGGTGTGGTAGCAATATTCTTAAATAGAAGACAATATGAGGTCTTCCCTCATCTTATATGCTATGATGATACGAGCTTCGAGACCGTTGGATATGGGATCCAAGGGAATGTGAGTAGTTTTGGTTCTAATTGTGTACAATTCCCACACTCATTAAGCTTTCTTGTAAAAATATTAAGACATCTTGGGAGCCACTATATCTTAGATCTACACGCTCTAAGGAACTTGTATCACCATATAACATCTAAGGTGTGGGGGCACATGATATTCTCACGGGGGGGGGGGGGG
>LR738709.1:346460131-346591776 GCA_902687465.1 Secale cereale | reverse complement strand
TTTGAATGTAGATAGTACTTGTCAGGACCGCGATCCTAAGTCACACAGGTCTAGCCGGTAACACATCATATCACTTTGCGGCCTCACACACGGTATCCCCACGGGTGCCACCTTACCTGGCCCAGGACCGTTTGCGCATTTTGGCACACGTATATGATAGTGTCGCTAGCATCCATATGACAGAGAACCCAGGCCGACATGACTAGTTATAAACCAAAAGTGGCACTAAATTACAGAGACATGCATACATGACCCAGCAACGAACGTGTCGGTCATCAACGTATGAACCCAAGTCGTAGCAAGCTACAAGGACTTAAAGGAACAACGCGTGACATTTCCCCTAAGGGACAGACACAGGAATGAAGAAGGACACATGCTGGCCAGCCTAAGTGTTCCGGAGCAGTAGCAAGCTACCAAGGCTCGGTGGAAGCACTAGGAGACATTTCCTTGTAAGATAGGCTACCAAGGGTAAACAACTAGGTGTCGGATACCACACATAGCAGTACACATTACACGTACGCATAACACGCAAGTATGTGCTGTACAACATGGCATCACAACATAACTCAACAACTCATATAGATAAAGGCCCAGAAGAGCCATCATAGCATTTATTACAAACAGAGGTCACATGACCCAACATACAAAGCATACAGGCAACGGAAGCATAACATGTCTGAGTATAGAAAACTACAAATGAAAAAGGCTGAGAAGCCTGACTATCTACAAGACCCTCCCAAGGGTACAAGATCGTAGCTGAGGTAACAAGCTAAACGTCGAAGTCCATGCGGAACCATTAGTGAGACTGAAGTCTCTCTGCAAAAACATAAATTAAGCAAACGTGAGTACAAAGGTACTCAGCAAGACTTACATCAGAACTAGCTACATATGCATCAGTATCAACAAAGGGGTGGTGGAGTTTGACTGCAGCAAGCCAGCTTCGACTCGATGGCTATCCTAAACTAGGACTGCAAATAACTCTTTTGAGGTGGCGCACACGAGTCCACATATTCACCAATCAATACGCCACTATGGATCCGCTCCCGTCTCCCTACGAGAATGCCATCCATAGCACTCACGCTTATCTTGCGTGTTTTAGAGTATCCACTTTCACTTGTCTATGAACTGTTATAGGCAACCCAGAAGTCCATTTCCGCGGACACGGCTATTCGAATAGATCATATATAACCCTGCAGGGGTGTACTTCTTCACACACGCTCTCACCACTTACCGCCGTATACATGACATGTACTCGACAACCTTCAAGCGGAGGCCCAGCGAGGGTGTCGGCCATGACCTGACTAACCACACAAGTCTCTAGTCCAGGTTTATCACCTATTTGGGTTCCATCCGTGGGGAGATCCGGCCGGGGTGTCGCTCACGGCCCCAAACGATGTGTACAGGGTTCCCGCATCACCAAACAGGCGATCGGTACACCGTGCCACGTACCTGCCGCGTCACAGCCCACCCTGAGGGTCAGCGCTGCGCACGACCTCTAGTAAACTACAAACACCAGAAACTAGTTGCAACTCCTGGACAGAGGACATGGGCAGTTAATAAGTCGAGAGAGCTTGGAGCGCCCGGAGCCCAATGCGTGGTAGTAAGTGTTCATGGATTAACCAACACAGAACTCAGTTCCTGAAGACGGCTGCAATGAGACAACCCACCATGTACTCCTACATGGCCTCTCATCGCTACCTTTACCAAATCGTGTTCACACGCTTAGCTCTCACACAGTAGGACATGTTCATCACCCTTCTAATTCATCCCCGATGAATCAGACCTGACACAACTCTAAGCAATAGCAGGCATAACCAGAAAGAATGAATGAGTAGGCACAACATGGCTCAAACAACTCCTACTCATACTAGTGGGTTTCAACTATTTACTGTGGCAATGACAGGTCATGTAGGGGAAAGGGGTTCAACTACCGCAGCAGGTAACAGTTTAAGCGTTGTTGTCCTAATGCATTAAAAGAGAGCAAGAGCGAGAGAGTGGGATTGTATCGGAATGCTCAATGGGGTTTTGCTTGCCTGGCACTTCTGAAGATATCATTGAGTCTTCATCGGTGTCATCGATCACATCGTCGGAACATCGTCTACTCAGAGGGGACGAACACCGGCAACAGAGAAAGAAACACAATCAATGCAATGCGACAATATGATGCATGATCATGACATGGCAATATGCTGTTGATTGAGCTAATGCAACTAGCAACCATATTAAATGAAGTTGGTTTGAACCAAAGGTTCAAATTCAAACTCCATATGTGATTATTTAATTGTCATTTAATTGATTTGACCTGATCAGCAGGTTTAACTTCTTCAAACATGCATGAAAATGCCATAAATAGATTCCTTGAATTTTTCTGATCATTTTTCATATATAAATTATTTTCATTGGAGTTATAGATTATTTTCTGTGATTTTTAGAAGTTTTGAATATTTTCTGAAATAAATAAATCATTTCTGATTTATTTAAAATTCCAGAAAACACTTATTGCGTCAGCACTAGGTCATGCTGACATCAGCAAGTCAACAGGCGGGTCCAGGTCAAACCTGACCAGTGGGTCCCACTGGTCAGTCTCTCAGCACTGACTAAAAGTTTAAAACTAAATTAAACAGACACGGGGCCCACATGTCAGTGTCTAATTAAGTTAATAACAACAATTAGCACTTAACAAAAACCCTAACCTAATTTTGTCACATGCCGGCCCCACATGTCATTGACCCAGGGGAGTCAAACTGGGTCAACCCGGGTCAAACTCGCCGGAGTTGACCCGTGGCTCGTCGCCGGCGGAGCCAGAGACGGTGGAGGGCGTCGGGTTTCGCCCTCAGGCGACCAAACGAGCGGCGGAGGGGCTCTACGTGGAGCTGGGACTCACCCGCATCCATTTACGCAAGTGGGAGGAGCTGGGGTGGCCGGAGTTCGCCGTAAACAAGCTCGCGGCGGCGCCGGAGTTCGGGCACCGACGGGTTAGGTGCTACGGGGCACGAGGGGGGGTGAGCTAAGGGGCTCTACGGACTCCTAGGAGCGTGCTGAGCACGACGGAAGGCTCGGACGAGAGCTACGGTTGTTGTGGCCACGACGGCGACTTGGCCGGCGGAGCCAAGCTCTCGGGTGCGGTGGTTAGCTAGGCTAGGTGGAGCAAACGACCGCGGGGAGAGAGGGGAAACATGCAGGGGCTCACGGCGAATGTAGTGGTGGCCTCGGTGAGCTTGCTGAAGCACCAGAGCGGGCACATGGCCGCCGGCGATCTCGGCGGACCGAGGTTGAGGAAGACAAAGACGTCGGCGTTTCAGGGCTTCCGGCGTCGATTGGCTCGGTGCAGAAGGCTTATGTGACGGTGGCGAAGCTCGTGGACGTGCTGGCGAGGCGAGACGGTGGCATTGGCCGCGGTGGCAGCAAGCGCGGCGGCGATGGCGTTCGGTGGTTGCGAGAGAGAGAACCAGGAGAAGGGAGGGAGAGCGAGGAAGAGTGACAGAGAGAGGCAGGGAGGTGCGTGGCGTCTCCAGGGGGGTCGAGGAGCAGGCAGGCAGCCTGGAGGTGGCCGGCGTGTGGCCACGCGCGGCGAGCACACGCCCTCGTGCCTACCGGCAGGAGGTTGAAGACGGTGGGGCAACTGGGCTGCTTTCTCGGCCGGGCTGGCAACAGTGTTGGGTCGCAGCAGGTGGGCTGCACAGGTGAGTTGGCCCAGGTTAGGCTCTCTCTCTCTCTCTCTTAATTTCTGTTTTCTATTTTCTTTCTTTGTAAACTTTAGGGCTTTATTAAAAATGCCAGGGCATTTCCAAAAATTATGAAACCAAGCATGGCTACTGTTTAGAATAAATCCAACAGTAAACATTTTAGTTTATGATTATTTGAGCATTTAAAATAATATATAAAATTTAAATGCCCAAATGCAAATAAGATATGATTTAATTCAAAAATCCAGAATGGTCCTAGAAATATGTGCAACATTTTTGGCAGAGGTTTTTAATCAATCAAAAAATGATGAACTTTTCCCAAGGGCATTTTGGGTTCATTGAAAAAGATTTTAATTTGACCCTAATTGAATTCATTTGGTGCTAGGGTTTGAACATCCCCATTTCCAGTTTCAGAGAAATTTAAACATGATGCACATGAAGACCAAGCAAGACAGGCAAGGGCTGGTCTAGGGCTGTGACAGTACTAGACTTAATATTGATGTTCCAATTTAGTGTACATTGTAAGATTTGAATTGAGGACCATGCATATGGCTTCCGTGATTATTTCGAAGTCATGCCATGCTAGGTTTGGAAAGGTTGATATGGACTCGATTGTTGTGGTATTTTGTATGTGTGTGGTCATATGCTAGAATCCGTTCAAAGTTCTCTCACCACCATGATGTTCCTCTTATACATATATGAATTTGTATTAAATAAGTAGCATGGATACCACGAAATGCAAAATCCAATTTAAAATTGGAGATCACTATGTGAGAAACACACTTTAATTAAAAGAACTCCTCATCAATTAATTCATAGTACTCGTTTCGAAGGACTAATTATTTGCTAGGAGTACAATATTCGTTTGCCAATGAAAGAAGATTCATTTGCATTCTTAAATGTAGGTGCACCAGGAAGACCAGGGTCATGTCGTGGTGGTCACGTGTGTCGTACGGACGCTAGCAAGTAGTAGCGCCCACCCCCTCCACCCCCCATAAAAAAATAACGATGACAAAAATGGTTCGCACTTCCACGTTTTGGATTGAAATATATGGCGGCTCCAATCCAGATTTGCAAAATCTCCCTTCTCCCCCATCCCCTTCCGCACCCAGAGCTCTCAGATCCCTAATTCGCCGCCAACCCAAGAAAAATTTGAATCATCTTTGTCTCGTCTCTTTCCCCACCTCTGTGCCGGACGACGACGACGAAGACGACGGTTGCGCTTCACCACTACACCAGAGCTACCACATCTACGCCCTCGTTCGCTGCACCGGGTGGTCCTCCCACAACATCGGTTACCGCAGCCGACGTGCCTCACAGACACCGACTTCCATCGCAGCAGGGCTACTTCACCGAGCACATTGTCGCACCTTCATCCCCCGACGCTGTTGGTGCTTCACCAATGACCTCGTCCACCGCATCATAGTGCTCCGCTGCTGCTCGATATTTGCATCCGTAAGCGGCCAGCCAACGCCAGCGCATCACCCTCAATGGCTCTGAAGTGACCCGCACTCTAGCTAGGCAAGCATGGCCAAATGCCGACACGAACTAGGTATTCATATATCACTCCCATGTACACTGTTGTGACGATGTTTGGATATCCTTTTATTGCTCTCTTAGCTTACACGCCTATCCAACTCTGACTTTATCTCTTATTTCTTTTGGAGATATCATCTGAAATAAGCAAAACCATTTTTTAGCGAAGCATGATGGCGCTACGGGATCTGGTACACATCCTGCACGCCGGTATAACCTTGTAAGTACCTTTCCTCCGGTACAACAACAAGGTCGGTTCCTCTCATTTGATCAACCCACTACAAAAAAGACACATCTGTGACATTTTGGGGTGAACAATTTTTTTTCTGTCATGTTTATGACACTTCTATGACGATAATTGTGACAAAACCCGTATCATCAGAGATGTGGTGGGCTCCTACTTCTATGAAAAAAAATCATGACAGAAAATGGGCTTTTCATCCTGGGCGGGCCGGGGACGCACTTGCATGACATTCTTTGGGCCATCCATGATGGAAAAAATCATGGTAGAAGCAAGGGCGAGCTAATTTCATGGAGTTCCCGGTACAGTGGGTGGTCTGGTCGGAGCGATGCACACAGGTTTGCGCGTTTCCCTCGTACACGTCTCGTGTATGTGCGCAGTATTGGGATCTGACTGAACCTGAGTGAGGCATTTTCCTACTGAACCCGAGCGATTGCACTGCAGGCTACGCGTTACTAAACCCGAGTGATCAATCGATATGTCTGTTAATTGAACCCGATCGAGCGATTCCTTCGCTACTGCTGCTAACTAAAGCCGATCGAACCTACTGCATCTTGATGAACAATGAGCGTTATTGAGGGTTGGATGAACAGTTCCTGGTGGGGGTTGGATGAACAGGACCCCGTGGTAGTAGCTAGAGGCCATTGCCACTGGATGAACATGACCTCGATCGAGCCGGTTGGGGGTGGATGAATAGGACCCCATGGAGGGCTGGTTGAACAGTAGCCGGTGGATGGCTGGATGAATAGTAGTCGGTGGAGGGGTGGTTTAATAGTTGCCGGTGGATGCTGGATGAATAGGAGCTGGTGGAGGTAGGCGAGACGCCGTGGATGAACAGTCACACGTGGAGGCTAGAGGAGGTCGATAGTCGATGAAGAGTAGCCCGTGGAGGTTGGAGCAAGGCAGTAGAAGGTGGATGAACAGTAGCTCATGGAGTCCCATTTTGCTGTACGCCACACCCCTCCCGATGAACAGGACCCCTGTTTCGACCGTAGGAGGTCGAAGAGAAGTCCGTTTCCTCTATTTTGCGGTACACCACACCCCTCCCGATCAACAGGACCCCGTTTCGACCGTAGGAGCTCGAACACTAGTCGGTTTCCTCCATTCTGCGATACGCCAGACCCTTCCTGATGAACAAGACCCCATTTTGATCGCACGCGCTTGAATAGAAGGCAATTTTCCTCCATTTTGTGGTACGCCAGACCCCATTCCGGCTGTTCCGTCCAAGCTGGTTGAGTCCTGTTGAACACGATGCGTTTCGACCCAGTGGCTTCGCTCCCGATGAACAGGGTGCCGTTTCTCCGCTTCGACCGAGCCGCTTGGCTTCCAATGATAATGACGCCATTGCTGCTGTCCGTTGCCTCTCCATGTACACGTGCCATGGCCGTACGTATGCGCGAGTAGCTAGGCGTTCGGGACCCCGCCCGTAGGTACGTATGTGGCCTTATTTGTTGGCACCTGGTTGTACATACGTGTACCCGGATTAGACTGGACCGCCTGAACTACTACTACACATGCCGCAGCTTGCTCGACCATGGTTCATCGTTGTAGAGAGACCGATCGACCTATATGTACGTACACGTTCATGATCAGAATGAAAACACTACGTATGTTTCGACCAGGTGGGTCCCGACTGTTAGGGAAGATAAGGAGGCACTTCCTTATGTGCAAAGTTATTGATGGTGGGTCACAGCGGTCAGGGGGGAGAATCATTTTTTTCCCCGTAATATGGACGCACTTCCTTGCATGCGAAGATGTAGCTGGTGGGTCCGAGCTGTCAGAGGGGAAACATTGTTTTGAGGCCCCTCCGGTATGTTCCACTATCAGGTGGAGGAATCATTATTTTGCGCGTAATAAGGAGGCACTTCCTTGCTGCGGCCGTGGACCCAACTGTCAGCCTCTCCATGTATAGTCCTCTTCTGATGGAAGTTGTTCCTTGACCACATTGACCACGCCACACCGAGAGCACCAAGGCGATGGATGACGATGAGGCAGGAAACGATGCGGAGCCTAGGAACACGCAGAGGGTACTACGAGGGTTGACTGGTTCGATTGCGGTGCGTCTCCACAGAATAACAGGGGGTGTGGGTGAGTAGAGGGATGACCAAGCCAGCGGTGGGACTAGTAGGGGGCGGTGATGAAGGAAATATGCCCTAGAGGCAATAATAAAGATGTTATTTGTATTTCCTTATATCATGATAAATGTCTTTTATTCATGCTAAAATTGTATTAACCGGAAACTTAGTACATGTGTGGATACATAGACAAAACAGTATGTCCCTAGTATGCCTCTACTAGAGTAGCTCATTGATCAAAGATGGTTATGTTTCCTAGCCATAGACATGAGTTGTCATTTGATCAACGGGATCACATCATTAGGAGAATGATGTGATGGACAAGACCCATCCGTTAGCATAGCACTATGATCGTTTAGTTTTACTGTTATTGCTTTCTTCATGACTTATACATGTTCCTATGACTATGAGATTATGCAACTCCCGAATACCGTAGGAACACCTTGTGTGCAATCAAACGTCACAACATAACTGGGTGATCATAAAGATGCTCTACAGGTGTCTCCGAAAGTATTCGTGGTGTTGGCATAGATCAAGATTAGGATTTGTCACTCCGAGTGTCGGAGAGGTATCTCTGGGCCCTCTCGGTAACACACATCACAATAAGCCTTGCAAGCAAAAGACTAATGAATTAGTCACGAGATGATGTGTTACGGAACGAGTAAAGAGACTTGCCGGTAACGAGATTGAACTAGGTATGGAGATACCGACGATCGAATCTCGGACAAGTAACATACCGATGACAAAAGGAACAACGTATGTTGTTATGCGGTTCTGACCGATAAAAGATCTTCGTAGAATATGTAGGAGCCAATATGAACATCCAGGTTCCGCTATTGGTTATTGACCAGAGATGAGTCTCGGTCATGTCTACATAGTTCTCGAACCCATAGGGTCCGCACGCTTAACGTTTGATGACGATCGGTATTATGAGTTTATGAGTTTTGATGTACCGAAGGTAGTTCGGAGTCCCGGATGAGATCACGGACATGACGAGGAGTCTCGGAATGTTCGAGACATAAAGATTGATATATTGGACGACTATATTCGGACACCGGAAGTGTTCCGGAAAAGTTTCGGATTTAACGGGATTGCCGGAGGGGGTTACCGGAACCCCCTACGAAGGGGGATGGTCCATAGTGGGCCTTATGGAAAAGAGAGAGGCAGCCCATAGGGGCTGGCCGGCGCCCCACCTAGGGTTCCTAGTTGGACTAGGATTGGGGGGCGCCACCTCTCCCTCTTTTCCTTTCCCTCTCTTCCTTCTTTGGTGGTTCCTACTAGGAATAGGATTGCAACCCTATTCCTAGTAGGATTGCACCCCTAGCCGCACCATACAAGGGCCGGCCGGCCTCCCCCCTTGCTCCTTTATATACGGGGGCAGGGGGGCACCCAAAGACACACAAGTTGAATTGTTCCAGCCGTGTGCGGTGCCCCCCTCCACAGAAACACACCTCGGTCATACCGTCGCGGTGCTTAGGCGAAGCCCTGCGCCGGTGAATACATCATATCCGTCACCACGCCGTCGTGCTAACGAAACTCTCCCGTGAAGCTCAACTGGATCAAGAGCTCGTGGGACGTCATCAAGCTGAACGTGTGTTGATCGCGGAGGTGCCGTACGTTCGGTGCTTGATCGGTTGAATCGCGAAGAAGTTCGACTACATCAACCGCATCACTTGACGCTTCCGCTTCCGGTCTACGAGGGTACGTAGACACACTCTTCCCTCTCGTTGCTATGCATCTGGTAGATAGATCTTGCGTGATCGTAGGAAAATTTTAAAATACTACGTTCCCCAACAGTGGCATCATGAGCCAGGTCTATGCGTAGATGATATGCACGAGTAGAACACAATGAGTTGTGGGCGATACTAGTCATACTGCTTACCAGCATGTCATACTTTGCTTCGGCGGTATTGTGAGATGAAGCGGCCCGGACCGACATTACGCGTACGCTTACGCGAGACTGGTTTCACCATTACGAGCACTCGTTGCTTAAAGGTGACTGGCGGGTGTCTGTCTCTCTCACCTTAGCTGAATCAAGTGTGGCTACGCCCGGTCCTTGTGAAGGTTAAAACAAGACATACTTGACGAAACATCATTGTGGTTTTGTATGCGTAGGTAAGAACGGTTCTTGCTAAGCCCGTAGCAGCCACGTAAAACTTGCAACAACAAAGTAGAGGACGTCTAACTTTTTTTTGCAGGGCATGTTGTGATGTGATATGGTCAAGACATGATGAGTTATACGGTTTTGTATGAGATGATCATGTTTTGTAAAGTTATCGGCAACTGGCAGGAGCCATATGGTTGTCGCTTTATTGTATGAAATGCAATCGCCATGTAATTGCTTTACTTTATCACTAAGCAGTAGCGATAGTCGTAGAAGCAATAGTTGGCGAGACGACAACGATACTACGATGGAGATCAAGGTGTCACGCCGGTGATGAAGGTGATCATGAAGGTGCTTTGAAGATGGAGATCAAAAGCACAAGATGATGATGGCCATATCATGTCACATATTTTGATTGCATGTGATGTTTATCTTATTATGCTTCTTATTTTGCTTAGAACGACGGTAGCATTATAAGATGATCCCTTACTAAATTTCAAGGTATAAGTGTTCTCCCTGAGTATGCACCGTTGCGAAAGTTCGTCGTGCCGAGACACCACGTGATGATCGGGTGTGATAAGCTCTACGTTCAAATACAACGGGTGTAAGCCAGTTTTGCACACGCAGAATACTCGGGTTAAACTTGACGAGCCTAGCATATGCAGATATGGCCTCGGAACACTGGAGACCGAAAGGTCGAGCGTGAATCATATAGTAGATATGATCAACATAAGATGTTCACCATTGAAACTACTCCATCTCACGTGATGATCGGACATGGTTTAGTTGATTTGGATCACGTGATCATTTAGATGACCGGAGGGATGTCTATCTAAGTGGGAGTTCTTTAATTAATATGATTAAATTGAACTTTAACTTATCATGAACTTAGTCCTGATAGTTTTTGCATATCTATGTTGTTGTAGATCAATGGCCCATGCTACCGTTCCTTTGAATTTTAATGCATTCCTAGAGAAAGCTAAGTTGAAAGATGATGGTAGCAATTACACGGACTGGGTCCGTAACCTAAGGATTATCCTCAGTGCTCAACAGAAGAATTATGTCCTTGAAGCACCGCTAGGTGACAAGCCCCCTCCCGCTAATGTGGACGCTTTGAACATCTGGCAATCGCGGTCTGATGACTACATGATAGTTCAGTGTGCCATGCTTTACGGCTTAGAACCGGGACTTCAACAACGTTTTGAACGTCATGGACCATATGAGATGTTCTAGGAGTTGAAGTTAATATTTCAAGCAAATGCCCGGATTGTGAAATATGAGATCTCCAATAAGTTCTACAGCTGCAAGATGGAGGAGAATAGTTCTATCAGTGAACACTTGCTCAGAATGTCTGGGTACTACAATCATATGACTCAACTTGGTTGCAAAGTTGACGAGGATAGTGTTATTGATAGAGTCCTTCAATCACTGCCACCAAGCTATAAAGGCTTTGTGATGAACTATAATATGCAAGGGATGCAAAAGACAATTCCCGAGCTCTTCGCCATGCTCAAGGCTGCGGAGGTAGAAATCAAGAAGGAGCATCAAGTGTTGATGATTAACAAGACCACTAGTTTCAAGAAAAAGGGCAAGGGAAAGAAGAGGAACTTCAAGAAGAATAGCAAGACAGTTGCTACTTCCACGAAGAAACCCAAGTCTGGAGCCAAGCCTGAAACTGAGTGCTTCTACTGCAAGGGGACTGGACACTGGAAGCGGAACTGCCCCAAGTATTTGGCGGATAAGAAGGATGGCAAGGTGAACAAAGGTATATGTGATATACATGTTATTGATGTGTACCTTACTAATGCTCGTAGTAGTACCTGGGTATTTGATACCGGTTCGGTTGCTAATATTTGTAACTCGAAACAGGGACTACGGATTAAACGAAGATTGGCTAAGGACGAGGTGACGATGCGCGTGGGAAACGGTTCCAAAGTCGATGTGATCGCCGTCGGCACACTACCTCTACATCTACCTTCGGGATTAGTTTTAGACCTAAATAATTGTTATTTGGTGCCAGCGTTGAGCATGAACATTATATCTGGATCTTGTTTGTTGCGAGATGGTTATTCATTTAAATCAGAGAATAATGGTTGTTCTATTTTTATGAATAATATCTTTTATGGTCATGCACCCTTAAAGAGTGGTCTATTCTTATTGGATCTCGATTGTAGTGATACACATATTCATAATATTGAAACCAAAAGATGCAAGGTTAATAATGATAGTGCAACTTATTTGTGGCACTGCCGTTTAGGTCATATTGGTGTAAAACGCATGAAGAAACTCCATAGTAATGGACTTTTGGAATCACTTGATTATGAATCACTTGGTGCTTGCGAACCATGCCTCATGGGCAAGATGACAAAAAACTCCGTTCTCCGGAACTATGGAGCGAGCAACAGATTTGTTGGAAATCATACATACTGATGTATGTGGGCCAATGAGTGTTGAAGCTCGCGGCGGGTATCGTTATTTTCTGACCTTCACTGATGATTTGAGCAGATATGGGTATATCTACTTAATGAAGCACAAGTCTGAAACATTTGAAAAGTTCAAAGAATTTCAGAGTGAAGTAGAGAATCATCATAACAAGAAAATAAAGTTTCTACGATCTGATCGTGGAGGAGAATATTTGAGTTACGAGTTTGGTCTTCATTTGAAATAATGTGGAATAGTTTCACAACTCACGCCACCCGGAACACCATAGCGTAATGGTGTGTCTGAACGTCGTAACCGTACTTTATTGGATATGGTACGATCTATGATGTCTCTTATCGATTTACCACTATCGTTTTGGGGTTATGCTTTAGAGACACCTGCATTCACGTTAAATAGGGCACCATCTAAATCCGTTGATACGACACCTTATGAACTATGGTTTGGCAAGAAACCAAAGTTGTCGTTTCTTAAAGTTTGGGACTGCGATGCTTATGTGAAAAAGCTTCAACCTGATAAGCTCGAACCCAAGTCGGAGAAATGTGTCTTCATAGGATACCCAAAAGAGACTATTGGGTACACCTTCTATCACAGATCCGAAGGCAAGATATTCGTTGCTAAGAATGGATCCTTTCTAGAGAAGGAGTTTCTCTCGAAAGAAGTGAGTGGGAGGAAAGTAGAACTTGATGAGGTAATTGTACCTTCTCCCGGATTGGAAAGTAGTACATCACAGAAAATTGTTCCAGTGATTCCTACACCAATCAGTGAGGAAGTTAATGATGATAATCATGAAACTTCGGATCAAGTTTCTGCTGAACGTCGTAGATCAACCAGAGTACGTTCCGCACCAGAGTGGTACGGCAACCCAGTTCTGGAAATCATGTTACTAGACCATGATGAACCTACGAACTATGAGGAAGCGATGATGAGCCCAGATTCCGCAAGATGGCTTGAGGCCATGAAATCTGAGAGGGGATCCATGTATGAGAACAAAGTGTGGACTTTGGTTGACTTGCCCGATGATCGGCAGGCCATCGAAAATAAATGGATCTTCAAGAGGAAGACCGACGCAGACGGTAATGTTACTGTTTACAAAGCTCGACTTGTTGCGAAAGGGTTTCGACAAGTTCAAGGAGTTGACTACGATGAGACTTTCTCACCAGTAGCGATGCTTAAGTCTGTCCGAATCATGTTAGCAATTGCCGCATTTTATGATTATGAAATCTGGCAAATGGATGTCAAAACTGCATTCCTGAATGGATATCTCAAAGAAGAGTTGTATATGATGCAACCAGAAGGTTTTGTCGATCCAAAAGGTGCTAACAAAGTATGCAAGCTCCAGCGATCCATCTATGGACTGGTGCAAGCATCTCGGAGTTGGAATATACGCTTTGATGAGGTGATCAAAGCATATGGTTTTATACATACTTTTGGAGAAGCCTGTATTTACAAGAAAGTGAGTGGGAGCTCTGTAGCATTTCTAATATTATATGTGGATGACATATTGTTGATTGGAAATGATATAGAATTTCTGGATAGCATAAAAGGATACTTGAATAAGAGTTTTTCAATGAAAGACCTCGGTGAAGCTGCTTATATATTAGGCATCAAGATCTATAGAGATGGATCAAGACGCTTAATTGGACTTTCACAAAGCACATACCTTGATAAGATTTTGAAGAAGTTCAAAATGGATCAGTCAAAGAAAGGGTTCTTGCCTGTATTACAAGGTATGAAGTTGAGTAAGACTCAATGCCCGACCACTTCAGAAGATAGAGAGAAAATGAAAGTCATTCCCTATGCCTCAGCCATAGGATCTATCATGTATGCAATGATGTGTACCAGACCTGATGTGTGCCTTGCTATAAGTTTAGCAGGGAGGTACCAAAGTAATCCAGGAGTGGATCACTGGACAGCGGTCAAGAACATCCCGAAGTATCTGAAAAGGACAAAGGATATGTTTCTCATGTATGGAGGTGACAAAGAGCTCGTCGTAAACGGTTACGTCGATTCTAGCTTTGACACTGATCCGGATGACTCTAAGTCACAAACCGGATATGTATTTTTATTGAACGGTGGAGCTGTCAGTTGGTGCAGTTCCAAGCAGAGCGTCGTGGCGGGATCTACGTGTGAAGCGGAATACATAGCTGCTTCGGAAGCAGCAAATGAAGGAGTCTGGATGAAGGAGTTCATATCCGATCTAGGTGTAATACCTAGTGCATCGGGTCCAATGAAAATCTTTTGTGACAACACTGGAGCAATAGCCTTGGCGAAGGAATCCAGGTTTCACAAGAGAACAAAGCACATCAAAAGACGCTTCAATTCCATCCGCGATCTAGTCAAGGAGGGAGACATAGAGATTTGCAAAATACATACGGATCTGAATGTTGCAGACCCGTTGACTAAGCCTCTTCCAAGGGCAAAACATGATCAGCACCAGGACTCCATGGGTGTAAGGATCATGACTGTGTAATCTAGATTATTGACTCTAGTTCAAGTGGGAGACTGAAGGAAATATGCCCTAGAGGCAATAATAAAGATGTTATTTGTATTTCCTTATATCATGATAAATGTCTTTTATTCATGCTAGAATTGTATTAACCGGAAACTTAGTACATGTGTGGATACATAGACAAAACAGTATGTCCCTAGTATGCCTCTACTAGACTAGCTCATTGATCAAAGATGGTTATGTTTCCTAGCCATAGACATGAGTTGTCATTTGATCAACGGGATCACATCATTAGGAGAATGATGTGATGGACAAGACCCATCCGTTAGCATAGCACTATGATCGTTTAGTTTTACTGGTATTGCTTTCTTCATGACTTATACATGTTCCTATGACTATGAGATTATGCAACTCCCGAATACCGTAGGAACACCTTGTGTGCTATCAAACGTCACAACGTAACTGGGTGATCATAAAGATGCTCTACAGGTGTCTCCGAAAGTATTCGTGGTGTTGGCATAGATCAAGATTAGAATTTGTCACTCCGAGTGTCGGAGAGGTATCTCTGGGCCCTCTCGGTAACACACATCACAATAAGCCTTGCAAGCAAAAGACTAATGAGTTAGTCACGAGATGATGTGTTACGGAACGAGTAAAGAGACTTGCCGGTAACGAGATTGAACTAGGTATGGAGATACCGACGATCGAATCTCGGACAAGTAACATACCGATGACAAAAGGAACAACGTATGTTGTTATGCGGTTCTGACCGATAAAAGATCTTCGTAGAATATGTAGGAGCCAATATGAACATCCAGGTTCCGCTATTGGTTATTGACTAGAGATGAGTCTCGGTCATGTCTACATAGTTCTCGAACCCGTAGGGTCCGCACGCTTAACGTTTGATGACGATCGGTATTATGAGTTTATGAGTTTTGATGTACCGAAGGTAGTTCGGAGTCCCGGATGAGATCACGGACATGACGAGGAGTCTCGGAATGTCCGAGACATAAAGATTGATATATTGTACGACTATATTCGGACACCGGAAGTGTTCCGGAAAAGTTTCGGATTTAACGGGATTGCCGGAGGGGGTTACCGGAACCCCCTACGAAGGGGGATGGTCCATAGTGGGCCTTATGGAAAAGAGAGAGGCAGCCCATAGGGGCTGGCCGGCGCCCCACCTAGGGTTCCTAGTTGGTCTAGGATTGGGGGGCGCCACCTCTCCCTCTTTTCCTTTCCCTCTCTTCCTTCTTTGGTGGTTCCTACTAGGAATAGGATTGCAATCCTATTCCTAGTAGGATTGCACCCCTAGCCGCACCATACAAGGGCCGGCCGGCCTCCCCCCTTGCTCCTTTATATACGGGGGCAGGGGGGCACCCAAAGACACACAAGTTGAATTGTTCCAGCCGTGTGCGGTGCCCCCCTCCACAGAAACACACCTCGATCATACCGTCGCGGTGCTTAGGCGAAGCCCTGCGCCGGTGAATACATCATATCCGTCACCACGCCGTCGTGCTGACGAAACTCTCCCGTGAAGCTCAACTGGATCAAGAGCTCGTGGGACGTCATCAAGCTGAACGTGTGCTGAACGCGGAGGTGCCGTACGTTCGGTGCTTGATCGGTTGAATCGCGAAGAAGTTCGACTACATCAACCGCGTCACTTGACGCTTCCGCTTCCGGTCTACGAGGGTACGTAGACACACTCTCCCCTCTCGTTGCTATGCATCTGGTAGATAGATCTTGCGTGATCGTAGGAAAATTTTAAAATACTACGTTCCCCAACAGTGGCATCATGAGCCAGGTCTATGCGTAGATGATATGCACGAGTAGAACACAATGAGTTGTGGGCGATACTAGTCATACTGCTTACCAGCATGTCATACTTTGCTTCGGCGGTATTGTAAGATGAAGCGGCCCGGACCGACATTACGCGTACGCTTACGCGAGACTGGTTTCACCGTTACGAGCACTCGTTGCTTAAAGGTGACTGGCGGGTGTCTGTCTCTCTCACTTTAGCTGAATCAAGTGTGGCTACGCCCGGTCCTTGTGAAGGTTAAAACAGCACATACTTGACGAAACATCGTTGTGGTTTTGTATGCGTAGGTAAGAACGGTTTTTGCTAAGCCCGTAGCAGCCACGTAAAACTTGCAACAACAAAGTAGAGGACGTCTAACTTGTTTTTGCAGGGCATGTTGTGATGTGATATGGTCAAGACATGATGAGTTATACGGTTTTGTATGAGATGATCATGTTTTGTAATGTTATCGGCAACTGGCAGGAGCCATATGGTTGTCGCTTTATTGTATGAAATGAAATCGCCATGTAATTGCTTTACTTTATCACTAAGAGGTAGCGATAGTCGTAGAAGCAATAGTTGGCGAGACGACAACGATGCTACGATGGAGATCAAGGTGTCGCGCCGGTGACGAAGGTTATCATGAAGGTGCTTTGGAGATGGAGATCAAAAGCACAAGATGATGATGGCCATATCATGTCACATATTTTGATTGCATGTGATGTTTATCTTATTATGCTTCTTATTTTGCTTAGAACGACGGTAGCATTATAAGATGATCCCTTACTAAATTTCAAGGTATAAGTGTTCTAACTGTGTATGCACCGTTGCGAAAGTTCGTCGTGCCGAGACACCACGTGATGATCGGGTGTGAAAAGCTCTACGTTCAAATACAACGGGTGCAAGCCTGTTTTGCACACGCAGAATACTCGGGTTAAACTTGACGAGCCTAGCATATGCAGATATGGCCTTGGAACACTGGAGACCGAAAGGTCGAGCATGAATCATATAGTAGATATGATCAACATAAGATGTTCACCATTGAAACTACTCCATCTCACGTGATGATCGTGAAGGAAATATGCCCTAGAGGCAATAATAAAGATGATTATTTGTATTTCCTTATATCATGATAAATGTCTTTTATTCATGCTAGAATTGTATTAACCGGAAACTTAGTACATGTGTGAATACATAGACAAAACAGTATGTCCCTAGTATGCCTCTACTAGACTAGCTCATTGATCAAAGATGGTTATGTTTCCTAGCCATAGACATGAGTTGTCATTTAATCAACGGGATCACATCATTAGGAGAATGATGTGATGGACAAGACCCATCCGTTAGCATAGCACTATGATCGTTTAGTTTTACTGCTATTGCTTTCTTCATGACTTATACATGTTCCTATGACTATGAGATTATGCAACTCCTGAATACCGTAGGAACAGCTTGTGTGCTATCAAACGTCACAACGTAACTGGGTGATCATAAAGATGCTCTATAGGTGTCTCCGAAAGTATTCGTGGTGTTGGCATAGATCAAGATTAGGATTTGTCACTCCGAGTGTCGGAGAGGTATCTCTGGGCCCTCTCGGTAACACACATCATAATAAGCCTTGCAAGCAAAAGACTAATGAGTTAGTCACGAGATAATGTGTTATGGAACGAGTAAAGAGACTTGCCGGTAACGAGATTGAACTAGGTATAGAGATACCGACGATCGAATCTCGGGCAAGTAACATACCGATGACAAAAGGAACAACGTATGTTGTTATGCGGTTTGACCGATAAAGATCTTCGTAGAATATGTAGGAACCAATATGAGCATCCAGGTTCCGCTATTGGTTATTGACCGGAGATGAGTCTCGGTCATGTCTACATAGTTCTCGAACCCGTAGGGTCCGCACGCTTAACGTTTGATGACGATCGGTATTATGAGTTTATGAGTTTTGATGTACTGAAGGAGTTCGGAGTCCCGGATGAGACCGGGGACATGACGAGGAGTCTCGAAATGGTTGAGACGTAAAGATCGATATATTGGACGACTATATTCGGACATCGGAAAGGTTCCGAGTGATTCGGGTATTTTTCGGAGTATATGGGCCTTATTGGGCCATACGGGAATAGAGGAGAAAGGCCAAAAGGAAGGAGGCGCGTGCCCCCCCTCTGGTCCGAATTGGACAAGGGGTGCAGCCCCCTTTTCCTTCCCCCTCTCCACCTCTTTCCTTCTCTCCTACTCCGGAAAGGAAAAGGGAATCCTACTAGGACTTGGGAGTCCTAGTAGGACTCCCCACACTTGGCGCGCCCCCTCTAGGGCCGGCCTCTCCCTTGCTCCTTTATATACGGGGGCAGGGGGCACCCTAGGACACACAAGTTGAATTGTTCCAGCCGTGTGCGGTGCCCCCCTCCACAGAAACACACCTCGGTCATACCGTCGCAGTGCTTAGGCGAAGCCCTGCGCCGGTAGATACATCATATCCGTCACCACGCCGTCGTGCTGACGAAACTCTCCCGTGAAGCTCAACTGGATCAAGAGCTCGTGGGACGTCATCAAGCTGAACGTGTGCTGAACGCGGAGGTGCCGTACGTTCGGTGCTTGATTGGTTGAATCGCGAAGAAGTTCGACTACATCAACCGCGTCACTTGACGCTTCCGCTTCCGGTCTACGAGGGTACGTAGACACACTCTTCCCTCTCGTTGCTATGCATCTGGTAGATAGATCTTGCGTGATCGTAGGAAAATTTTAAAATACTACGTTCCCCAACAGTGGCATCATGAGCCAGGTCTATGCGTAGATGATATGCACGAGTAGAACACAATGAGTTGTGGGCGATACTAGTCATACTGCTTACCAGCATGTCATACTTTGCTTCGGCGGTATTGTGAGATGAAGCGGCCCGGACCGACATTACGCGTACGCTTACGCGAGACTGGTTTCACCATTACGAGCACTCGTTGCTTAAAGGTGACTGGCGGGTGTCTGTCTCTCTCACTTTAGCTGAATCAAGTGTGGCTACGCCCGGTCCTTGTGAAGGTTAAAACAAGACATACTTGACGAAACATCGTTGTGGTTTTGTATGCGTAGGTAAGAACGGTTCTTGCTAAGCCCGTAGCATCCACGTAAAACATGCAACAACAAAGTAGAGGACGTCTAACTTGTTTTTGCAGGGCATGTTGTGATGTGATATGGTCAAGACATGATGAGTTATACGGTTTTGTATGAGATGATCATGTTTTGTAAAGTTATCGGCAACTGGCAGGAGCCATATGGTTGTCGCTTTATTGTATGAAATGCAATCGCCATGTAATTGCTTTACTTTATCACTAAGCGGTAGCGATAGTCGTAGAAGCAATAGTTGGCGAGACGACAACGATACTACGATGGAGATCAAGGTGTCACGCCGGTGACGAAGGTGATCATGAAGGTGCTTTGAAGATGGAGATCAAAAGCACAAGATGATGATGGCCATATCATGTCACATATTTTGATTGCATGTGATGTTTATCTTATTATGCTTCTTATTTTGCTTAGAACGACAGTAGCATTATAAGATGATCCCTTACTAAATTTCAAGGTATAAGTGTTCTCCCTGAGTATGCACCGTTGCGAAAGTTCGTCGTGCCGAGACACCACGTGATGATCGGGTGTGATAAGCTCTACGTTCAAATACAACGGGTGTAAGCCAGTTTTGCACACGCAGAATACTCGGGTTAAACTTGACGAGCCTAGCATATGCAGATATGGCCTCAGAACACTGGAGACCGAAAGGTCGAGCGTGAATCATATAGTAGATATGATCACCATAAGATCTTCACCATTGAAACTACTCCATCTCACGTGATGATCGGACATGGTTTAGTTGATTTGGATCACGTGATCATTTAGATGACCGGAGGGATGTCTATCTAAGTGGGAGTTCTTTAATTAATATGATTAAATTGAACTTTAACTTATCATGAACTTAGTCCTGATAGTTTTTGCATATCTATGTTGTTGTAGATCAATGGCCCGTGCTACCGTTCCTTTGAATTTTAATGCATTCCTAGAGAAAGCTAAGTTGAAAGATGATGGTAGCAATTACACGGACTGGGTCTGTAACCTAAGGATTATCCTCATTGCTGCACAGAAGAATTATGTCCTTGAAGCACCGCTAGGTGACAAGCCCCCTCCCGCTAATGTGGACGCTTTGAACGTCTGGCAATCGCGGTCTGATGACTACATGATAGTTCAGTATGCCATGCTTTACGGCTTAGAACCGGGACTTCAACGACGTTTTGAATGTCATTGACCATATGAGATGTTCTAGGAGTTGAAGTTAATATTTCAAGCAAATGCCCGGATTGAGAAATATGAGATTTCCAATAAGTTCTATAGCTGCAAGATGGAGGCGAATAGTTCTATCAGTGAACACTTGCTCAGAATGTCTGGGTACTACAATCATATGACTCAACTTGGTTGCAAAGTTGACGAGGATAGTGTTATTGATAGAGTCCTTCAATCACTGCCACCAAGCTATAAAGGCTTTGTGATGAACTATAATATGCAAGGGATGCAAAAGACAATTCCCGATCTCTTCGCCATGCTCAAGGCTGCGGAGGTAGAAATCAAGAAGGAGCATCAAGTGTTGATGGTTAACAAGACCACTAGTTTCAAGAAAAAGGGCAAGGGAAAGAGGAGGAACTTCAAGAAGAATAGCAAGACAGTTGCTACTTCCACGAAGAAACCCAAGTCTGGAGCCAAGCCTGAAACTGAGTGCTTCTACTGCAAGGGGACTGGACACTGGAAGCGGAACTGCCCCAAGTATTTGGCGGATAAGAAGGATGGCAAGGTGAACAAAGGTATATGTGATATACATGTTATTGATGTGTACCTTACTAATGCTCGTAGTAGTACCTGGGTATTTGATACCGGTTCGGTTGCTAATATTTGTAACTCGAAACAGGGACTACGGATTAAACGAAGATTGGCTAAGGACGAGGTGACGATGCGCGTGGGAAACGGTTCCAAAGTCGATGTGATCGCCGTCGGCACGCTACCTCTACATCTACCTTCGGGATTAGTTTTAGACCTAAATAATTGTTATTTGGTGCCAGCGTTGAGCATGAACATTATATCTGGATCTTGTTTATTGCGAGACGGTTATTCATTTAAATCAGAGAATAATGGTTGTTCTATTTTTATGAATAATATCTTTTATGGTCATGCACCCTTAAAGAGTGGTCTATTCTTATTGGATCTCGATTGTAGTGATACACATATTCATAATATTGAAACCAAAAGATGCAAGGTTAATAATGATAGTGCAACTTATTTGTGGCACTGCCGTTTAGGTCATATTGGTGTAAAACGCATGAAGAAACTCCATAGTAATGGACTTTTGGAATCACTTGATTATGAATCACTTGGTGCTTGCGAACCATGCCTCATGGGCAAGATGACAAAAAACTCCGTTCTCCGGAACTATGGAGCGAGCAACAGATTTGTTGGAAATCATACATACTGATGTATGTGGGCCAATGAGTGTTGAAGCTCGTGGCGGGTATCGTTATTTTCTGACCTTCACTGATGATTTGAGCAGATATGGGTATATCTACTTAATGAAGCACAAGTCTGAAACATTTGAAAAGTTCAAAGAATTTCAGAGTGAAGTAGAGAATCATCGTAACAAGAAAATAAAGTTTCTACGATCTGATCGTGGAGGAGAATATTTGAGTTACGAGTTTGGTCTTCATTTGAAACAATGTGGAATAGTTTCACAACTCACGCCACCCGGAACATCACAACGTAATGGTGTGTCTGAACGTCGTAACCGTACTTTATTGGATATGGTACGATCTATGATGTCTCTTACTGATTTACCACTATCGTTTTGGGGTTATGCTTTAGAGACACCTGCATTCACGTTAAATAGGGCACCATCTAAATCCGTTGATACGACACCTTATGAACTATGGTTTGGCAAGAAACCAAAGTTGTCGTTTCTTAAAGTTTGGGACTGCGATGCTTATGTGAAAAAGCTTCAACCTGATAAGCTCGAACCCAAGTCAGAGAAATGTGTCTTCATAGGATACCCAAAAGAGACTATTGGGTACACCTTCTATCACAGATCCGAAGGCAAGATATTCATTGCTAAGAATGGATCCTTTCTAGAGAAGGAGTTTCTCTCGAAAGAAGTGAGTGGGAGGAAAGTAGAACTTGATGAGGTAATTGTACCTTCTCCCAGATTGGAAAGTAGTACATCACAGAAAATTGTTCCAGTGATTCCTACACCAATCAGTGAGGAAGTTAATGATGATAATCATGAAACTTCGGATCAAGTTTCTGCTGAACGTCGTAGATCAACCAGAGTACGTTCCGCACCAGAGTGGTACGGCAACCCAGTTCTGGAAATCATGTTACTAGACCATGATGAACCTACGAACTATGAGGAAGCGATGATGAGCCCAGATTCCGCAAGATGGCTTGAGGCCATGAAATCTGAGATGGGATCCATGTATGAGAACAAAGTGTGGACTTTGGTTGACTTGCCCGATGATCGGCAGGCCATCGAAAATAAATGGATCTTCAAGAGGAAGACCGACGCAGACGGTAATGTTACTGTTTACAAAGCTCGACTTGTTGCGAAAGGGTTTCGACAAGTTCAAGGAGTTGACTACGATGAGACTTTCTCACCTTTATAGAAGGTAATCCGGAACTTTGTAGGTTTGAATTGTTGATCCATACATTAGCCCCCAAGTATCAAGTAGATAACTTGGTTATGTATTTGATACTTGTAGTTTCAAAAACTGTTTCTGAGCTATTACTTCAACTGCCATTAGCGCCCAAGTGTCAAGTAGACAACTTAGTTGTGTACTTGAGACTTTATAAAATTGGCTTCATTGGATTGCTTCAACTGCCATTAGCCCCCAAGTGTCAAGTAGACAACTGGATTGTGTGCTTGAGACTTTGTAATTTCTAACTTTGTTTTTGAATCTTTGCTTACAGGCTGAGCTGAACCGGAATGCTGTGGAGAATAGTGAACTTCGGACCCGGCTTATAGAAACTGAAAAAGCCGCTTCAAAGGCGAAAAAGGAACTTCAAGTGAGTTTGAAAACTGCCGAAGATTTGAAGAGATTCTTTGATGAGGAACGGACTGCTTTTGAAGTCCAGAAGAAGGATCTTGAAAAACGTATTCAAGATGCCGAAGGGGCACTTAACCCGGTCACTGAGGAATTGACCGGGTTAAAAAGCCAGATTGATCAGATGACTTCAGCTATCTTCGGTAAGCATTACCTAAATTCTTGTCTGTTATCTTTGCAATCCGTTATCTGTGCCGGTTTAACTTTCTTTGTTTTATGCAGGACGCCGTGTCTCCCATCTTGGGGATGATGTACAGAAGAAATTGAAAGCCTGCTACACCTTGGTTGAGCAACTTTATTCTGGAGCGCAAAGGATCATCAGCGCTACGTCCTTTGGTAAACCGGCTCCTACAACCATCAAGGCTACGTTGAACAGTTTGTCTATTCTGCCGGCACGTCTTGAAGAGGTGAAGAAATTGGCTGCTCGAGGAGGTGCTCTTCTGGCCCTGACAAGAGCTAAAGCTTGGGTCCCCGACCTTGATCCGGCCGAAGTGTTAATCGGATTTCCTGACACCAAGGAGGACGGTTCAGCCTTTGACGAGAAGGATCTGTATGCTCTGACCAAGGAAGTGCGTCCTCTTGCCAGCAAGATTGCGGACGAAGCGGACTTGTCACGATACCATCCAGCATACGACCTTCAGAACGAGCGGGTTGAACGGCCGGTTTATGATGTTGCAAATTTAACTCCGCCGGTTCGTCCTCACACCTTTGCCCCTGAAATTGATCCTGCTGAGTTGATCAACGATGAAGTATATTTCCGTGCCTTGTCCAAGCTTGATTGGCGTGCACCAGACTTCCCGCCGCTTCATGAAGAAGAAGATGTTCCGGAACAAGACGGTGGCCAATCATCCCGGCAAGGCGAAACACAAACTTGAATCTTGATTGTCATTCTGTAAACAATGTGCCCAACTATTTTGGCTGTTATGCCATGTAATAGGTTTAGATGAAAACTTGATATTCTGTGATCCGGCTTTTGGTCTTTTATGAAGTATTCATATTTTGAACTTGTCAATTGATACAAACTCCTTACCCTGTTCATAAAAAAGGAAAAAATATGTCCTAGTGGCTGTACCACTGGACGGATTAACTTGTTCTCTTGATATAACTTAATAAAACATATATTAACAAATAACTTTGATACCTGAAACTGTATATAACCAAAATACTTTAAACCGGACTGGATGTTTAAAATCACTTTTCTTCATCAATTGTAATAAACCCTTGGAACTCTTCGGTTTATCTTGTCAATAAATCTTCCTTTTCACGGTTCAGAAATTTTCAACTTGCATCTGATCGCGTGTTGCCAATCAATCATAATGTGCCTGACATTATTAATCCGGCGAAACTTGTTATTCTCTGAGGAGGTCTTTGATAGATCCAATAATAATTCCGGGCTTGATAACAGACACCGGTTCACTTTGTTCAGGAATTTGCGGCTTTGTCGCCTGATAGATGATCCGGGTTATAATGAAGACCGGTTTACTCATGCTGGTATTTCATGATCCAGACTTTCAATTTGATAGATATGTGGTCAACTTGAGCAGTTGTTCCACTATGGTTTAAAAGGCGATGAAAACACAAAAAGAAACATCAAGAAACATATAATTCTTGTAAATCCAACCATGTAATCGAGGCTTTTTCAAAGAGCTGCCAGGCTCAAAACTAGGGTTAGCCATTCATGGGGTGTGCGGGCGATACGCTGTCCCCAAGGGCCGGGCCATCATTTGAACGCGGATTGATACCGACTTTGTTCAGGGAACCCAAAAAAAACTCGTAACATAGCCATCATGGGGTGTGCGGGCGATACGCTGTCCCCAAGGGCTGGGCCATCATTTGAACGCGGATTGATACCGACTTTGTTCAGGGAACCCAAAAATTCGTAACATAGCCATCATGGGGTGTGCGGGCGATACGCTGTCCCCAAGGGCCGGGCCATCATTTGAACGCGGATTGATACCGACTTTGTTCAGGGAACCCAAAAATTCGTAACATAGCCATCATGGGGTGTGCGGGCGATACGCTGTCCCCAAGGGCTGCTAACGTTCTTTCTTTTCTCTGCAGGTTTTCTCCTTTGTCTTTTTATAAGGCTCTTCTCTTTTAAACCGGACATAACCCTTTCTCTCTGGGAGCTCTATCACTCCTGCACATACCTTGTAAAGGTTAGTTTCTAAAAAGCAACCAATATTGAAATATTATTTTTGATAATAAATTGATATAGATATTTGCCGCCAAACTCATGTATGTGGAAAAAAGGCTGAGCCCCCGGTTTACCGGGGGTGCCGGTTTATTCATTACTCATAATATATACATAGGATACATAGCAGCCTCGGGCTCAAGTGTAATATGGCCGTAGATGAGCAATGTTCCATGGCCTTTTCGTCTCCTCATCTGATGTCCGTGAATCTTTGTGCTCTCTAATGTCTACCAAATAATATGACCCGTTGTGTAAATTCTTGCTGATCACAAAGGGCCCTTCCCATGGTGGGGATAGCTTGTGCATATCTGTTTGATCTTGGATGAGCCGGAGTACCAAGTCACCCTCCTGGAACGTCCTGGTTCTGATCCGGCGGCTGTGATATCTGCGCAGGTCTTGCTGATAAATTGCCGACCGTGCTGCAGCAATGTCACGCTCTTCATCCAACCGATCCAAACCGTCTTGCCTTGACTCCTCATTGCTGGTTTCCACGTAGGCTGCTACCCTTGGCGAATCATGCCGTATGTCACTTGGAAGGACTGCTTCTGCACCATAAACCATGAAAAAAGGTGTATAACCTGTAGACCGGTTGGGTGTAGTGTTGATGCTCCAAAGGACAGACGGTAATTCTTCAACCCAACATCCTGGGGTTCTCTGCAAAGGTGTCATAAGCCGGGGCTTGATTCCTCGCAATATCTCCTGATTTGCCCTTTCTGCTTGACCATTGGATTGGGGGTGAGCCACCGAAGATACGTCCAAACGTATGTGCTCTCGTTGACAGAATTCTTTCATCACTCCCTTAGATAAATTGGTGCCATTATCTGTGATGATGCTATGTGGAAAACCAAACCGGAATATCACTTTCTTGAGGAATTTAACTGCTGTTGCCGCATCACACTTGCTTATAGGCTCCGCTTCAATCCACTTCGTAAACTTGTCCACTGCCACTAGCAGGTGAGTCTTCTGATCTCGAGATCTCTTAAAGGGACCAACCATGTCAAGCCCCCAAGTTGCAAAAGGCCAAGTTATTGGTATCATCCGGAGTTCCTGCGCTGGAACAAGAGCACGCCTTGAAAACTTCTGGCAAGCGTCGCATTTTCGGACTAGATCTGCCGCATCAGCATGTGCGGTTAACC
Organism: Secale cereale; assembly: GCA_902687465.1. Lineage (NCBI taxonomy): Eukaryota > Viridiplantae > Streptophyta > Magnoliopsida > Poales > Poaceae > Secale > Secale cereale. The sequence continues at coordinate 346,564,994 of LR738709.1, read as the reverse complement.
AATAAAAACCATGCCGGAAGGCTTTAGCCACTAAAGACTTTGATCCGGCATGATGGCCACAATCCCCTTCATGAATTTCCCTGAGAATCTCACAACCCTCCTCGGCTGAAACACATCGCTGAAAAACTCCGGAAGTGCTACGATGATGCAGCTCCCCGTTTGCAATTGTCATTGATTTGGAACGCCGGATTACCTGACGTGCTTCATCTTCATCCTCTGGTAGCTCTCCTCTGCTTAAATATGCCAAATAAGGTAACGTCCAATCTGGAATGACATGGGTTGCTGCGACCAACTGTGCCTCCGGGTCTGGAACCGCTAAATCGTCCTCTGATACTACTTGAACCGAAGGATTATGCAATTCATCCAGGAAGGTGTTTGGAGGCACCGGTTTACGTTGCGATCCTAGCCGGCTCAAAGCATCTGCTGCTTCGTTCTTCCGCCGGTCTATATGCTCCACCTGATACCCTTTGAAATGTCCTACAACCGCTTCAACCTCTCTTCGATAAGCTGCCATCAGGGGATCCCTTGAATCCCATTTGCCTGAAACTTGCTGTGCCACCAAATCAGAGTCGCCCAGGCACTTGACCCGGCTCAAATTCATCTCCTTTGCCATCCGTAAACCATGAAGTAGCGCCTCATATTCTGCTGCATTATTAGTACAAGGAAATAACAACCGGAGGACATAACAAAGTTTATCACCCCTAGGGGAAGTTAAAACAACTCCAGCCCCCGAGCCTTCCAACTGCTTTGAACCGTCGAAGTGTATCGTCCAATAAGTAAGATCCGGTCTCTCCTCAGGAGTCTGCAATTCTGTCCAATCATTGATGAAGTCAACCAAAGCTTGAGATTTTATTGCAGTACGTGGCACATATTTCAACTCATGTGGACTGAGCTCAATGGCCCATTTGGCTATTCTGCCTGTAGCTTCTCTATTCTGGATTATGTCTCCCAACGGGGCTGAACTAACCACAGTTATTGGATGCCCTTGAAAGTAATGCTTCAGCTTCCGGTTCGCCATAAACACCCCATATACCAATTTCTGCCAGTGCGGGTATCTTTGCTTGGACTCGATGAGTACTTCACTCACATAGTAAACCGGGCGCTGAACCGGATGCTCCTTCCCTGCTTCCTTGCGCTCAACCACAATTGCCACGCTAACTGCTCGTGTGTTTGCAGCAACATACAACAGCAACGGCTCCTTCTCAATGGGAGCAGCTAAAACCGGTGGTTTCGCTAATTGCTGTTTTAAATCCTCAAACGCTGTATTTGCTTCATCACTCCAAATGAATCGGTCCGTTTTCTTCAACATTTGATAAAGCGGAATCGCCTTTTCTCCTAAACGGCTGATAAACCGGCTCAGTGCTGTGATCCGGCCAGCTATGCGCTGAACATCATTAATGCAAACCGGCTTTGTCAAAGACGTGATGGCCTTGATCTTCTCCGGGTTGGCTTCAATTCCCCTGTTCGAGACCAGGAAACCCAAAAGCTTTCCGGCTGGGACTCCAAAGGCACACTTCTCCGGATTAAGCATCATTTTATAAGCCCGAAGATTGTCAAAGGTTTCTCTGAGGTCCTCTATCATCGTTCTTTCCTCCTTTGATTTAACCACGATATCATCCACATAAGCATGTACGTTCCTTCCTATCTGCCCCTTTAAACAATTCTGAACACAACGCTGATAAGTTGCCTGTGCACACTTGAGCCCGAAAGGCATAGACACATAGCAAAAAGCACCAAAAGGAGTTATGAAAGCTGTCTTTTCTTGATCTTCTACTGCCATCTTGATCTGGTGATAACCTGAGTATGCATCCAAAAAACTCAGCCGCTCACATCCTGCCGTAGCATCAATAATCTGATCAATACGGGGTAAAGCAAAAGGATCAGTTGGGCAAGCTTTATTGAGGTCTGTATAATCCACACACATCCTCCACTTCCCGTTCTTCTTTAAAACCAGCACCGGATTAGCCAACCACTCCGGATGAAAAACTTCCACTATAAACCCTGCTGCCAAAAGCTTGGCCACTTCTTCTCCTATAGCCTTGCGCCTCTCTTCGTTAAAACGGCGTAGATAATGTTACACCGGTTTAAACTTCGGATCAATATTTAACTTGTGCTCAGCGAGTTCCCTCGGTATACCTGGCATGTCAGAAGGTTTCCATGCAAAGATATCCCGGTTCTCACGGATGAACTCGATGAGCGCGCCTTCCTATTTAGGATCTAAGTTAGCACTGATGGTGAATTGCTTAGATGAATCTCCAGGCACAAAATCGACCTGCTTAGTCTCTTCCGCTGATTTGAACTTTAAAGCCGGATCATGCTCGGTGGTTGGCTTCTTCAGCGGAGTCATGTCTGCCGGATCAACATTATCTTTATAAAACTTCAACTCTTCCGTGGCACATACCGCCTCTGCATAGGCTGCATCACTTTCCTCACATTCCACCGCTATCTTACGACTGCCGTGCACCGTAATGGTACCCTTATGACCCGGCATCTTGAGCTGCAGATAAACATAACATGGCCTAGCCATAAATTTAGCATAAACCGTTCTTCCGAACAAGGCATGATATGGACTTTTAATTTTGACAACTTCAAAGGTGATCATCTCTGACCTGGAATCATACTCATCCCCAAAGGTAACTTCTAAGTCAATCTTACCAACTGGATAAGCTGACTTACCTGGGACCACCCCGTGAAACACTGTGTTTGATGTTCTCAGCTGCTTATCTGTCAAACCCATATGGCGAAAGGTCTCATAATACAGTATATTGATACTGCTGCCTCCATCCATGAGGACTTTAGTGAACCTGTATCCTCCCACTTGGGGTGCCACCACCAGAGCTAAATGTCCCGGATTTTCTACTCGTAACGGGTGGTCCTCTCTGCTCCAGACAATGGGCTGTTCTGACCATCGCAAAAACTGTGGTGTTGCCGGTTCTACCGCATTAACAGCCCGCTTTAAAACTTTCTGGTCTCTCTTGCATAAACTCGTAGTGAACACATGATACTGACCGCTGCTCAGCTCTTTCGGGTTACTCTGGTATCCGGATTGCTGTTGCTGCTGCGGGCGTTGCTGCTGCTGATTTCCTTGGTTGTTATGATTCCCTAGGCCCTGCTGCTGATTATTCTGATTGTTATACCCACCTTGATGATATGCTTGATTTCCTTGACCATGATAACCTCCTTGATAATGTGACTGATTTCCTTGACCATTATAATTTCCCTGATTACCTTGGCCACCTGGTCGGGGTTGATAACCACCGTTGTTCCCTTGATAACCGCTGTTGCCCCTATATCCTGAACCGGAATTATTCCCTTGGTAAACCGGACCGTAAAACCCAGGCCCTGGACTGCCGGTTGGAGGCCGGCTAGGAGGATAAAAACGGCTATTTCCTGGGCTCATGCATTCTCTTATGGTGTGCTTTGCCGGCCTCTTTTTCCCGCTATGCTTTATACAGGGTTGATCCAAATCCTGCTCCCAACCTGGATTTCCTCCACCGGTTTGGCGAGTCGGACCTTGCTGACCGCCCTGAAAACCACCTTGAACCTGTGTATTAGCCACAAAATCGGAGCTATTTTCCGGCTTCCGTTTGCCCAAAAGGCTCGAAGTAACCGGATTAACCGGCGCCGGTTTGCCCGTCTTGCTGGCCTTTCCCGCTTTATCTCCTTCTGCTTCCGGATACTTCGTATTATCTGAGTCTCCATATTTTACCAGGGCACTCATTAGAGTCCCCATATCGTTGCATTCCCTTTTGAGCCGTCCGAGTTTTAATCTTAGCGACTCAAACCGGCAATTGTTCTCCAAAGTCACAATCGCTGTGCTGGGGTTGATACTATTGGAGGAGTGTAAGATCTCTGCCACTCTGCGTACCCAAGCTGCTGTAGACTCCTGCTCCCCTTGCACACATGCTGCTAGATCTATTATCGACATTGGTTGCTTGCACGTATCCTTGAAGTTCTTGATGAACTGACTGCGCAGCTCCCCCCATGATCCGATAGAATTCGGAGGTAGCGCCTTCAGCCAAGTCCGGGCCGTGCCTTCAAGCATCATAGTGAAATATTTGGCACAAGCCGATTCATCCACGTCCAGCATCTCCATGGCCATCTCGTAACTTTCCACCCAAGCTTCAGGTGGTAAATCCGCTGTGTAATTCGGCACTTTGCGAGGTCCTTTGAAATCCTTGGGCAATTTAACATTCCGCAGGGCGGGGACAAGACACTGTATCCCAAAGCCGCTCGCTGTCGCTCCTGTCCCTGTAGTACCTGTGTGAACCGGCGTTGATTGACGAACTTCCTCCCTGGCCTCTGATCTAGGCCGGTTTTGATCCGGGGCCGGCATCTCTGCCCTTGCCGGATTATCTTGCCTGTGCTGATGTCTCCTCCGTTCACTGCTGGACACCTCGGGCTCCTCCCAATGCCTAGAGTAGCTCCGGTTAGGACGCGGCGTTGAATGTAACCTTTCCCTGCTATGAGAGTATGCTTGATGTTGCATTAACGCTGTGTTAAGCAGATTCTGGGCCCTGCGCGCTTCCATTGCCACCGGGGACGTTTCTTCCACGGGTAAAGCGGCCAACCGTGCTGCCGCCGCAGCAATGTTATCCACAGGGTTTGAGTAGTGTCCCGGAGGGATGGGAACATATGGCGCCGACGTGATCCGTCGCTCCCGCTCTGCCGTGGGCTGCTGAACCGGCTCATCCCGGGCTGTGGAGCTCCTCCGGTTTAAAGCCGGATTATGACTGGCCCCAACCCCTGGTGTTCTGAACAAATTCGCAGATTCGAAACCCGGCGGTATGCGGGATTGGTATTTTCGCCCCCTTACTCCGTCCATAGAAGCCTGCTCCATCCTTAAGTGAAAGGCTTGATCATCCAGCTCTGCTTGTCTCGCTGCTAACATCTCCCCTTCTGCCCTTAACTCCTCTTTCAGCTGATCGATCCGGGCCTTTAACTGAAGAAGCACTGTATCATGTTGCGCCTTGTCTGCTGGAGCTACAACCTCGACTGCTTTAGCTGCGAACTCATCGATCAAGGTGGATAGAACTGTAGTAAGGGCGGGATTAAAACCGCTTCCCCCTGCACCGGCTCCTGCGATGGTTCCGTTCGTCGGGGGTTGTGAACCGGCCATGAAGACCGCCACCCGGTTTGGCGGGTCGAAGGGGCCCGGAATACTGTTTCCGTCGGACTCGCCCTCAGACCGGCCGTCCCGCAACTGATACAGAGACTCAGTTTCCCCGGACGAAGATTCATCATCTGAGTAAACGACGGTCGTGCCATCAGACTCCGATCCGTCCCTGACTTGGCTCCCGTGAATCGCTCCCACGAACACATGCTTCAGGGCAGGCTGAATCCGGGCCGATCTCGCACGCTGAGCTGGCTCGACGATGTTGGGGAAGGTGTCCGGTTCAGGTCCCGGTTCGCCAATTTTGCCGATGAAGACTTGGATGCTGCCGAAGGGGACCCGGTACCCGTATTCGATTGAATCGGCCTCCGGTCCCCATCCTGCGTCGTCGATGTAGATCCGGCCGTGACGACTCTTGGTCATCCGGCCGACTGCGTAACCCTTCAGCCCTTCGAAGCCGCCTTTCAAGAACTCGAAACCGTCGTGCGCAGGCCCCACGGTGGGCGCCAACTGTCGTGGAATTAACACGGCAGACGTCCGGTTTAGCGGACTTGAAGATGGAACCATCGCACGGGTTAGCTTGAAAGGGTTCATGGCACACAAAGGACACAAAGGATTTTATACTAGTTCGGCCCCTTCGAGAAGGTAAAAGCCTACGTCTAGTTGATCTGGTATTGCTTGGGCGTCGGTTTACAGGGAGCGGATTCGCTTGCCTGCGTCTCGACGGTTTGATTGTTGCTTGCCTGAACCGGTACTGGGTCGTCCCTTTATATAGAGGTGACGCCTAGGTCGGTTTACAGAGTCCCGAGGCCGGCTCATAATCGTGTCCGCCTCGGTCTCTGCTCTTCCTTTCTTATCTCTCAAGTTACATCTATGGACGGATTACAAACCGTATTTCTATACATGGGCCATGAAACCTTATGGGCCGTAATATCTATGAGAATAACAAAAACCAAGTACAATGCTATTAATCCGGTTTACAATATCCGGTTTATACCTATTAACCATATCCCTGACAAGTAGCGATGCTTAAGTCTGTCCGAATCATGTTAGCAATTGCCGCATTTTATGATTATGAAATCTGGCAAATGGATGTCAAAACTGCATTCCTGAATGGATATCTCAAAGAAGAGTTGTATATGATGCAACCAGAAGGTTTTGTCGATCCAAAAGGTGCTAACAAAGTATGCAAGCTCCAGCGATCCATCTATGGACTGGTGCAAGCATCTCGGAGTTGGAATATACGCTTTGATGAGGTGATCAAAGCATATGGTTTTATACAGACTTTCGGAGAAGCCTGTATTTACAAGAAAGTGAGTGGGAGCTCTGTAGCATTTCTAATATTATATGTGGATGACATATTGTTGATTGGAAATGATATAGAATTTCTGGATAGCATAAAAGGATACTTGAATAAGAGTTTTTCAATGAAAGACCTCGGTGAAGCTGCTTATATATTAGGCATCAAGATCTATAGAGATAGATCAAGACGCTTAATTGGACTTTCACAAAGCACATACCTTGATAAGATTTTGAAGAAGTTCAAAATGGATCAGTCAAAGAAAGGGTTCTTGCCTGTATGACAAGGTATGAAGTTGAGTAAGACTCAATGCCCGACCACTGCAGAAGATAGAGAGAAAATGAAAGTCATTCCCTATGCCTCAGCCATAGGATCTATCATGTATGCAATGCTGTGTACCAGACCTGATGTGTGCCTTGCTATAAGTTTAGCAGGGAGGTACCAAAGTAATCCAGGAGTGGATCACCGGACAGCGGTCAAGAACATCCTGAAGTATCTGAAAAGGACAAATGATATGTTTCTCGTGTATGGAGGTGACAAAGAGCTCGTCGTAAACGGTTACGTCGATTCTAGCTTTGACACTGACCCGGATGACTCTTAGTCACAAACCGGATATGTATTTTTATTGAACGGTGGAGCTGTCAGTTGGTGCAGTTCCAAGTAGAGCATCGTGGCGGGATCTACGTGTGAAGCGGAATACATAGCTGCTTCGGAAGCAGCAAATGAAGGAGTCTGGATGAAGGAGTTCATATCCGATCTAGGTGTAATACCTAGTGCATCGGGTCCAATGAAAATCTAGTCAAGGAGGAATCCAGGTTTCACAAGAGAACAAAGCACATCAAAAGACTCTTCAATTCCATCCGCGATCTAGTCAAGGAGGGAGACATAGAGATTTGCAAAATACATACGGATCTGAATGTTGCAGACCCGTTGACTAAGCCTCTTCCAAGGGCAAAACATGATCAGCACCAGGACTCCATGGGTGTGAGGATCATCACTTTGTAATCTAGATTATTGACTCTAGTTCAAGTGGGAGACTGAAGGAAATATGCCCTAGAGGCAATAATAAAGATGTTATTTGTATTTCCTTATATCATGATAAGTGTCTTTTATTCATGCTAGAATTGTATTAACCGGAAACTTAGTACATGTGTGGATACATAGACAAAACAGTATGTCCCTAGTATGCCTCTACTAGACTAGCTCATTGATCAAAGATGGTTATGTTTCCTAGCCATAGACATGAGTTGTCATTTGATCAACGGGATCACATCATTAGGAGAATGATGTGATGGACAAGACCCATCCGTTAGCATAGCACTATGATCGTTTAGTTTTACTGCTATTGCTTTCTTCATGACTTATACATGTTCCTATGACTATGAGATTATGCAACTCCCGAATACCGTAGGAACACCTTGTGTGCTATCAAACGTCACAACGTAACTGGGTGATCATAAAGATGCTCTACAGGTGTCTCCGAAAGTATTCGTGGTGTTGGCATAGATCAAGATTAGGATTTGTCACTCCGAGTGTCGGAGAGGTATCTCTGGGCCCTCTCGGTAACACACATCACAATAAGCCTTGGAAGCAAAAGACTAATGAGTTAGTCACGAGATGATATGTTACGGAACGAGTAAAGAGACTTGCCAGTAACGAGATTGAACTAGGTATGGAGGTACCGACGATCGAATCTCGGACAAGTAACATACCGATGACAAAAGGAACAACGTATGTTGTTATGCGGTTCTGACCGATAAAAGATCTTCGTAGAATATGTAGGAGCCAATATGAACATCCAGGTTCCGCTATTGGTTATTGACCAGAGATGAGTCTCGGTCATGTCTACATAGTTCTTGAACCCGTAGGGTCCGCACGCTTAACGTTTGATGACGATCGGTATTATGAGTTTATGAGTTTTTATGTACCGAAGGTAGTTCGGAGTCCCGGATGAGATCACGGACATGACGAGGAGTCTCGGAATGTCCGAGACATAAAGATTGATATATTGGACGACTATATTCGGACACCGGAAATGTTCCAGAAAAGTTTCGGATTTAACGGGATTGCCGAAGGGGCTTACCGGAACCCCCTATGAAGGGGGATGGTCCATAGTGGGCCTTATGGAAAAGAGAGAGGCAGCCCATAGGGGCTGGCCGGTGCCCCACCTAGGGTTCCTAGTTGGACTAGGATTGGGGGGCGCCACCTCTCCCTATTTTCCTTTCCCTCTCTTCCTTCTTTGGTGGTTCCTACTAGGAATAGGATTGCAATCCTATTCCTAGTAGGATTGCACCCCTAGCCGCACCATACAAGGGCCGGCCGGCCTCCCCCCTTGCTCCTTTATATACGGGGGCAGGGGGCACCCAAAGACACACAAGTTGAATTGTTCCAGCCGTGTGCGGTGCCCCCCTCCACAGAAACACACCTCGGTCATACCGTCGCGGTGCTTAGGCGAAGCCCTGCGCCGGTGAATACATCATATCCGTCACCACGCCGTCGTGCTGACGAAACTCTCCCGTGAAGCTCAACTGGATCAAGAGCTCATGGGACGTCATCAAGCTGAACATGTGCTGAACGCGGAGGTGCCGTACGTTCGGTGCTTGATCGGTTGAATCGCGAAGAAGTTCGACTACATCAACCGCGTCACTTGACGCTTCCGCTTCCGGTCTACGAGGGTACATAGACACACTCTTCCCTCTCGTTGCTATGCAACTGGTAGATAGATCTAGCGTGATCGTAGGAAAATTTTAAAATACTACGTTCCCCAATAGGTGAGCCCTGCACGGTCCTGCCGCCTCTGGATTTGGCGGTTGGAGCAAGAAGATCAGAGATTGAAGAAGCAGGACGGCCGTTGGATTGACATCCAACGGTCATGTCTGCTAGAATCGTTTGTTGACGTATATAATAAGTAAAAAAAATCTTGCATACGCATCAACTTAATAGGCCCGCAAGTCAGACCATTCCCTATTTTTTTAATAATTTACAGCTCATTCCAACTTCTTATGCAATTTATTACAGTCCATTTTTTTGTTGGCCAGGGTCAGGGTTAAAAATTTAAACAAAATTTCACATATTTCGGTGGGGTCCAAAATATTTTTAATACCGAAATGTCGAGCCATATTTAAAGTACTGTGAAGATATATTTAAATTAGGTTAAAGCCAGTGAAGTTGGAATCTGAAAATGTGTAAATATTCAGAAATTTGAAAGTAATTGCCAATTTGTCGTGTATTTCTTGTATGTACAACCCATTTAATATTACTTTCAAGATTTGCAGCCATGTTGAAAGAGTTGCATCCTAGCAGGGCATAGAAAAATAAGTAGACCTCGCTTGGGTATTCTTAAGAAAAAATAAACTGGGCTCATTTTCACAAAGAAAAAATAGCTAGGCTAGTCATGTGGTGAACGTAAAATAGAAGCCATGGCTAGACGGGCCATAGCCCAGTTGAAACCTTGCCACGTCTGAACAATAATAGAAAAAATACTGCTCGAGCAGCTACGTTCCAGGTGTCAGCCGATCTTGTGTTGTTCTCTTGTATATTGACTATATGCTCACAATGTCGTGGGTCCCAGATGTTAGCAAACCACTAGGAGGAAGCATTTTATTTTTCTATACGCTGATAATAGAGTATATATAACAAAAAATGAGGAACTTGCTTGCGTACGACCATGGACATGGTGGGTCCCTAGTGTCATCCTCTCTCCATGGTGGGCCCCAAGTGTCATCCTCTCTCCATGGTGGGACCCTAGTGTCATCCTCACCATGTTGACAATGTGAGAGGGCGGCGCCGCGGCGAGTGCACCAAAGCGTGCGGAGGACGACGACGAGGCCTCAGACGTCGGTGCTAACAATTTAGGAGACGGTGGGGCGGTGATGCGTGCGCTGAGGCACAGCCAGCTGTGGGAGGCAGAAGTAGGAAGCCCCCTCGGCACTGATTTGGTTTGGACGGCTGGAAGAAGATAGGACTGAAGAAATACGATAGACTATAAAAGTATGAGTACTTATATAGTTAGCACTACTTTGCTTACAGTTAACCAAGGGTGAGGCCACCAAGCCCCAGGATAAGCCTAGGCACCACCCCAGGCAACCACAACCTTCTGAAAGCGGCTTCATCTGGCAATGTAGTCAATAAACAGGATATTCGCTTCAGAGCCATGGAAAAGCATGAGCATAACCTTCTGTCCTATTCTCCAAGATGGACAAGCCTTCATTATTTTCGACCACCCATGAATAAGTATTTTTTCACCTCCAAGGGAAATGGAGTAGGCCGACATAAACATCATGTTGTGACCAAGCACAATTCTGACCCGAGCATGGCCAGGTATCTGTATAGGAAGAATAGAACTGGGCAATTTCTGTTTCAAGAAGATCGCAGTTGTAAAACTGTGTATAAGCAAGAGTTTATGAACACATATATAACAGAAAACAACTCGTACCATTAGTTTCTCGACACAGTTGGACCTGTTCAACGTGTGCAGCAGTGGCACACATATCCCATGTGGCCTACTGGAAGATCATGGATGTCGCCTAGAGGGGGGGGGGGGTAAATAGGCTCTTTAAAATAAATACGGTTTAGGTTTGAACAAATGCGGAATAAACCTAGCGGTTAATTTGTCAAGAACAAAACCTACAACAACTAGGCTCACATATGTGCACGAACAACTTATGCTAAGCAAGATAAACAACTAGGTGATAGCAAGATATATGATAAGAAACAATATGGCTATCACAAAGTATAGTGCATAAGTAAAGGACTCGGGTAAGAGATAACGGAGGCACGCGGAGACGATGATGTATCACGAAGTTCACACCCTTGCGGATGCTAATCTCCGTTTGGAGTAGTGTGGAGGCACAATGCTCCCCAAGAAGCCACTAGGGCCATCGTAATCTCCTCACGCCCTCGCACAATGCAAGATGTCATGATTCCACTAAGGGACCCTTGAGGGCGGTCACTGTACACGTACAAATGGTGACACTTGGGGGCGGTCACCGAACCCGTACACTTTGGCAACCCTAGGGGGCGGTCACCAGAACCCGTAAAATTGCTCAAGGCGATCTCCACAACCTAATTGGAGACCCCGACGCTTGCCCGGAGCTTTACACCACAATGATTGAGGTTCGAACACCACAAAGGTTGGAGCTATCTCCCCAACGACACCACGAAGCTTCACCACAATGGAATATGGCTTCGAGGTGATCTCAAACATCTAGGGCACCCAAGCACCCAAGAGGAACAAGCTCAAGGGTACCAAGCACCCAAGAGTAATAAGCTTCTCAACTTGTAACCTCCACGTATCACCGTGTAGAACTCAAACCGATGCACCAAATTCAATGGCATGGGCACACGGAGTTCCCTGATACGTCTCCAACGTATCTATAATTTTTTATTGTTCCATGCTATTATATTATCTGTTTTGGATGTTTAATGGGCTTTAATATACACATTTATTTGATTTTTGGGACTAGCTTATGAACCTAGAGCCCAATGCCAGTTACTGTTTTTCCTTGTTTTTGAGTATCACATAAAAGGAATACCAAACGAAGTCCAATTGACCTGAAACTCCACGGAGATTGTTTTTGGACCAGAAGAAGCCCATAGAGTACCGGAGATGGGCCAGAAGAGTCCCGAGACCACCACGACGATGGGGGGCACGCCCTACCCCCTGGGCGCGCCCCCTATCTCGTGGCCCCCTTAGGGACCCCCTGACTTGTTCCCGACTCCAACACCTCTTATATATACCCAAACTTCCAGAACATAACCTAGATCGGGAGTTCCATTGCCGCAAGCCTCTGTAGCCACCGAAAGCCAATATAGACCCGTTCCGGCACCCTGTCGGATGGGGAATCCCTCTCCAGTGGCCATATTCATCATCCCGACGCTCTCCATGATGAGGATGGAGTAGTTCACCCTCGGGGCTGAGGGTATGTACCAGTAGCTATGTGTTTGATCTCAGTCTCTCTCGTGTTCTTGATATGGCACGATCTTGATGTACCTCTAGCTTTGCTATTATAGTTGGATCATATGATGTTTCTCCCCCTCTACCTTCTTGTAATGGATTGAGTTGTCCCTTTGAAGTTATCTTATCAGATTGAGTCTTTAAGGATTTGAGAACACTTGATGTATGTCTTAAATGTGCTTATCTGTGGTGAAAATGGGATATTCACATGATCTACTTGATGTATGTTTGATGATCAAGTTGCGGGTTCAGTGACCTTGTGAACTTATGCATAGGGTTTGGCACACGTTTTCGTCTTGACTCTCCGGGAGAAACTTTGGGGCACTCTTTGAAGTTCTTTGTGTTGGTTGAATGGATGAATCTAATATTGTGTGATGCATATCGTATGGTCATACCCATGGATACTTCAGGTCACACTGGAGTATCTAAGTGACATTAGGGTTTTGGTTGATGTGTCTCTTAAGGTGTTATTCTAGTACGAACTCTAGGATAGATCGAACGGAAAGAATAGCTTCGTGTTATTTTACTACGGACTCTTGAATAGATCGATCAGAAAGAATAACTTTGAGGTGGTTTCGTACACTAAAATAATCTCTTCATTTGTTCTCTGCTATTAGTGACTTTGGAGTGACTCTTTGGTGCATGTTGAGGGATAGTTATATTATCCAATTATGTTATTATTGTTGAGAGAACTTGCACTAGTGAAAGTATGAACCCTAGGCCTTGTTTCAAAGCAATGGAAAACCGTTTGTGCTCACTTTTATCATTAGTTACCTTGCTGTTTTTATATTTTCATATTACAAAAACCTATATCTACCATCCATATTGCACTTGTATCACTATCTCTTCGCTGAACTAGTGCACCTATACAATTTACCATTGCATTGGGTTTGTTGGGGACACAAGAGACTCTTTGTTATTTGGTTGCAGGGTTGTTTGAGAGAGACCATCTTCATCCTACGCCTCCCACAGATTGATAAACCTTAGGTCATCCACTTGAGTAAAATTTGCTACTGTCCTACAAACCTCGGCACTTGGAGGCCCAACAACGTCTACAAGAAGAAGGTTGCGTAGTAGACATCAAACAATTTCTAGCGCCGTTGCCGGGGAGGTGAGTGCTTGAAGGTATAACTTTAGATCTTGCAATCGAATCTTTTAGTTTCTTGTTTTATCACTTGTTTAGCTTATAAAAGAAAACTACAAAAAAATGGAATTAAGGTTGCCTCATGTGCTTTATCTTTTTAATATCTTTCGTGAAAATGATGGGAAGGAAAATTGTACTCAAGTACTAGAAGAAGAATTACATAGAATGCTTGGCATCAAATATGTGAATGATGACAATGATTGCAATGTTATTAGTATGAATTCTTTGAATACCCATGATGCTAATGATATGAAAAGCCACAAGCTTGGGGATGCTATGTTTGATGAAGATGATATGTCTAGTCCCCCAAGTTTTGATGAGAAAATTTATTATGATGAAAGCATGCCTCCTATTTATGATGATTATTGTGATGACACATATGCTATAAAGAATAAATATAACCATGAAACTTGTCATCATGATTTTAATTTTAATTGGATTATGCTTCACATGATAGTTATTTTGTTGAGTTTGCTCCCACTACTATTGATGATAATAATTTTGCTTATGTGGAGAGTAGTAAAATTTCTATGCAAGTAGATCATGAAAAGAATGCTTTATGTGCTGGTTATATGGTTGAATTCATTCATGATGCTACTGAAAATTATTATGAGAGAGGATCATATGCTTCTACATATTGCAATAATATCAAGTTTCCTCTCTATGTGCTTAAAATCTTGAAGTTATGCTTGTTTTCCCTTCCTATGCTAGTTGATTCTCGTTCCCATAAGTTGTTTTCTCACAAAATCCCTATGCATAGGAAGTGGGTTAGGCTTAAATGTGCTAGTTATATTCTTCATGATGCTCCCCTTATGTTTCAGTTCTTATCTTTTATGCGAGCATCATTGAAATCATCATGCCTAGCTAAAAGGCATTAAAGAAAATAGCTTGTTGGGAGACAACACAATATTTACCCCTACTGTTTTTGTGTGTTCACATGATTAAGATACTGTAGTAGTCATGTTTTATAGCTTTTGTTTCAATAAAGTGCCAAGTAAGACCTTTGGGGTGATTTGGAAGATAGTAGATTTGGTTTTGCTGAAAATAGAAACTTTTGCGCCCAGTGTTTGAATTATTTATGACTATTGGAACGTGATAAATTCTTGAATTTTTTACAGAAATCTGAACTACAAATTGCCCACGCTTTCCTATTTTTTCAGAAGTTTTAGAGATTCATCGGTTTTACATCAATTCACATCTTTACAAAGTACCCTGGTTAAGACATATTATGTTTTCTTGTGTTGTTTTCTTATTTTGATGCATCTATGGGTAGTATCATGGGGTATGAACCATGGAAATGTTGGAATATAGTAGATATTACATCAATATGAAACTAGAATGAGTTTGCAACAGTACCTACAAGTAAGGATTGGATTTGTTTTACTAACGCATCTCAGGAAGTTCCGTTAAGTTTTGTGTTGTGAAGTTTTCAAGTTTTGGGTAAACATTCGATGGACTATCGAATAAGGAGTGGCAAGAGCCTAAGCTTGGGGATGCCCAAGGCACCCCAAGGTAAAATTCAAGGACAACCAAAAGCCTAAGCTTGGTTGTTGTTATTCACTTGAGGCTATATTTTTATTCACCTCATGATATGAGTTTTGCTTGGAGCATCATTTTATTTTGTTTATATTTTCTTACTGTTATTCAGAGGCATGTTTCTATCTTTTGTTTCAATAAAATTTCAAGTCTAGCCTTTACCATGCTTATTTTGCTTGTCTTTGTGTTGCTGTTTGAAAACAGAAAATTTTCTATCATTGTCTGAATTCTTCTAGATAGTCGGAACATGATAAAATCTTGAAAATTTTACGTAATGAGCATGAATAAGTTCTTTGTAATGTGGTATTTTTTCAGAATTTTTTGAGTTAGGGAAGTATGAGAACAATTCCACTCTTTACAGACTGTCCTGTTTAGACATATTTCTTTTATGTTTGCATTGTTTGCATATGTTTGTATGTTTAATGATTCTATTTGAGGATAGGAGTATTAAATATCTAGAGGCACTTAGTATGCAATGTCAAATTATAATTTTGGTGATTTCCTACAGGAGAGAATGTTAAGGTTTTGATTTGGTTTATACTAACCTATCTCACGAGTTCTTGTTGAGTTTTGTGTGCATGAAGTTTTTAAGATTCCGGAAACTATGATGAGAGGAAGTAAGGAGACACAAAAGCTCAAGCTTGGGGACTCCCAAGGCATCCCAAAATAATATCTCAAGAAGTCTCAAGCATCTAAGTTTGGGGATGCCCCGGTTGGCATTCCACCTTTCTTCGTTGACAATTATCGGTTAGTAACGGTTGAGCCTAAGTTTTTACTTCTTCACATGATGTGTGCTATCCTTGTAATGTCATTTTATTTTGTTTTAATTGCTGTTTGAATAATATCCCAAGATCTTAAATTCATAAATGTTAGAGAGTCTTCACATAGTTACATAATTATTCAACTACTCATTGATCTTCACTTATATCTTTCGGGGTAGTTAGTCATTTGCTCTAGTGCTTCACTTATATTTTTTTTTAGAGCACGGCAGTGGTTTTATTTTGAAGAAATATATGAACTCTCATGCTTCAATTATATTATTTTGAGAGTCTTTTAGAACATCATGGTAATTTTCTTTGGTTACGAATTTAGTCCTAAATATGATGGGCATCCAAGATGGATGTAATAAATACTTCAATGTAAAGTGCATTGAATACTATGAGAAGTTTGATACTTGATGATTGTTTTGAGATATGAAGAAGGTGATATTAGAGTCATACTAGTGGAGTAATTGTGAATTTGAGGAATACTTGTATTTAAGTTTGTGATTCCCGTAGCATGCACGTATGGTGAACCGTTATGTGATGAAGTTGGAGCATGATTTATTTATTGATTGTCTTCCTTTGTGTGGAGGTCGGGATCACGCGATGGTTAACTCGTAAAAACCCTTCCCCTAGGAGCATGCGTGTAATGCTTTGTTTTGATAACATGTAGATTTTTGCAGTAAGTATATGAGTTCTTTATGACTAATGTTGAGTCCATGGATTATACGCACTCTCACCCTTCCACCATTGCTATCCTCTCTAGTGTCGCGCAACTTTCGCCGGTACCATAAACCCACCATATATGTTCCTCAAAACAGCCACCATACCTACCTATTATGGCATTTCCATAGCCATTCCGAGATATATTGCCAAGCAACTTTCCACCATTCCGTTTATTATGACACGCTTCATCATTGCCATATTGCCTTGCATGATCATGTAGTTGACATCATATTTGTGGCAAGGCCACTATGCATAATTTTTTATACATGTCACTCTTGATTCATTGCACATTCCGGTGCACCACCGGAGGCATTCACATAGGGTCATATTGTGTTCTAGCATCGATTTGTAATTCTTGAGTTGTAAGTAAATAAAAGTGTGATGATCTTCATTATTAGAGCATTGTCCCAGTGAGGAAAGGATGATGGAGACTATGATTCCCCCACAAGTTGGTATGAGACTCCGGACGAAAAAAAAGATAAGAAAAAAGAAAAAGAGCCCATAAAAAAGGCCCAAAATAAAAAAAATGAGAGAAAAAGAGAGAAGGGGCAATGCTACTATCCTTTTTCCACACTTGTTTTGTCACTTTCATATACTAGTGGGAATTTTCATTATGGAACTTGGCTTGTATATTCCAACAATGGGCTTCCTCGAATGCCCTAGGTCTTCGTGAGCAAGCAAGTTGAATGCACATCCACTTAGTTTCTTTTGTTGAGCTTTCATAGATTTATAGCTCTAGTGCATCCGTTGCATGGCAATCCGTACTCACTCACATTGATATCTATTGATGGGCATCTCCATATCTATTGATGTGAGACCATCTTCCTTCTTTTTCTCTTCTCCACAACCACTACTCTATTCCACCTATAGTGTTATATCCATGGCTCACGCTCATGTATTGTGTGAAAGTTGAAAAAGTTTGAGAATACTAAAGTATGAAACAATTGCTTGGCTGAAACCGGGGTTGTGCATGATTTGAATATTTTGTGTGACAAAGATGGAGCATAGCCAAACTATATGATTTTGTAGGGATGAACTTTCTTTGGCCATGTTATTTTGAGAAGACATAATTGCTTTGTTAGTATGCTTGAAGTATTATTATTTTTATGTCAATATTAAAATTTTGTCTTGAATCTTATGGATCTGAATATTCATGCCACAATAAAGAAAATTGCATTGATAATTATGTTAGGTAGCACTCCACAATAAAAATTCTGTTTTTATCATTTACCTACTCGAGGACGAGCAGGAATTAAGCTTGGGGATGCTTGATACGTCTCCAATGTATCTATAATTTTTGATTGTTCCATGCTATTATATTATCTGTTTTGGATGTTTAATGGTCTTCAATATACACTTTTATATGATTTTTGGGACTAAGTTATTAACCCAGAGCCAGTGCTAGTTTCTGTTTTTTCCATGTTTTTGAGTATCGCAGAAAAGGAATACCAAACGGAGTCCAATTGACCTGAAACTCCACGGACATTGTTTTTGGACCAGAAGAAGCCCACAGAGTACCGGAGATGGACCAGAAGAGTCCCAAGGACACCATGAGGGTGGGGGCGCACCCTACCCCCTTGAGTGCGCCCCCCTATCTCATGGCCACCTCGGGGACCCCCCTAACTTGTTCCCAACTCCAACACCTCTTATATATACCCAAACTTCCAGAACATACCCTAGATCGGGAGTTCCACCACCGCAAGCCTCTGTAGCCACCGAAAACCAATCTAGACCCGTTCTGCCACCCTGCCGAAGGGGGAATCCCTCTCTGGTGGCCATCTTCATCATCCCGGCACTCTCCATGATGAGGAGGGAGTAGTTCACCCTTGGGGCTAAGGGTATGTATAAGTAGCTATGTGTTTGATCTCTCTCTCTCTCTTGTGTTCTTGATATGGCACGATCTTGATGTACCGCGAGCTTTGCTATTATAGTTGGATCATATGATGTTTCTCCCCCTCTACCTTCTTGTAATGGATTGAGTTTACCCTTTGAAGTTATCTTATCCGATTGAGTCTTTAAGGATTTGAGAACATGTGATCTACTTGATGTATGTTTTGGTGATCAACTTGCGGATTCAGTGACCTTGTGAACTTATGCATAGGGGTTGGCACACATTTTTGTCTTGACTCTCCGGTAGAAACTTTGGGGCACTCTTTGAAGTTCTTTGTGTTGGTTGAATAGATAAATATGAGATTGTGTGATGCATATCGTATAATCATACCCACGGATACTTGAGGTGACATTGGAGTATCTAGGTGAGATTAGGGTTTTGGTTGATGTGTGTCTTAGGGTGTTCACTACTAGGAAAAGGGCTATAGATGGGATGGATACTAATGGCGCACCTCACATGTGGTGCGCCACTAATATATAGCAGTGGCGCACCATGTGCAGGTGCGCCATTAGTGTGGAATACACTAATGGCGCACCAGGCTCACGGTGCGCCACTAGTAACAATTTTTTTTCTTTTCCAAACATACTAATGGCGCATCCAGGAGCAGTGCACCATTACTAGTTGTAACTAGTAATGGCGCACCAGCCACAGAGTGGGCCATTACTATTCTTTTTATTTTTATTTTTTAAATTCTTTTTTATTATTATTTTTGCAAAACTACTAATGGCGCACCGTGCCATAGTGCGCCATTACTAGTTTAAACTAGTAATGGCGCACTATCCCACAGTGCGCCATTAGTATTTTTTTGTTGCAAAACTACTAATGGTGCACCACCAGCAGGTGCGCCATTAGTAATCTGGGTTACTAATGGCGCATTTGGAGATGGTGCGCCATTAGTAACCTGGGACCAATAAGAGAATTTGGACAGGCACTCCTACCCACTCACTTTCTCCCCACTTTATTCTCTCCACGTCCTCCTCCAAAGCTTGTCTCGGCTGCCTCCTCTTTGTCACCTCATTTCCACCATAAATTCATCCAAATTAAGTGGTTAAATTACCTTTTTTTGATAGGTAAGTAAGGGGGGAAGCTATCTTTATGTTGTTCTCCCTCCAACAATGTGCACATGCACTTTTTATGGCCTAGCTAGATCTATGTATGTTCGTGGTGTTGTATATGTTTGTGGTGTTGCATATATGTTTGTGTTTGCAGGTACCGGTATTTGAAATGCGATAGTTGCCAATATTTTGCCGGAATGTTCATTCATTTCCGTTTCGGCGAGAATTTTGGCATTATGCATTCTTTTTGGTCCTATTTTTAGGGAAAGTCATGCCAAATTTTTTCTTGGTTCTAAAATATCGTTTTGCTCTACCCCGCAGGCGACCTGGTCCGCACGATGACCGAAGGCATTGTGAATAGGTTTTTGAGCTACGCGAAGGCCGAGATGCTTCAAAAGAACGAGACGGAGATAAGATGTCCGTGTCGAAGATGCAAGCTGAAGAGCCTTATTGCAGACCCGGATTCCAGGCAGGTGCTGGACCACCTGCTCTTGCGTGGTTTCGTGGATGGCTATCGGTGGCAAGGTGATGAAGATGACTACGAAGTCGTCCATGGGGGCCGGGAAATAAATGAGGAAGGGCAACAAGACAACCATCGCGGCTCGGGCGGGCGAGAAGACGAAGAATCTCCAGGACATGATCACGACGGTGATGCTGTACACAGTCATCATGTAGAAGATGCAGGATATGATGATGAGGAAGATGCCAGAGCAGACGACGGGCATGATCATGAAGATGGTCATGCTGGCGAAGCAGACGACGCTGGACCATCGATGGGCTGGGTGCAGGTCCCTCATATTCAAGAGCTGCTTCTCAAGTAGACGGATAACGCAAGAGCTGCCGCCCGAGAGAAAGCCAAGATGGATCAACCGGAGATAGACGCGGTTACTCCATTGTATGAAGGATGCAGGCCCGAGGATACCCGCCTGAAAGTAACGCTCATGGCTCTGGAGATGAAGGTAAAACACAAAATGACCGACGCATGCTTCGACGAGAACATGTCATTCTGGGACGAACGTCTTCCCAAGGGGAACAAGTGCCCGACCAGTTTCGAGGAGGGGCGAAGAAAATCGTGTGTCCTCTGGATTTACCGCACATGAAATACCATGTGTGCATGAACAATTGCATCATTTATCGGGACGAGCACGCGGATTCTACCATATGTCTGGTGTGCGGCATCACTCGATACAAGAGGAGGAAGAAAGCTCCTCGAAAAGTGGTGTGGTACTTTCCGATCACTCCTCGTCTGCAGCGGTATTTCGCGGACCCTAAGGTAGCAAAGCTCCTACGTTGGCACGCGGATAGGGAGCAGAAGAAGCGAGAAGATGACACAAATGATCCGAAGATAAATAAAAAAGACAAGATGCTGAGTCACCCTAAGAATGCGAGCCAGTGGCAAGCGTTGAACTTCGAAGACGCAGAATTTGGGAACGATCCAAATAACATCGTGCTGGGTGCGAGCACCGATGGAGTCAATCCGTTTGGCAGCCAGAGAAGCACACATAGCACCTGGCCTGTGTTTGTGTGGATGTACAACCTTCCCCCCTGGTTGTGCATGAAGAGGAAGTACATTCACATGAGTATGCTAATTGAAGGACCGAAACTACCAGGGAACGACATCAATCTGTATCTGGGGCTGCTGAAAGAGGAGCTAGATACGCTGTGGAAAACGCCAGCCAATATGTGGGACGCCGCAGAGAAAGAATATTTCCCTATGAGAGCCGCACTGCTCACGACTATCTCAGTTACGGATATGTCGCGGGGCAGGTGGTCCACGGATTTTCTGGATGCGTCAGGTGCATGGATGACACAACGTATCGCCAGCTAGATAGAGATCCCGGGTCTTCGAAAACCGTGTTCATGGGACACCGAAGGTGGCTTCGCGACGATGACCTGTGGAGAAAACGCAAGGATCTGTTCGATGGTGAAACCGAACCCCGAAGACGCCCGCGTACGAGGAGCGGCGAGGAAATAGACGAGCTGTTGAAAAATTGGAAAGATTGCCCACTGCCAGGAAAGAAGCAAAAGGCGCCAGAGCCGGGAAAGAAGCGAAAGGCGCCAGAGCCGCTGCTGAAGGTATGGAAAACGAGGTCTATTTTCTGGGACTTGCCGTACTAGAAGATCCACCGTGTGCTTCACAGCCTTGATGTCATGCATATCACGAAGGACGTGTGCGAGAGTCCGCTTGTTACCCTGCTCAACATGCCAGAGAGGACCAAAGATGGGCTGAAAGCAAGGGCAGACTTGAAATCAATGGGCATCAGGCAGGAGCTTCACGCTAATGACGATGATGATGAGGCGAAGCAGGACACAGAAAGTCGTCGCAAAGGCAAAAAGGCCAAGAAGACTGGAAATGACTACCCTCCCGCGTGCTTCACTCTAAGTCAGGAGGAGATCGAGCAGTTTTTCACCTGCCTCGTAGGAGTAAAACTTCCTTACGGTTACGCGGGGAAGATAAGAAGATACCTAGACCCAGCGAAGCAGAAGTTCAGGGGGATGAAGTCTCACGACTGTCACGTGCTGATGACGCAGATACTTCCAGTTGCAATCCGTGGGATCATGGACGAGCACGTCCGTGAAACGCTATTTGGCCTATGCAACTTTTTCGACGTCATCTCTCGGATGTCAGTTGGCGTGAGGCAACTCAGAAGGCTACAAGAAGAGATCGTGGTGATACTATGCGAGCTTGAGATGTACTTCCCGCCCGCATTCTTCGACGTTATGGTGCATCTGCTAGTCCATATCGTGGAGGATATCATCCAACTCGGGCCGACGTTCCTGCACAGCATGATGCCGTTCAAAAGGATGAATGGTGTCATCAAAGGATACGTTCGCAACATGTCACGTCCAGAGGGAAGCATAGCCAGGGGCTTTCTGACCGAAGAGTGCATCTCCTACTGCACGAATTATCTAGGCATCGAGAACCCCGTTGGTCTGCCCGTCAACAGGAACCTCGGCAGGCTCGCTAGATGGGGTCACCGTGAGGGTCGCCGCGAAATGCATGTCAACTTCGAGGGTCTACTTGCCGACTTTGAAAGAGCAAACCTAGTCGCGCTACAACACATAGACGTGGTCGATCCTTGGGTGGTAGAGCACAAAACCTTTATTGAGAAGACGTACAATGACCGAGGCCAATAGAGGACGGACGGAGATATAATCAAAGAGCACAACTCATGTTTCACGCGTTGGTTCAAGCAGAAGCTTCTGTCGTACCCTTTACATGAGGATTCTTCCATGGAAGAACAACTCATATTCGCCTTGTCACAGGGCGCCGAGCACAACCTGATGACCTATGAGGCGTACGATATCAACGGCTACACATTCTACATCGAGGCCAAGGACATGAAGAGCGATGGTTATCAGAACTCCAGGGTAACGATGGAATCCTACACCGGCAACGACAAGCACAGATACTACGGAAGGATCGAGGAGATCTGGGAGCTGAGCTACGCTGGAGAGAAGGTCCCGATGTTCCCTGTCAGATGGGCCAAGAGCGTCCTAAAAGAAGACCGGTATTTCACCACCATGGTTATACCCAAAGCCAAATCCAAGACCGCGGGCGCAAACGTCACCGCGAAAAATGAGCCATGGGTACTGGCTTCCCATGTTGACCAATGCTTCTTCATTACCGACCCGTCAAAGCCCAGACGTGTTGTCGTGAGGAGAGGCAAAAGGAAGATCATCGGAATGGATGGAGTAGCCAATGAGCAAGACTTTGACAAGTACGACGACCCGAAGATCGAACATGACGACGATGATGAAGTAGCAGCATACACCACAAGAAGAATCAGGACCACCCTACCTAAAGGACGTCCGTTCCACAGAAGAACTCCATTTGCGAAAAAGAAGGGCAAGAAGATTGTGAACAGATAGCTAGCTAAGATCGATTGTATTTAAATTGTAGCCTTCATTTCTCGATTGTATTTCATGGGCACTTTTTGAACTCTTGAATGTTTTTAAATTTCATGGACACTCGATCTCGATCCCCCTCCATCTCGATCGCTATCCCACCTCGCCAGATCCGGTCCCCCTCGCCGCCGAGCACCCCCCGCTCCACCGGCCGCTGCCGCCGACCCCCCGCACCCTCCCCTACCCCACCGCCGCCGACGACCCACCACACCCTCTCCTGCTCCACCGGCCGCCGCCGCCGACCCATGAACTCATGATATTTTCAAATAATAAATTTGATGATATTTTTTCATATTCATAAATATTTTCAAATAACAAATTTGATGATATTTTTTTAAAAAATATTACTGTTTTATCAAAAAATATTACTGTTATGGTTTAAACAAGTTTGAACATATTTAAACACAAATAAGTATCAAACAACATTTTAAATGCATAAAAAAATTGGGGAGCCTGGGAATCGAACCCAGGACCTCCCAGTGGGTGTGCTGCGTGCTGACCAGTCGGTCTAGTACATGGGGTTTGATGTAGATGGAGTCTGGTGGAAGATAACCTGTGGGCTCGAACTGCAATAAAAAAAATACTAATGGCGCACCTGGGGGAGGTGCGCCATTGTTGTCGTCGTACTTATGGCGCACTAGGGGGAGGTACGCCATTAGTATCCCTCCCCGCACTCCACCTATTCCCCGTGGCCGCCTCTCTCTCCCTCCCTCGCTTGCTAGATCCCGCGCGCTGCCCTGACCTACGACGCCGCCGCCCCTACGTGCACTGCCGCCCCCGCGCCACCATGCCCCCACCCCCTGCAGCTCCGCCATCGCCGACGCCTTCGCGACCTCGCCGTCGCTGACAGCCTCCCCGCGTCGGCCCCTGCCCTGCGCTGCCTCTACCTCAGTCCGGGCACGGGGTGCAGGACGACGACAGCTGCCGACCCGCGAAGCACGTGGCCGCCGGCCTCCCCACGACCAACCGAGGCGTCTAGGAGGACCGCCGTCATCTTCTTCTTCGACTACGAGGACCCGGACGCCCTCGAGCCATCCCTCCGCCGCCGCCGCCGCCGACCCCGACTCCGACCCCTCCGGCGACCGCCCGCGCCCGCCCACCCTTGTGCCTGGTAAGAAATGCATCCACACCCATCACCATAGCATCCTCCACCCTCTCCACGACCTAACCATTTCAGGTGATCTCCCTAGGTTGCTACACTTGCTATAGTACTAGCTAGGTCTCCCATAGATTGTTATAGAATGGTGTAGGCACTGTTAATCTTTGGTGGATGCTCTGAAATGGTGTAGCCTCTAGATTGGTACACAATGGTGTACACACATTTAGCCGCTGAAGAATATCCCTTTGATCACAAATCTGTTGTGAGATGTTGAGTTATTCTTCAGCAGAAGAAGAACCATATGTTTTCCTGGTGTGATTACTGCACATGGTCTTGTTCTTAGATCTTAGGATATTTTATGATTTTTGCCAAGAGAGATATGCCTGCTTTGCTGTGCATACAGGTACACTGTTTTGTTATTCTTGCTGTTGGGGTTATGTTTCCCGACCACAGTGTACCATCTTAGCATTTTGAAATTTGGAAGCGGGTTGGGGAGGTCTGATTTTGCCAACAGAGATGCCTCTTTGTAGTTTCTAAGTTTCTATTCTAGCAACTGTGAAATAAAGTGATATGACTCCACAGACTTATGATTTAGCCCCTTGGACCAGAATTGACTAAATGGTCCTGAATTTAACATTTAACTGAATTTTCTTGCGCACCTTGGCCCTTCGTGGTTAAAACGAGAAATGCTGCCATGGCAGCTATATTTTTCAGAAGCACTTTGGTTAAGATACTATAACTAGGATAACACTGTATTTGGCAGATTATTTACTCCATAAACTGAAGTTATGACAGAATCTTAGTGTAGATTTGAAATGTTAACTTGTCTCCTTGAGCCTTCCCGGGGGTCATCCCTCCAACAGGCAGTCTCATTTTCCTATGTTATCCATATGGTCTCAAGCAGCTTAGTTGGGCCTTAATAAATAAATGGGCATGGAAGTGCAAATACATTGTCATGTCTGAAAGATAATGACAGTCATGGAATTTATATTTATACATGGTCCTGACTAAATACATGGAATTTATATTCAGTCATCCTCTGAGTATAGACACTGAAATATCCAGTCATTCTCTGAATATTTACATTTCTCTGAAAATATTCAGATAAGATCATGTAGACAAGATTGTGGATTTCGTGAGCATGATTGATTAATAGTGATCACTAATTTTCATGATCAGCAATCCATGATCAGCAACAGTTTCTTTCACTAATTTTCAGTTAACAGCAATCCATGATTTTTTTCAGCTAAAACTATTGATAATTTTTTTGTTGGGTGACCTATTAGATCTGGAATGGAAGCTCACATAAGTTGAGCTTATTTTTGTCCATATGAAAGCAGACGACCATATGGTCCATGGCCTTTTCATCCATATGAAAGTAGAGGCACATTGTGGTGCTAGTTTGCTGGGTTTTGTCTCCGACCATCGTGTCGTGATGATTTTGCAGGTACCCTGAGAGGCCCTTGAGTTTTCCGGAATGTCGATTATCTTCCGTTCCGGCAAATTCGGGTACTCCATATGTCCTATTTTCAGCAAAGGTCATGCTGAAATTTTCCGTGATTTTAGCACGACTTTGCTAAAGCTAGGACATATGGGGTACTTGCGACTAATGCATGGGCTGGGGTATCTTAGTACTTAATTAAGTAGGATCAACTGCCCCTTTATTCTTGCTGCATTAAACCATAGGTGGCAATAGAGCCAAGTCATTAGGCCCAACTTAGAATTCTCCTTCCCAGCTTAGCTTTTAGGATGCCTCGGTGTCGACAAACCATAAATTATAAAACCTTGGCTTTTAGGGTGCATCGGTGTCGATAAAAACCTAAATGATGAAAGCTTAGGCTTTTAGGGTGCCTCGGCGTCGAAAAACCCTAAATGATAAAAGCTTAGCTTTTAGGATGCCTCGGTGTCGACAAACCCTAAATGATGAGACCATGATCTTGTTCCTTGACAATAACCAACTTTTTGACCAAACTTTTTTCCTATTTAGAGAGAAACGTGGCCCACAATGATGAGGCCGGTGGTTCGGGCGGCAAGGCATTCTGGGAGCTGTCCCAGGAGATGGAGGAACAACCTCACTTCTATGAGGACGCCGCGAAAGACATCGATCCTGACAACACTGATGGTGCCGTCGAGGATGACCCCACTGATGGTGCCGTCGGGGATGACACCACTGATGGTGCCGCCGAGGATGACACCACTGATGATGGCGGCGCACGCACAGATGGCAGCCAACCGAAGAGGCAACGGAAGGACCGGCACCCGACCGTGCTCCGCACCGTCAAGGAGGAATTTACTGAAGTGGACTCCGACGGGAATCTAACGGCGCCCGAACAAATAGTCAAGGGGTACTCGCTTCAGCTCGGGTGCATTCTCTGGAGCACCGTCTCGATCAACACCGAGAACCTAAGGCATAAGGACCGAGGGAATTTGCGCAACCTCCTCTTCACGAAGCTGCACGAACGATACAAGTTCCCCGCTAAATTTGAAAACACACGCCTCATAGGGAATAAAGTGAACAATGCCGCCCTCACGAGGATGAGCACGACCCTGTCTACTTGGAGAAGCTCGGTGAAGAGAATGATTGACAAAGGTTTTAGTTATGAGAAGATAAAGGAGAAAAATCCTTCGATCACCGAAGATGACTACAAAAACTTCAAGATCAAGTGCGAGAGCACCGCAACCTCAGAATCAAGTCAGTGGGGGAAACAAATGCGGGAGATGAACTTAGGGGAACACACACTCGGTCCCGGCGGTTACAGAGTGGCGGAGCCTATATGGGACAAGGAGGAGGCGGAGCGTGCCGAGCAAGGCCTACCGCTCCTCTTCGATAAATACGGTGACAAGCAGACCAGGAACTTTGTCAGGGCCCGGTACAAGAAGGACCCGAAAACAAAGGAGCTTACCACGGATCCGAAGACCAGGGCGCTTGAGCTTGTTCTGGTAAGGAATACACCCCCGCGTAATTAGCTCCATATGGTTGCATTCTAATTAATGAAGCCAAATTTCTAAATGGTTCACATTCCTTTCACAGGCGACTGAAAGTAGTAGAACGGGGTCGACTCAGAGCACCCCTTGGGATACCACTCTAAATAGGGCGTTGAATGTAATGAGAAAAGGATAAGCTCAGTAAGCCGTCGTTACCTGGTCGTGTGGCCGGCAAAGGCTTGTCCACAAAATGGTCGTCATACTATAACGCTGGTGGGCGAAAGGAGAAAAAGACCAGCTCGGAAAGCTAGTCGCGCGAGGTTCAAGAACTCAAGGCACAAGTGGCGCGGATTCCGGAGATTGTCCAAGAGCAAGGGCAACAACAACTAGGATCGACGCTCACCGGCATTATGCCTACCTTGATTCAGGGGCTGACGACGTGGATTGCGGGCGGCCAACAGGGGCCGCCCCCGATTCCCAGCTTCACGACCAGCAACTCGCAGAACGCGCAGGCGGGGCCATTGGTGTCTCCGGCAGAGACGGCATTGGTGTCTCCGACGCCGGCACGGGCATTGGAGATTAATGCACCCGGGTGTACGCCGGCCGGCACCTCTGCAGCAAGCGGCCCCTCCGTCAATTAGCCGAGCTCGACGCCATCATCACGGTAACTAATTAAGCCTCTTGGCCGAGGATTTCATCTCCTTGCCTTTGACTGGGCATCCCTGACGCCCTACATGTTTTCGCAGGGCGCCGCCGACATTCCATGCACTCTCCTACACTTCGTGAACAACGAGTTGGTCGATGTCGCCAAGGGCAAAATCATTCAACCAGGCAACCCCGTGTTCCACGGTACTCCGATGCCACCCACCTTGTATAGGGTTCAACTGGTTCGGGTACTGCCAGGCTGCGACGAGTTGTTACCTCCGATTCGACCCGTCGGGGCCGGCGAAGATGATGTGATGACCCTCAACGCCTGCCTAAGCTGGCCCCTACTTTGGCCGAAGAGCCAGATTCGTTTGGGGGCGGGGGACACCACCCTAAAGACAACACCGTCAGTCGTGCCGGCGCCAAGCCATGGCAAGACCGCCACAACGGTGCCGGACATCCCTATGGCACCGGATCCGAACATGCATATGGCACAGGATCCGAACGACCACGACGACAACGACGATGATATATTTGCCAACGTCGATGAGTACTTTGCCGATCATGGGTACGATGGCGAATTCATGGGGCCTCCTTCTCAAGAACCCAACCCTACAAAAGACGTGCACGATCTAGCTGCTACCACGGAGAAACCAAGTTGCAACAGGCGTCGTCTGTCGTTCAGTTCTCAGGAGACGCCTCCAGCTGCCGACTTCACCGATCCTCAGATAGCCGAGGTGCGAAATATTATCAGCCCCAACACACTCAAGAAGGCGGTTTGTGAGCAGAACTCGGTCCCATTACAGGAGAAGAAGAAGGCACGGAAAAGGAAGAGTAACAAGGGTGCGAGCCACCCGGCACCGAGTACGATCAGTGCTCAGGACGAGCCACCTTCACCTGAGGATATAATGACGAGGGTGCATGTGGCGGGTAGGCCGATGCTACCGACAAATATGCTCAATGCTACAACCGGTGCTATGCGGAGTCTGCATGACAGTGTTCTTTCTTTGGAGAAACGGCATCTCAGAGAGAAGGATGTGGCATACCCGGTTTTCGTGGCCAAGGTGCCAGAGGGCAAGGGCTTTGTGGATAACTCCATCGGGAGTACGATCGTCCTGCGGTTTGATGACATCTTCGCTATGTTTAACCTTCATCCGCTGCACTACACCTTCGTTCGGCTATTTTCGCTGAGTATGGAGATGCGGACCATTAGAGACAAGACCCCGGACATCGTGATAGTTGACCCCTTCTACATGCGTGCCAAGATCTTGGGCAGCGCTAGGGACCGGCAAGTCGCGAGTTCTTACCTCGAAGCCGTCATTCTAGCAAACCGAGATAAGGATAACTTCCTCGTGCCTTACTTTCCCGAGTAAGTCATCCCCTCAACCGCTCCATAACATATGAATTCTTAGATTTCGATCGTTTTTCTTTTAACATTCCGTGTTTTGTACAGTGACACACATTGCACACTCATCCTCCTAAGCCCGAAATATTCCATGGCCACGTATTTCGACTCGGACCGTCAGTCGAAGGTAGACTACACAAATGTCAAGAAAGTTCTTGATAATGTTCTCCCCGGCTATGCCAAATCTGGAGGCAGCTTCACCAGGACAGTTCGTAAGTACGGCAAGCACGTGTTCGCCCACAATACGACGTTCTGCTGTGTCAAGCAGCCGCATGGCGGTCAGAAGGGTGCCTACTACGCCATCCATCACATGCAGGCGATCGTATGGGACCATCATCAACTTCTGCTACCAGATAAACTCAAAGATTGGGCCGCAAGCGTGTCGACAATCCAGGATGCGGACATCAGACAAGAATTCTTTCGCATCCAGTCGGAGTTTGCGGAAATCATCCATCAGGATGTCCTTCGTACCTCGGGGCAGTTCTACCTCAGAAATCAACCGTCCAACAGTGACATAGACACAATGCTACAAATGCAGGCTGAAAACGCCCGCGATTTCATGACTCCCACGATAGACGGCGGCTTCATCCACGCTCTGGTCCCTTGAGTCGAGTCGAAAGTAGTGATGTTGTGTCTAGTTCTGAAACATCGATTGGCTCATGTTGTAATTAAACTTTAATGAACTTGTAGTATGTCTCTTTGGTTTCGACTGTCGTTCAACTTAGATGTAATCGATGCTATTAATGTCTTGCTTTCCCTTCCGATCGTTTTGTTGCATACTTATATATTTCTTAGGTATTGTCTGTGAATTGGTACTAACGTTTCGTTCGGCTAGTGCATAGCGATGCCTTCGTATGTCGTGTACAAGGGTAAGGTTCCCGGAGTCTACGACGACTGGGAGGAGTGTCGGAGACAGGTTCACCGTTTCAGCGGTAACAGTTACAAAGGGTACACCACTAGGGCGGAGGCAGAATCTAGATACGCGCGCTATCTAGCGGGAGAGGGGAGGGAGCATTGGAGGAACCGGATGAAGACGAGTTTCATCGCGATGATGCTCATCGTGATGACCGCAACTCTTTCTATGTGATGGTAGTTTTGATGATTGATATCGACTTGTAATGTGAAGACAAACTCGCTACTCGCGGTCTCGAGACTTGTAATATAATGTTCTATCTTTGTTCGGTCTTTTGAATTCGGAGACTAATATGATGAATTGTATTCGGAGACTAATATGATGAATTGTATTCAGAGATTAATCTTCTATTGTATTCGATTAATCTGCTGTTGCTGTGTGCTGCTGTCTATATTCTGTCCAATAATACATTTTGTAACCTGTGCAAAAATCAGAAAAGTAAAAAAAAACCTAATATTCAAACTAATGGCGCATCACATCACAGTGCGCCATTAGTATGCCAAAGGATACTAATGGCGCATCATCCCACAGTGCGCCATTAGTATGCCAAAGTTACTAATGGCGCATCACACAAGAGTGCGCCATTAGTATGCCAAAGCACCTGGGTATATATGGCCCCCTGGGAGGCATACTAATGGCGCACCGTGGCCTATACTAATGGCGCACATGTGGTGCGCCATTAGTATACCAGATACTAATGGTGCACCAGTGGTGCGCCATTAGTAAAAAATACTAATGGCGTGGCACTAATGGCGCACCAGTAGTGCGCCATTAGTAGGCAAAACTGGTGCGCCATTAGTAGGTCTTTTCCTAGTAGTGGTTATTCTAGTACGAACTCTAGGATAGATCGAACAGAAAGAATAGTTTTACTACAGACTCTTGAATAAATCGATCAGAAATAATAACTTTGAGGTGGTTTTATACCCTACAATAATCTCTTCGCTTGTTCTCCGCTATTAGTGACTTTGGAGTGACTCTTTGTTGCATGTTGAGGGATAGTTATATCTACCATCCATATTGCACTTCTATCACTATCTCTTCGCCAAACTAGTGCACCTATACAATGTACCATTGTATTGGGTGTGTTAGAGACGCAAGAGACTCTTTGTTTTTTGGTTGTAGGGTTGTTTGAGAGAGACCATCTTCATCCTATGCCTCCCACGGATTGATAAACCTTTGGTCATCCACTTGAGGGAAATTTGCTACTGTCCTACAAACCTCAGCACTTGGAGGGCCAATAACATCTACAAGAAGAAGGTTGCGTAGTAGACATCATGCACAAGTTCTTCTCTTCCAAATCCCACCAAAGCAACTAATGCTAGGGAGGGAAATGAGAGGAAGAACGAAGAAGAGAACACGATGAACTCCAAGAACTAGATCCAAACGGTTCCCCTCACAAAGAGGAGAAAGTGATTGGTGGAAATGTAGACCTATATTTCCTCTCTCTTTTCCCGAAAAAACTAGGAAGAATCCATGGAGGGATTGAGAGATAGCAAGCTCGAAGAAGGTAACAATGGGGGAAGACCACGAGCTCAAGAGATAAGGTTCATTGGGGAAGAAGACCCCCTTTTAAAGGTGGAAAAAAATCCAACCATTATGCTCACAGCCCGCACCGAGCAGTACTACCGCTCGTCCTCACGGTACTACCGCTCATCCTCACGGTACTACCGCTAGGGGTAGTGGTACTACTGCTAAGGGTAGTGGTACTACTGCTTGCGAGCGGTACTAAAAAATTACATCCGTGCCAACCATCGCTGGACTTATGGCGAGCTTTTGGTCAGGAGCGGAAGTAGCCATGGATGTACAAAATCACATCCCCTCCAAGCGGTAGTACCGCTCCCATTTGCGGTAGTACCCCTGCAGCCGTTTTAAGGACACCAAAACTAACACAACTTTTGCCAACGGACTCCGAATTCAACGAAACCAAGTTTGTTGGAAAGCTAACGACATGGCCTAACACAATCTTGATAGAAATAGCAATAACAAGCAAATGATAGAAGGCCCATAAGAAAATGGTGACAACCCTTCCCCGAAAGAGATCGGTAAAACCTCCAACACCGAAAACGCAATAGAAGAAGCATGTGAACTCCGTTTTCGATGAACTCAAGCTTGTCAAGAAGATGACCATAAGCTCCAAATCTCACAAGAAGAAAACCAAACAAGAACCAAGAAATATGATGCAGGCATGCAATGGTTTGAGGTCTCTACGAATGATATGATCAAGCTACTCACTTGAGAGCCCCCCTTGATAGTATGGCAATCGATCCTATAACCCGGTCTCCAAACTACCACCATGAGACCGGTAAAATAGAGAACCTATCAAGGGAAAACCTTTGCATTGCACAAAGTCCACTTCAGGCAGATGTAGACAATCTTGACTTCCTCAAGTTGGACCACCTTTCTTGATTTCGTTGGCTCAGTGAAGACTAGTAGATTGCTCCCGCATACTCCACTATTAGCGAGCCACTCTTCAACACATCTTCACAAGTCCATTGTCACCACAATGGATGGCAAGCTTCAAGCACTTGATCTCTTCGTGATGGATCACTAGAACTTGCACACCACAACCTTGATTTGATGTCATCCTCCATGGGTTGTATGTGATCTTCCTCTTGACGCAAGCCCATAGAAGATAACCTAACCCCACATAGAACTCTCACAAAGACCATGGGTTAGTATGCAAAGCGTAATTTAAAATTCTTACCATACCATGGGATCGCTTGATCCCTCTCGATACATCTTCTATGCTTTGTGTGTTGATCAACTTGAAACACTCTCTGTACTTAGTCTTGATCAACCTTGAATCTTTCCAACTCTATTCATTTGGATGATGTAAGACCGATCTTTGGATAAATCCTTAATAGCACCTTGGTCATCACAAACTCTCCTTGAAACTAACAACTGGACTCGAAGAAAAGCCTATGGACAAACCCTTCAAAGATAACTCAAGGGAACCCTTAGTCCATAGAGATTGTCATCAATTACCAAAACCAAACATGGGGGCACCGCATGTTCTTAAAATCTCACCCATTTTGTTAATTGATGACAATCACTTTCAAGAGAGTTTACATAAGGAATTATGCATCACCATACCATGCAACAATAATGTATGCGCATGAGATGCAAAAGCTTAGGAACAAAACCAAAGCAAGAAGAGATGGCTCTCTAAACTTCTCCACGCTTAGGAACAAAACCAAAGCCAGAAGAGATGACTCTCTAAACTTGTCCACAAAACTCTCTGAAACTTCTCCTCCATTGGCATCGATTGCCAAAATGGGCGAAAGGCTTAGAAGGCTAATATAACTTGTGTTCCTCCATAAATTGTGTATTTCTAAACTAGAGAGCGGAATGCAATACACATATCCAATGGTAAATACTTGGGGGAAGACAAGCTATATTGGGGCCCAAAGATTGCAAAAAGAATGATATGTCACAATGGCATAAGAAAGAGAGAAACAAGCACTCGAGCAATCAAACGATACCAATTGAAGCAAGCTATCAAAAGATACCAAATGAACCAACTAGACCAATGATCCTACGTGCCACATGAATAAAAGATATTATGATATGAGAAAAGAAGTGTTCTATAGAAACTAGAGAAGCTCCCCTTGTTTTGTGCTCAATTTAGTTTTGCAATTGGATACAACGAGCACAAAATAGGATCATCACTCCTCCAAGATCAATAGAACCTCACGACAAGTGCAAGAGACCAACGGAGTATTCTAAAAGACACTAGTGAAGCTCCCCATGATTTGTGCACTCCTTAGAATATTTGCATTAGGATACCAAGTGCAAAAAATAGGATCATCACTCCCCCAAAATCAATAGAAACTCACAACAACTGCAAGTGAGCATGTAGGAAACAAAGCCTAGCACTTGCAACAAACAAATGATTAAGCAACATATAAAAGAGGCAACTTGGAAATAGACTCAACCAAAAAGATGTGTGTGAGTCATGGCAAAGTACTTGAGAAGACTAATATAAGGATGAGCATTAAGCATCAACATAGTCTTTAATAGTTGAGATACAAGGTGCATGCCATGTCCTTCGCACACACAACAAGCAAATGGATTCACAAGCTCACCAAAAAGAGAAATATTACCCAAGATTGTGACAACCCATGGTGGAGATAGAAAAACAAAGCCTCATTAAGACGAGGGATACCAATTAATGGCAAGCTTTGTAAAGACAAGCATGAGGAAAATGATCTTCACCACAAAAGAGTGCATCAAGATGCAATGATATAAGATCCGCACTCAAGACACACACATTCATGGAGCCACCAAGGAAATAATACAATAAGGAAAAGGTGGACGTGGAAGGAAGGGATATCAACTGGATAAGCAACTTATCTTAAGTGTATGAGATTCTAGGTAGATGAAGATCATGATACCCATCCACAAAGAAGGATGTACACACGAAATTGTTGCAAAAAGGAAAGAATAAGATATCCACAAGGAAGTCATAAATATACCAATAAGATATTTGCTTGAAGGCATAGCACATGGCTATATATGGTCTTATTGTATATAAATGAGTTTCGACCACGCGAGCATCAAAGACATGGAAACTAGCAACAAGAGATCATTGTTGGGATGCTTTGACAAAGGAAAAAAGTATCACAAGAAAGAATGATTTACATGCCATGATGCAACATACACAAGGTTGATGCAAGAAATGTGTGCATGAAGTAGATGATGATACTTGTTACCAATATAGCATTGGAAGGATGTAGTAGATACCAATTGAAGGTAGAAAGTAGTTCATTGATCATCCTAGCTTAACTCCAATAAGCACATGGTGACAAATCTTTCCTTATGAGTGAGCCGAGCATCCAATGCATCTCCAATTATTCCTAGAACAACAACGCAAACAAAATGGTACCCAAACTCATTGGGACCAAAGAGTTAGAAACACCAATACATAGGAGAAACACCACACACACACACACACACACACACACACACACACACACACACACACACATATATATATATATATATATATATATATATATATATATATATATATACATATATATGAAAATAAATTTCATGCACATCTCATCCATATTGAGAAGGTCGAGCTTCCTCTATATATTGGATCAAAGAAAGAAAGCATGCCAAAGAAAATACCTAAAGTAAATATGCATGCTCAAGACTTTCAAGAAACGATACCAAATAAAAAAAGAAATACCAAGTGAAAATAAGATACCAAATGGAGAATTCATCACTTGGAAGATATCATTAAAGGATACATCAAGGAATGAGATATCCATTGATACACGCAAAAGGAAAGATATCGAACTCCCAAAAGAGAGGATGGTTCCAAACAAACCAAGACCTCTACAAAGTTTCATGATGGCACAAGTACCAAAAAGAAACGGCTTGCCTTCCACCAACACACACTTGAAATGGATCACAAGATGAGTGTTCTAAAGAAAATAGGATAGCTCCCCCAAGAGTTGTGCATTATAGAGAATTTGCATTTGAATACAAAATGCACAAGATGCGATCACCACTTTCACTATATCTAGAAAACACTAGACAAGATCAAGAAAACAACAAGATCCACAAGTGGCATAGAAGACAATGGGAGTTGATACAATCTGGGCAAGCAATAAGGGCAAATAAAGATAAAAACCAAGGTAAAGATGATCAATAATTTCTACCACATAAATGATTACCAATTATCAAGAGACAAGAATTATTTGGGAATAATTCCCGGTGGTAGATTGCAAAGATAAACTACATCATCTTCACACCAAACACAAGCAAAATGCAACTTGTAGGGATAACATGTCACCTAGAAACAAGATAATTTACAATATCAACTCTAGGTGACAATATCTCAAATGTACACATTTTCTAGGCTAGTCATATGCACATAGCACATTACTCCCCCATAATGTGATACCAAAGGAAACTTAAACAAGAGGCAATAAGAGGAACCTATAAGAGATAATTAATGGACAATTTAGAATTAGAATTTCTCATGAGAAGATATACCACATAGTGAATAGATAATCTTGTAATATCAAAACTAGATTATATTCCTCATGTACACACATTTATAGGATTGTGAGGTGCACAAAGGACATCACTCCCCCAAAATGGGATGTTCCATTAATCTCTCACAAGAGCCAACTAAGATACAAACAAGATGCACAAAGGCTCAAACCACTACACACACATACATGATGTGCAAACCAACATACTCGTACTTGATTTCTCAAGATAAGGAAATTGGAAGCACAACATATACATGCACATGCAAGGTACAAAACCACAACATGCTAAGGG
The DNA here is from genome assembly GCA_902687465.1 of Secale cereale. NCBI lineage: Eukaryota > Viridiplantae > Streptophyta > Magnoliopsida > Poales > Poaceae > Secale > Secale cereale. Next base: position 346,528,313 of record LR738709.1, on the reverse strand, counting down.
GAAAGTAACTTGCAATGTAAACAATTTAAGCACGAGTTATCGCACGGAGGAACATTGGATATAAGATAGAAACTTGATAATCTGAATGACTTGGCTTGAGACAATATGAATGATGAAGACCCCTTAATTTTTCATAATGTAGCCAAGTCTCCAATTCCCTCCAACAACACCTATTGATCAAGTTTTAACTTGTTGGTCCCCAAGCAAGTTGGGTCCTAAGAGGTTAGTCACAATAGGCTTGGCAACCCAAATGGTTCTTTGCTTGACACCACTTTGAGTACCAACAAACATTGCAAACACATTGCCAACCTTATCCTTACCAAGAGAATATATATCATCAATAATAATTGAGTTGCATAAGTTACCACTAGTGCATGAAGAAGCGACGTGACATTTCTCACGACATAAGTAGCAACGTCTACTTTTCATTTTCTTCTCACTTGATTTCTCAACAAGAGAAGCATGAACTTGAATCTTCTTGGGAAGTGGTCTTTCTTCAACTTGTGGTTGAGCATGAGATTGAACTTGTGGCCTCTTCCCTTGTTGCTTGTCATTAAAGGGCTTCTTCTTCAATGGGCAAGATCTAACATGATGCCCTTCAATTTTGCACTTGAAGCAAATAATATTGGCCAAATTCTTGAGTTGTTCTTGGACCTTCTTCTTGTTGCTCTTGGACTTCTTCTTATTGGAGTTGAATCCAAGTCCACCTTTGTCATTGGGGAATTTTTGCACACTCAAGATCTTGTTAAGTGTGGACTTCCCTTCATGACACTTTTCCAAGTCTTTTTTCAAGGAAGTGACTTGGGCCTTGAGCTCTTTGATTTTCTCTACATGGTTAGTATCAACACAAGTACTGGAGGAAGTATAAGCTTCATCGTTAGAGCAACAAGGCAAGGAAATCAATTCATCACAAGATGTAGCAACATTATGAGTGGATGAATTACGAGGACTAGCACATGGCAATATAGCATTTAGACTTGAAATAGTGCTAGTATCCCCATGAGGCTCACTAGATGTTAGCTTAGCAATCATAGCTTCATGAGCTATCTTGTAATGCCCAGGATGCGACTATAGCTCCTACGTGTCGAGGCACGAGTTAGAGGCATAATCACATTCTGGAATGATCGCAAGCGTGGTATATTTGCGCAACTCATGTAATGAACATGGATAAAAGAGATAAAATAGTTGGCTTACACTCGCAACGTCACATAATTAATTCAACATTCATACATTCATCCAAATAACACAGGGTCTGGCTACGAATGAAATCGAACGAGAAAAGATACCAAAACTCCTAATCGCCCCTAGTAGGAACCACTACTGATCGTCGAGATACGTCACATACATACGACCACGCTCTTCATCGAACTTCCAGTGAAGTTCTTGTCCATCTCATGTGTCATACTCAGTTGTACCTACATCTGGTGTGTGTTGTAATCTGTGAGTCACAAGGACTCAGCAATCCCATTCCAGGGTATCAAAACTATCAAAGCCTTTTAGGTGTGGATAGGTAATAAAGTGGCTGCAGCAAGCACTAAGCAACTAGCTTACGAAGTCAGAGCGAGATGAGGATATGTGCCAATGGTCGCCAAATATGATCAGTAAGTGATCCTAGCTACTCACGTTCATGCATAACCCCACCGTGTTCACTTTTCGAAACCCGTTTGAAAAGAGACCGTCACGGTTACTCACACAGGTAGTGTATTCTTAAGTATATGGTGTCAAGTTATCTACAACCGGATATTAACAAATTCCCATCTGCCACATAACCGCGGGCACGCCTTTCGAAAGATCATAAGCCTGCAGGGGTGTCCCAACTTAGCCCATCACAAGCTCACGATCCGCATAGACGCAACTCCATGTTGGGAAGATCCGAGTATTCTCGGAATCCCGTGCTCAAGATATTTCGACAAAGGTAAAACTAATCCAGCAAGACCTTTCGACGTGCCGACACCCTGATAGTAACCATGCGTATCTCCTCTCAGGCCATGACCGGATGGGACATCCTACATGTATATACTAGCCCTCGGGTTTCCCCAAGGTGGCCCCACTGTCTGCCCAGTTTGGATCAACACTCTTGAGGAGCACTAGCCGGGGTTGTTGATTAAGAACTCGGGTTAATTACTCCCTATGTTAGGCAAATGTAGTACCAAAGTTGGGTCTTGCTGGAAAAGCTTTAAGCAATGCGAATTATCAAGGTGGGCCCATAAACCCCAGCCGTGTTAGGAACGCAAAAACAAGGAAGATAACACTGGTTTATCGGGTCATAAGGTGGAATGAGTGGAACAAAACACCAAGCAGAAGGCCAAGCCTTCCACCCATTACCAATATATATGTGCATTAATTAATTAAGATATATATTGTGTTATCCCTATAAAACAAGTCCAAACATGGAGCAATCTTCCAACTTCACCTGCAACTAACAACACTATAAGAGGGGCTGAGCTAAAGCGTACTTAGCTAATCAATGGTTTGCTAGGAAGGCGGTAAGAGTGTTTCATGGCAACATAGGAGGCTGACAAGACAAGAATAGGCATCGAGGCATAACAATAGAGCGAGACAACTAGCAAAGCCAAGATAGAGGTGATATTGGGGAACGGTCATTGATACGTCCAGAACGTATCTATAATTTCTGCTTGCTCCATGCCCTTTTTGTGTGATATTGCTATGATATTTATGCACTTCCATACACTTTTGATCATATTTGGACTAACCTACTAATGGTTGCAAAAGTGCACAATGTTCTTGTTTTACACTTTATTGTGTAGGAATTACTTGGAAATTGACAAAAAACGCAAAAGGAGTCGTATTGGAGTAGGACTCTGACTTTCCTGAAATCTGTCTGAGAATGTTTTTAAAGATGGTCAAGTTTCGGCCCGAAAATGACGTCAAACCGAAAAAGTCTAGTTGCGAAAGTTGTGGGGAATTTCGAGGCGATGCTTCTGGATATAAAATTCGTCCAAATCGGAGTCCGGACGGCCGAGTAAAGCCCGTTTTACTGAGGCCCAAAATCTGATGACGGGAATCCGAGAGTCTATATAAAGAGAGGAAACCTAGGTCACCAAGGGCCACGAATTTTCCTCCTCCCGAGCCGCCGTCTTGGAGGGGAGGACCAGCACCATTGCAACACCATCCACAAGGAATAAGGGGGGCCAAGGAGCCGCTGCCCCCTAGGGCCGTCGCCGCCCCGAGGGCCGCCGCCGCCGCCGCGCCCCCAAGGGCCGCCGCCGCCGCCTCCGTGGCTGCCGCCGGCCATCTCCTCCTCACGGGGCTGCACCTCTCCATCAACACCATCATCAACCTTCTCCTCACCATGTCCATGCGTGAGTAGTCTTCTCCGGGGCCGAGGGCTCGTACGTGTAGCTATGTCGTTATCTCTCTCTCACATGATGTGATCTTCGTTGTGATCATAGGCTATGTTAATCTAGGGTAATCCCATGATGTTTCTCCTTTCTCTATGTATTGGATTGATGTACTCACTTGTATTTATCTAGTATAATCCCCGAGACCAAGGTGACAGCGGTCTATTGGACATGGATTAGAAAAATATTTTCATGAGTGATTTCCTCTCTTGTGTGTTGATTGAAGATTGAGAGTCTCTTGGTGCTTGTCTTTGACTATCCTTTAGATATGCTGTGGTGATTGTGGGACTCTCTTTGGATGGCCGCGGTGACATTGGGAAATCCTTAGATTGAGAACTACGAACTTTGAGGTGTGCTTTTGTAGCCCTACATAATTCTCGTCCTCTCTTGACCACGAAGGAATGACCTCCGGGTGCGTCTTCATTGCATGTTTTATGAGAAATATCATGTGATTCGATTATGTTAATGTTGTTGGGAGTTGCCACTAGTGAAAGTATGATCCCTAGGCCTTGTTTCCACCATTGCAATACCATTTGTGCTCACGTTTACCACTTGTTTGCTTGCTGCACTTTTTATTACAGATTTATATTACTTTATTTTGCCATCCATATCACTTGACATTTAACATCTCTTCGCCGAACTAGTGCACCTATACATCTAACAAGTGTATTAGGTGTGTTGGGGACACAAGAGACTTCTTCTATCTTAGTTTCAGGGTTGCTTGAGAGAGACCATCTTCAACCTCTACTTCTCTGAGTTCGATAATCTTAGGTCATCCACTTGAGTGAAATTGCTGCTGTCCTACAAACCTCTGCGCTTGGAGGCCCAACATAGTCTACAAGAGTAGAAGCGTGTGTAGACATCAGTCATCTTGCCTGGAATCCCGAAGGAAGAAGAACGAGTCCATGAATAAGACAAACGGACGAAGTCGAAAGAATCTTCACAACTCCGGAACGAAACCGAAGCTAATGAGAGAAGTAAACCGGAAAGAAGCAAACAACATGGTAAACACCCATATCATAACCATGGCATGATGCACAAACAAGTATGATGCATGTACGATTTAAATATGCATGGCATGGCAAAGTGCTCAAACAATGTTACCAATTAAGTGGAGCTCAATATGCAACGAGTTGCATATTGACGAAACACCACATTCAGTTTATTTAGCCGACTCTCGTTATGAACCCAACAAGTTTAAATGTTTTTTAAACATGGTAAGAGGTGAAGAGTAAACTAGCTATCTAAGCATTTTAAATGAGGCCGGAAATAACAACAACAATTCCGGAAAATCCCCATGTGCATAATTAGTACTTTTAAGCAAACACAATTTAAACATTTTAATGCTGTTATCATGATGCGAATGACACGTTCAAGTTTTTATGTATTTTTTTAACAATGACATGAGAAAGATATGAAGCATTTGTCACCGTGGTGGAAAGAAAGGGGTGCCACGGTGACGAATCCGAAAATGATGCCACGACAACATATCGGTTCCGGTAACTCGTCGAGATGCCGGCGCAAAAGAAACGGTGGCGTGTGCGAGTCATACAAGAGATAGGTGGGGTGATCCCGGTAACCGGGTTCCCACGGGCCGGTGGCAAGGCAAACGAGGGGCATCGCAAGCGATGATTCGGGCACTGTGCAACAAGTGGAACATCTCATACAACACAAGCATTCGTTCATGGGGTCATCGGTTCGGTAGTTATACCTTTGAAACGTGCATTTTCGGGGTGTTCGAGATCGAAGTGGAAGTAGTCGTTCACAGACGTCGTGGAAGTAGTGGTACACAGCGACGGTAGTGGTACACGTTTCGTAGATGTTCGGGTCGTCGGTAGAGGTACTTGACGCATCGATGAACTTGGCGTACGGGGAATCCCGCGTAATCGTACACGAGTCGTAGTCGTACTTGATGGATTCAAGAGCTCTAGGCGTCGTGGTACTTGGCGAACTGTCGTGGTACTTGGCGCTATTCCCTGTTCGGTGGTCATTGAACTTGGCATGCTGAGCCTGCTGGCGGCCTGAGCGAGCGATGCATAGGAAGGCTCGAAGCGAAGCAGAGGCAGCGACGTGTAGCTTGATGGCGGTGACTTGAAGCGTGGTTCCGACAGCGTCGCAGACGGCAAAGACGAGTGGATCCTAGTCGACCGGCACCTGATCCGGAAACCGGCAGTGCGAACAGAGCTCAGGGGCGAAGGAGCTTGGGCGTGGGACGGCGGGAGTAGGAGGTGTGATGTGGGGCATGTCGGCGTTGGTCCGGCGATAGAGCTCCAGAGGCCGGCGAAGCTCCTGGTGGCCGCCAGCGATGCCGAGGTGGCGAGGCAATGCTTGGTGGCGGAGGAGGGCTTGCAGGGGAGGAGGAGCAGCCATGGGTGTGGGCGCACGGCATGGAGGGAGGAGAAGGACGACGGGGACAGGGACGAGCAGCTGGCGTCCCGTGGCGATGCTGAGCGGCGCTCGAGATGGGGATCGGGCGAGGCGACGGCTTAATACGAGAGGGAGAGGTCGATATGGAGCGAGGCCTTCCTGGCGGCGCGAGGGGAACGAGAGGGAGCGGGGGTGCGGGAGAGATGAATGGGTCAGGGTAGGGTTAGAGTGCGGTTGGGCTGCGGGGGATGGATGGTTCGGCTGGTGGCTAGGAATCCTAGTAGGGCTGCTGGGAGGCCCAACTAGGCTCCTCTCATTCCCTAATATTAAGAGAGAGGGAAAGAAAAAAAAAACAGAGAATCAAAAGAAAAGAAAAAAGGGGGGTTAGGAGTAGAGTTTGGGCCTGAGGGCAATTTTTTGGACTCGTAAAAATTAGGGTGACCCAAGAAAAAAGAAAAATAACATGTGGGTGAAGTTTGAATCAAACTCATTCGATTTAAAAAAAAAAGAAAATTAGGTTTTGCATAGGAAGTAGGTGATAGGGAGGTCCAAAAATGTTGAGGTTTTTAGAGGAACCTCTATAAGCAGGAAAAGAAATTTGCCAAGGTTTGGGAACAAACTTGAGATGGAATAGGCATGGGAATATTTGCAAGTGTGTTAAGGTGATTCCTAAGAATGGATTAATTATAATAGCTCAATAATTACTAGGAGGATATGTTATAAAGAGAAATCACCATGTGAACTCCCTCGATTTAAATTGACCGAAGATCCATGCGATTTATTTATTTGAGTTTTAAAAATTAATGACATGATGGCATGATGACATGATGCAATGCATAAAATAATTAGAGCAAGCACAATAGAACCACACGGCGAAACCAGGAATAGTTGGAAGTCTTCTGGAGCATCGGTCTTGGGGCGTCACAACTCTCCCACACTAACAGAGGATCTCGACCCGAGATCCTAAGGATGGCACTGGAGAGAAATGGAAAAAGTAAGAGGTAAAACAAAGTTGCTTCTTCGACAAACGAGTGAAACCAACAAACCTTGGGGTTGAACAAGTTGAAAGAAAGAATACAATGGAGATGAAACAGATTGCAAACACTGGGTTAGACAAGAGGAACAAGGAACATTACAAGAATGGATAACTTAGGTGACAAGATAGACATTGAAACCACTTCAGCTAAAACAAGGTAGAGAAGGAATAAGAACGAAATAATTTGGACATCACTTCGATTGAAAATACAAGGAATTGAACATGAACTTTAGGAGATGGGATGATACTTGATGAAATTAACAACACACTGCCTCCAAAACTATTGAACGAATGGCACAAGGGGTAAGAAAGGCTTCAGACAACACTCTGGTTGAAAACAGAGGAAAAACTTGATAGGATGAGAGAACCTGAACGGAGGACACAACACTCCAATTGAATGGATAAGCAAAGGAAATAACATGATATTGATAAAATGAGATGATGGTTTGGAGAGAGCAACATCACAATGCCTCCGGAATGAAAGAATAGATGCTAGATCGTTGGAAAGAAAAGAACAGAGAAGAAAATGACAACTTCTCCCACAAATGAATTTGAAAATCATCCATACGAAGAAGGGTTGAACGGAGTTGTTGAAAATAATCAACAGCAAAAGAATAAGCTTGTTGTAGGCTTATGGAAAACATCTAAAAATTATGAGGTGAGAACCAACCACTAACGGAAACCAATTGTTGCTAGAGATCAATGAAGAGATGAAAACTTCTTTCACCGAGAAGATAAATGAAGAATTTGGGTCATTTATAAGCACCATAATTAGCAACAATCCCAATGGTAGGCTTTAGGTGAAATCTATACCAATGTACTCCACCAAAGAAATTATTATGGGTTGAAACAATCTCCTGAACAAAAAAAATGATGGGTTTAAATATCTCATTCCTTACAACTTGTGAATCATGAAACATGAAGGAAATTGTCAAGAATGACATAACACCACCTCAATAGAAAAGGGAGTACGAATTGCACTTCGAAATGCAAGAAGAAGAATGCTTGAGCTCCTCCAACAAGAATGTTGACGAACACTTCGAGGATGAATTAAATCATGATGAACAAACATGAAGAACTCCAATAACAAAAGGATGAGAAGTGAAGGATGAAAAGATTAACATTTAAGCCTCACAATGATTAGATGGAGCTTCGTGACAAGATAATTGAGAGATTTTGGATCTCCAGAAAGAAAAGATGAACAACCAATAATTTGATATCATGAACGAAATCCAGACGAAGGAATTAAACACTTGGAAGGAACAAGAATAAGAATTATGTTATGAGTATCCTTCACCAATTTAAATTGATGACAACCAATGGATTTGGCATACTACTTATTATCGTTGCAACGAATTAAAGAGAGATCTCGCACAAACTTGGGTAAATCTTCAACGAACCACCGGTAGGATTATGAAAAGAACAAATGAATTGATATGATAAGAACGGAAGAGTAATCTTGAATGAACCACAGTAAGAATATGGAGACGAACGAAGAGGCATCAATTAAGAATAGTTGGAGGACGAAGTTGAAAACTGAGAACGAAGAAATCTTCTAAAATGATGGCCTTCGGAGGATCATAATGGAAACAATTCATGAAATGCTTGGAATGACATGAAAATATTCCTCTTGATCGAAACAATTATGAGGATGCCATGAAGCTAGAACCCCGAATCTTCAAGAGAATGGGCCAAGATTTAAGAGAAACTCTTCTCCGGTCCTCAAATGTTGAGAAGAACGACGAGAAATACCATGAAGAATTTTTAGATACTCCGAAAGAATGAAAGGGGAAAGGTTGAGCTAAAGATGAAAATAATTGGAAACAATCTTGGAGAAGTCATGTGACTGATGGAAATCATTCTTACATCACACTTTGAAAATAATTCCGTAATAACTCCGGAAAATTAGAAGAGTCAGGTAAGATCCTGGAAAAATACCTGTGGGTTAGGGCCCACTCGAAAGAAACACCGTTGAATAATTTTTAAAGAGATATTGCACCGGTTGAATCAAATGGCTTGAATGAGATAACAACCTCGAAATAGATTGAACTAATTAAGAATGAAAACATGAATCTTTCGAGATACCTTGTACACTCCGGATAAGAATTAGAGAGAGTTGAATAAACAAGAGAGACTTCGGATAAGAAATTCAAACATGGGAAAACATGTGAAAAAAAAGGAAGAGATATGATCATGACTGAAGCTTGAATTTAGTCCACCGGACTAGAAAAGAGAGCGGAGAATGATAAACTTCACGACAAATCACCGGATAAAACATTAAAGAAAATTGATGAAGAGACATCACAAGAATATAAGGACACTTGATTAAGGACTCTGGCTCCATAAATAAAAAGGGTGGGAGGGTGGGTGTAATGCCTAGTATGTGACTATGTCCCCCACGTGTGGAGGCACGACTTAAGGACATAATCACATACTAGAATGATCGCAAGTATGGTATCTCTGCACGACTCATGTAAAAGAGGGGATGAAAAAGTAAAAGAGTAGTTGGCTTACACTCGCCACGTCAAACAATGTAATACATTAACATACATCATCCAAATAACATCAGAGTCCGACTACAGACGAAGATCCAAATGAAAGATACCATAAATAAAGCAACACAAGGTCCCGATCATCCTAGTAAGAGCCCTACTGATCCTCGGGATAAGACTCGTAGTATCGTCCACGTTCTTCATCGAACTCCCAATACAACTCCGAACCACCACCTGTGTAGTTCTCATCGGTACCTGCATCTGGTGTTGTGTAGAAACTATGAGCCACGGAGGACTCAGCAATCCCGTTCCCGGGTAGCAATACTATCAAAGCCTTGGGTGTGGAATAGGCTTAAAACAAGGTTGCAGCAGCACTAGCACTAACTTACGGGTTTAGAGCGAGGAGAGAGAACAAGTGCCAACGATCGACAAAGTTATCACGAAGCAATCCTAACTACTCACGATCAAACATAACCCCACCGTGTTCACTTCCCGTACCCCTTCGGAAAGAGACCATCATGGTTATTCACGCAGGTAGTGTATTATGAACATGGTGTCAAGTCATCTACAACCGGATATTAACAAATTCTCATCTTCCACATGACCGCGGGCATGGCTTTCAAAAGACCAAACCCTGTAGGGGTGTCCCAACTTAGCCCATCACAAGCTCACGATCTACGGAGTCGCAACTCCAAGGTGGGAAGACCCGAGTATTCTCGGAATCCCGTGCTCAAGATATTCCGACAAAGGTAAAACTAATCCAACAAGACCTCCCGGCGTGTCGACACCCTGATAGTAGCCACGCGTATCTAGTCTCTGGCCACGACCGGATGAGCAGTACGTACAGCAACCAAAGATCCCAGCGAACTGGGTGGCACCGCAAGTGGCTCTAGTTTGGACCAACACTCATGAGGAGCACTGGACCGGGGGTTGTTAATTAAGTCCTCGGGATAGCTAGTCCCTATGCAAGTTTTAGTTATTAGGCAAATGGAAAACCAAGGTTGGGGCTTGCTGGAAAAGCTTTAGCGCTAAGCGGGTTATCGAGGGGGGCCCATAAACCCCAACCGTGTTAGGGACGCAAAATCAAGGAATATAACACCGGTTTAGGGGTTCCTAGGGTGGCATGAGTGGAACAAAACACCAAGCAAGAGGCTTAGCCTTCCACCCATTACCAATATATAGATGATTTAGTTTAACAGTTTATATATTGTGATATCCCAACAATAACTTGATCACGAAACAGAAACTTCAAATCTTCACCTACAACTAACAATGCTATAAGAGGGGCTGAGCGATGCTTACGTAGCCAAACAACGGTTTGCTAGGTGGGTGGTTAGAGAGTTTCATGGCAACAATAGGAGAGCTAACAAATAGACATATGCATCGAGGCAATATCTAAAAGAGCGAGACATCTAGCATAGGCAAAGATAGTAATGATATCTGGGTAAGGTCATCTTGCATGTTGATTCCACGGAGGGATCGTAACCTTGCTCCCGAAGACCGAGAGGATAGGAGTGGTTGTGCTGGGTTAGTGGGCTGTTGTGGAGGGGGTCTTGGGCCAAAAGAAAGAGGTGCTTTTAGGCCACTAGGTTAACCGTTGGAGTATCAAACGACCTCCATATGCGATGAAACTTGACAGGCGGCCTACACGTACCAAAACAACAACGCACAACAAGTCTCGCCTCATTCCGAGAACTTTACACATCCACATACGAAAGAAGGACTCGGAGGTGCAACGGGCACGTGTGTGAGTGTCGGAACTCGAAACGGGCAACGGGAAGAAACAAGTGTGACTGGGTGCAAGTGACAACACGAATGCAATGCAATGCACATGATAACATGACATGGATGAAATGCACACACACACACACAACAAAACGAAGAAACCCGAAATGAAAGAAGAGCCCAGAATGGAATTGATGAAGTCAACATTTCATATATTGCCATAAACGGAAGGTATCATATATGGGGTGTTACAAACTCTCCTCCACTACAAAAAGATCTTGTCCCGAGATCTAGGACTGGAAGGAGGGATACTCGGAACGAAGGTGATCTTCTCGTTCCCACGTAGCATCTCGGTTGGTATGGTGTGACCACTTTACTTTCAAGAACTTGATGGACTTGTTGCGGGTTTTGCGCTCAGTTTCTTCAAGAATAGCAGTAGGGTGCTCACGATAAGACAAGTCTTGTTGAAGATCAATCTCCTCGAACGGAATGGTGCGTTCAGGTGTCTTGAAGCACTTGCGGAGTTGAGACACGTGAAACACATCATGAACATTTGCAAAGTTGGAGGAAAGCTCGAGTTGGTAGGCTAGATCGCCTCTTTTGCCAAGAATCTTGAAAGGGCCCACGTATCTCGGAGCAAGCTTGCCTTTGATACCGAATCTTTGGGTTCCTTTCATAGGAGAAACACAGAGATAGACATGATCTCCAATGTCGAAAGCCAAATCACGATGCTTGCCGTCATAGTAGCTCTTTTGACGCGATTGCGCGGCATTGAGATTCTCACGTATGACTTTGCACATTTCTTCGGCTTCTGACCAAATCATTACGAAGAAGTTGACGTTCACCAGTCTCGGACCAGTTGAGAGGGGTACGGCACTTTCTCCCATAGAGGATTTCAAAAGGAGCTTTGCCGTCACTTGCTTGGAAGCTGTTGTTGTATGAGAATTCGGCAAACGGGAGACAATCTTCCCACTTCATGCCAAAAGAGATGACACAAGCTCTCAACATGTCTTCGAGGATCTGGTTCACTCTTTTGACTTAACCACTAGTCCGAGGGTGAAATGCAGTGCTGAAGCGAATCTTAGTGCCCATGGCTGACTGAAAGGAGTCCCAGAACTTGGATGTGAACAAACTTCCACGGTCTGAGGAGATGACTTCAGGAATGCCATGCAAAGGAACAATTCTGGAGGTGTACAACTCTGCAAGCTGAGCTGCGTTGATGGATTCTTTGACTGGAAGAAAATGTGCTACTTTAGTTAGCTTGTCAATCACTACAAAGATAGCATCATTCCCCTTCTTGGACTTAGGAAACCCAGTGAAGAAATCTATTTCAATGTGATCAAATTTCCACTCAGGAATAGGTAGAGGTTGAAGGAGACCGGCTGGACGTTGATGCTCTGCCTTCACTCTTCTGTAGACATCACATTCATTCACGAATTGGGCAATCTCCCTTTTCATTCGAGTCCACCAGTATGATTGCTTGTGGTCTTGGTACATCTTGGAACTTCCGGGATGAATCGAGAGGAGGGAGTCATGTGCTTCATTCATTATGAGTTTCCTGAGATCACCCTTGGGAACTACAATTCTGTCCTGAAAGAATAAGGTGTCTTTCTCATCAACGCGATAGCACTTGTCTTTGGGAGTACCCTTAGCAATACCATGTTCGACTTTCTGCACCATAGCATCACTGAGCTGGGCCTCATGGATCTGATCTTCCAAGGTAGGAGCAACTTGAAGGTTTGCAAGAAAGCCTTGCGGAACAACTTGGAGGTTGAGCTTCCTGAATGATTCACAAAGTTCATGCTGGAACGGTTTGAGAAGGAGGCTGTTGAAATATGCCTTTCTGCTCAAGGCATCTGCAATGACGTTGGCCTTGCCAGGAGTGTACTCGATGCTTGGATCATACTCTTGAATCATCTCAACCCAACGAGTCTGGCGAAGGTTAAGGTTTGGCTGTGTGAAGATGTACTTCAAGCTCTTGTGATCGGTGAAGATGTCCACTTTTGTGCCCAACGGAAGGTGTCTCCACGTGATCAAGGCATGTACAACTGCTGCTAGCTGGAGATCATGTGTGGGGTAATTCTTCTCATTTGGTTTCAATTGACGAGAAGTGTATGCCACAATCTTCTTGTCTTGCATGAGAACACCACCAAGACCTTGCAAAGAAGCATCACAAAAGACTTCATAGGGCTTGGACTCATCCGGAGGAGTAAGAACCGGAGAAAAAATGAGCTTCTCTTTGAGTGTTTTGAATGCCACATCCCAATCAGGAGTCCAGGAGTACTTGACATTCTTCTGCAACAGGTTGGAAAGAGGCTTGGCAATCTTGGAGAAGTTCTCAACGAACCTTCTACAATAGCTAGCGAGACCAAGGAAGCTTCGGAGTTGCTTGACATTCTGCAGGGGTTCCCAGTTGACAATAGCTTCAACTTTCTCGGGGTTCATAGAAATGCCCTCGGCAGAGATAATATGGCCAAGATATAAGACTTTATCGAGCCACAATTCACATTTGGAGAACTTTGCATAGAACTTGTGTTCACGGATCCTGTCCAGGACCAAACGGAGGTGCTTGGCATGGTCGTCTTCATTCTTGGAGAATACCAAGATATCATCCAGATAGACGAGTACAAATTCATTGGTGTAGGGGTTGAATATGAAGTGCATCATCCTTGAGAAGGTGGGTGGAGCATTTACAAGGCCGAAAGACATGACCGTGTATTCATAGGAGCCATAGCTTGTTCTGAATGCTGTCTTGTGAATATCCTCTTCACGGATACGAATCTGATGGTAATCGATCTGGAGATCGAGCTTCGAGAACACCTTTGCTCCTTTGAGCTGCTCGAACAATTCATTGATATTGGGGAGCGGATACTTGTTCTTTATTGTCTTCTTGTTCAATGGCCGGTAATCAACGCAAAGGCGTTCCGTGCCATCCTTCTTCTTGACAAATAAAACACCACAGCACCAAGGAGAAGTACTAGGACTGATTAGGCCCATACGCTCTTGCTCATCGAGTTGTTTCTTCACCTCCTTCAACTCACTAGGAGAAAGCTTGTACGGATGCCGACTTGCTGGCTCGGTACCGGGCACGAGTTCAATGACGAATTCAACTTGATGATGGGGAGGCATGCCTGGAAGCTCTTTAGGGAAAACATCCTCATATTCATTGACCACCGGAATTTGAGAAATGGCATTAATCTCGCCCTTGTCATTGAGAGAGAATAGCCTGATTGTGTTATCTCGAGAGGCGAAGATAATCACGTCTTCGTCAGGATGAGTAAGCTTGACTTCCTTATTTGCACAATCAATTTTTGCATCATTCTTGGAAAGCCAATCCATTCCAAGAATAAGATCAATGTCAGAGTTACCGAGAACAACCGGAGAAACTAGAAAACAGTAATCACCCATGTGAATAGATACATCCGGAACATGAACCCAAGAGGACATTTGCAAACCCGGAGAAATAATATTCAAAGGCTTTGGCAACACTTGAGTGACGAATTCATGCTTGGCAACAAATGGTCTTGAAATGAAAGAAAGCGTTGCACCCGAATCAAACAATACTTTTGTAGGAATACAGTTAACTGGAAGATTACCAAGTATCACATCAGAAGAATTCTCTGCTTGCACTGCATTCATCAGATTCACTCTTGATGTCTTGGGATTGTGCTTGACAATAGCCGTGCTGACAGGCGGAGGGGGCGGAAGGCGCCTTGGGTTGCACACTTGTTAGCATAGTGACCCTTCTGGCCACACTTGTTGCAAGTCACTTCTGAGAGAGGACGGTGATAAGGACGACTTGATCTTGAAGCTTGAAACTGAGGCTTGGATTGATTGCTTGGGTTGGGTGGGTGGGAGAAACCACGGCCACCTGAGTGCTTGTTGTTGTTTGGAGGACGGAGCACTGGAGGAGGCGGTAGCCAGAACTTCTGCTGCTTGGCAACCACTTGGGAAGAAGAGGAGGAGTGAACAGCATCTCTGATCCTCTTTTTGGAAGCTTCAATCTTGAGCTGGGCTACCTCTTGCTTAAGAGCCATATTGTAGAATTGGTCAAATTCATCCGGCTCGAACAAGGTGAGAGCTAGTTAGAGTTCATCCTTCAGACCACCACGGAACTGATAAATCTTGCTCTTGGCATCTGGGATGTCTTGCTTGGCATAGCGGGCAAGATTCTAGAACTTGACATTGTATTGATAGACGGACATGGTGCCTTGCTTCAGGTTGCGGAATTTCTCACGCATGCCTTCAAGGACACTGGTTGGAATGTGGTGAGAGCGGAAATCCTTGCAGAAGTCAGTCCACGAGATCTCACATCCACCTCTGGAATCTTTGTACTGTTGCCACCAATCAGTAGTTTGATCTTTGAGTTGGAAAGTGGCTGTAACACTCCAAATTTTTTGGATTTTGTTTAAATCAAACTCTTTGGTCTTTTGGAAGGGGGATACTTGAATCTTTCTTAAAACTCCTTTCTCAAATATTTTCTGGCAAAATTTTTCCATGCTCTTCTCAACCTTGCTTTCTGGTCTTGAAGGTTTTCACCTTGTGTTGGCTCAACACATATTATTTTCAAAAGTCTTCATATAGCAACCTTGGACTTATTCTCCCCACTCAAATTTTCTTTCTTTCACCATGACACCCAATGAAGATCCTTCTTCCAAAAAACCCATTCCCACCTTGGTACAAGTCTAACATCAATTCCAGTAGGTTTCAACCTCATTTAGATTTTTCTTCTAATTATTTTATCCCAAAAACAATTTATGTTTTTAAATTGAGCCTTGGTGATTTACAAAGGAACTACCAGTTCCCTTTTGAGTTTTGATTCCAAACAAACTCCCCTGGCTAGTCCTTAGTACCCTCAACCTAGATCCATCATAATCCACTGGTCCACAGTTCAAAATTTTCAAATTTCACTTGCTGCAAATTTGGACCAGATTTGCCATCTTTGGTGAAATTCATATTTTCTCTCTTCTTAAAAATCTGTGAAAATTTAGGCAGCCCCTGGATGCATCAAAAGACCACCTCACCAAAATTCAGCCCAAGAAAAATTCGGCAAGTGCATGAATCATTTCATCAAACAGTTGATGTGCACTGTTTCTGTCAAAATTCAGAAAAGTTAACTGAAGATTCAGTCGACAGTGCAGTTTCGTCAGAGATTCTCGTCAATCTCGCTAGTGTCACCTTGGCACCTTGCCGCACTGCTGCTCTCCCTTATCCTGAGCCCCGCACGCTCGCTTGGCTGGTTGCGAGCGTCCGTGGCATCGTGGACTGCCTGCACCGGCGTCTTCCGCGGCGGCAGAGCCACCCGTGGCGGCCGACAGGGGTCACCCTGCAAAGCAACGCCGTTCGGCACCGCCCAAGCCACCTGGGAGCTCCGCGTGACCGTCTTCTTCCCTGTGCACGCTGCAACACCGTCGTCGTGGCCTGAGAAGCGCAGAGCGCGCTCTCTGCTGCTGACGCGCACGCACGGCCGTTCCGTTGGGAAAATGCCGTGAGCACCCGTGTCTTGCTAAGCTCTGCATCGGAATGGAACCAGTACACCGTCATGATGATGCTCAAGTGCTTACGCCACCTGTCCAGCCACAACCTCGCCGTAATCGCTCGCCGGACTTATCCCGTTTGCGGCAACCGCCTCGGGCCGGCTATAAATAGCACCCCCAAGCTCGCACTCGACCCCGCACAGCTCCACCATCTGACCAGACCCCGCCCAGCCACTGGAAGAACCTCGAGGGGCTCTTCTTCCCCAACTCCGGCCGCCCCGATCCGCTTCGGGTTCCAGCAGCTTCCTCTCTGGTGAGAGCTCCTCCACCGCCCTAGTCTTGCTAGTAGCCTCCTGACACACCCAGACGACTAACCCCCACTTCAATTTGACCCCCGCAGCTCTCTCCGACGAGACCCACAACCACCCGAATCGTCGTCCGCCGGAGATAAGGTCGCCGTCGACGTGGTGCTTGGCGACGTCCAACTCTACCACCCACCGACGCGGAAGAACACCGTGAACACGTAGGTACCACCCACTTCACCTACCTCGCCGTGGGTCGGCGCCGGCGACCACCGCAGCTCTCTGACGCTGGTGCGACTCAGTTTTCAGTTCGAAGATTCAAACCTGACGGGTGGGACCCCCTCGTCAGTCTCTCTGTTTCATTCGAATCATTTTTCTGGAAAGCGCCTTCGGGCAAAATACACTTTCCCTATTCAGCTGGCGTACTGCTTACTGAATCGTTTTCTGTTTTTATATTCTAGCGCCTGGAAACTTTCTGTTTCATTACAGACAAGTCCATGGACAAAAACTTTAATAACTTTTAAACAAAAGCTGATTTTGAGTTGATTCTTTTTCTGTCCTCTTTAGTTTTCTGTATAGTTTTTTATCATATTTACTTGAAAAATATTTGGGACAACTTTTATACATGCGCGGTATTTATGTTAGTACCTGTTTTATTTGTACCCGTAGATACCGAAGGAAGTGACGGAGCTGCGAACTTCACCGAGTTAGACTCCGACTACTCCGAACCAGGCAAGCATGTTTGAACCTTTGATATGATGAGTGTGTTGCATGGTTGCTCGAGTAGTTTCTCTTCATGGCATGGTTATATAAGCATTTTGCGGATGTTATATTTCATGCAAAACAAGCTCCGTGTGAGCCCCGATAGATGATGGTGAACCAACCTGATCATGTGGTGACATGATAGGTTGTACGTTGGTATTGTTGAAGCATGCCAATTAACCGTTAACTCCAGTATTAACGTGGATCAAGTCATGATCCCGTTCGTCTCCTTTTGGTACAGTCACATGTCTTCTGCAAAGAATACGGTTTAGTCAGCTGCAAACCTCTTTCCTTGTACACACATAATAGAGGTGCCGGGATGAGGGTTCCATGGCCCTGGATTAAAGCCTGTCATCCGGTCAGGGGGCATGGGTGTTTCCGGTTGGGACCGAGAGGGGGGCACCCCTTAGAGCGCACGATATAAATTTGATTCCATGCTATTCGAGGTTGTAGCCTCCCCGTCTTAAAGTTTTTTGTGAGTGTTGTCTCGGGTGATTCTGGGCAACAGGATGTGAAATGGGTGTGTAATGGTTAGTTGTGTTTCTACTAAAATACCGTAGACGGAACTGGTCCCTTGTGGCCATTGAAACCCATTGACTTGTGATTTATGAGTACAAACTCTGCAGAGTTAAAACTTTCCGAGCAGCCATGTCTATGGCCTAGCGTCAATCTCCGTGTCACCTCAGTGACCGTCTCGGATATTCTAAGATAGTGATAAGAATGGTAATCTAGTCAAGGGTCATCCTGGTAGAGGAACTAACTAGTTATTTCTGCACTGATTAATCACTTGAGATGATTTACCATCATACCAAAGATTTTATAAGCCCTTTATGTGATGTCGCTCAGACGTCCGACTGTGGGATTCTCGTTATTTACTTTTGAATATAAGCCCTTTATGTGATGTCGCTCAGACGTCCGACTGTGGCATTCTCATTATTTACTTTTGAATATAAGCCCTTTATGTGATGTCGCTCAGACGTCCGACTATGGCATTCTCGTTATTTACTTATAAATATAAGCCCTTTTTGTGATGTCGCTAAGACGTCCGACTGTGGCATTCTGGTTATTTACTTATGAATATAAGCCTTTTATGTGATGTCGCTCAGACGTCCGACTGTGGCATTCTCATTATCTACTTATGAATATAAGCCCTTTATGTGATGTCGCTCAGACGTCCGACTGTGGCATTCTCATTATTCATTTTTGGTTATAAGCCGTTTTTGTGATGTCGCTCAGACGTCCGACTGTGGCATGTTTTTATTCATTCTTCCTTACAAGGCGTCCCTCAGACACTCGATTGATATTCTTTTATTTTCCTTGGAATTTCGGGTGGACTACCGCCCGACTTCCCTTTTTATTTTGCAGCGCAAATTTATTCTTTGAGTACATATTGCTAGTTTGCTCATATGCATCATGTTTGCATTTGTTATATCTTATGTCCAAAATGTCTTGCGAGTACATTCAAAGTACTCACCTGGCTTGTTGATTTGGCCAGATGTTGACGAAGGCGATCTCATGCATGAAGAGTTTGATAGCGAGTCCGACGCCTAGTGGAGTCCCAGTCAGTCTCTTGCTATCCTGGAGTTGATCACTGTATAATAACCGCTTCCGCCACCACTAAATAAATTCATCGGGTCTCACTCCGACACTCGATGAGCTGTAAGATATTGGAGTCGGGTCGCCCACTACACTGTGACATATCAACCACCACTTTTATTACGAGTCAGTAGTTATGCCACCCTACCCTTGTGTCATATCCGCCCTTATGTTTAATATCGACGTGCTTGTAATAAATTGTTGAGCAGCCTCAGCTCAACCTGGTATATTATTCAGTACTCTAGAATTCTGTATCAAGGATGTATCTACCAGTGGGAAGGACTCTTCTACACTGGTCCGATAAAAAGGTCGGTTTCTCAGTAAATATTTTACTGGAAATCCGATCCTGACAACCTTGGTATCAGAGCCAGGCTGACTGTAGGAAGGCACTAGGCGCGATCGCTAATCGTTTATTAGCGTATTGAGCGCTAGTTCAGCATTTTTACATTTGTAGCAATTTTCTGTTAGTCATCATAAATTTATGATTTGACTATTCGAAATTTTTATCTACTTTTGTAGATGGCCAGCAGCGACTGTGAATCACATGTGTTCACCAACATACCAGAGGGGTTTATCAAGCTCCTCGTCTCCATCACCAAGGTCGCGATCGGGCCATCGACTCGTCTAGAGTTCACACTCTACCAGCACAAGATCAGCGACAGCGTGTCGATGCACCAGGCCACGGTGCAATTCAAGGGAGGGCGTTCCGAGGCACGCCGCTTCCGATTTGTGGGTATGGCCATGCCTACGGAGAGGCATGCCATGCAAATGGCTGCCCGCGAGGCGATAGCTCGTCTCCGGGATGCTCTTCCTTCGACGAAGACTCGTCGCTACCGCTACCTTCCCTGCCACGTACCTTACACGTGCCACTATGTGTTTGCTTGCGCAACGGGGGAACGTGATGAAGCCATCGAATCGTTGGTTGAGTACCTCAAGGCTCTTGAGGCTGCCTTTGATAACCTTGTGGGTGACTTGGTGGCTGCTCGTATGGACTTAGTTCAGAGCGGTTCCGCCAATAGGAGGGAGCTTCTTCATACTTCACCACCACTGACATATGTCTCGTCCTCAGCATCTTATGCACCTGCCATCTTAGCCACCGCTCGCCGCCTACCTACCACTAAGGAGTTTGACCAAGTCATTGCTCCTACTCCAATCAGAGCTACACCACCTGCCGCGCCCGCACCAACTCCTCGAACCAGTATCCACGTCTGGAGCCTATTACTGAGGAGGAGGTTGAGTCTCCATCGCCACTGGGTCTTATCCTCAGCAGGCCGAAGGAAGTCTTCACCATCTCCGACTAAGTACGCCTGTCCGCCTCGCGGTGTGTCCGCTTGTATGATATGTTTTATATGTAAAATAGGTTGATGAGAAGTAGTCTGTTTGCGCATCATGTAGGAACTCGGATAAGTGCACTAGCCTAAATAACATGTCAGGAATGTGTACGCGCATCCTCAGTGACATATTGTATAATTACGACTCGCGTGTAAGATATGTACTAAGCGGTCATTCTCCATGCGCAATCAAGTATTTTATTTAAAAATCTTTGGAGTATGTATATTTCCTGCATTTGCAAAATCATTTGTTTATTTTTGCCGCTCAGTTTTTCTCATGAGTTCTGCAATAATACCCCAGAGTGGAAAATGACACGTCCCTGGACTCGTTCCATGCCAAGTCCGCCAGAGGTAAATTATTGCACCCAAACAAGTAACAATTTCACCCAGGGGCTGTTAAGTCAGTAGGGCAGTGAAACAGCATTTTCTCAAGTATGCCGTTTTTACGAGCAAAGCCAGCAACAACAACAAGAAATGATGAACCATGTTATCAATATGGGAAATCACCGTGAGCCACATCAGCAGCATTCAAAATTGTCTGAACTACAGAAGACACGTCCGCCAACATTTTCTCACACAGACAGCCCGCTTGAGGCCGATGATTGGCTTCAAGACATTGAAAGGAAATTGATTATTGCACAATGCTCGGATCGTGAAAAGGTACTTTATGCACCACACTATCTCACTGGAGCAGCGGCATCATGGTGGGAAAATTTTCTGCATATGCACCCCAATGAAAATGATATCACATGGGAGGATTTTAAAGAAGGTTTTCATAGGGCGCACATTCCTAGATGCATTATGAAGATCAAGAAAAGGGAGATTGACGATCAGAGAGGCATGACAGTGACTGATTACAATAGCCAGTTTACTCAATTATCTCGTTATGCCAACGAAGAGCGTATGACTGAAAATAAAAAGATGGAAAAATTCCTAGACGGTCTGGCACCAGCACTTAAATGCCAGCTAGTCGTACACACCTTTCCAGATTTCAAGACACTTGTGGACAAGGCTATTACTTTGGAAAATGAGCACTGCAGTCTGGAAGATATTCGCAAGCGAAAAAGGGATAAGACTACCCACACTCACAACAACCGGAACAAGACTAATTTTCAAAAAAATGGGGTGAACAAATCCATGACCAATGATCCGCGTCCGAATAAAAAATTTCATGCAAGGGACAAGGATTTTACGTATCGCCCAGGCGTTACTTGCTACGCTTGTGGAGAAGAGGAACACTATGCCAAACAGTGCCCAAAACCAAGGAACTCAACCCCGAAGCCAAACAGCAATGGAAACAATTCAGCACCCAAGCGTAGCAACTTCAACCCCAATAACAACCACAAGAAAGGTCACCTGAACCATGTGACCAAGGAGCAAGCACAGGATGCCCCGGATATCGTACTCGGTACGTTCCCTGTCAACACAATACCTGCCACGGTTTTGTTTCATTCTGGAGCTTCTCATTCGTTCATTTCGAAGAACTTTGCTTTGCAACATGATTTTTCGATGCTTCCCTTGGGAAAATGAATGACCACCAAGTCCCCCGGAAGTAAGCAGATCACTCAGAGTTACTGCCAAGGTGTCATAATTGAGATTGAAGGATTAAAGTTTCAGGCAAACCTCATCGTGTTGGAAAATAAGGGACTGGATGTTATCCTAGGTATGGACTGGCTGACCACCAACAAAGGATTTATCGACTGCTTCAATCAAACTAAGATTCTTACTCATCATCGCGGAAAGACGATAAGAGTCGCAGCTCAAGAAAGACCAGTATCACGTCAACCAAAATTGAACAAGGTAGACACTTCAGAATTATGGCAAAGTTCCAGTAGTATGTGAGTTCCCGGACATATTTCCCGAAGAATTGCCAGGCATGCCACCAGACAGGGAAATATAATTCATTATTGAGCTAGCACCTGGAACCACCCCCATTCACAAGAAACCATACAGAATGGCACCATCCGAATTGGTTGAATTAAAGAAGCAAATGAAGGAATTACTAGACAAAGGATTTATACGAGCCAGCTCCTCATCTTGGGGCTTGCCGGTATTATTTGCCAAGAAAAAGGATGGGACACTGAGATTGTGTATAGACTATCGAGCGCTCAACATGGTCACCATCAAGAACAAATATCCGATGCCACGGATAAATGATTTATTTGACCAACTCGCTCAAGCCAAGGTTTTCTCAAAAATTGATTTAAGGTCGGGATATCATCAATTAAAAGTACAGACAGAAGATATCCCGAAGACAACATTCACCTCTAGATACGGACTATATGAATTTACATTAATGCCGTTTGGACTAACCAACGCTCCCGCATATTTTGTCCACCTCATGAATAAGGTGTTTATGAAATTTATGGACAAATTTGTTGTGGTGTTTATTGATGATATCCTGGTATATTCTAAGACACTAGAAGAACATGCTGAACATCTCCGAATTGTACTGGGAAAATTAAGGAAACATCAACTATACGCCAAATTCAGGAAATGCGAATTTTGGTTAAGACAGGTTGGTTTTCTAGGCCACGTATTGACGCAGGAAGGAGTTGCCGTGGACCCGGAAAAAGTCAAGGCCGTACTTGGTTGGAAGCCACCGGCCAATGTAACAGATGTACGAAGTTTCCTCGGAATGGCTAGATATTACTGAAGGTTTATTGAGGGATTTTCCACCATAGCCAAACCAATGACACAGTTACTCAAGAAGGATAAGAAATTTGTATGGACTGAAGCTTGTGAGAAAAGCTTCCAGGAACTCAAAAGGAAATTAACAACAGCCCCAGTATTGGTCGTACCAGACATACACAAATGTTTTGAAGTATATTGCGACGCATCCCGGAAGGCCTCGGATGCGTACTGATGCAAGAAGGCAAGGTAGTCACATACGCTTCCAGGCAACTACGGAAGCATGAAGAAAATTATCCTACTCACGACTTAGAGTTGGCAGTAGTCATTCATGCACTCAAGGAGTGGAGGCACTTTTTGCTTGGGAATCGTTGTGAAATATATACGGACCATAAGAGCCTCAAATATATTTTCACACAACCAGAACTCAATTTACGACAACGACGCTGGTTGGAATTGGTGAAAGATTATGACGTTGGCATTCACTATCATCCAGGAAAGGCGAATGTAGTAGCAGATGATCTCGGACAACAGCAGTCTACAAAACTTGAGACCTGAGTTTCAGCACGAATTCGCCAAGATCAACTTGGTGATGGTCACCGAAGGCGAAGTGTCAAATATGGAAATACGGACTACACTAATAGAACAGATAAAGAAGGCTCAGCATGGACACCCCAGCATTGAAGGCATAAAAAGAAAAGTGAGTCTGGGCAAGGCCTCAGAATTTGTCATAGACGATGAGGGAATATTATAGTTCAGGGACAGGCTTTGCGTACCCAATATAAAAGACCTCAAACAGCAAATTCTAGCAGAAGGCCACACCGCTCCATATTCGATTCACCCTGGAGGGACCAAAATGTACAAGGACATTCATGAAAGGTTTTGGTGGCACGGTATGAACAGGGATATAGCCACATACATTGCATGTTGTGATTCATGTCAACGCATTAAAGCCGAGCACTAAAAACCAGCAGGGCTATTACAGCCAAACAAGATACCTGAAGGGAAATGGGACGATATTGGGATGGACTTTATTGTTGGGCTACCTCGGTCACAGCACGGGAATGATGCCATATGGGTCATCACAGATAGACTAACTAAGGTGGCACACTTCATCCCAGTCAAGACAACCCACACCACCCAGAAGTTGCCAAACTTTACCTCGCCCGTATAGTATGCCTGCATGGAGTTCCAAAGACTATAATATCCGACAGAGGCACTCAATTCGTCTCTAAATTTCGTGATCAATTACAGCAAGCTCTGGGGACGCAACTAGTATTCAGTACAGCATACCATCCCCAGACTGGAGGACAAACTGAACAGGTAAATCAAATTCTAGAAGACATGCTGAGGGCATGTGTTCTCACCTATGGGACCAGTTGGGAAGCAAGATTGGTGTATGCCGAGTTCGCATACAACAATAGTTACCAAACCAGTGTGAAAATGGCACCTTTCGAAGCCTTGTATGGACGAAGATGCCGTACCCCATTAAACTAGTCAGAAACAGGTGACAGTCGTATTTTCGGACCAGACATGCTCAAGGAAGCCGAGGAGAAGGTTAGACTCATACGAGACCGACTCAAGATAGCCCAAAGCCGACAAAAGAGTTATTACGATCAAAAACATCGTGAAGTCAGCTTTGAACCCGGTGAAAATGTGTATCTACGTGTATCTCCTATGAGGGGCCTCCAACGATTCAAAGTCAAAGGAAAGCTATCACCACGGTTTATCGGACCCTTTCATATAGTTGCACGGAGAGGCACATTAGCCTACTAGTTAGACCTTCCCAAAGAACTATCAGACGTCCACGACATGTTCCACGTCTCACAGCTAAGGAAATGTATAAGCAACCCGGAGAAGCATGTGTCACATGAAAACCTTGATGTGCAACCAGACCTCACCTATAGGGAACGCCCAATAAAAATATTGGAGGAATCTGAAAGAAGGACCCGTCAGAAGACAATTAAGTTTCTGAAGGTTCAGTGGAGCAATCACACCGAGGATGAGGCAACATGGGAAAGAGAGGATCTTCTTCGGACAGAGTACCCACACCTATTTGAGGATAAGCTAAAATCTCGGTGACGAGATTTTTCCTAAGGGGGTAGGTGTTGTAACACTCCAAAAAATTTGGATTTTGTTTTCATCAAACTCTTTGGTCTTTTGGAAGGGGGATATTTGAATCTTTCTTAAAACCCCTTTCTCAAATCTTTTCTAGCAAAAGTTCTCCATGCTCTTCTCAACCTTGCTTTCTGGTCTTGAAGGTTTTCACCTTGTGTTGGCTCAACACATATTATTTTCAAAAGAGTTTTGATAATTTTTTTATGAAAATTCTTCATATAGCAACCTTGGGCTTATTCTCCCCACTCAAATTTTCTTTCTTTCACCATGACACCCAATGAAGATCCTTCTTCCCAAAAACCCATTCCCACCTTGGAACAAGTATAACATCAATTCCACTAGGTTTCAACCTCATTTAGATTTTTCTTCTAATTATTTTATCCCAAAAACAATTTCTGTTTTTAAATTGAGCCTTGGTGATTTACAAAGGAACTACCAGTTCCCTTTTGAATTTTGATTCCAAACAAACTCCCCTGGCTAGTCCTTAGTACCCTCAACATAGATCCATCATAATCCACTGGTCCACATTTCAAAATTTTCAAATTTCACTTGCTGCAAGTTTGGACCAGATTTGCCATCTTTGGTGAAATTCATATTTTCTCTCTTCCTAAAAATCTGTGAAAATTCAGGCAGCCCCTGGATGTATCAAGAGACCACCTCACCAAAATTCAGCCCAAGAAAAATTCGGCAAGTGCCCGAATCATTTCATCAAACAATTAATGTGCACTATTTGTGTCGAAATTCAGAAAAGTTAACTGAAGATTCAGTCGGCAGTGCAGTTTCGTCAGAGCTTCTCGTCAATCTCGCCAGTGTCACCTTGGCACCTTGCCGCACTGCTCCTCTCCCTTATCCTGAGCGCCGCACGCTCGCTTGGCTGGTTGCGAGCGTCAGTGGCATCGTGGACTTCCTTCTCCGGCGTCTTCTGCGGCGGCAGAGCCACCCGTGGCAGCCGACAGGGGTCACCCTGCAAAGCAACGCCGTTCGGCATCGCCCAGGCCACCTGGGAGCTCCATGTGGCCGTCTTCTTCCCTGTGCACACTGCAGCATCGTTGCCGTGGCCTGAGAAGCGCAGAGCGCGCTCTCTGCCGCCGACGCGCATGCACGGCCGTTCCGTTGGGAAAATGTCGTAAGCACCCGTGTCTTGCTAAGATCTGCATCGAAATGGAACCAGTAAACCGTCACGACGATGCTAAAGTGCTTACGCCACCCGTCCAGCCACAGCCTCACCGTAATCGCTCGCCGGACTTATCCCGTTTGCGGCAACCGCCTCGGGCCGGCTATAAATAGCACGCCCAAGCTCGCACTCGACCCCACACAGCTCTACCCTCTCACCAGACGTCGCCCAGCCACTGGAAGAACCTCGAGGGGCTCTTCTTCCCCAACTCCGGCCGCCCCGATCCGCTTCGGGTTCTGGCAGCTTCCTCTCTGGTGAGAGCTCCTCCACCGCCATAGTCTTGCCAGTAGCCTCCTGACACACCCAGACGACTAACCCCCACTACAATTTGACCCCCGCAGCTCTCTCCGACGAGACCCACAACCACCCGAACCGCCGTCCGCCGGAGATAAGGTCGTCGTCGACGTGGTGCTCGCCGACGTCCATCTCCACCACCCACCAACGCGGAAGAACACCGTGAACACGTAGGTACCACCCACTTCCCCTACCTCGCCGTGGATCGGCGCCGGCAACCACCGCAGCTCTCTGAGGCCGGCGCGACTCTGTTTTCAGTTCGAAGATTCAAACCTGATGGGTGGGACCCCCTCGTCAGTCTCTCTGTTTCATTCGAATCGTTTTTCTGGAAAGCGCCTTCGGGCCAAATATGCTTTCCCTATTCAGCTGGCATACTGCTTACTGAATCGTTTTCTGTTTTTATATTCTAGCCCCTGGAAACTTTCTGTTTCATTACAGACAAGTCCCACGACAAAAACTTTAATAACTTTTAAACAAAAGATGATTTTGAGTTGATTCTTTTTCTGTCCTCTTTAGTTTTCTGTATAGTTTTTTATCATATTTACTTGAAAAATATTTGGGACAACTTTTATACACGTGCGGTATTTACGTTAGTACCCTTAGATATCGAAGGAAGTGACGGAGCCGCGAACTTCACCGAGTTAGACTCCGACTACTCCGAACCAGGCAAGCATGTTTGAACCTTTGATATGATGAGTGTGTTGCATGGTTGCTCGAGTAGTTTCTCTTCATGGCATGGTTATATAAGCATTTTGCGGATGTTATATTTCATGCAAAACAAGCTCCGTGTGAGCCCCGATAGATGATGGTGAACCAACCTGATCATGTGGTGACATGATAGGTTGTAAGTTGGTATTGTTGAAGCATGCCAATCAACCGTTAAGTCCAGTATTAACGTGGATCAAGTCATAATCCCATTCGTCTCCTTTTGGTACTGTCACATGTCTTCTGCAAAGAATACAGTTTAGTCAGCTGCAAACCACTTTCCTTGTACACACCAAATAGAGGGGCCGGGATGAGGGTTCCATGGTCCTCGATTAAAGCCCGTCATTCGGTCAGGGGGCATGGGTGTTTCCGGTTGGGACCGAGAGGGGGGCACCCCTTAGAGCAAGCGATATAAATTTGATCCCATGCTATTCGAGGTTGTAACCTCCCCGTCTTAAAGTTTTTCGTGAGTGTTGTCTCGGGTGATTCCGGGCTGCAGGATGTGAAATGGGTGTGTACTGGTTAGTTGTGTTTCTTCTAAAATACCGTTGACGGAACTGGTCCCTTATGGCTATTGAAACTCGTTCACTTGTGATTTATGAGTACAAACTCTGCAGAGTTAAAACCTTCCGAGTAGCCATGTCTATGGCCTAGCGTCAATCTCCGTGTCAACCTCAGTGACCGTCTCGGATATTCTAAGATAGTGATAAGAATTGTAATCTAGTCAAGGGTCATCCTGGTAGATGAACTAACTAGTTATTTCTGCACTGATTAATCTCTTGAGATGATTTACCATCATACCATAGATTTTATAAGCCCTTTATGTGTTGTCGCTCAGACGTCCGACTGTGGCATTCTCGTTATCTACTTATGAATATAAGCCCTTTATGTGATGTCGCCTAGACGTCCGACTATGGCATGCTCATTATTTATTTTTGGTTATAAGCCCTTTTTGTGATGTCGCTGAGAAGTCCGACCGTGGCATGTTTTTATTCATTCTTCCTTACGAGGCGTTGCTCAGACACTCAATTGGTATTCTTTTATTTTCCTTGGAATTTCGGGAGGACTACCGCCCGACTTCCCTTTTTATTTTGTAGCGGAAATTTATTCTTTGAGTACATATTGCTAGTCTGCTCATATGCATCATGTTTGCATTTGTTATATCTTATGTCCGAGCTATCTTGCGAGTACATTCAAAGTACTCACCTGGCTTGATGATTTGGCCAGATGTTGACGAAGGCGGTCTCATGGATGAAAAGTTCGATAGCGAGTCCGACGCCTAGTGGAGTCCCAGTGAGTCTCTTGCGATCCTGGAGTTGATCACTGTATTATAACCGCTTCCGCCACCACTAAATAAATTCATCGGGTCTCACTCCGACACTCGATGAGCTGTAAGATATTGGAGTCGTGTCACCCACTACACTGTGACATATCCACCACCACTTTTATTACGAGTCAGTAGTTATGCCACCCTACCCTTGTGTCATATCCGCCCTTATGTATAATATCGGTGTGCTTGTAATAAATTATTGAGCAACCTCAGCTCAACCTGGTATATTATTCAGTACTCTGGAATTCTGTATCAAGGATGTATCTACCAGTGGGAAGGAATCTTGTACACTGGTCCGATAAAAAGGTCGGTTTCTTAGTAAATATTTTACTGGAAATCCGGTCCTGACAGTGGCAAACTTGACATAATCCTCAGGTCTCACGTTACTACATTCAAAGTGCTTTTTGATGTCTATGATCCAGTCTTCAGCATCTAGCGGATCCACACAGTAACTGAACGACTTCGGTTGGTTTGCCAGGAATTGGTTGAGGGTTGCAAAGTGAGGTTGATAGAACAGATTACCTTGGCCTTGGTTCCCATGACCACCTTCATTTGCTTGGTTGGTTTGAAAGTTCTGCATCATTTGCATAAGCATCTGGGTGTTCTGGTTGGTCGCTTTTATAATTGCTCTCCATGCCTCAGACGAAGGAGGAGGGGAAGGAGGACGTTCAGGAACACGCTCTTCTTCACCCTCTGGGTTAGCGTTGGGAACCTTCTTAGGAGCCATCCTGAATGAGATGACAACTATTAGCCATTGATTGAAAATATATAAGCTGAATCAACGGCTAGAAATTGCAACATAAGTCTTCACAAGAACATTCGAACAAAATAAACGAATGTAATCCACAGTTTAATGGTACAACAATCTTCTCAAGAAGCCACTTGGGAGAACAAAAGGTAAATAAAAACAACAAGGAGCAGATAGAACAAATACAAGATAGAAGCTTCGTTCCACATGTTCGTGCTGAAAGCTCATGGAACGTGTTACAAAAGGGTTTTGCAATCCCCGGATCAGCATAGCCAAGGACCCTTTAAGATGCAACTCCCAATTGGAACAACGGCCATAAAACCTCTTCACTCGATGTTGAACCCCGAACTCCATATCATGCACTCATTGGAAGAATGCCTACGAGCTACTAGAAGAACCCACCTATTAATTCCCGAAGGTTTCCGGTTATGCAATCGGGTGTTGGGGATATAGGGGAAGACCCGCGCACTGAACTCTAATCCTACATCCAGCTGTATCCATCCTTCAACACATAACCAGTCATCCTCGGAAACAATTTACCTCGGACCTTCGAAACGCATATGCTATACAAGCTATGGTGATACTCCCGAACTACCTCCCCAGTGCTGGGTGACGTCTGGGTTATCTCACCACTAACCGCTTAGAAGAGTTTTCGATGTCGACCATCTTAAGTATTCTAGAACCGCTGCGATACATTTGTGACGACAACACCTCAGAGCTCAACTCCCCGGGACACTGCCACAACCCCTAAATGACAGGAGGCATCGAGAACAATGTTCTCGTCACAAAAGATATCGGAAAAATCCAAACAATACTCGCGTGATCCTAAAAACAATTTAGTGAATTTTTGAGAGTAGAAGAGAGAGAACAACGTCAGGAGTCCTCACCAGAGCGATGAAGGGGTGAGGAGTAAAAAGTAATCCTACTCTCCAATATATATATATACAGCCGGTCTATTCTCATAACATTATGAGAATAATATTCTCATAACACTCCGAACTGCATTGCAAAATTGCATTGGAAAGCTATGCACACTGCTTCCTTCTTCTGCTGCGAACCACATAGAGGTGCAGCAGGAAACATTTATTTAGCAGCGTTTCTGGCTAGTTTGACTGATTTCTACTGGTTTATTCTTGCGTGCGCTGATTTAATATGTGGTTAAGCACTGAATTCTGCGAGAAAACGACGGAAATCCTTGGATTTGGCGGATCTGCGTCCGTTCTTCCGCTTTTCTCTATTCTCTGTTCTCTGTTCTTCCCCCGTGCGGATCGAAATTGTTGCGTTTTGTATGTAATATTCTGTTGTTTTCGGCAATTACGGACTGCTTTTGATCTATCCGTATGAATTGGAGCGGATTAAGTTGTTAATTTGGAAGAATTTTAAGTTTTGTGTCCATGTTTTTTTGCGGCGCGACTGGCTCTGGTCGTTTCTCAAAGATGTTTTTTGAGGTTTTTTGCATTATATAGTTGTTAGAACTGCATTGCAGGCTGTGTTTTTCGTATGTGAATCGCGGTCTAGAGCGGTGGACTGCAGTAATATGCAAGTGCGTTGAATTTTTGTAGTGCGGCGAACTGCATTTAATATGCAATGCGAGCCTGTATGAACTGCATTACAGCCACGGGGGTGTCGGGGGGACTAGTTTGTTAAGTTTTTTTTGCTTTGGTCAATCGCGGTGGACTGCTTTTTTGCGTTGCTTCTAGTGTATTTTCTTTACGAGAATTCTGAGTATAAGTGAACTGCTTTTTTATATATAGTTTTTCATGTGCAGCAGCAGTTGAAGAACATGCATTCTGGAAACCCCCACCGAGCTTTGCCTTTTGTTAACCCACATACAGAACTAGAGTTTTTTTAATAAAAGAGGACTGCATCAACCTTCTTAACAGGAGCAGTTTTGTGAAAGAATCCTCTACGTGAACTGCTCTGATTGTTTTGTTTTTTATGTGTATCCTAGCTACAGCAGCAGTTTTGAAGCAATATACATACTGAAAACAGACTATTGAGAACTGCATATATTTGATAGATAGAAACAACGGTTCTGCGGTCATAATTAACATAGTACATCATCAAGCAAACTAACGCAACATAAGCAAACATTGTCCCAAAGCAAACTAGAACGAAAGCAAACTAATCTACATACGCAGAGGGAAACTAAATCGAGCACTTGCGACAGGAATCCTTGGCTTTTCAGCATCTGTCCTGCTTCACTAGTTCCACCCGTTGGAGTTGGAGGTGGAAGTTGATGCCCCCTTGCCCAACGGCTTCCAGGATGACCTCGGGCGCTTCCTGGTCTTCTCTGTTTTAGCGTGCGCGAGGCCTTTCTTCATGGTGCTGATTCGGTTCCATATCTCGAACGCAGCGTAGGCGTCCTTGGCAGCATACTCGACGTGCTTGGTGCTGAGAATGGAAGTCCACAGGCTGTGGTCGTGGTCTGTCATCTTCATCTTCATGTCCGCGTACTCGTCGTCGATGATGGCAGCAGCTACATCGCCAAGCGAGTCCAGTGGCTTCGTTCCATCAGGCACCCTCCAGTTCGTCTGGATGTCGACGAAGTTGGGGATGTGGAGGTTGCAGGCTGCGAGCTTCTGCTTGTCCTGCTCGATGGCGAAGCCAGCGAACTCGAACCTAAGGAAAGTGAACCGCAAGTTATACCTTTCGGAACTGCATACATGGGCATATAGAACTGCAACGCATACTCGGCAGAGAGAATTGCTTACCTTGGGTCGCCGAGGAACCTGTCGAAGGGGATGCATCTCTTGCCCAATGTACCACATACCTGGAAAAGAAGCACTGGGTGGTACTTGCCGATGGATACTTGAACCAGGGCTGCCCTCTCGTGGTCGGGTGTGTACTCCACGTTGATGCAGACGATCTTCTGGCGGCGCCGCTGGAGAACTGTCTTGAACTCTTCGATGTACGTCGCCATGGCGGTGACATCGGTGGTGTAGATCACCTTCAGCTTCGTGTTCCCGTGCGCATGCACGGCGTCGTAGGTCCTGCTGAACCCCATTGCTGCAAAGAGGAGGAAGAGGTGGAGGAAGGGGAAGCGTCGTGTGTTTTGCGCGGACGGTCTGGTCGATGGAGCACGGGATTTAAATGGGAGCGGCAGCAACTTCTGTCGAGGCCACGATCTCGTCTCCCAACCGTGTTGGCAATCGTGGGTTCATGATGATCGTTTCAGTTCGTGCGGCGTGCAACCGTCGGGATAGAGGAGGGGTGGGGGGCGCGGGCGCTTCGGGCGATAGTGGGCGCATTTATTTTAGGGCAGGCGAACCGAATCGTCAGCCGTAAGCGAACTGCATTGCTTCAGAAGCGGAATCGTCCGTCGTAAGCGAACTGCAACGCTTCAGAAGCCGAGGCGGTTTTCCGTAAGCGAACTGCATCGTGTTACAACACCGAGACGTTTTTTTATTTTTTGTCTATGACCTGTGGGCCTGTCGGACGGGCTTTTATTCATTAAGTCTCTCTTGCAGCCCCCTTGCCCGCCTCCACTTCCCTCTCCCCCGTGCCCGCACAGAAATCCCCCCTGCCCTCGTGCTCCCGTGGTGGAGAGCGACGACGCCCGCAGTCGCCGCCGTCCGTAGGGGCTCACTCATGGTGGAGGGCGACGACGCCCGCAGCCGCCGCCGTCCGTAGGGCGCTTCGTCCGCCGTTGCCGTCCGCACCCGCCTTGTCCGGCCGTCACTTCGTCCCACGGTAAGCCCCAAATCGCCCCTAATCCGGTCCAGATCTTGTGTTAGGGTTATTTTTCGTGCCAGCATTCTCTTCTTAAGGTTGTTTTTGTATGCTTGAAATTGCAACTCCCTATGGACTGAAAGTTTTTCTCTGCCTGAATTTGGTGTTTGTTGTCTAGGTTTAGGTTTTAGTTATCATCCCTTGCTGATTGGAGGCACAGTATGGCTTCTTCCTCACCAATTGACGCGTCACCGGTTAGAACGGCTTCTCCATCTGGTAACTACATTAAACT
Organism: Secale cereale; assembly: GCA_902687465.1. NCBI lineage: Eukaryota > Viridiplantae > Streptophyta > Magnoliopsida > Poales > Poaceae > Secale > Secale cereale. The sequence continues at coordinate 346,494,899 of LR738709.1, read as the reverse complement.
GAACTTCAGTTTTCATCCAGGGTCAATTTACTTCTTTTTTGTTGAACGAAATAGTGCACTGCATCTTAGATTCCTTTTTAGTAAGGCCTTTTTTTAAGACACGCGTGGCAAACTGATATGAACTACGTCAAGTTAGTTGTTTTTTTACTTTTTTTGGACATTAAGTTAGTTGTTATGTTTTTTTGTTAAACATTAATTGCTAAAAGAGCACTGCATTTTGGACACTATTTTGTATTTTTTTTGCCTGTCCACTATGCGGTTTTGCGAAATCGATATGAGCTGCATTAAGTTTTAGTTTTTGCCTCTCACAAAACTGCATGAATTTGTTTTGTTTTGCATATCTAAGCGCACTTCTTTTTTTTATATGCGGTCAATTGGTCACTTGAACGAATTAGTGCACTGCATCATATAACCCTGTGCCAATTTGCACTTTTCCAGACACGCGTGAATATGATATTCAAGCAACATGAACTGCATTTTCTAGGTTTACTGTTATGTTTTTAATTGTTAAACATAAACTGCTGGAAAAGTGCACTGCATTTCTACATTTTTTTGTTTTTTCCAAGGTGATATGAGCTGCATTAAGTTTAGGTCTTTATCTCACACACACATCTTTTTCTTATGTTTTTTCTCACCCATAGTTTTATCTCCTGGTGGGTTAGGGGGTGGTGGCGTTAACTATTTTATTACACGTTATTTCACAGCCGATGTTGTCGGTGGCGGTACGTCTGATCAGGTCAACATTCCACCTGAGTTGAGTGAAACCCAGTCGCAATCTGTTGATGGCACAGAGCCAGTTACACAGGATTGGATGGTCCCTGATCAGATTGCAGCCGATGTTGAGAGGAGAAGGCAGAAAGCTATTGCGCTCGGTAATACTTTCGTGAAGGCTCATAGGGCGAAGCAAGTAAAGTTAGGGGAGGGTAAGGAGATAGGAAGGAGGATTGCAGATTCAAAGAAGTCTGCTAAATTTGCCCCCGCAAAGAATCCTGTGAAGAGGAAACTCAACACTGTCGCAGAGCAAGGTTTAAGTTCTCCACGCTGGAGCCCGCGTGTTGATTACTCAAAGAGTCCTAATTACGCTGAGGTTGATGTGGGTGGGATTCAAGGAAAGCGAAGACGCGCGGACGATCACTCTGGTTTTGATTCTGAGCGTCGATCTAAGCTTGCGCGGGAAAATGCAGCTGAAGAAGCTCTGGACAGTGATTCTGATGAGGAGGATGTTGATGTTAGTAAGGTATACGCTGTTTATCTACTTTTTCTTCTGTTTTTTTTAAGTTGTTTTTTGCATGAGTTTTGCTGAGGTGAACTGCATTTTTTATTCTTTTGTTTTTTTGTAGGCTGCTAAGAGTACGAAGAGGAAGAGGTCTGAAGACGATGCTGCGCATGAATGGCGTTTCAACAAGACTGTTCGGCTGTCCATTCCAAATGTAATCAAAGCTGTCGCTTTGCTGGGTGAGGTGCACAGAACTTTGGTGCGGCAAGCAGGTTTTGGCATTGTCTTTGACCTGAAATTAGAGAAGAATGTTTCTCGTGTTTTGATGTGCAAGCTGATGGGAAAGATCGAACCCGACACGATGAGACTGGACTGTGGGCCAAACAAGGTTCTGGAAATCAATCGTGAGGCTGTCCATCACATTTTTGACTTCCCTATGGGTTCTCACACTGCTCCCAGGCCTGCTGCCAGCGGCCATGATGATTCGCTGACTAACCTGAAGGATGAACTCGGGTTCAACCGTTCTTGGAGCATAGATGCGGAGGACCTACTTACCTTACTTCGCACGCTGGCTGCAGACCCTGCGAAGGTTGATAAGACTGTGAAGGTTTTTTTCTCATTGTCTTGCAGTGCTTGCTTTGTCCTAGCCCCGCAACTCGGTTGTCCAGGGTAGCTGCTATGGTTGAAAACTTGGATATTGCATCTATGGCTAGCATGGATTTTTGTCAGCTTGTTGTCGACGAGCTGCAGGCCGCTGTGTACAAGTGGAATTCTACAGGGAGCAAGCAGAACTGCGCTGAGGGTTGCACCATCGTCCCCCTGTTCATGTACCTGGATTACTTGAACCTTCGAAAAGTATCGGTGATGGATAAACGCACTCCGCACGCCGCAATACTGTCCCATGTGCAGTTGAAGAAGATTCACAACGTCGACATCGTTGTCAGGGGAAAGATACACCTGGACTCTTACAAGTTTGGCAAGCTACCGATGAGTGCATAGCCATCCTTTGTTTTTGTTTTTATTTCTTTTTTTTCGCTCATGCTAAAATGTGAACCTCTTATGTACTTTTCTTTGTGAACTGCATCTCTTTTTTTTGTTAATTTTTTCAGTGGAAGGCAGAAGCGGACATTGTGTATAAGCGGACTGCAGTTGCGGAAGCCCCTGAAATGTTTTGTGAGCCTCTTGCTAGGGCGGCTCCAATTCGACGGGGCCGTGGTTTTGCTAGGGCGGCTGCTGGAGGTTTTTCTGGACAGGCTTCTGGTGATCGCAATAGATTTGTGCAGGTCGATGAGCTTCTCGATAGGGTCATCAATATAACTAGTGATTTCCCAACATCCGATTCCAGGATGAGGAATATTGCCGGTTTGTTTCCTGAAGGCAAAGGCCCTTCTGAAGCAGAAATCGAGGCCGCTCATAACTTTGACCGTGGGCAGCTTGAATTCCTTAAGCAGGCTGTAACGAATATGAGATCTTCATTCGTTCAGTTTAAGCAGTCTCAGGATGACAGGTGTGCTTCGTATGAGCAGGAAGTTGATGCAATCGTGAAGGAAATGAACAGGCATGAAGATGTTGTCCGGCCTTCTCTGCCCGACCCCGCAGATGTGGATGTATGTCTTTTTTCCACATGTGAACAGTTTTTTTACCCATATTTTGTTATCTATTTTTTCTGTGCGTTTGTTGCATTGACTATTTGTTTTTTCTATCGTTTTGTTCTTTTCCCAGTGTGTCGGAGAATCTTCCAAGGCTAACGCTGGTCGTGTTGATGAGCACCAGGACCACGGCGGTGTTGATTCTGATTACTTGTTTGACAGGCCATTATCCCCCGTTGACGAAGCTGCCAAAGACAATCCTATTGACGAAGTGGTCATCGACAAGGTTTGATTTCTTCCTATTATTTTTTTTTGTTACAGTGAACTTCATTGTTTGATTTTTTTTGTAGTGTCCAAAACAAACAATCATATTTTTTTTGCACCAGCAGTGGCAGCGAACTGCATTTTTTAACTTTTTCTTTGTATTTTTTGTCCATCAGAAGTGGTAGTGCACTGCAGTTGTTGTTTAGAGAAGAAGCATCATCTTTTTTTTAGTAGTGAACTGCATGATCTGGTGTTGGTTTTTTAGTTGTAGAACTGCAGATTTGGATAATAGTTTCATTTATGTTTTAATGTTTTTTAGGTTGCCGAATCAAATGTGGAGATACATGGGAAGGAGGCAGATGTTGACGACGCTGGCAAGGAAGAGGAGGCTGACAAGTGTAAAGAGATGGAAGGCGACGACGCTCCCCTGGTGAGTATAGAGAATTTTTGCATTTTTGTGTTTTATTTTTTATTTTTCGTGGTAGCTTCATGGTCCATTTTTATTAGTGAACTGCATTCTAGCTTTTTTGTGTAATGTGTTTTATTTTGTTAACTCATCAGAACTGCGGATTAAATGTTGAAATCCAAGCGGAGCGCAACATTGGGGATGATAATGTGGAAGGGAGAGGAGGGGAGGAGCCTGATGCGGAGGTAGATAAGGCAGAAGGTAGAGAAGGAGGGGAGTGTCCTGTTGAGGCTGATAAGGCACAAGAGAGAGAAGGAAGGGAGGACATCATGGATTGTGATAAGGATGAAGAGAAAGAAGGAGCTCCTGGTGTTACAGTTGAAGTTGCAGAAGAGACAGAAGGAACTCGTAGAGTCTGATTTGACGATGCCGGGACATCCGCTGGCATTGATGCTGTTGTTGGGCCTACTGTTTTGTTGGTTGGCGACGAGGTGCCTGAGAAATTTTGTGTGGTCCCTCACGCCCCCGAGCAATCTGTCGGCAATCTGGCTTTCCTAGCCGATACAACCAAAGTCCCAGCGGAGACAGTTTCGATTGATTCTGAAGAGGAACAACCAAGACTCTCTCAGGACATGAGTAATCAAGCGCAGCTTGACGATGATATTACCGGGCTGGAGCACTTGACGCTCAGCGAAGATGTATATGAGCAGCCGCAGGAAGTTTATTCTGAAACCAAAGGTAAGCGAACTGCATTATTTTTTGTTCTTTTTCCCGGAGGCGAAATGGACCGTGTGTGTGTTTATAATCTGATATCGTCCCCACCCTGTATGCAGATGAGGAATTACCTGTTGTTACTCCTTCAAGGATTGATCCAGCACTTATGAGGAGATACAATGAGTTGTATGACGCTGTTACGAGGGCTAGGAGGGACAAGAAAAAGCAGTATGACATTTTCTTTCTTACGCCCCGGTTAATTAATATGTTATTTTTTTAGGGACGCTCCCATCTTATCAATTTTTGCTTTGCTTTTTTCTTCTTGTATGAAGGCATCTAGTTGCGTTCAAGGGAGAGTTTGGTGATATTACTATCGGCCATGTCGGCGAGTCTTTTTGGTCGTATGGAACGCTGAGCACGCACCTCGCAAACATTGGCGTGTCTATGCTAGCTGAAAGGTTCAAAGGATCTCAAACTATGATTGTCCCGTACAACCTATGCGTAAGCATTTTCATTAATTTATATTTTATCCCCCTCGTCCAATTTTTATTTGTGCTATAACCATTTTTCATTAACTCTTTTGTTTTGTCTTTTTTGCAGAATTCCATTTGGAACGGCGGTGCCACAAATAGGGCTTTGAAAAAGATGTTTTCTTCAAGCGCAGAGGAACGTGTGGATAAGAAAAACTTGGTAATGCATCTTGACCATTTTTCGCCATCTTGAAAATAAGTTTTCTGTTTTTTCTATTTTTTCTCATCTGTTTTGTTTTATTTCTTTTTTATTTCAGATTATGTTTGCAACATTTGACCCTCCTCCCGCAACAGTGAAGGACGCGATAGGCCACTACTGCTTGGTCACTTCGAACCTACGAGAGAAGCGTTTTGAGCTCCTGGACTCATTGAACGAAGGAGACAGCGCTGCTGCAAGTGTTGTCTTCAGAAAAATGGTCAGGAACATCAAAAAAGTCTGGAAAGATGGCAGCGCAAGCTGCGACGAGCCGTTGAACCCTCCCTCCCTGGACGGCTATGCGCTGACTCATATTAACGTCCCGCAACAGGGAAACGGGTTTGTACCTGTTCTCCTTTTTTCTTTTTCCTCCTTCATTTTTTATTGTGTAAGTGAGCTGCATTGTTTTTACTAAATTAGAAGCACCTTTTCCCTTGAGCGAACTGCATTACTAATGTGTTATTTGTTGTTCTCCCTCGGTAATCTTTGTGTGTATGGAGCTGCATTGTTTTACTAACATCAGTAGCACTTTTATTACTGAGTGAACTGCATTGTTAATGTGTTTTTTGTTGGTTTTCTTTGCAGGCATGATTGTGGATTTTACATGTTCCAGTCATTGCAGACCTGGGATGGTGAAACGATTGCCAAGTTTGGGAAGGAGCACATTGGCTACATCAGGAAGGCTATGCTCTATAGTTGGCTGACCTCGTCGCATTGCTGTCTGGACCTGACATCACTTTTAATTTTTAAAGAAGGTTATTACATTTTTTTTTCAGTCACACACCTTTTTTATTAAGTGAACTTCATTGGTACAGAGAGGGGAGGTCGACTACTTTTGTTAAGCTTTTTTAGTAGAACCCCATTTGTGTGTTTAAAATGACTTTTCCTTAGGGAACTTGATGATTCTTTTTCACTACTTTTGCTCATTATCCATTTTTTTGTGTAGGCTTTGATGAAGGCGCACACCAAGGTGGTATTTCCTTGTTTGAAACTCAGGTTCATACTCCAACTATTCAGAAAGTTGTCCTTGATGAACCTCCCGTTAAGGTTGTGAAAGAACCTATGCGTAAGATGTTGAGTAGTGGCGCCGGCACTTCGAATGAGAAAGCTCTTGAGAAATCTCCTGTCAATGTCAAGCATGGGAAGAAAGCTGCGAGCCCTCCGAATGCTGAAGATAGCGATGATGATTTTGAGAGGCCACCACCAGTGCCTAGGAGGACCAGGAGCGCAGCTGTGGAACGCCCGACGGACAGCGAGGCACTAATTCTATCAAATAGGAGGCATGTGCAGAAGCCATCAAAGTTTTGATCTCCTGTACAGAAGTTGAATCCTGCGAGATTCAGCCATCTTGTGGAGATGAGGAAAGTCTTGCAACTCATCACGAGCACACAATTAAGGCGGAAATACAGCGAGTCAGTTCTTTTTTCGTTAGTTTTTTATATTTTTTTGATTTTTAATGTGTGTAATGTTCTTTTGTGTGTTTTTGCTTTTGTGCTACTAACCCCCCCCCCACCTTTTGCCGTTTCTTTTGTGCAGGTCCGCGCTTTTCCTGCACAGGAATCCTATCGAACTCTACACCGTTACTATGGACTACGTGTTCTTAACTTTCACCAAAGGTGGTTTTATGGACTCGGAATTGATGGATCATATCATCAGGTTCTGGAAGAATGACGAGAGTATGAATGTGGTTTATCGATCTGGCGAACGCGTTCTGCTGTCCCCTTTGTTTATCACGGTATTTCTCTTTTTTTCTTATTTTTTTTCTGCTCGAGTGAACTACAGTAAATAGTGTATAATAATTTGTTTTTAGAATGTACTGAACTGCATACATTTTTTTTGTGTGTCTTAACCGATGCATCTTAAAACGAAACAAATTATGGTGATAATTTGTGAACTGCATACTGTTTTTTTAGAGAAGCGTGATCCATTTTTTTATTAAGCGTCGGAGCGAACATCTTTTTAAGGTGAACTGCATTAACTTTGTTTTGTGAATTACCCACACGCAGTATGTGCTTCAAATGAATGATCACGCGGATAGAGATGCAGATGGAAATGTTGTGTTGCCTTTTGTCCACGGCAAGTTTAACGTCGAAGATGCAGCACAGCAGTTCAAACTTTATGTCCGTGATGACGAGAACCTTCTTGATTGCAAATTAGTAAGTTATCAGATTTGGTTTTGATCAGCCTTTTTGTATTTATTTTCTTCGCCCAATTTTTTCCAGTAATCCCTTTTCACTGATCGATCCCATAACAAATTTGATGAAACAAAAGCAGATTCCGTTACCACGGTTGAAAGACCAGCATTATTCGCTATACACAATGAATAGGCACCGCGAGACCCTTGACATTCATGACACTAGGAGGTACAGCGGACCGGTTGATCAAACGACGCGGTGGCATAAGTCTGAATACCACAGCGACCGCACTGAATTGGTAAATTTTTTCCTTTTTTCACCTTTCTTGTTTTTTTTTCATGCGTGGGCGTGTTGAACAATTTTTGTTGTGATGTGTATTTTTATTTTTTTTATTTTTTCCACCAGATGATCAGGATGACTGCATTGTTGAAGAGGGTTTATGGAGAAAAAGAGTACAAGAGAAAGGAGTCGGTAGACTGGGTGGATGTTTCAAAGAAAGCTAGCTATATGGGCACCCCTGAGCAGGGCCCCAACGAGTGCGGCTTTTATGTTCTGAAGATGGCTCAGTATTACGACGGCAAAACCTTTGTTGTGAAATTTGCAAAGCGTAGTGTAAGTATCTTCTTTTTAACCCAGCAATACCTCCTCATTCCTTGATATTTTTTTCGTCAGTTTCTTTTTTCGTAGATGATGTTGTATATTTGTTTATTTTATTTTTTTTCTTCATCGCATGAAGCTGTTATTCAGGATTGGAAGGCTGAGTTTTTGTTCCAGATTCTGTTCCACCCAGAAAACATGGTCATTGTCACCGAGTTCCCGGAGGATCTAAGAAATCTCTGCATTTCTCTTGGCTTCTCTCCAAGACTGCATTCGCAGGAGCAGGATGAGGCATAAATGATAGCAGATCTTTTTCTACGTGTGTTGATGTCTTTTTCGCGGGTGCTCCAGAACTTTATGTAAACAGCAATGTATGGTTGCTGTGTGTAGTTCTCGATGTGCAAAGCTGTAAACACCATGCTGTGTGCTTTTGTATATATCGGTCTAGTTAGTTTTTGTGTGTTTTTTTTGGTGGCAGATGGTGACAATGTCAAATATGTGCATAATGGAGCTTTCAGCCAACTCCCCCTTGTGAGTTGTAACATGTTCGCAGCGCACTGCATTATCTCATATGATTAGCAGCCAAGTTTTTTTTAAATATATGCATCCGCACTGCATCTCACCTTATCACACGGGACTGCAAAGACGAATTCAACGTGTTTGTCGTCGAGTTTCAAAATTCATCCGCACTGCAGCCAAGTTTTTATTTTCACATTTTTTTTGCACTAAGCGCACTGCACTGTGTACTCAAAGCGTACTGCAGTGCAAGCTTTAAACGCACCATGCACGCACTACAGTGTACGCGAATCCTAGTCTGACTCTACATTTTTTGTCTTCTAACTGCATTCTGTATTGATTCATGGTCATGTCAGGTTCTATACGACGAAGAGAACTGCATTCTCCAAATGACATTCCGATCTCAGAGTTCTTATACAGAAGAGAACCGCGTTCTGAGATCTTATTTTCTTTTTCGTATAGAAGAGAACTGCATTTTATCAAACATATTACAAGTTAATATGTTTTTTTAAATGTAAAACTGCATATGTGTTGATCTACGTCCTTTTCCTGGTGCTTCTTCTCAGATTGTGCACTGCAGTTCGCATCCACGACGAATGCGATGTAGTAGTCAACCTTGCAGTTCGCTTCCCCCTGTCATGCATGACTGAGGCAGGATGCTTCAGCGGCGGATCCCCCAGGTGGTCTTGGTGCGAAGGTGAGGTGCGCCGTCGCTTCCTAAACGCCGCCGCGGAAATACCGTCGCCGCCGGACTGCATTGCCGGCCGTTTGGCTTGCTCTCCGTGGTGCTTGGCGCGGAAGAAGGCGGGGATGGGTGCGGGGTGGCCGCCGGCCGCCGGGGCGGTGGCGTGGAAGAAGGCGGGGAAGGGTGGGTGTCGCCGCCGGCCGCCGGGGAGTTGGCGCGCTAGGAGGCGGGGAGGGGTGGGGGAGGAGGCCCGCTGCCGGGGCGCTCCCGCGCTAGGAGGCAGGGAGCGGTCGGGGAGGACGCTGGCGTCGGGGGCGCTCCCGCGCTAGAAGGCGGGGAGGGGTCGGGGAGGACGCTGGCGTTGGGGGGCGCACCCGCGCTAGAAGCTCTGTAGGGGTGGGGGAGGGTTGTTAGGAGAATAAGGTCTTAAGGGGTGTTATGAGAATAGACCCACCTTATATATGTATATATATATATATATAGGACTCAAAACATTTTTATGTGTGTGCCTAGACTCAACCGTCAACGATTCGATCAATCAGGGGGGCTCCTAGGTCGGAGAAGGCTCTGAATACCAACTTGTAATGCCCAGTATGTGACTATGTCCCCCACGTGTCGAGGCATGACTTAAGGACATAATCACATACTAGAATGATCTCAAGTATGGTATCTTTGCACGAATCATGTAAAAGAGGGGATGAAAAAGTAAAAGACTTGTTGGCTTACACTTGCCACGTCACACAATGTAATACATTAACATACATCATCCAAATAACATCAGAGTCCGACTACAGACGAAGATCCAAATGAAAGATACCATAAATAAAGCAACACAAGGTCCCGATCATCCTAGTAAGAGCCCTACTGATCCTCGGGATAAGACACGTAGTATCGTCCACATTCTTCATCGAACTCCCAATACAACTCTGAACCACCACCTATGTAGTTCTCATCGGTACCTGCATCTGGTGTTGTGTAGAAACTTTGAGCCACGGAGGACTCAGCAATCCCTTTCCCGGGTAGCAATACTATCAAAGCCTTGGGTGTGGAATAGGCTTAAAACAAGGTTGCAGCAGCACTAGCACTCACTTACTGGTTTAGAGCGAGGAGAGAGAACAAGTGCCAACGATTGACAAAGTGATCACGAAGCAATCCTAACTACTCACGATCAAACATAACCCCACCGTGTTCACTTCCCGAACCCGTTCAGAAAGAGACCGTCACGGTTACTCACGCAGGTAGTGTATCATGGTGTCAAGTTATCTACAACCAGATATTAACAAATTCCCATCTGCCACATAACCGCGGGCACAACTTTCGAAAGATCAAACCCTGTAGGGGTGTCCCAACTTAGCCCATCACAAGCTCGCGATATGCGGAGTTGCAACTCCAAGGTGGGAAGACCCGAGTATTCTCGGAATCCCGTGCTCAAGATATTCCGACAAAGGTAAAACTAATCCAGCAAGACCTCCCAGCGTGCCGACAACCTGATAGTAGCCGCGCGTATCTAGTCTCAGGCGACGACCGGATGAGCAGTACATACAGCAACCGAAGATCCCAACAAACTGGGTGGCACCGCAAGTGGCTCTAGTTTGGACCAACACTCATGAGGAGCACTGGACCGGGGGTTGTTAATCAAGTCCTCGGGATAGCTAGTCCCTATGAAAGTTTTAGTTATTAGGCAAATGGAAAACCAAGGTTGGGCCTTGCTGGAAAAGCTTTAGCGCTAAGCGGGTTATCGAGGGGGGCCCATAAACCCCAACTGTGCTAGGGACACAAAATCAAGGAACATAACACCGGTTTAACGGTTCCTAGGGTGGCATGAGTGGAACAAAACACCAAGCAAGAGGCTTAGCCTTCCACCCATTACCAATATATAGATGATTTAGTTTAACAGTTTATATATTGTGATATCCCAACAATAACTTCATCACGAAGCAGAAACTTCAAATCGTCACCTTCAACTAACAACGCTATAAGAGGGGTTGAGCGATGCTTACGTAGCCAAACAACGGTTTGCTAGGTGGGTGCTTAGAGAGTTTCATGGCAACAATAGGAGAGCTGAGAAACAGACATAGGCATCGAGGAAATATCTAAAAGAGCGAGAAATCTAGCATAGGCAAAGATAGTAGTGATATCTGGGTAAGGACATCTTGCCTGTTGATTCCACTGAGGCATCGTAACCTTGCTCCTCCAACTCAGCCTCGGCGGTAACCTCAAAATCCGAATCGGCTCCCGGCTCTACCCAACACAAGAACACAACACGGCACAATATCAAACACAGTGCAATGCACAATCAACAAGATGCAAGTATGATGCGCGTAAGATGTGGATGCTCGTGAGCCTAAGGAGAAGATGATGGAAAATGACTCATCTTGGAAAACCAAGCAAGCCACGGGATAGAGGGGAGGATTTCGGTTGAAATCGATATAAAGATCACCGGAAATGGATGCACGCTTTGCATATGACAAGCAAAACAATATTCACACAAAACTGCAGTTTACAGCAACATGGCATCTTGCCACGAAGATTAAGTCAAGAAGATGATTTCTAACATGCCTAAAACTGGTACTAGCACATAGGGCACGACGAGACTAACATTTCGACATATCATACGCGCGAAACGGAGCTACGAGCACGAAGTAATCACATGGCAAAGGAGGCAACACAATTAACGGATCTGAGGACTTAGTGAAAAAAATCACCTCCGCGAAATTCAACGCGGGATGGGACAGAGCGGGACGGAGGGATTCGAGAATAGAGAAGGGGGTGTTTGCTTCGTGGGATTGGTGGATCTGGTCCACCTGACCAGATCTACCAGATCGGGACGGCGGCGAGGCGCCGGCATGGAGCGGAGACGGCGATGTTTGGGGCCGGCCGGGGCGGCGGCGATGGCCGGCGGCGGAGGGTGCGGAGGCGGCGAGGCGACGGGATGGCGACGGTGACGTGCCGGCGGGCGGCAGCGATGAGGTGCTGGCGCGCGGCGGCGGCGCGGCCCGCGACCGGCGGCGGCGCGGCCGAGGCGGAGGAACAAGGCGGCGGGAGGCGAGACGTGCGGCGGCGGCGACCCGGGCCGCGGGGGCCGGGGACAGGCCCGGCGGGCCCGTGCGGTGGGAAGCGGTGCCGGTGGCTGGGCTGCCACGTGGTGGCCTGGAAGTGGCCGCAGGGGCGGCGGCGGACACGTCCGGCGTGCGGAGGAGCTGCGGGGCACGGGGAAAAAGAAAAAAATAGGAAGGACTAGGGTTTCGTCCGAAAATGGAGGGGATGGGGCCTTTTTATAGGCATAGGGAGCTAGGAAGGTCCAAATGGGGTGCGGTTTTCGCCCACACGATCACGGTCCGACGACCGAGAGGATGGGAGTGGTTGTGCTGGGTTAGTGGGCTGTTGTAGAGGGGGTCTTGGGCCAAAAAATAGCAGCTTTTAGCCCACTAGGTTAACCGTTGGAGTATCAAAGGACCTCCAAACGCGATGAAACTTGACAGGCGGCCTACACATACCAAAACAACAACGCACGACAAGTCTCGCCTCATTTCGAGAACGTTACACAGCCACATACGAAAGAAGGACTCGGAGGTGCCACGGGCACGTGTGTGAGTGTCGGAACTCGAAACAGACAACGGGAAGAAACGAGTGTGACCAGGTGCAAGTGAAAACACGAATGCAATGCAATGCACATGACAAAATGACATGGATGAAATGCACACACGCACGCGACAAAACGAAGAAACCCGAAATGAAAGAAGAGCCCAGAATGGAATTGATGAAGTCAACGTTTCATATATTGCCATAAATGGAAGGTATCACATATGGGGTGTTATAGTGGGGAAAAACAAAGACAACTTGGGATGAATTAAACGGACACCATTGAGAAAAACCACGACTTGGTCTTGCACATATTAAAAGGATTGGGTTAACTTGAAGAGAAGCACGCCGGTTGAATAGAATTTACATAACAAACTCGATGATTAAGAAGGACTAGCACTCCCATAGAGATATTAGAACACCAATTAGGAAAGGTATGGAATCAACACTTGACATCGAAGCAACTCGCATACCATAATCAAAACAAAACAAAGGATATGTATGTTGCAACATAATCTTCACAATATCATTCGAACAGAGAATTGAACGAATGAATTCCATAGCTTAATGGTACATAAACTTGTCGGGAAGCCACTTGGGAGAACAAAATGATAGAATAAAACAACAAGGTAACAGATGGAACAAATATATAATAGAGGTTTCGTTCCACATGTTCGTGCTGAGGCCCCATGGCACGTGTTACAAAGGGCCTCGCAATCCCCGAGTCAGCATAGCCAAGGACTCTTTAAGATGCAACCCCCAGTGTAACAACGACCATGATAACCTCTCCACTAGATGTTGAACCCCAACCTCATATCATGCACCCGTTGGAAGATTACCTAAGAGCTACATGAATTCCCACCTATTAATTTCTGAAGCTTTCCTGTTATGCAATCTGGTATTGGGGATACAGGGGAAGAACAATATCACACCTAACTAGCAATACCTACATCCAGTTGTATCCATCCGTGAACACATAACCAAGCACCTTCGGAAACCCTTTACCTCGGACCTTCAAAATGCATCCGCTATACTAGCTGTGGCAATACTCCCAAACTATCCCCCAGTACTGGGTGACGTCGGGGTTATCTCACCACCAGACACGCATAGAAGAGTTTTCAATGTCGGCCGCCTCTGGTATTCTAGAACTATAAAGATACACAATGGAACGACAATATCTCAGAGCTCAACTCCCCAGGACTCGGCCTAAACAGACGGGAGGCACCAAGATAGAATTCTCGTCATAATGATATCAGAATGATCCAAACAATACCCACGTGACCCTAAATTTTTTTTGGTGAAAATTGAGGATAGTGATGTTAAAACAACGTCAGGAATCCTCGCCAGAGCGACGAAGGGGTAATGATTAATAAGAAATCCTACTCTCTGATATATATATAGGACTCAAAACATTTTTGTGTGTGTGCCTAGACTCAACATCGGCAGCGGTTCGAGCAATCAGGGGGCTCCTAGGCCGGAAAAGGCTCTGAATACCAACTTCTAATGCCCATGATGCGACTATAGCTCCTATGTGTCGAGGCATGAGTTAGAGGCATAATCACATTCTGGAATGATCGCAAGTGTGGTATCTTTGCACAACTCATGTAATGAACAGGGATAAAAGAGATAAAATAGTTGGCTTATACTCGCCATGTCACACAATTAATTCAACATTCATACATTATTCCAAATAACACAGGGTCCGGCTACGGACGAAATCAAATGAGAAAAGATACCACAACTCCGGATCACCCCTAGTAGGAACCACTGTTGATCGTTGGGATACGTCACATACATACGACCACACTCTTCATCGAACTCCTAGTGAAGTTCTTGTCCATCTACTGCGCCGTACTCAGTTTTACCTTCATCTGGTGTGTGTTGTAATCTGTGAGTCACAAGGACTCAGCAATCCCATTCCTGGGTATCAAAACTATCAAAGCCTTTTAGGTGCGGATAGGTAATAAAGTGGTTGCAGCAAGCACTAAGCAACTAGCTTACGAAGTCAGAGCGAGATGAGGATATGTGCCAACGGTCGCCAAAGATGATCAATAAGTGATCCTAGCTACTCACGTTCATGCATAACCCCACTGTGTTCACTTTCCTAAACGCCTTCGAAAAGAGACCTTCACGGTTACTCACACAGGTAGTGTATTCTTAAGGATATGGTGTCAAGTTATCTACAACCGGATATTAACAAATTCCCATGTGCCACATAACCGCGGGCACGACTTTCAAAAGATCATAACCCTGCAGGGGTGTCCCTACTTAGCCCATCACAAGCTCACGATCCGCGGATTCACAACTCCATGTTGGGAAGACCCGAGTATTCTCGAAATCCCGTGCTCAAGGTATTTCGACAAAGGTAAAACTAATCCAGCAAGACCTTCCGGCGTGCCGACACCTTGATAGTAGCCGCGCGTATCTCGTCTCAAGCCACGACCGTATGGGACATCCTATAGGTATATACCAGCCCTCGGGTTTCCCCAAGGTGGCCCCGCAGTCTGCCCAGTTTGGACCAACACTCATGAGGAGCACTGGGCCGGGTTGTTGATTAAGAACTCAGGTTAATTACTCCCTATGCAAGTTTTAGTTGTTAGGTAAATGTAGTACCAAAGTTGGGTCTTGCTGGAAAAGCTTTAAGCAATGCGAATAATCAAGGGGGGCCCATAAACCCCAACCATGTTAGGAACGCAGAAACAAGGAACATAACACTGGTTTATCGGGTCCTACGGTGGCATGAATGGAACAAAACACCAAGCAGAAGGCCAAGCCTTCCACCCATTACCAATATATATGGGCATTAATTAATTAAGATATATATTGTGTTATCCCAACAAAACAACTCCAAACATGGAGTAATCTTCCAACTTCACCTGCAACTAACAACGCTATAAGAGGGGCTGAGCAAAAGCGTACTTAGCCAATCAACGGTTTGCTAGGAAGGCGGTTATAGTGTTTCATGGCAACATAGGAGGCTGACAAGACAAGAATAGGCATCGAGGCATAAATATAGATCGAGACAACTAGCGAAGCAAAGTTGGAGGTGATATCAGGGAACGGTCATCTTGCCTAGAATCCAGTAGGAAGAAGAACGAGTCCTTCAAGAAGACAAACAGACGAAGTCGAATGAGTCCTCACAACTTCGGAATGAAACCGAAGCTAACGAGAGAAGCAAACTGGAAAGAAGCAAACAACATGGTAAACACACATATCATAACCATGGCATGATGCACAAACAAGTATGATGCATGTCCGGTTTAAATATGCATGGCATTGCAAAGTGCTCAAACAATACTACAAATTAAGTGGAGCCCAATATGCAACGAGTTGCATATTGACGAAACACCACATTCAGTTTATTTAGCTGACTCTCGTTATGAACCCAACAAGTTTAAATGTTTTTTAAACATGGCAAGAGGTGAAGCATAAGTAAACTAGCTATCTAGGCATTTTAAATGAGGCCGAAAATAACAACAACAATTCTGGAAAATCCCCATGTTCATAATTGGTAATTTTAAGCAAACACAATTTAAACATTTTAATGTTGTTATCATGATGCGAATGACACGTTCAAGTTTTTATGCAATTTTTTAACAATGACATGAGCAAGATATGAAGCATTTGTCACCGTGGTGGAAAGAAAGGGGTGCCACGGTTATGAATCCAAAAATGATGCCATGGCAACATATCGGTTCCGGTGACTCGTCGAGATGCCGTCGCAAAAGAAATGGTGGCGTGTGCGAGTCATGCAAGAGATAGGTGGGGTGATCCCGGTAACCTGGTTCCCACGGGCCGGTGGCAAGGTAAACGAGGGGCATCGCAAGCGACGATTCGGGCACGGTGCAACAAGTGGAACATCTCATACAACACAAGCATTCGTTCACGGGGTCATCGGTTCGGCGGTTATACCTTTGAAGCGTGCGTTTTTGGGGCGTTCGAGATCGAAGTGGAAGTAGTCGTTCACGGACGTCGTGGAAGTAGTGGTACACGACGACAATAGTGGTACATGTTTCGTAGATGTTCGGGTCATCGGTAGAGCTACTTGACGCATCGATGAACTTGGCGTATTGGGAGTCCCACATATTCGTACACGAGTCATAGTCGAAGTTGATAAATTCCAGAGCTCTAGGCATCGTGGTACTTGGCGAACTGTCGTGGTACTTGGCGCTATTCCCTGTTCGGTGGTCGTTGAACTTGGCATGCTGAGCCTGCTGGCGGCCTGAGCGAGCGATGCATAGGAGGGCTTGAAGCGAAGCAGAGGCAGCAACATGGAGCTTGATGGCGGGGACTAGAAGCGTGGTTCCGACAGCGCCGGGTACGGTAAAGACGAGTGGATCCTGGCCGGCCGGCACCCGATCTGGCAAACAACAACACAAATGGAGCTCAGGGGTGAAGTAGCTTGGGCGTGGGACGACGGGAGGAGGAGGTGTGACGCGGGGCTGGGCGGCGCTGGTCCGGCGATGGAGTTCCAGAGGCCGACGAAGCTCCTGGTGGCCGCCAGCGAGGCCGAGGCGGCGAGGCGATGCTTGGTGGCGGAGGAGGGCTGGCAGGGGAGGAGGAGCGGCCATGGGCGTGGGCGCATGGCATGGAGGGAGGAGAAGGACGACGGGGATAGGGAGGAGCAGGTGGTGTCCGGTGGCAACGCTGAGCGGCGCTCGAGATGGGGATCGGGCGAGGCGACAGCTTAGTACGAGAGGGAGAGGTCGAGATGGAGTGGGGCCTTCCTGGCGGCACGAGGGGAACGAGAGGGAGCGGGGGTGCAAGAGAGATGAAGGGGTCGGGGTAGGGTTAAAGTGCGGTTGGGCTGCGGGGGAGGGATGGTTCGGCTGGTGGCTAGGAATCCTAGTAGGGCTGCTGGGAGGCCCAACGAGGCTCCTCTCTCTCCCTAATATTAAGAGAGAGGGAAATGAAAAAACAGAGAATCAAAAGAAAATAAAAAGGGGGTTAGGAGTAGAATTTGGGCATGAGGGCAATTTTTTGGACTCCAAAAATGAGGGTGACCCAAGAAAAAAGAAAAATAACATGTGGGTGAAGTTTGAATCAAACTCATTTGATTTTAAATCAAATGGTTTTGCATAGGAAGTAGGTGATAGGGAGGTCCAAAAATGTTGAGGTGTTTGGAGAACCTCAATAAGCGGGAAAAGAATTTTGCCAAGGTTTGGGAACAAACTTGAGATGGAATAGGCATGGGAATATTTTCAAGTGTGTTAAGGTGATTCCAAATAATGGATTAATTATAATAGCTCCATAATTATTAGGAGGATATGTTATAAAGAGAAATCACCATGTGAACTCCCTCGATTTAAATAGACCGAAGATCCATGTGATTTATTTATTTGAGTTTTAAAAATTAATGACATGATGGCAGGATAACATGATGCAATGCATAAAATAATTAGAGCAAGCACAAAAGAAACACACGGCGAAACCCGGAATAGTTGGAAGTCTTCTAGAGCGTCGGTCTTGCGGCGTCGCATATCTTCAGCACATTATGGGATACTAGAAGATCATCATGAGAGCTTGTGAGCTTTACATTACTTTCTTCCAATTTCCCATAAGTGCTAGATGCGTCCTTAGCCAATCAAGTTGAGCCCTTAGCTCAACATTCTCATTTAAAATGAATGCTTCAGAAGATGTAAAGTTAGTAGCAGAAGCATCATTAGTAATAACAAGAGGAGAATACAACTTGGCAAGCTCTTTTGAATATGAAGCTTTAAGTTGAGCATGAGACTCAGTAAGTTTGATGAGCTCACTCTTAATGACCATTGAGCCATTTTTGAGGTGCTCAAAGTCCTCAATGAGTTTAGCATGCGCAACTTCAAGCTTCTCATTTTTAGTTTCAAAATCGTTAGCCACCTCAAGAGCTCTATCATGAGATTCCCCCACTCTAGATAATTCTAGAGCAAAAGTATCCTCAAGAGATTCCTTTGTGGTTTGTTCAAGTTCAAGAGCTTGAGAGAGGTCCGCGATCACATTAGCGTAATCACGCTCATGACCTTCCATTTTCTCAATGGTGACCTCATGCTCCTCTAGATGAGATTCCAACTCCTCATGCAATAGACACGATTTCCATGAAGTTGGAACGAGCAATTTTATTCTTATGAAGATATTTAAAAATTATTTCCCCCTTAATTTTTAAGGAGGCAACATTATCATTCTCTTCATCACTATCAACATCATCATCATTCTTGTCATTATCAATATCATCACAAGATATATTGGAATTCAAAGTGGCAGATACCTTTGAAGCCTTAGCCATAAGGCAAAACGCAATAAATGATGATGTTGGATCCCTCGAAGCACCATTCAAGGCGACATCTTGTTCCGTGGGGTGTTGTATTTCCTCTACATTGTTAGCACAACAATTCGAGGAAATATATGCATTCTTATCATGGCAATGAGACATATCAGGCATATCATCATGAGATTTAGTCAAGCAGTTTCTACATGATATGCAAGGACTATCAACACAAGCATGTGAAACATTGGGAGTGCTCGAAGTGTTAAAATCCAAAGATGAAGCATTGCAATAATAAAGTGATGAATGATCATCAATAATAAGCTCACTATAATCAATGCAATGAACACCACCACTCACCATATCATTACCTTGTGGCAAACCACGTGTAGGTGAAGTAGAAGAAGTTTAAAAGACAACACGGCTGGAGGTGGAGGGAGAACAATCATCCCACAAATCTTGGACACGACAGATTTATCTTGAAGCTTTGTCCACAACTCATGAACATCCCGAAACGACATGAGTTGAAATATAACTACATTGCTCAAAGCATCGAAAAGCACATTAGAAGCTTGAGCATTGAGATAAGAGTTTTTATCATCCTCTAAAGATAATCTTTGGAGATCCTTTGGAGGCAAAAAACCCATATGTACAATTTGCTCTAAATTTGGGTCCATGGCCCTACAGAGATTAAGCATGCGAATTACCCAAATATCAAAATTTGTGCCATCAAAACTAAGAGTGTCAGAGAATCCTAAACCCCTAGTTGACATCCTTACACTCTAGGAGGTTAAGCCCTATAAAGAGAGACGAGGCTCTGATACCAATTGAAAGATGGTGGATATCGCCTAGAGGGGGGGTGTCGGTGTCAAAACCGGCGGATCTCGGGTAGGGGGTCCCAAACTATGCGTCTGAGGATCGATGGTAACAGGAGGCTGGGGACACGATGTTTACACAGGTTCAGGCCCTCTTGATCGAGGTAATACCCTACTTCCTGCTATATTAATATGGATGAATATGATTACAAGAGTTAATCTACCTCGAGATCATAATGGCTAAATCCTAAAGCCTAGCCTATGAGGATGTTATGATTCTCTAGCCTCGAGGGACTAAACCCTCCAGTTTATATATGCACTAGAGGGGCCTAGGGTTTGTACAAAACCATCTTGCAGAGGAAGGAAATATTACACCTGAACCTAAAACCTGCCATGATACGAATACAAGAGTACTATCAGGATACGAGAGATGACCTTCAACAATGATCTTCACGGCCCACCAGTCCGGCCCACCACGAGTTATCCGGCCACCCGAGGACCCCTCAATCCAGTACACCCTAAGTAGCCCCTGAACCTGTCTTCGATGACGATGAGTTCGGCTTCTATATTGTCTTCGGCATTGCGAGGCGGGTTCCTTCTTACGAATATAACTTCTGCAAAAGGTGTATTGTGTTCGGCTCTACATGGTTAGTACAACCCTTAGCCTCGAAGGCAAGGCTTTGAAAGAAAACGAATATTGTGTCTTTACTGACAACTTTTTGGTGAAGCGCCGCGTCCATCCCATTAACATACCGAACCGTTTTACTTAGTCCTAGTTTCCGTTTCGAGGTTCAACCCCATTAACACGTCTTATCAGAGTAGAGATCGTGCCCGCTTATTATGGGATCCTTACCAACGTGACGTGAGCATCCAAACCGCGCATTACACACGACCGCTTTGGGAACCGACGAGGTTTATGGCTAAAGTGGGGGGAAGTTCTGTATTCACAGTGTTATAAAATGATACCAATCCCTTTCATCAGCCACACGCTTTCCTCTAGCTCGAGCTCTCCAATCTTCCTAGCCTCAACATACTCATCTCTTGTGCCCGCCGTTCTTCATCCCTCAACCACTACTTCCTTCCCCAGCAATGTCTGGATCCGGCGGCATGGGCAAGTGGGAGGTCTCCACGGTTATCGAGAAAACCGTGGGGGATCTTCGGAGTGCGGGCTATCTCGCTACTGACATTGCGCATCGAGTCCCCGCCAAGGGCCAGGTGGTTCCCGTCCCAGAGGTGGGTGAGAGAGTCGTGTTTCTCTCGCACTTTGTTAGGGGGCTATGGTTCCCGCTCCACCCCTTTGTTCGGGGTTTCCTGTTTTTCTACGGCCTAGATTTTCACGACCTAGTCCCGAAATCAATTCTCCACATCTCCGCTTTTATAGTGGTGTGTGAAGCTTTCCTCTGCGTCCCTCCACACTTCGGCCTATGGCTCAAAACCTTCAACGTGAAGTCAAAGGTGGTGGACGGGCAACACGCGGAGTGTGGGGGTGCTATGATAAGCAAGCTCCCAAACGCGATTTGGCCAAAAGGGTCATTCGTGGACACGAACAAGGTCTGGCAGCAGGAGTGGTTCTATATCACTAAACCCCGCGATGCTAAATGGGCGGCGAAACCTCCTTTCAGATCTGGACCCCCGGAGAGGTTGACCACCTAGACTGGTAAGAGTCCGAACTAGGGGTCTCAGGTTGAGGTGACGGCACTCCAGGGCCGTGTGTTCGGTGTTATTTCCAAGGGCTATCAGCTCGCAACCGTGGTCCAGGTAAGCTGGCCCGGCTGGTCCTTCCTTGCCAAAGCCGGGACCCCTCCCTATGGGAGTTCGACCCGACAGGAGATTGGCCTCTGAAGCATCTTTTTGGCTTCACGCACAAAGAGATCTAGAAGCATCTCTTCAAGAGCGAGAAGGAGTGGCCGGAGGAAACCGAAGACGCGGGCTATAGCACCACTCACCATCCCAGAGGTAATAGAAAATTATACCGAACATATATACCCTTTTGTTATTTAATGATAATAGGAATTGGAGTTTATGCGTGATATACAGGGATGAACAAAGAAGGCAATCCGGATTGAGTGTCCGGCGCCTTTGCCTCAAGACCCAGAATCGCCTTGACTGACGGCGATGATGGTCCCGGTGCCGTACAAGGCACCGGTCAAGAAGCCCAAGAAGAAGAGCAAGGAGGCCGAGAGCGCCCCCCAACCTACGGACAAGAAGTCCGAGAAGATCAACATCCTCTCCTTCGAAGAGGAGGAGGATGATAAGGAAGAAGAAGAAGAAGAGCCCCCGGCGCAAGGCAGGGGGACAAAGAGGGCGGCTGACGCTGATGCGGGCATGGCCGCACCCCGGAGGAGGCTAAACCTCTCTGCTCGTTCGGACTCATCGTCCGAACATAGCTTTGTGGTGAAGCCCCGGGACAAACCCCCGACCGAAACATATGTTTGTCCGGATATATTAATTGATGCACCTAGTTTGTTTAGCATTTTGATCTTACTTAGTATTTCTCACCTGCTGACCTACAGCCCTCCCAGAGCACATCCCGACGCCTCGTTATCGGAGGGGAACTCTCTAGCGCCTGGAGAGACGGAGAGTGACCCGCTGGTCCGAGCTCCATCGCCCGTGATCGGCGGGGACACCGAAGTATCATCCTAGCGGGTGTCTGCCGCTCAAGGAGATGGGGGCGGGGCAAGTGACAAGACGATCGAGGGTAACACCTCGGCTGCCGCTGACCATGGGGAAACAATCCGCATGGAGACCGAAGACGGGGGGCTCAAACAATCTGAGGCCCCACCAAATACTGACCCGGAGCCTAGCGCGGCTCCGGGGTCCGAAGACTAGACCCCCAAGGCGGGGGAGGATACAACGATGCCCAGGTTCAATCCGGAGGCGCCGGACCCTTTGGAGGGAGCCCTTTAGAGTGCTTCCGTCGTGGAGGAGCACCGCACCATGATGGGTGCTATGATGAAGAAGATTCAGTCCGTCAAAGGAGGACTGAATGAAGCCTTCAACAACTTGTTAACAGTCTATTAACAGGCTTTGAGGTAAGCAATGTAATGTTTTTTATGGAACTTTTATTTGTTTTATATGCACATATATAGCTAGTACCCTAATGCTTTGTGTGATTCTGAATAGAATCGGACGAAGTATCCATAGTATAGCATGCTTATAGAGCTGAACTGTTATGCTTCTGTTATTTGAACAAGATTTATTAGTTACGGCAACTACACGAGATGCAGAGGTTGCCAAACTAAATTGTAAGCTCTTGTTGGCCAACGCGGACCTCAACCGCGTCAACCAGCGTTTAGATGAAACGGAAGGTATGTGGATTTAAAAAATTAAGATGTCAAGAAGACTAAGTAATTGGGTGTGAGTATAAACTCTTTATGATATCCTGTATTACGCAGTTGGCGCCACTGAGCTCGACGCCCTCAAGGGCGAGCTTGCGAAGGCCAAGAAGGAGGCCGAGGCAAGCAAGGCGATCGCTGACAAAGCGGTTGCCGAACTAGAGGCTGAAAAGGCTGCATGCCAACAGCACGAGGCTCGGGTGTCCAAAGTCGAGGACGAACTCAAAGATGCTATTCGCAAATGCGAAGCTTTGGAGTTGAAGGCTTCAGAACAAGCATCCGAGCTGAATGCGGCAGTTAAGGCTGCCCAGGATGCTCGAAGCGAGTCATGCAGCGCCTGCGAAGAAATCAAGTAGGCGCGTCAGATAGCATGTGGTAATACCTTTCTCCTATAGAGCATCTTCGGAGGGTGGAAGTATCTTGGGCTGACACGGTTATGGAGTTCTCTAGGCGTGTTCGCTGATCTTCCGAGGACTAGTGCTAACGTCGTCCAATACTTCCGAGCCCAGGAGGGGAACGATACGGAGAAGTTGTTTTGGTCAGAGTTCTATGCGCCAACACATCCGGTGCCCCTCAACGACCAGATGAAGCAGCTGGTCGAGCTGCACAATATGGCGGGTTCGTCCATGAAGGACTTGATAGTCCGGCTATGGCCCGCTGATCCAATCCCAAGTAGCTACTTCGGGTTGGTGAAACGGCTGAGCGAGGCGAGTCCGCGGGTCGACACATTGAAGTGTTCGGCCTACATAGAAGGTGCTCGGATGTCCTTCACTCGTGTAAAAATGCACTAGGCGAAGATGAAGGCGCATGATATAGCTACTGCTGGCCCACCCGCAGGCAAGGAGCACCGTAAGCTGGAGAAATACTTCGAGAACGTCATAGAAGGCGCCCGCCTTGTAGAAGACCAGTGCTCAAAAGATGTTATCTTTGAGTAATTGAATCTGGCTGTAAAGACTTGAGCTTATGAACCGACGTATATAACTTTTGCACTATTATAATGCGAGCGACATAAATCTCAAAGTTTCCAGTCGTCGGCTTGAGCCCCCATGTACATAGTACTGGGGTGTTCGGTCATATGCGTAGACACTCTTTATCCAACGTCTTGGTACGTGTAGGAGGTGTATGCGGAGCGAACCAGGCAATCAGACTATGCGGCGTTATTGTTTTCACTTAGCCATAGGAGTTTGACAAGTGGGGCTAGGTACTAGCCCCTGGTGCGAATATGATATTTCCGAAATAAGGTATCCAATTGCACCCGACTGGGTGAAAAAACTAACCCTTTGTATAACACGGGGAAGATCTCTATGGATCGTAGTATAAAACAAAGTCGCCGGATTGCGGACCAGGTTCTCACATATCATGACAGTTAGTTTTCGGCTTTCTCTACTGAGATACTTGACTGGATGAGCTAGAAGTACAATCGAGTAGTTCTCCCTTTACACCCTAGCCGAACAATCAGGAACGTAGGGGTCATAATAGGAGCCGGGCAACCCAACTATTGACCCAAGGCATGATTCGGAATTGATGCATATAGGGCAAACATCCAGGATGCCGAACACTCCTTATAGGTGTTCGGACTCTTCGACATATACCGGGCTAAATACAGCCCCTGGTAATGGACCGTGTTTACAAGGCACATGTGGCAATCTGACGTGGGGAGAGAACATAGGTGGTGAGTGAATAAAACTCCAAATATAATATGAACGAAGTTGTTCTTATAATATCCCGTTATAGTACGGCGAGCCGTAAGCTTACAGATAATGCCGATGACTTTCTTGGACATTTTACATGCCAGTAAAATATAAAACAAAAAGAGAAAAAAGGTTTACACAGGGCCTTAATCTAAAAAGAAACCTTTGCGCGGCTCCCTGCTGCATGTTTGCGTCGTTTCCTCCTCGGTAATGTGTCCTTGAAGGGGGGAGTGTGATGGCCATCTGTAAAAAATAGAAAAAGAAGAAGACTGGAAAAGAAAAGAGATCCAGTGTGGCCATGAACAGAACTGATTCGTTTAGTGAACCGTGAACGATAATTTTAGAGTCCGAATAGGGTCGAGCCGAACTATGGACAATGTTTATGCAGTGTGCTCCCAGTGTCGCCCAGGGGATTTTGAGGGCATAATTATGTACACGAGGCACGTATGCTATCGCCTTATGGGGAAGTCGATGGGGGCGTAATTGCTAATCTAGCTCAGGTTCATCTGAGCTGCCGCACTGAGGCATATGTCGGACACGTTTAGCTGTGTCCACAGTTTTAACGACTGATAGGATGTCCGGCTTGAATAGGCTGTTTTGGACTTCTGCTGCTAAGGCCGCAGTGTCTTCCCCCGTACGGAGAGATCGCTCCATATTTCCATTGACCGTGATGATGCCATGTGGTCCAGGCATTTAAGCTTTAGATAAGCATAATGTGGGACTGCATTAAAGCGGGCGAAGGCCGTTCTTCCGAGTAGTGCATGATAGCCACTTCGAAATAGAGGTTTGTCGAAGATTAGCTCTTCGCTTCGAAAGTTATCAGGAGAGCCGAATACGACCTCCAATTTTAAAGAGCCCGTGCAGCGAGCTTCTACGCCCGGTATCACTCATTTAAAGGTCGTGCTGCTTGGCTTGATTCTTGATGGGTTGATCCCCATCTTGCGGATAGTGTCCTCATATAGCAGATTGAGACTGCAGCCGCTGTCCATAAGGACTCGGTTGAGATGGTATCCATTGATTATTGGGTTGAGCACTAGAGCAACCAAACCCCCATGACGGATGCTAGTCGGATGATCCCTACAATCGGAAGTGATCGGACAGGCCGACCATGGGTTGAATTCGGGGGCAACAGGCTCGACGGCGTAGACATCTCGGAGTGCGCGCTTGCGCTCCCTTTTTGGGATATGAGTGGCATATATCATGTTCACTATTTTGATCTTAAATTTCGTTCGTCCCCTTGTGTTCGGCTAGCGAGGTTCATCCTCGTCTTCTCTCTGACGCTCCTTACCCTTGTGTTCGGCGTTGAGCTTGGCGGCCTACTTGAAGACCCAATAATTACGGTTGGTATGGTTTGCAGGATTTTCTAGGGTTCCATGGATTTGGCAGGGCCTATCTAATAATTTGTCCAGGCTAGATGGACCATCTTTGTTGCCTTTAAATGGCTTCTTCCATCGACCGGGTCTGGAGCCGCTGAATCCGGCGTTTATCGATGTATCATCTGGGCTTCCAGTGATGTTTCAACATTTGTTCTTGTGACGTCGTGGCTTTCCATTCCCGTCCCTGACTTCTGATGTTCCAGGGTCACTGGTGCTGCTACGAGCTAACCAACTATCCTCGCCCGCGCAAAAATGGGTCATGAGTGTGGTTAGGGCTTCCATTGTCCTCGGTTTTTCCTGTCCGACGTGTCTTGCTAGCCATTCGTCCGAGACACTGTGCTTGAAGGCCGCTAAGGCTTCAGCGTCTGGACAGTCGACGATATGGTTCTTTTTAGTGAGAAACCCATTCCAAAGCTTGCGGGATGATTTCCCGGGTTGTTTGATGTTGTGACTTAAATCGTCAGCATCTGGGGGCCGCACATAGGTCCCTTGAAAATTGACCCGAAAAGCATCCTGAAGTTCTTACCAACTCCCAATGGAGTTTTCTAGGAGGCTGTTTAGCCAGTGCTGAGCTGGTCCTTTCAACTTGATGGTAAATATTTAATGGCGTGGAGATCATCTCCACGAGCCATATGGATGTGAAGAATGAAGTCCTTTATCCAGACGGTATGATCCGTCGTTCCATCATACGCCTCGATGTTTACTGGGTTAAACCCTTCTGGAAAGTCATGATCCAGCACCTCATCGGTGAAGCACAGAGGGTGCGCGGCACCCCTGTATTTTGTTATGTCGTGGCATATGTCTGATGGTTGTGATGTTCGGTATTGACCCTGAACTAGTATATGACCGACGCGATTGGCTTGGTAGCCACTGTCCCATTCGGGAGCACAGTCCCTAGATCCGTAGATGTATCTGGTCTTGCCAGCCTTTTTGTTCAGGTCCTCACGCAGATCGCGTTTCCGGGCCTGAGCCGCATCCTCCTTTCCTTTATGGGGTGGGGGTGCGGGCTTGTGCACGCTGTTGCTAGCCACTCTGTCCCGTCCACGAGGTGGTCGGTCTGGCTTGTCGGCGGTGTTGTTCTTCGGCGGTATAGGCACAGCGGCCTTGTCGTCGAATTCAGGAAGAAGTTTACGCTTAGTATAGCCTTTGGTTTGGCGATTCCCATATTTTTTCTCAGCGTCCAACACTTCGTTCCATCTGTCGTCGAGTGTATCCTGTTCGGCTCGAAGCCATCTCTGCTACATTTTCAGGCTCCTCGCGGTGGCAATAAGCCTCCAATGGAAGCGCTTTTGTTCCAAGGGTTCTTTTGGGACGACGTATTCATCATCGCCCAGGTTAACATCTTCATAGGAGACAGGTTCATCATTACTATCCTTGGCATCGCTGTCATCAGACTGCGATTTCAGACTATGTTCACCATCCTCTCGCTCGTCCTGCTCCATTGCTGGGTCTGCGGGGTCTTCGGCTTGCTCCGGACTGTCACCATTGTTAGTGACAGTGTTGCTATCTATTTTTACGGGATTTAGTTTGGCGATTTGGACGTCGATGTTTGGGAGGTTCTTCGACAGGCTTGTCTTTTGCGGGATCGTTTTCGCCGTCGCCCTCCTTCTCCTTAGGTGTGTCCACCATATACACATTGCATGAAGACGTAGTTGTCCATCGCCCGGTTATGGGCCAGTTTTGTTATAGATTTGCTTTGGCTTCGAGGTCCGTCCCTTCGAAGTCTTTAGAAGCGTAGTCAAGTAGATCAGTTAGATCTTCGACCGTGGCTACCAAGTGGGTGGTGGGTGGGGAGCAAAATTCTCCATCATCAGCCTACAGTTCGAACCGGATATAACTCGGCTGTGTGTTCCCAGCTAAGGAGAGAGATTTTAACGAGTTTAGCATATCGGCAAAGGGTGAGTGCCGGAAGATATCTGCGGTGCTGAATTCAGTGACAGGCGCCTGATCGAGCTTGAAAGGTGCTGATGCGCATGGTTCGGAACCTACGGCCGGAGACGAGTCCGGAGTTCTGGTAACAGACTCCGCTCGGAGTTGGATCCGTGTGCGGCTCTAGCGCCGTTGAGTTTGCGGCTTCCTCGGCGGGTTTGAGCATCTCGTCCTCGGGTGACGCGATCTATTCCAGATCTAGGGCTGGAACAGTTACATGTGCTATTTCCTGGTCTGATGACAGAGTTAGGTCATGTTCATCGTGGTGGCAGGGACAGGTCGCCGTGGGCTCGAATCCGTCGCAGATCAATTCTCCACGGATTTCAACAACGTAGTTCAAGAATCCAAACCTGACCTGATGGCCAGGGGCGTAGCTCTCAACCTGCTCGAGGTGGCCTTCTGTGTTGGCACGGAGCATGAAGCTGCCGAACACAAAAATCTGGTCGGATGGAAAATTCCCTCGGTCGCGCTGTCGTGGTTGATGAAGCGATCCATCAGTCCTTCGGTCGACGACATAGTGGAACTCTCAATGAAAGCAACAATGTCGGTGTCAAAACCGGTGGATCTCGGGTAGGGGGTCCTGAACTATGCGTATGAGGATCGAAGGTAACAGGAGGCTAGGGACACGATGTTTACCTAGGTTCAGGCCCTCTCGATCGAGGTAATGCCCTACTTCCTGCTATATTAATATGGATGAATATGATTCCAAGAGTTGATCTACCTCGAGATCGTAATGGCTGTACCCTAAAGCCTATCCTATGAGTATGTTATGATTTTCTAGCCTCTACGGACTAAACCCTCCAGTTTATATATGCACCGGAGGGGCCTAGGGTTTGGACATAACCATCTTGCAGAGGAAGGAAATATTACACCCGAACCTAAAACCTTCCATTATACGAATACAGGAGTCCTATCAGGATACGAGAGACGATCTTCAACAATGATATTCATGGCCCACTAGTCCGGCCCAACACGATTTATTCGGCTACCCGAGGACCCCTCAATCCAGGACACCCTCAAGGGGTGAAGAGACGCTTTACAATAATTACGGTTTAGGTTTGAACAAATGTGGAATAAACCTAGTGGTTAATTTGTCAAGCACAAAACCTACAACAACTAGGCTCACCTATGTGCACCAACAACTTATGCTAAGCAAGATAAACAACTAGGTGATAGCAAGATATATGATAAGAAACAATATGGCTATCACAAAGTATAGTGCATAAGTAAAGGGCTCGGGTAAGAGATAACTGAGGCACACGAAGACGATGATGTATCCCGAAGTTCACACCCTTGCGGATGCTCATCTTCGTTTGGAGCGGCGTTGAGGCACAATGCTCCCCAAGAATCCATTAGGGCCACCGTAATCTCCTCACGCCCTCGCACAATGCAAGAAGCCGTGATTCCACTAAGGGATCCTTGAGGGCGATCACCGAACCCGTACAAATGGCGACCCTTGGAGGCGGTCACCGGACCCGTACACTTTGGCAACTAATGCTAGAGAGCGAAATGAGAGGAAGAACGGAGAAGAGAACACGAAGATACCCAAGAACAAGTTCGAAAGGGTTTCCCTCACACAGAGGAGAAAGTGATTGGTGGAAATGTGGATCTAGATCTCCTTTCTCTTTTCCCGAAAAAACTAGCAAGAATCCATTAAGGGATTGAGAGATAGCAAGCTCGAAGAAGGTCAACAATGGGGGGAGAACACGAGCTCAAGATATAAGGTTCATTGGGGGAAGAAGACCCCCTTTTATAGGTGGGAACAAATCCAACCATTATGCTCACAACCCGCACTGAGCGGTACTACCGCTCCATGGAGCGGTACTACCCCTCGTCCTCACGGTACTATCCCTAGGGTTAGCAGTACTAAAAAATTAGAACCGTGCCTACCACCGGTGGACTTATGGCGAGTTTTTGGTCTGGAGCGAAAGTAGCCACGGAAGTAAAATATTACATCCCCTCCAACCGGTAGTACCGCTCCCATTCGCGGTAGTATCGCTGCAGCCCTTTTGAGGACACCAGAACTGACACAACTTTTGCTAACGGACTCTGAATTCAACGAAACGAAGTTTGATGGAAAGCTAACGACATGGCCTAACACAGTCTTGTTAGAAATAACAATAATAAGCAAATGATGAAAGGCCCATAAGAAAATGGTGAGAACCCTTCCTCGAATGAGACCGGTAAAACCTCCAACACCGAAAACGCAATAGAAGATGCATGTGAACTCCATTTTTGATGAACTCAAGCTTGTCAAGAAGATGACCATAAGCTCCAAATCTCACCAGAAGAAAACCAAACAAGAACCAAGAAATATGATGCAAGCATGCAATGGTTTGAGCTCTCTGCGAACGATACGATCAAGCTACTCACTTGAGAGCCCCCCTTGATAGTACGGCAATTGATCCTATAACCAGGTCTCCAAACTACCACCATGAGACCGGTAAAATAGAGAACCTATCAATGGCAAACCTTTGCATTGCACAAAGTCCACTTGAGCTAGATGTCGACGATCTTGACTTCCTCAAGTTGGACCACCTTTCTTGATTTCGTTGGCTCGGTGAAGACTAGTAGATTGCTCCCCCATACTCCACTATGGGTGAGCCACTCTTAGACACATCTTCAAAAGTCCATTGTCACCACAATGGACGGCAAGTTTCAAGCACTTGATCTCTTCATGATGCATCACTTGAACTTGCACACCACAACCTTGATTTGATGTCATCCTCCATGGGTTCTATGTGATCTTCCTCTTGACGCAAGCCCATGGAAGATAACCTAACCCCACATAAAACTCTCACAAAGACCATTGGTTAGTACACAAAGCGTAATAGACAATTCTTACCATACCATGGGATCGCTTGATCCCTCTCGGTACATCTTCTATGCTTTGTGTGTTGATCAACTTGAAACACTCTCTGTACTTAGTCTTGATCAACCTTGAATCTTTCCAACTCTATTCATTTGGATGATGTAAGACCAATCTTTGGATGAATCCTTAATAGCACCTTGGTCATCACAACCTCTCGTTAAAACGAACAAATGGACGCTAAGATAAGCCTATGGACTAACCCTTCAAATATAACTCAAGGCAACCATTAGTGCATAGAGATTGTCATCAATTACCAAAACCAAACATGGGGGCACCGCATGTTCTTTCACCTTCCACCATTGAAACACCCCACAAGGACCTCAAGACGATCAATAAAGTGTAGGAACTGGTGGATGTCATCCCAGTCAACTTCAGTGACATTAGTAACAGTCGAGTTCTTATAGAATAACAAATGGGTAACATGCTTAACTTTGAAATTACCTACATGTGCCACCAATTATAAGAAATATTGGTTGGAAGTAGCATCTTCGTGAGAGAAGGGAAATTACAAATCGTTACTACTTCTATAGTTAAATTGGGATTAGTTAGATATAATAGGTGGATTAAGAAGTAATCGACGCAACATGGAAGAACCAGATACAAAACTAACATAGATGAACTACTCAAAAGACATCGGGGTTGAATATCACAGTGAAGATGAGACCAGGATCTGCTATTTCCATCAATATTCGTGCGCCAAATTTTAGTCCGTAACACTTGAGAAAGTTTATCCAAGTTCGGCCATAAAAAAGCTGTGATCTTCTTGGTTCATGAACCCAACTCGGAACTTATATCCATGGCTTGACTTCAATGTGACAATTAAACTGGTGCATTTACTTATGGCAAGGCCGACCATCTTGAGTACATGTGTTCTCACAGAGCAAGGAATGCACTGCAGGAAAAATAATATGAGAACACAATGTATTCACTATCCAAATCTAGAAATAATTTCCTCCTTCACGTCCGTGTTGACCATGCTACTAGTACGTTTTATCCAAATATAGAAATCCAAATTTCCAAATTAGTCGACAACATGTTCGAAAACCCATACCCTCCCGGATAGAAAAGAGGATTCTAGGGACATACTGTGTGTTTTAAAATTCTGTATTAGGATGAGAAGGAACAAGTGTGGCGTCTCGTCGAGGGCGCAGAAACCTGTAGGATACTCGCACTTTGGGCGCTGCAAATTAAACAGACAAGATTCAATAGGAAGAAAAATGCATCAACTGTGGTGGCTGCCATCCTAGGATTAACCGTGACCAAGGGACTTGGATTTATCGGGGATGGATGAAGAATTCGTACCTAGTTCTCCA
Source organism: Secale cereale (assembly GCA_902687465.1). NCBI lineage: Eukaryota > Viridiplantae > Streptophyta > Magnoliopsida > Poales > Poaceae > Secale > Secale cereale. Next base: position 346,462,897 of record LR738709.1, on the reverse strand, counting down.
TGAGAAAACCCTATGCAATCGCTGAGAGGGGTTTTTCTCTAAACAAGCAGAGGAGGGAGAAGTGGATTCAGGCCTAGTGAAATATTGTTGCTTCGCCCATCCAGCTTACTGCCTGGAAAGGTGTTTTTTTTGTGATTTGTCGGCTCACTGGGCATTACAGCGGCGCAACGGCCGGGGTGAGTTTACCGTGCAGTTGTGCACTCTAATTTGATGCATGGCATGTGGAACCCGTTGCCGGATGCCCCACATAGCAGCGAAAGGAACTAGAAAGGCAGGAGTGACTAGTTACACATAAATATTTTTTTGACAGAGAGATACTCCCTCTATAAAGAAATATAAAAATCTTTTATATCACAACTTTATACTTACATAAGAAAAATCAAGGGGAAATATGGGGGTTCAGCTGAGAAAATAATACTTAGACATGCTCTCGTTTCTGGACTTCTGGCCACAGGCCGAAGGGCCTGCATGTTTGGGGGCCCATGTGTTCTAACTCCCCACATTTCATATTGAAAGGGATCGGTACGGCGTTGGTTTTAGATTCTGTCCCAAGGCGAATATAGAAAATTAAATAAAGCACGACATCTGTTAGAATGAAATCGAACGACAGTTCTTAAACAGCAATCAGAGTTGCATTCTTTCACGATATCCTACGTGATAAATAATACTGTCATACTACTTATACAAACATGACACTTGTTTCACCATGCCGTATAATTACATCAAAAGCTCTCGGAGGATAGATCAGTTCGGCACTCGCGTGCTGCTACTGAAGAATTTCAAAGTTGATTAGGATTAGCTCTCCTTGTCGAGAAAGTTTGATTTTGACATCATCCCCAACCGCAAGATTTGATAGAGTTTGAACCTTGACCATCCTTTAGCATGGATATTCATGCAACCATCCTTTGTACTTACGATATATTGAGCAGGTTCATTCAGACCAAGGCTGCTCACGATAAGAGAAACTTGGCCATGGTCGCCCGGATTATTGAACAACTCCCTCGTTGCTCTAGAAATCCTCTGGTTGAAAACAAGAAGACGTACACAAACAGTTAGATCAACACAGTGAAAACTATGAAACAACATGGAAAGAAAAAAGAACGAAGCACTTGGGATGGCAATGCTTACCAAGAAGGTGGAGATGTCTATTTTTGTAATGACTTTGGTATACGCAGTGCGAACTGCAACCCAGTCTATTGCCGGTGCAAGTGCTTGTTGTGTTGCCGCTGCACATGCCGGAGCAGATGCAAGTGCAATTTGAAGTGTTGGTGCACGTGCCGGAGCCGTTGCAGGTGCCCGTGCCGGTGCGATTGGTAGTGCCGCTGCTGCTGCCGGAGATGGTGCTCCTTTTGGAGCTGGTGCCGGTGTCGGAGCAAGTGCCCGTGTCGGTGCCCGATCCTCTGGTAGATCAGCCTGATCCGCTGACGCGGTCGGTGCCCAATCCTCTGGAGGATTAGACTGAGTTGCTACTGCATTCAGTGCTAGAGCCAGTGCCGTCGGAGCAGGTGTCGGTACTCGATCTGATGCTGAAGGTGGTATCGATGTGCGAGACAACAACGATCTTCTCTGGTGTGCTTTAATTTCGTAATTCAGCTTTCTAACATCGCTAGGCTCCATGACCTGGATCCAGTATTTTACTTCCCTTCTTTTAATCGCAAGCAGGACTAATTGTGGCGTGTTTCTTTAAACAAATTGCAGTTCATCATAGGGCTTCAGATTGTACTCAGACAATAGACTGACCCAATTGTGTCCAGTAATATAAGTGATGGACAGTGCCTTCATTACTGACATGTCATAAGAAGTGGAACCTGCTAAAATAACCATCATAGAGAAAACCAAACAATTTATTCTGTAACGAATGTGACATGGCAAAACCTGCATCACAAAATTGCAGCAAAAATAAGGAAACATGACAGTAAATCAATAAGATTGACTTGATGTGGCACGAGTCAATGCTTACCAGGATATCACTATGTTCAAGTTCTAAATAGAAGGTTGATTGTCCAATTTGGGGTGGCATGCAGGGCCCCCACTTACTCCCACAAGCAGGATACTCCAAAGGTCGTGACAACTCGTTTGGAGCAAACATTTATGGAACTGGAAACCCTGGTGGGTGCGATAAACCTTTGTAACATCCCAAATTTTCAATTTGGAATGTTATACATTAGATCATTATGCATATCATATTTTCTTGCTTTTGGTGATCCAAGAAAATCCTAAGCAACTCAAGGATCCTCGGAGAGAGTTGGGGATTTCAATATTTTCATAATTGAGGTTTCTCAAATTTTGAAAATAGGATCGTTTGATTTTATTTATTTTATCTTCAAGTATTTCTATAATAAATATATGAGAGAGGGAGTAAAATGACTCTCCCAAAAATAAGAAATACGGAGGATTTAATAAAAAAAATCAAACAAGTTTTATTTGAAGTTTTATTTGAATTTGGAAAAATTGCATGTTTTTAAAAATGCATTTTAGTGCTAAGAAAATGTTCGTCTTGTTCTAAATATTCTATTTAGACGGTGAAAATTTGTTTTGGCAATTTTAGATTTTTTTTCTTTTCTAGAATTTTTTTTAGCACTGGCGTAATTAAAAAAAAAGAAAAAAAGAAAGAGGACCCGACCCGACTGGGCCGAAGCCCAGCCGAACCAGGCCCAGCCGCCGCCGACCGCCTTCCCCCGCGCCGCGCCCGTGCCCGCGTCGGACTCCGGCCGCCGCCGGAGTTGCTTGCCCCCTCCCCCAAGCTAGCTACCCCCCTATATAAAT
>LR738709.1:346405919-346459887 GCA_902687465.1 Secale cereale | reverse complement strand
CTCCACCGCACCCGCCGCACCCCGCCGCACCCCGCCGCTAGCCGCACCGCCGCCGCAAGCCCGCCGCCGTCGCGAGCCCGCACAACGCCGCCGCCGCCACTGCAAACGCCGCTGCCGCCACCCACCGCCGCAAGCCCCGCCGCCCGCCGTCGCCAACGCCGCCGCCGCCGGCCGTTTCGACGAGGTAGGCGCCGCTGCCCGTTTTCGGTGGAAAACCACCGGTTTTTCTTTTAGAACCCTAGTCATTTTTTTATTAGATCGGTTTTTCTGTTTTTTTTGGTTTAGTTATTTAGTAAACGTTCACCCGTTCTTTCGTTCTAACGAACGAATTCGCCGTTTAGTATCAGCTGACGAACGTCCGTTCGTTAAGCTGTTTTAGTTTTCTTTTTCTAGTTTATTTTCTGATCGCGATCTCTGATCCGATCTTCGTTTTAGTTTAACTTTTCGCTCGTTTATCGAAATCAGGTGATTCAAGCGCCTGGAGTTTCATCTCGAAATTCTCTTTCCATTTAACCTAGTCACTCAAGCGTTTGCCTCAGCTAAATTTGGACTTAGGTCGAGATTGGTTTGGTAGTTGTTTCTCTTTCGCCGTTTGTCTTTCGTTGCTTTTCTTTTACCGTTTCTTTTGCAAACCGGAGTTCTTAAGTTGAACTTTCTGGTTAGATCTCTCATTTGAAGTCTTACCCGTGCATTAGTTAAGTACTTATTGTGTGCTTGTTTGTTTGCGATAGAGTACCCGGAGTGCGCCGCTTGCTACTTTGAATCTCTAGGTTTTGCGGATCATCAGCAAGGCAAGTAACACTTTGATCATACTTTCCAATACCCAGTTTTCATTGCATTAGTCAAACCCTCACACATTGCATGAGTATGATCAATTAACTTGTGGGACTAGGAAGTAGATTGAGGTAGTACCTATTACCTGCATTACTTTCAAACCTTTGGGAGCTACTTCTACGTTTGCTGTTAGGACATGCTATGCTCGTAGACGTGGATTGGGTGAGTGTATCCATGACAGATGTGAGTTTGTTAATTAATGGTTCAACTTAAGGTGGCAACTTTAACACAAATCTGGTTGGATTGAGGCATCTGGGTATTCCAGTGATTTCCTATTTTTCATTTGGACCGCCACCCAGGCTCAAAGGGATCATGAGATTTTTCATACTAGAAACTTCCGTGTGCAGCCACATGCCAATATGGGCTCTGGCATAGTTGAGTAAGTTGTGGGAAACCTTTCCATGATGGGCTAGCAGATGTAGAGGGATTGTAGGTGTACCGGCCTATCTATCTGGTTAAGGGGACCCTTCGGAAAAGACTATGTCTCGGTCATCCGTTTCTCAAACACCATGCAGTGCGAGAAACCAAACGGGGAAAAGTGCACAAACCTCTGCAGAGTGTACAAACTGATCATGATTAGCCGTGTCCCCGGTTATGGACGTCTTGAGTATCTAGTACTTGGATATCATGTGAATCTCATCATGTTACTCTAATTAATATTGTTGGGTTTTAATGATGATTTTTAATTGGGGTTGAGATGATGTCTATCTTCTCAACAATGTTTCAACTACCATGATAGTTAATTAAAATCTATTCCTTTGAAGTAGGGAAAAATTGGCTTTACGCAAAAACTTTAACCATAGAGCTTTCCACCAGCCATATTGCATATATTATAGCTTTACTTTATTGCTCTCTTTGTGTTACTTTGCCAGCATATTCCATGTGCTGACCCGTTTTCGGGCTGCAACGTTCATGTTGCAGACTTTTCAGACGATGAGTAAGGTGCCTTATAGGTCGTGGTTCTATACTCAGTGATGCCGTTGGAGTTGATGGACTCACTTATCTTCCAAGCCTTCCGCTGTTATCGTGTTAGATTGCCTTAAGCCTTTTTGTTGTAATAAGTTCATTGTTGGAACTATCGATGTAATAAGTGTGTGATTGCTACTCTGTTATAAATCCTTCAAGTATTGTGCGTGTCAGCATTACTGATCCAGGGATGACACTGATGCACAGAGGTCAGACTGTTTGAGGTCTGGTCGCTACAAGATGGTATCAGAGCCAGGTTGACTATAGGACACGACCACTAAGTTAAAGCCCTATAACACTATTCACTCTTCTCTTTTCTGACCCCTCATCTTTTCTACTCTTTTAGGATGGTGGATGCAAAGAACAAGTTCACTCAACCGGATGACGATACACCATTTGGACGACATCTGAAGGAAGTCACCAGATATCTAAACATTGGACTACCAAGTTTCACCAGAACCTACAATGCCACTCTACCTGAGGAGGAGCGTTGGTTGATTCAAGCCCAAGTTCCAGGAAGGACGTTCAAGCCCGTCACCGCCCTCATAGCATTTTCTTTTAATGCGCCTACATGGAACCTAGGCAGGAGCATGGCAACCCACATCGCTATGGGAAGGATTGGAGAAGTCGACAAGCAGGAACTGAAGGACACCATCTACCAGATTTGTGGACGCCGAGATGAGAATTGGGACATGATCAGCACCCGGAAGGATAGATCCATTGCAGCCTTCATCCAGGAGTTGAACCATCACATTCGTTGCCAGGAACACCAGATGTGTGCAGGAATGATAGACTTGAAGAAAGCACTAAACAAGAATTTGGAGCTAGAGGAAGAACTCAGTTCTACACGCGATGGATATGAGGAGGAGATGCTAATACTTGTGGAGAAGAATGATGACTTGACACGGAAGTTAGGGATACTCATTGGAGAAGAAGAAGAGGAAGAAGAACCCAAGGAGATTCCACCGGAAGACTACATCATCATTGATGACACGGATTCGGAACCCGATGATAGCAAAGACGAAGACTATGAAGATGAAGCTGGAGCAGATATCATGGAATCCTCTGTCGATCAAAATTTCTAGGAAACCTTCCCATGACAAGTAGTTTTTCCATTTAGTAGACTTAGAACACTTTTGTAATGATTAGATCCGTGTAAGCCCTTGTTTGAAATTGATTTTGGTGTGATGAATTGTGTGTTTTGCCTCATGTGCATATGGGTAGTGATTTTCCCTTAGACCTCAATTCTATTCTAATCTCTTCCCTCTACACCAATCAGATGCCTCCAAGACGTGAGTCCGGATTTGAGTTTCCCCCTGAGCTCACCCAGTTGATCCAGCAGCAGAACACCCTGATGCAACTACTTGTCCAGAATACTCAGAACAACCAGAACAACAACAACCCTCCACCACCACCACCCGTGGACAACATGACACGTTTCTTAAGGTTGCAACCACCCGTGTTTGCTAGCATCATCGAACCAATAGTGGCTGATGACTAGCTACACAAGATTGGAAGGGATTTGACCACCGCCAATTGCTCTGACGCTGAGAAGGTGCGATTTGCCGCACACCAGTTGTCTTGACCAGCCGCAGCATGGTGGGAGAATTACACAGCCACTTATCCCATAGCCAATGTGACTTGGGATCAGTTTCAGCAAGCTTTTCATACCGCCCATGTCTCAACCGGAGCTATGAGTATGAAGAAGCAGGAGTTCCGCAATTTGCGCCAAGGCAACCGTACTGTGGCCCAGTACGTGGATGAGTTTAGTACCCTCTCTCGTTATGCCCCAGATGATGTGGCTACAGATGCCGCTAAACAGGAGAGATTCATGGAAGGGCTGAATGATGAGATGAGTGTACAGTTGATGGTGGCAACTTTCAATAACTACCAGGAGCTGGTTGATCGCGCCCTAATGATTGAAAGGAAGCATCAACAGATTGAAAGTCGCAAGAGGAAGTATGGTCAAGGAAAGTATAATTCTAGAGCACAGCAGAAGCCCCGTTTTACCCCTAAAATGGTAGGACAGTTTCAACATACCCATGGAGGAGGTAGCTCGCACAATCATAATGGCCCCAAGAATGGAAATGGAAATGGAGCAAATGGTAACCAGAGCCGCCCTACCCCATCCACACCCACCAAGAAGGATTTCAGCCATGTCACCTGTTACAAGTGCGAGAAGAATGGACATTATGCCAATGAATGCCCAGAAGCTAAGAATGGGAACGACAATGGAAGTGCCGCAAAGAAGCCCAACCCGTTCAACAAAGGACAAGTGAACCACGTGACTGTGGAGGAGGTAGAAGAGCTACCAGATGCTGTTGTCGGTAAGTTTTTGGTTAAGACATTTACCACAATAGTTCTTTTCGATACTGGTGCATCGCATTCATATATTTCAAGGGGATTCGTAAATAGACATAGGATGTCCACCCGAGTTCTTAAGAACCCCATGTTAGTAAGTTCACCAGGAGCAGAGTATATGGCACACCAAGGATGTTTTCAGACGCCATTGATCATAGGACGCCATACTTTCCCCTCCGACCTAATAGTTTTGGAGTCACAAGGATTGGATGTGATATTAGGTATGGATTGGCTATCGAAGTATGGAGGTAACATTGACTATGCTAGTAAGTCAATTTTTCTCACCACCCCGGAGGGAAGAAGGATTAAGTATGTTTCTAGGCACTCGCCTATAAGGACTCAAGTACATTCTCTCACGAGAGTTGTTCAGGAGGAAGTACAAGTGGTGAAGGATTATCCGGATGTGTTTCCAGAGGAGTTACCTGGTATGCCACCGGATAGAGATATCGAGTTTTTGATTGAGATTTTGCCAGGCACAGGGCCAATTTCTAAGAGACCGTATAGAATGCCCGCAAAGTATTTGGAGGAGATTAAGAAACAGATTAAGGAGTTATTGGATAAAGGATTCATACGCCCAAGTTCTTTGCCTTGGGGTTCGCCAGTACTTCTAGTGGAGAAGAAGGATGGATCGTTAAGAATGGTTGTTGATTACCGAGGACTGAATGAAGTGACGATCAAGAACAAGTACCCACTGCCGATGATCAATGATCTGTTCGATAGATTGCAAGGAGCTAAAGTATTTTCCAAGATCGATCTGCGATCAGGGTACCATCAATTGAAGATCCGAGAGCAGGATATACCTAAGACGGCCTTTACCACTAGGTATGGGTTGTACGAGTACACCATTATGTCTTTTGGTCTGACTAACGCACCGGCATACTTTATGAACCTGATGAACAAAGTATTTATGGAGTATTTGGACAAGTTCGTCGTAGTGTCCATAGATGATATATTGATCTTCTCGAAGGATGAAGAGGAGCATGCAGAGCATTTGCGTTTGGTATTGGAGAAGCTTAGAGAACATCAGTTATATGCCAAGTTTAGCAAATGTGAGTTTTGCTTGAAGGAAGTCGGATTTCTCGGACACGTTATATCTGGAGAAGGAAAAGTAGTAGATCCCGCCAAGGTGGACACTATGACCCATTGGGAAGCACCAACAACAGTTGGAGAGATCCGGAGTTTTCTTGGACTTGCAGGATACTACCGGAGATTTATTGAGAATTTCTCGAGGATTGCAAAGCCAATGACGGAGTTGTTAAAGAAGGATACCAAATTCAGTTGGACCGAAGAATGTGAGGCCAGTTTCCAGGAATTAAAGAAAAGGTTGGTCTCATCACCTGTGTTGATTCTGCCAGATCAACATAAGGATTATGAGGTGTACTGCGACGCTTCATGTCGAGGACTTGGAGCAGTTCTTATGCAGGAAGGAAGAGTTGTTTCGTACGCTTCATGACAACTGAAACCTCATGAGTTGAACTATGCCACTCATAATTTGGAGTTAGCAGCCGCAGTACATGCATTTAAGACGTGGAGACATTTTCTCATTGGAAACCATTGTGAAGTATATACGGACCACAAGAGTTTGAAGTATATATTCACCCAGAAGGAGCTGATTCTCAGGCAAAGGAGATGGCTGGAACTCATTAAAGACTATGACATGAGATTGCATTATCATCCCGGAAAGGCTAACATAGTAGCCGATGCGCTAAGCCGTAAGAGCCATGTCAATACTCTATTGACGGAGGAATTTTCAGAGGAGTTAGCCGAGGACTTACGAGAACCACGTATGGAGATAGTTCCAAGAGGCTACGTAGCAACACTAGAGATCCAGTCTACCCTGATGGATAAAATCAGAGAAGCTCAGAAAACTGACGAGGAGGTTTCCTCTATAAAGGAGAGGATGAGCGAAGGAAAAGCAAAAGGATTTCGTGAGGATGAACACGACACCTTATGGTTTGAGGACCGCATTTATGTGCCTAATGAACTGGAGATCAGGAAGTTGATACTACAGGAGGCCCATGATTCACTATACTCGATTCACCCAGGAAATACTAAGATGTATTTGGATTTGAAGGACATTTTCTGGTGGACCGGTATGAAGAAAGATATTGCGGAGTATGTAGCAGTTTGTGATGTATGTTAGAGAGTGAAGGCAGAACATCAGAAGCCAGCAGAATTGTTACAACCATTGCCAATACCCGGATGGAAGTGGGATAAGCTAGGTATGGACTTTATTACGGGGTTACCCAGAACTCGTTCTGGCTATGACTCAATTTGGGTCATAGTCGATCGTTTAAAACAGGTAGCTCATTTCATCCCAGTAAAGACTACTTATACCAGTGCAAAGTTGGCAAAGATATACATGACCCGAATTGTATGTCTGCATGGAGTTCCGAGGAGCATCGTATCAGATGGAGGAACCCAGTTTACCTCAAAGTTCTGGAATCAGTTACATGAAACTTTGGGTACCAGGCTAGAGTTTAGCACAGCTTTTCACCCACAGACAGATGGACAGACTGAAAGAGTCAATCGGATTTTGGAGGATATGCTGAGAGCCTGCGCACTAGGTTATGGATCTAGTAGGGATGAAAATTTGCCCTACGCAGAGTTCTCATACAACAACAGTTACCAGGCCAGTTTGAAGATGGCCCCATTCGAAGCGTTATACGGAAGGAGATGTAGGACTCCGTTGTCGTGGGACGAAGTTGGAGACCGACAGTTGTTTGGACCAGATTTGATCAAAGAGTCTGAGGAGAAGGTGAAGTTGATTCGAGACAGACTGAAGGTAGCTTAGTCCAGGCAGAAAAGTTATGCAGACTCGAAGTGCAAGGAGATAACCTATGAGATTGGAGACAGAGCATACTTGAGAGTATCGCCTCTGCGAGGGGTCAAACGTTTCGGAGTTAAAGGAAAGCTAGCCCCTAGATTTGTGGGACCTTACCGTGTTTTGGAACGCATGGGAGAGGTTGCCTATAAGTTGGAATTGCCCGAAGGATTGTCAGGAGTGCACGACGTGTTTCACGTTTCGCAGCTTAAGAAGTGCCATGCGGAGATGGCCGAAATCCCTCTTAGAGACACAGTACCCCTGGAAGCAATTCAGTTGGACAGTGATCTGACCTACGAGGAGAAGCCTGTTAAGATCCTCGAATTTTCGAGCAGAGTTACCCGCAGTAAGGTTATCAAGTTTTGCAAAGTTCAGTGGAGTCACCACACCGAGGAAGAAGCCACCTGGCAACGAGAACATGATCTACGCAAGGACCACCCACACCTGTTTTCTAGCCAACCCGAATCTCGAGGGCGAGATTCACCTTTAGGGGGGTAGGTTTCTAACATCCCAAATTTTCAATTTGGAATGTTATACATTAGATCATTATGCATATCATATTTTCTTGCTTTTGGTGATCCAAGAAAATCCTAAGCAACTCAAGGACCCTCGAAGAGAGTTGGGGATTTCAATATTTTCATAATTGAGGTTTCTCAATTTTTGAGAATAGGATCGTTTGATTTTATTTATTTTATCTTCAAGTATTTCTATCATAAATATATGAGAGAGGGAGTAAAATGACTCTCCCAAAAATAAGAAATACGTATGATTTAAAAAAAACAAGTTTTATTTGGAGTTTATTTGAAGTTTTATTTGAATTAGGAAAAATTGCATGTTTTCAAAAATGCATTTTAATGCCAAGAAAATGTTCATCTTGTTCAAAATATTCTATTTAGACTGTGAAAATTTGTTTTGCAATTTTAGTTTTTTTTTTCTTTTCGAGAAATTTTTTTAGCGCTGGCGTAATTAAAAAAGAAAAAGAAAAAAAGAAAGAGGACCCGACCCGACTGGGCCGAAGCCCAGCCGAGCCAGGCCCAGCCGCCGCCGACCGCCTACCCCCGCGCCGCGCCCGTGCCCGCATCGGACTCCGGCCGCCGCCGGTGTTGCTTGCCCCCTCCCCAAAGCTAGCTACCCCCCTATATAAATATAGCTGCCCCCCCTTTCCCTCCACCGCACCCCGCCGAACCCCGCCGCTAGCCGCGCCGTCGCCGCAAGCCCGCCACCGCCGCGAGCCCGCACACCGCCGCCGCTGCTGCAGCCGCCGCCGCCGCCACCCACCGCCGCAGCCGCCGCAATCCCCGCCGCCCACCGTCGCCAATGCCACCGCCGCCGCCGGGCTTCGGTGGAAAACCACCGGTTTTCCTTTTATAACCCTAGTCGTTTTTTATTAGATCGTTTTTTCTGTTTTTTTTCGGTTTAGTTATTTAGTAAACGTTCACCCGTTCGTTTGTTCTAACGAACGAATTCGCCGTTTAGTCTCAGCTGACGAACGTCCATTCGTTAAGCTGTTTTAGTTTTTTTTTCTAGTTTATTTTCTGATCGCGATCACTGATCCGATCTTCGTTTTAGTTTAACTTTTCGCTCGTTTATCAGAATCAGGTGATTCAAGCGCCTGGAGTTTCATCTCGAAATTCTCTTTCCGTTTACCCTAGTCACTGAAGCGTTTGCCTCAGCTAAATTTGGACTTAGGTCCAGATTGGTTCGGTAGTTGTTTCTCTTTCGCCGTTTGTCTTTCGTTGCTTTTCTTTTGCCGTTTCTTTTGCAAACCGTAGTTCTTAAGTTGAACTTTCTGGTTAGATCTCTCATTTGAAGTATTACCCGTGCATTAGTTAAGTACTTATTATGTGCTTGTTTGTTTGCGATAGAGTACCCGGAGTGCGCCACTTGCTACTTTGAATCTCTAGGTTTTGCGGATCATCAGCAAGGCAAGAAACACTTTGATCATACTTTCCAATACCCAGTTTTCATTGCATTAGTCAAACCATCACACATTGCATGAGTAGGATCAATTAACTTGTGGGACTGGGAAGTAGATTGAGGTAGTACCTATTACCTGCATTACTTTCAAACCTTTGGGAGCTACTTCTACGTTAGCTGTTAGGACATGCTATGCTCGTAGACGTGGATTGGGTGAGTGTATCCATGACTGTAACATCCCAATTTTCCTAATTTGGATGTTAATAGATCATTCACTTGCATATCATATTTTTATTGCATTATTTGTCTTTCTACAATATTCTTTTCATTATGCAACTAAAGGCAATTTATTGGAGTGGAGATAACATGACTTCTCCCCTGTTTTAAAAATGTTCATAATGTGCAGAATAATGTTTCCAGTTGATTTGTTATGCTCTGGTAATTTTTGCAATCTTCAAAATATTGTTTTTTAAGTTTTATTTGCTGTTTGACTGGCCAAATGCATCAAAATGATTTTACAAAATTGCATTAGCTTTGGAACTAGTGTTCCTATAGTTTATAGTTATAGAGCTATTTTCACTGCATGCCTAAGTATTTTTATTTAGAATTTTTATTGTCTATTTTATTTTATATTTTTTGGTTTTGCTACTGGAGAAAAAAAACAAACGAAGAAGAAGCAGCAACCAGTCGGCGCAGCGCAGTGCAGCTAGCCAGCCGGCCCAGCCGCACCCACCGCGGCCCAGCCCGAGCCAGCAGCCCCGCGAAGCGGTGCGCACCACCCGCACCCGACCCGCGCCACCAACCCGACCCGCCGCTCCCCTCTCACTGACCGTGGGTCTCGCACCCATCCCCTTCCTCTGGTCGGACGAGCACGCGCACCCGGGATCGATCCTGGATCGATCTTGTGCTCGGTTCGATTCCGTGTCCTCTAGGAACCCGTACGCGAGGAAAGCTCCTCGAGGACCCCCGCACGCCCCCTTTTCGATCTTCCCCGCCGCCAGAGCCCTGCAGCCCAGGTTTTGGATCTCGCGAGGAGCTCCGCCGTCCGCCATCGATCGTTGGCCGTTCTGTCGCCGTAAGGACCCCGAAGCCACCCAAATCTCTCTCTCGAACCTCCGCTCGCTTATGCCCTCGTCTGAAATGGTTTGGTGAGCAGGCAACCATAGGAGGGCCGCCACCGCCAACGTCCGCCGCCACCGGAGCACTCCGTGTTCACGATGCCTCCGTCGCCTGCAGAGGGAACCCCGCCGCCATCAAACACCACCACCACCTCCGCCTCTCGACGTTGCACTCGCCCGTACCATCACCTTCGCCGAGGAGCCGCCGGAGACGCCGAGCCGCCGCCGCCGCTGTTTTGTCGCCTGGTGAGCAAACACCTTGGGCCAATCAGGAACTGCCACATGGCAGTTAGCTACCGGACGAGCACAAGAGTTGCTGCAGTGTCCAGGCGTTTTCTGTTTCTTTTGTCTTTTTCAGTTTTTCTTCAAAAGTTCAAATAGCTATATCTTTTATTCTGTTTATCCAAATTAGGTGATTATTTTTCCTATGCACTCACAAAAATCATCTCTTCATCACAGTACCAATTTTGCACATGTTTGCACAATTCAAATTTGAATTCGTTTGAATTCAAATCGAATCTTCCGGAGGCCGTATCTTTTAAACCGTTTATCGGAATCGAGTGATTCTTTTTGCATTGTGATCGTAGTGCTATGTAGATGATCTGTACATGTTGTTTTGCTGCTGTTGTTGAATTTAAAAATGATTTTCTTGCTGTTGTCTTTATTTTTGGTTTCTTTGGAGTTTCGGTGATTGATTTGTTATATTGTGTGAAACGTGTAGATTGTCCGGAGTGCGACGCGAGCTATTGTCAGGAGTGTGACTTTTTGAACCAGAACCAAGGCAAGTTACATGTTGATCATCCTTTACCTATTGTTTTCCTATGCATTGTAGGTTATGCCACACTATAAACTTATGCATTATAGGATTGTTATAATTTGAGCTATATTGTTGAACTATCTCCCGTCTTTTGCAAATCGTGGTAGGTATAGTTTTGCTATGCTTGTAGACGGGGTTGGTTCCTGTATACATTGAGCTTATGTGAGGATTGTTAATATTTAACAAACTGAGTAGTAATTCAGGACTTAACTCACCTCTGGGCGGAAGTGGTATTGATGGATGGTCTTAAGAACATCATGGTTTATACCCTCTGAATGTAAGTGGACGGTCGCCCAGGCTCAAAAAGATCAGACAGACTTAATGAATAGTAGCTTCCATGCGCGACCACTAGCTATATGGGCTCTGGCTTAGTTGAGTAGGTTGTGGGATCCTCGCCCAGGTATGCTAGCAGATGTAGATATGGATAGGTGTACCGGCTGCCGGGGGTGGAGGTGACTACTTCTGAAAGGCTTCGTCTCAATCTTCGGGTTGAGTCTAGTGGGTAAAGTGTGCAAAACTCTGCAGAGTAATAAAATTAATCATGATTAGCCGTGCCCCCGGTTATGGGTAAATTTGAGCGACTATGCCATTACATTTGTTGGATGATCTTGACAGATGTGACACTTAATAATATTTGTGGGCAACTTAACAAATGGGTAGGTTGGAGTTGATTTTGCCAACTCAACCTTGTGCATTCAATTGTAGTATTAAAGGAACTAAATGAAAAATTAAGTATTAGGTAGTTATGAGGACAAAATCAGCTTTCTGCAAAATAAACCCCCAAGCCTTCCTTTGTTGTTCTATGCATATACATGTAGGTCTGCTTTATTACTTCTCCTGTGTAACTTGCCAATACATTCAATGTATTGACCTATACGGCTGCAACGTCTCATGTTGCAGGATTTTCAGACGAGGAGTAAGGTACCGTTAGGGTTGCGAGTCTGCACTCAGCATCGCCAGTTGGGCTATGATGGGACTCATCGTTATTTTCTGCTACTTTCCGCTGTGTGATTGAATAATAGCTAGCCATGGGCTATGCAGATTGTTTTATTTTATATACTCTGGTTCATACATTGTAATAAATGATGCACTTGTATTTGGTATTCATCTATACTGTGTGTGCTAGCGAGTTCGATCCAGGGACTAGCACGGTAAGCACAGAGACTCAAATCCTTCGAGGTTTGGTCATTGCAGATGGTATCAGAGCAGTGTGTTGACTGTAGGACGTGACCCTAGAAAATGGATTAGAAAAGCCATAGGAGTGAAAATTATTTTATAAACTAGTTATACTTCTTACTGTTTATTAGTTCATCCCCTCAAGTATCTTGAACAGTTAAGTAGGAACTAGTGCTGAGACCACCATATATGCTTGTTTTATTTTGCAACGTTACCGTGTTAGCGTATCTGATTATGTCCACTTTCGTGGTATGAAGATACTAGATTGTTTGCTTGATTGGTAGCTTGCTTGTTAAATTTTATCTCGTCAAAATTATTTGACTATATATGCATATATATATATATATATACTACTATATTATTCTGATTGTTTGTCTGTTTGTTTGTTTGTGTTATTCGTTGTTGTGTTTTATTGCCTTGATCATATATGCATATGGGTAGAATATATTTATATCTATAGCTTTGGCCCTATTATATCTATAACTCTTCTATGCTTGCCCACCAGATGCCGCCGAGGCGTGAGAATAGGCGCAATGCTGCAGGAGGAGAGAACAATGGCAATGACATACCGCCATACATGCAGCAGTTGCTTCAGGGCCAGACGCAGTTGATCCAGTTGGTTGTGCAGAACCAGAACAACCAGAACAACAACAACAACAACCCGCCACCCGTGGATATGCTTACCAGGTTCCTGAGGTTGAATCCTCAGAGGTTCTCCAGTTCCCCTGAACCTATTGTGGCCGATGATTGGCTCCGTGGAGTCAATAAGAACCTGGAGACGGTTGGATGCACAGATGCAGAGAGGGTGAGGTTTGCCGCACATTTGTTGGAGGGTCCTGCCGCAGCTTGGTGGGACAACTACTTGGTCTCTTATCCCATTGCTGGTATCACTTGGACTCAGTTTCAGACTGCTTTTCATGTTGCACATGTGTCTGCTGGTGCTATGAGTTTGAAAAAGAAGGAGTTTCGTAGTTTGCGTTAGGGAGGACGCACAGTTAATGCGTATGTGGATGAATTTAATAATCTTGCACGCTATGCTCCTAATGATGTTAACACTGATGCAGCTAGGCAGGAAAAATTCTTGGAGGGCCTAAATGATGAGTTGATCCTTCAGTTGACAGTGGCCACTTTTGATAATTGTCAGCAGCTGATTGATAAGGCTATTATGCTAGAGGGGAAGCATCAGGCCATAGAGAATCGCAAGAGGAAGTACAACAACAATAACAGGTATAATTGAGGACCACAACAGAAGCCATGCACTTCATATCAGGGTAATGGAGGTAATGGGCATCATCATCATCATGGAGGTAATGGACATAATCATCATGGAGGGAATGGCCACAACCATAATGGCCATCATAATCACAATGGGCACAAGGGTAACAATGGCAATGTCAAAGGTAATGGTAATGGTAATGGTAATGGAGGGAGTAATAACCAGAGCCACCAGAGTGTGCCTGTGCAGAGGGACATTAGCCAGGTTCAGTGCTATAAGTGTAGGCAGATGGGCCACTACTCCAACGCTTGCCCAGAGAGCAAGAACGATAATGGAAATTCTGGAGTCAGCAAGCCAAACCCCTTCCAAAAGGGTCATGTTAACCATGTTAATGTGGAGGAGGTTTATGATGAACCTTATGCCGTGATTGGTAAGTTCTTGATTAATTCGGTACCTGCACTTGTTCTTTTTGATTCTGGTGCATCGCATTCATTCATCTCACGGGTATTTGTGGAAAAACATAAGTTGCCTACCGTAGCGCTTAAGTCACCTATTCTAGTAAGTTCTCCGGGGGCTGAGATGGCAGCAAGTTTGGGATGCTTTCAGATGCCTTTGTCCATTGGGAAGCATGTTTTTCCCACAGATTTGGTTATATTGAAGTCACAACGTATTGATGTTATTTTGGGTATGGACTGGTTGACTAAATATAAAGGTCTTATTGATTGTGCCAGTCGATCTATTACTCTCAGTGCACCAGGAGGTAAGAGGATCAGATATGTATTTAAGTATAAGCATAATCAGGTGCAAGTGAACTCTCTTAAGGGGGGTAGTCTGGAAGATGTGCCAGTTGTGAGGGACTACCCAGATGTGTTTCCAGAGGAGTTGCCAGGTATGCCACCAGATAGAGATATTGAGTTTCTTATTGATTTAATACCAGGCACCGGACCTATTGCAAAGAGGCCGTATAGAATGCCTCCTCAGGAGTTGGAGGAATTGAAGAAGCAGATAAGAAAATTGTAGGAACAAGGATTTATTCGCCCAAGTTCATCACCTTGGGGAGCTCCAGTTTTGTTTGTGGAGAAGAAAGATGGTACCTTGAGGATGTGTGTTGATTATCATTCTCTGAATGAGGTAACCATTAGGAATAAGTATCCCTTGCCTATGATTAATGATCTGTTTGACCAGCTGGAGGGAGCTACTGTGTTTTCTAAGATTGATCTTCGTTCTGGTTATCATCAATTAAAGATTCGTGAGCAAGATATTCCAAAGACTGCTTTTACTACGAGGTATGGGTTGTATGAATATACTGTTATGTCATTTGGATTGACTAACGCTCCTGCATACTTCATGAATATGATGAACAAGGTGTTTATGGAGTACTTGGATAAATTTGTGGTTGTTTTCATTGATGATATATTGGTGTTCTCCAAGAATAAGCAAGAGCATGAGGTACATCCGCGTTTGGTGATGGAGAAGCTGAGGGAACATCAGTTGTATGCCAAGTTCAGCAAATGTGAATTTTGGCTGGATGAGGTAGCATTCCTTGGACATGTTGTGTCAGGTAATGGAGTTGCAGTTGATCCAGCTAAGGTTGCCGCAGTTACAGAGTGGGAGGCACCTACAACAGTTGGGGAGATTCACAGCTTTTTGGGCCTTGCAGGTTATTACAGGAGGTTTATTGAGAACTTTTCTAAAATTGCAAAGCCTATGAGTGAATTGTTGAAGAAGAAGAATAAATTTGCTTGGACTGATGAATGTGAAGCCAGCTTTCAGGAATTGAAGCAGCGTTTGGTTACAGCACCAGTCTTAATTCTGCCTGATATACATAAGGACTTCCATGTATATTGTGATGCTTCTCGTCAGGGACTTGGGAGTGTTCTGATGCAGGAAGGTAAAGTTGTTTCATATGCTTCACGTCAGCTTAAGAATCATGAGCATAATTATCCTACACATGATTTGGAATTAGCCTCAGTTGTGCATGCATTGAAAACTTGGAGGCAGTATCTTATTGGTAATCATTGTGATATATTTACTGATCATAAGAGCTTGAAGTATATTTTTACTCAGAAAGATTTGAACCTCAGGCAGAGGAGATGGTTGGAGCTTATTAAGGATTATGATTTTAATGTGCAGTACCATCCTGGTAATGCTAATGTTGTTGCTGATGCATCGAGTCGTAGGAGCCATGTTAATGCAGTTGATATTAATGATATGCCACAAGAGTTATGTGATTAGTTGAGAGATCTCAGGTTGGAGATGGTTCCTAAGGGATATTTGGCAACACTTGAGGTAAAGCCTACTTTGCTTGACAGGATTAGGGAAGCTCAAAAGGGTGACAAAGAGATTGATGCAATAAAAGAGAATATGACTAAAGGTAAGGCAGAAGGTTTCCATGAGGATGAACATGGGACCATATGGTTTGAGAAGCGTGTTTGTGTACCGCAAGATGCAGACATCAGGAAATTAATTCTTCAGGAGGCACATGATTCACCTTATTCTATTCACCCAGGTAATACTAAGATGTATTTGGACTTGAGGGAAAGATTTTGGTGGCCTAGCCTGAAGAGGGAAATTGCTGGATATATTGCAACATGTGATGTGTGCCAGAGAGTTAAAGCAGAACATCAGAGGCCAGCAGGTTTGTTACAGCCATTGCCTATACCTGAGTGGAAATGGGATCAGATTGGTATGGATTTCATTACAGGTTTACCCAGGACTCGGTCAGGTTATGATTCTATTTGGGTAATTGTTGATCGTTTGACTAAGGTTGCTCACTTCATTCCGGTAAAGACTACTTATACCAGTGCTCAGCTAGCTAAAGTTTATATGCCTAAAATTGTTTGTCTGCATGGAGTTCCAAGGAAGGTAGTGTCTGATAGAGGTACTCAGTTCACATCTAAATTTTGGCGTCAGTTGCATGAATCCTTGGGCACGAGGCTGGAGTTCAGTACAGCTTTCCATCCACAGACTGATGGGCAGACAGAGAGGGTAAATCAGATTTTGGAGGATATGTTGAGAGCTTGTGTTTTGGACTATGGGTCCAGTTGGGATGATAATTTACCTTATGTAGAGTTCTCATATAATAACAGTTATCAGGCTAGTCTGAAGATGGCACCGTTTGAGGTATTGTATGGCAGGAAGTGCAGGACACCGTTGATGTGGGATGAGGTTGGAGAGCGACAGTTCTTTGGACCAGACTTGATCAGAGATGCTGAGGAGAAGGTCAAGCTGATTCGTGACAGGTTGAAGATAGCACAATCTAGGCAGAAGAGTTATGCAGATGCAAAGTGCAAAGAGGTGACATATGAGGTAGGAGACCGTGCATATCTTCGAGTTTCACCACTTCATGGAATTAAGAGGTTTGGCATTAAGGGTAAGTTAGCACCACGTTTCATGGGGCCTTACACGATCTTGGAGCGTAGAGGAGAGGTAGCTTATCAACTGGAGTTGCCCGAGTCTTTGTCTGGAGTTCATAATGTGTTTCATGTATCTCAGTTGAAGAAATGCCACGCAGAGATGATGGACGTTCCATTGTGGGACACAGTGCCACTTGATGCAATTCAGTTGGAGAGTGACTTGACATATGAGGAGAAACCTGTTAAGATTCTGGAGACAACAGAGAGAGTTACTCGCACCAAGACAATTAAGTTATGCAAAGTTCAGTGGGATCATCATACAGAGGAAGAAGCTACCTGGGAACGGGAGGAAGATCTCAGGCAGGAGCACCCACACCTATTTCCTAGCCAGCCCGAATCTCGAGGGCGAGATTCATCTTAAGGGGGTAGGTTTGTAACATCCCAATTTTCCTAATTTGGATGTTAATAGATCATTCACTTGCATATCATATTTTTATTGCATTATTTGTCTTTCTACAATATTCTTTTCATTATGCAACTAAAGGCAATTTATGGGAGTGGAGATAACATGACTTCTCCCCTGTTTTAAAAATGTTCATAATGTGCAGAATAATGTTTCTAGTTGATTTGTTATGCTTTGGTAATTTTTGCAATCTTCAAAATATTGTTTTTTAAGTTTTATTTGTTGTTTGAGTGGCCAAATGCATCAAAATGATTTTACAAAATTGCATTCGCTTTGGAACTAGTGTTCCTATAGTTTATAGTTATAGAGCTATTTTTACTACGTGCCTAAGTATTTTTATTTAGAATTTTTATTGTCTATTTTATTTTATCTATTCTGGTTTTGCTGCTGAAGAAAAAAAAACGAAAAAGAAGCAGCAAAGAGCCGGCGCAGCGCAGCGCAGCCAGCCAGCCGGCCCAGCCGCACCCACCGCGGCCCAGCCCGAGCCAGCAGCCCCGCGAAGCGGTGCGCACCACCCGCACCTGACCCGCGCCACCAACCCGACCCGCCGCTCCCCTTTCACTGACCGTGGGTCCCGCCCCCATCCCCTTCCTCCGGTCGGACGAGCACGCGCACCCGGGATCGATCCTGGATCGATCTTGCGCTCGGTTCGATTCCGTGTCCTCTAGGAACCCGTACGCGAGGAAAGCTCCTCGAGGACCCCCGCACGCCCCCTTTTCGATCTTCCCCGCCGCCAGAGCCCTGCAGCCTAGGTTTTGGATCTCGTGAGGAGCTCCGCCGTCTGCCGTCGATCGTTGGCCGTTCTGTCGCCGTAAGGACCCCGGAGCCACCCAAATCTCTCTCTCTCGAACCTCCGCTCGCTTATGCCCTCGTCTGAAACGGTTTGGTGAGCAGGCAACCACCGGAGGGCCGCCACCGCCGACGTCCGCCGCCACCGGAGCACTCCGTGTTCACGACGCCGCCGTCGCCTGCAGAGGGAACCCCGCCGCCATCAAACACCACCACCACCTCCGCCTCTCGACGTTGCACCCGCCCGTACCATCACCTTCGCCGGGGAGCCGCCGGAGACGCCGAGCCGCCGACGCCCGAGCCGCCGCCGCCGCTGTTTTGTCGCCTGGTGAGCAAACACCTTGGGCCAATCAGGAACTGCCACATGGCAGTTAGCTACAGGACGAGCACAAGAGTTGCTGCAGTGTCCAGGCGTTTTCTGTTTCTTTTGCCTTTTTCAGTTTTTCTTCAAAAGTTCAAATAGCTATATGTTTTATTCTGTTTATCCAAATTAGGTGATTCTTTTTCCTATGCACTCACAAAAATCATCTCTTCATCACAGTACCAATTTTTCACATGTTTGCACAATTCAAATTTGAATTCGTTTGAATTCAAATCGAATCTTCCGGAGGCCGTATCTTTTAAACCGTTTATCGGAATCGAGTGATTCTTTTTGCATTGTGATCGTAGTGCTGTGTAGATGATCTGTACATGTCGTTTTGCTGATGTTGTTGAATTTAAAAATGATTTTCTTGCTGTTGTCTTTATTTTTGGTTTCTTTGGAGTTTCGGTGATTGATTTGTTATATTGTGTGAAACGTGTAGATTGTCCGGAGTGCGACGTGAGCTATTGTCAGGAGTGTGACTTTTTGAACCAGAACCAAGGCAAGTTACATGTTGATCATCCTTTACCTATTGTTTTCCTATGCATTGTAGGTTATGCCACACTATAAACTTATGCATTATAGGATTGTTATAATTTGAGCTATATTGTTGAACTATCTCCTGTCTTTTGCAAATCGTGGTAGGTATAGTTTTGCTATGCTTGTAGACGGGGTTGGTTCCTGTATACATTGAGCTTATGTGAGGATTGTTAATATTTAACAAACTGAGTAGTAATTCAGGACTTAACTTACCTCTGGGCGGAATTGGTATTGATGGGTGGTCTTAAGAACATCATGGTTTATACCCTCTGAATGTAAGTGGACGGCCGCCCAGGCTCAAAAAGATCAGACAGACTTAATGATTAGTAGCTTCCATGCGCGACCACTAGCTATATGGGCTCTGGCTTAGTTGAGTAGGTTGTGGGATCCTCGCCCAAGTATGCCAGCAGATGTAGATATGGATAGGTGTACCGGCTGCCGGGGGTGGAGGTGACTACTTCTGAAAGGCTTCGTCTCAATCTTCGGGTTGAGTCTAGTGGGTAAAGTGTGCAAAAATCTGCAGAGTAATAAAACTAATCATGATTAGCCGTGCCCCCGGTTATGGGTAAATTTGAGCGACTATGCCATTACAGTTGTTGGATGATCTTGACAGATGTGACACTTAATAATATTTGTGGGCAACTTAATAAATGGGTAGGTTGGAGTTGATTTTGCCAACTCAACCTTGTGCATTCAATTGTAGTATTAAAGGAACTAAATGAAAAATTGACTATTAGGTAGTTATGAGGACAAAATCAGCTTTCTGCAAAATAAACCCCCAAGACTTCCTTTGTTGTTCTATGCATATACATGTAGGTCTGCTTTATTACTTCTCCTGTGTAACTTGCCAATACATTCAATGTATTGACCTATACGGCTGCAACGTCTCATGTTGCAGGATTTTCAGACGAGGAGTAAGGTACCATTAGGGTTGCGAGTCTGCACTCAACATCGCCAGTTGGGCTATGATGGGACTCATCGTTATTTTCTGCTACTTTCCGCTGTGTGATTGAATAATAGCTAGCCATGGGCTATGCAGATTGTTTTATTTTATATACTCTGGATCATACGTTGTAATAAATGATGCACTTGTATTCTGGTATTCATCTATACTGTGTGTGCTAGCGAGTTCGATCCAGGGACTAGCACGGTAAGCACAGAGACTCAAATCCTCGAGGTTTGGTCGTTGCAATGACAGATGTGAGTTTGTTAATTAATGGTTCAACTTAAGGTGGCAACTTTAGCACACATCTGGGTGGATTGAGGCATCTGGGTATTCCAGTGATTGCCTGTTTTTCTTTTGGACCGCCACCCAGGCTCAAAGGGATCATGAGATTTTTCATACTAGAAACTTCCGTGTGCAGCCACATGCCAATAAGGGCTCTGGCAAAGTTGAGTAAGTTGTGGGAAACCTTTCCATGATGGGTTAGCAGATGTAGAGGGATTGTAGGTGTACCGGCCTATCTATCTGGTTAAGGGGACCTCTTCGGAAAGACTGTGTCTCGGTCATCCATTTCTCAAACACCATGCAGTGTGAGAAACCAAACGGAGGCGATCGAGTCTTGTGGGGAAAAGTGCACAAACCTCTGCAGAGTGTACAAACTGATCATGATTAGCCACGTCCCTGGTTATGGACGTCTTGAGTATCTAGTACTTGGATATCATGTGAATCTCATCATGTTACTCTAATTAATATTGTTGGGTTTTAATGATGATTTTTAATTGGGGTTGAGAGGATGTCTATCTTCTCAACGATGTTTCAACTACCATGATAGTTATGTAAAATCTATTCCTTTGAAGTAGGAAAAAATTGGCTTCACGCAAAAACTGTAACCATAGAGCTTTCCACCAGCCATATTGCATATAGTATAGCTTTACTTTATTGCTCTCTTTGTGTTACTTTGCCATCATATTCCATGTGCTGACACGTTTTTGGGCTGCAATGTCCATGTTGCAGACTTTTCAGACGATGAATAAGGTGCCTTATAGGTCGTGGTTCTATACTCAGTGATGCCGTTGGAGTTGATGGACTCACTTATCTTCCAAGCCTTCTGTTGTTATCGTGTTAGATGACCTTAAGCCTTTTATTGTAATAAGTTCATCGTTGGAACTATCGATTTAATAAGTGTGTGATTGCTACTCTGTTATAAATCCTTCAAGTACTATGCGTGTCAGCATTACTGATCCAGGGATGACACTGATGCACAGAGGTCAGACTGCTTGAGGTCTGATCGCTAAAACCCTGCAATGCATACAGATATTGGACTGTAACCATAATTGTTAAACCATCCTCACAAATAAGATGATCTGGATACTTCAAAATATACAGATTAAATTGAGGGGACAAACATTGACATAGACTGTTCTTAGGACTCACCACACAACAAATGCGGCAGTACTATATAATACGAGATTCACACACACAAATCAAGTACTGAACAAGTAGTGCTTACTACAGAGAAGCAAAGTTGCACTAATTAAACTCTGTAGACTATTTGTTGCCTCCGACCTATGGGGTATACCCCACATAACTGACTAGGTCATGGACTTCATGAGAGATTTCCACCGGCATCATCGCCATCTGGTCAACCTTGCAAAACCTAACAGAGTGGTCTTTCCACTTATAAACATGACCATGAAGACACATAAGATTTGTCGAAAGCGTTACGAGAACCACACCCTTCGTAATCGAAGGCACAACTAGGAAATTATTGTGGTGAAGTACACCCTCGAGAACACGCCTGGCAATAATGCTATAGGAAAACGCTTGTTCACCACACGTGGCGACAAGGACACATCAGCTGGATAGTTTAGTAGTAGAACTCATCCTCAAGTCTTCTAGTTCACACGACATGAGTGTGAGAACTTCATCTCCACCACAGTCCTGGTTCTAATTCAAACAAAAACCAAATATAAGATGATTTTCAATATTTGACTCCATTTAAGAGTACATATATGCACAGAAATAAGTGAACAAAGACACTATAACATGTCTTTAAAGGGATGAGAGTAGAGGGATTACTTGCTATATTCATAACACAAGTCACTAAGGCTACTATACTCTCCTCAAAGGCATGAGAGCTAAAATCTTCATTTCCTATAGCTAGCATTGATGTTCATAAAGTAGATGAAAGTAATCTATAAGAAATCAGTGTTATGTGCAAAAATCACATGTATGTCAACGTCTTGCATGTTTTGGTCAAAAGAGCAGTTTAGAACCATGATTTGGTACACAAAAAATCACGTGCAAGATCACCCAGGAAGTTGTACTACTAGAACTAATACTGCGTGTTAGATGAAAAAACACGATCAAGATGACCAAAAATATCGTCAAGAAGAGATATTACTTGGACCATCTTGGACAGGGCGATGGCCTTGAGCTTGTGTGCAGTAGTCTCGGCAGGGTTCGTGCGCTTCTTCATACCCTGAGCCCGCTCGGCTTTGGCCAGAACCGACATCACTTCGGCCAGTGCTCCAGGGTCCATCAAGAAACTGTCAAATAGAAATAAAAGTATAGAAACCATAATCACAAACCCAAAAGAAGAACATAGAGGCAGTTAGGATCAGTCGCCTAGTTGCAAGACCGGGCCTTGGCCAGAAGCAACACCATTTATGCGCTCAACTTTCCTTCTTTGGGAGAGAAGAACAATGGCAGAAGCGCGTCGGGGTTTTCTTGATCAAATGAGGAACAAAATGAGGGAGAAGCAAGTTGGGGTTTTCTTCAAGAGAGGAAGATGATGGAGAAGAGTGAAATGGTGTTTGCTTCGTCCGTCCAACTTACTATTGGAAAGGTCGGGGTTTATTGATTTGACAGCTCATTGAGCATTACTGCGGCGCTTCGATCAGTGTAGTCTAGCGTGCATTTGTGCATTCTAGTACGGAGTAATTTAGGCATGGAAAGTGGACCCTGTCGGTGTCAAAACCGGCGGATCTCGGGTAGGGGGGGCCCAAGCTATGCGTCTAGAGGATCGATGGTAACAGGAGGCTGGGGACACAATGTTTACCCAGGTTCAGGCCCTCTAGATGGAGGTAAAACCCTACATCCTGCTATATTAGTATGGATGAATATGTGTACAAGAGTTGATCTACCTCGAGATCGTAATGGATAAACCCTAGGTCTAGCCTATGACGATAATGTAAGACGATCCGCTCTACACACTAAACCCCTCGGCTTATATACACACCGGAGGGGACCTAGGTTTACAAGGGTGACTTGGGGAGGAATAAATTGATACATCCAGACTCTACACCTGCGTTTCTATGTACATAGGAGACCTGACCGAATACGGGGGAGGGCCTTCCGCTTCTTCTTCACGCGGCCCATCAATGCGGCCCAGCTACAACGCCCCGGATGACTGAGGACCCCTTAATACAGGACTCCCTCAAACCCCGATGATGGCTGTCCCACATGTCGGCGCAAGTGAGTAGTAAGGTTCCCGACGACCGTCGAGGAGGATCCGCACGGTAGAGCGTGCCCACTTTTTCTGGAAAAAAAGGTTACATCAAGCATTTCGACTCTTACGACGCAGGAGTGAGAAACAAGGAAGCCACTTGAACTTACACAGTACTCCTACTACTAGGCATGTGGAGTGGTTCATACGTCCGTACTATAATCTTGTAGCTAGTGTAGGAAGGTATGATGATAAAAAAAATGTTGTGCATAGGTCAACTATATGAACAGTTATGTAACATGCCTCTTTTTAAAATGTCCGGTCGAGAAGAATGAACAGTGAGACCAATGTTAACACAACTAGGACTGCAACGCACGAATAACACATTTGACTGTCCGGTCGTGAAGAATGAATGGTGAGATCAATGTTAACACAACTAGGACTATAGCGCACGAAGAGTACGGTGCTTGTCGGGGGAAACTGTCCTCCCACGAGCACCTATGGGACCGGAGCCCCTTCTACGTTGCGGAAAGGGAGCGGAGGGAGCACGAAGAGCAGATCGTAGAGCACACGCGGGCAGTTTTACCCAGGTTCGGGCCGCGCGGACGCGTAAAACCCTACTCCTGCCTTGGTTGTATTGAGCTCGGGAGCTTGAAGAGCTACAGTGATAGCTACACCGAGCGTGAGAGTTGTTTAGGATTCGAACCCTTTCTACGTTGTGCATGGGCCTCCTTTTATAGTTCAAGGGGTCACCGACAGGTGTCAACGTAGAGGAGGGTAAAAATGTAACTTTGGTGGTAGTTGTAACAGTGCGGGAACAGTGGATGAACAGTGGTCTTCACCTAACCTTGACAGTGGGGGACAAGGGCCTTAAATGCCCGTCACCGTCGACCCCAAAAGCACCCGTCCATGCGGCTCCGTTCGCCACGACGGTAGCCTTGTCATCGTGGAGTGCCACCGTGTCCCCCAGGCTGCACAGCCATCTGCCACGCGTCCCTGGAAGGGCCCCAGGGCGACGCGTGGGCCGATGAGCTGGAGCGCGGGCACACAGTGCAGGCTTCCCCCGGCAAGCACCTTGCCGGGGTCTTGATATTGCCAGGCCCGGAAGCTTGTCGCTCCCCGGGTCCTGCCGGGGCGCAGGGTGCGCCGAGGCATGTCTTCTGAGATGCAGTCTTCTGGTCTCCCTGGCAAGCCCCTCTTGCCAGGGTCTTGTGTTAATGTGATAACCTTGAGCCTGGGACGGCCTCCCCGGCAAGCTCCACTTGCAGGGGCCTTGATCTTCTGACTTGTATACTTTGTTCTTGAATGGTTTTATAGGGACCAGAAAGGTTTCCGGCAAGCACGTGGTAAACCCTGCCGCGGGAAGCTCCTACTGCCCGTGCACAAGTTGGGGTACTAAGGTACCCCTATCTTAGTACACCGACAGGAGCCCCCGGGCCTGGGCCACACACGGTGCCGAGCGCTGTTGGGCCAGGCCCAAAACAGTGCACGGGCACGCGCGGCCCACGACAAGCCGTAAATCCCCTTCCGCACCCGCCGCGCCCCTCCCTAACGGCACGCGTCGATTGCGGTGTCGTGGGAGAGATCGTGGCCTCGTTCTTTAATGGGAAATGCGGAGCGTCCCCCACTTCCCCCTTAAGAGCAGAGGGAGCAGGGGCAGTTTCCCTCCTCCGTCTTCACTGCATCTTCAACCTCCAGAAATCCTCTGCTGCTCTTTGCTTCCACCCCTCATCCGCCGTCTTCCGCATCCGCGGCGCCGTCGAGTTCCTCACCCCTTCCCTCGCCGCCTCCGCCATGGCTCCGAAGACCGAGAAGGCGAAAGCGGACAAGGCCAAGAGGGAGAAATCCGAGCAGGCGGCGAAGCTTGCCGCCCTGCGGAAGAGGAACGTGGTCTTCGCGCCGAGGCTCAGCGCGAGGGAGCTCTGGAACAAGTACTACCTCTTCTGGGCCAAGGAGACCAAAGCTCATCCCCGCACCAGAGTCTTCCCCGCCGTCGCCAGAGATCTGTATCCCGGCGGGTATTTCTTCTTTGCTGTCTTCTTCCATTGTGGGTTGTGCCCTCCGTTCTCGGAGTTTTTCTGTGATATCATGAACACATACGGCCTCCACCTCCTAGACTTCACCCCCAACGCCATCCTTACGATGGCGGTTTTCGCACATCTGTGCGAAAACTATGTAGGGTTCCATCCCAATGTAGCACTCTTTCGCCATTTCTTTATGCCTAGAGTAGAGGCTGGCGCTCCCCTCTCCGGAGGTATCTCCTGGATCTTCCGTTTGAACAAGAAAGACTCATATCTGAAAGGAGAACTCCGCGGCAAGTGGGAAGAATGGCCCGCAGATTGGTGTTGGGTAGTGGAGGACCAGCCGGAGCCTTTTACTGCGCCGCGCACAACAGCCATAGTGCGCGGCAGAGACTGGAGCGAGTTGGCCCCGGAGGACGGCAAGCTCAACGTCGCCCTTATCAGGATACTTCGTCTCCGGGTAGCCAAACTGACCATTGGAGAGGTAGGGGCAGATTTCCTCCGCCGCCGCATTGCCCCTTTACAGGAGAGGAAAAGGCCAGCATGGGAATTTGGCAATGCGGCGGATATTATGAGGCTGCGCCCGGGATTTAACTTCAACTTCACGGCTTTGGAGCTGAAGGGGATGGTCCGGGAGCTTTTCAAGCACGACCCGGCCCATCCGGAGTGGTTTAGATCTCCCCGGGGAGTGGTGCCGCTGTGCAACAGCACTGCCCGGGACTCCTTGCGCGCAATGATGCCCGCGTGTGACTCTCACGGCGTCGACTCCACCTGGATAGTGCCTCCGCCAGATGCAATTCTGAGTTTCTTCGATAATCTGGTCGAGGTGCCCAAGAACACCGAGGAGAACAAGGGTCTCACTCGGGCCACCACGGAGCGAGATATAGCCTATATCGCTTCCCGGATGGAAGAGGCCGCCGCAGCTGCAGCGGCAGGAGACTTCGGGTTCACCGTCGACGAGGCGCAGGCCGCGGACGAGGCGTGCCAAGCAGAGGTGGCAAAGATCCGCAGGCTGCTCAAGCTTCCGCTCGACGAGCTTGCCGAGGTTCCTTCCCTGAGGCATGCCGGGATTCCCGGGGTTGTGAGCGAGGCCGCCGCCGCAGGAGGCGAGGTTGCCAAAGGGAGCAGAGGTGCCGGAGGGAGCGGAGCCGCAGGGCAGGGTGCTGGACCCAGCGGGCCTGCGGGGGAGGAGGAGGAAGACGTCGAGGCCGATGAAGACACCGGCGGATCTCTAGGACTTGACGACGACGCCTCCTCGTCGTCGGAGAACTCCCCACCTCCGGCAAGTCCCAAGCAAGCGCCGGGGAAACGCCTCCGCAAGGCGGCTACAGCGACGAGGACGCAGGCGCCTCGTCAGCAGCCTGCTCGCCGGGCAGCGCGCGCCACCAGAGCGAGCCAGGCCGCGACGGAGGCGCCCCGCGCACCAGCACCAAGCGGAGGGGGATCGTCCCGGAGCGGAACGGCCGCTCCGCCTGCTCCTCGGGCCTCGGCGTCGGCGGAGGCTGGGTCTTCGCAGCCCCCAGCCCCGGAGACCGCCAAGCGCCCGAGGGAGCCTTCTCCTCCTGCTCCTCGCGCGGGGGCAACTCAGGTGGAGTTCGATTTCTCCGCCCTCAGCTCCGACGACGAGGAAGAGGAGTAAGTATTTGTAATTTGTAACTTCTTCGATTCTGTCTTGATTCTTTCTCTGATGATTCTAATCTTGTTCTTGCTTTGCTTCTAGGACACTGACTCAGCGGATGGCGAAGATGGCCAAGGTCCCCGTGGTTGAGGTCGACGACGACTCGCCCGTCGCAGCGACAGGAGATGCGCCGGCGACGAACTTGCCGGATCAACCCGCTGCTCCGAGGAGCAGCCCCCAGCGCAGCCCCCAGCGTAAGTCTGGTCTTGAGCTTTCCGTTCGTCGGGCGCGCTTGAGGTTTTTGCTTGTACTAATATCTTGTTGCCTTGTTTGTCTTGTGCAGAAGTGGAGCCGCAGCCGCAGGAGCGCCCGGAGACCGCCTCCGACGAGCCACAGGTTCCACCCTCCTCGCCAAGGGCGAACTCCCCGGCGAGGGAGGAAGCTCCGCCAAGGACGGGCTCCCCGCCAAGGGCGGGTAGCCCGACAAGGGTGAGCAGCCCGACAAGGGTGGCCACCCCGCCAAGGGAGGGCGCGAGCGGCCCTCCGCCAGCAGGGGCCACCACTCCACCGCCAAGGGAGGACCCCCCGGCGAGGGAGCCTGTCGTCGAAGAAGTCCTCAAAGGTAAGTCTTGTAGCTTCTTCTTCTTGGACTTGTCTTTTTGGATATTTGCTTGATCTTTTCTTTCCTTTTTCTTCTGCTAGATCCTCCTGCGCCGGAGCGGATGGAGACCGAGGCCGCCGGCAAGGAGGGCGTGCAAGGCGACGGCGGCAACGCCACTGCCGCTGAGGGCATGGCGGGAGCCGACGAGCCTGCTGCTGAGGAGACCGCCCCGGCCGCAGACGCCGCGGCCGGGGAGGGGGACGGCGACCACACTGCCGGCCCGGAGGCGGCAGGAGCGTCAAGCGCTGCACCGGCCGCCGACCCCTCCGCCGCCAAGGAGCAGCCGGGGATCTATCTCGAGGCCCCCAATGGCGTCTTCATACAAGTCCCGTGGGGGTCTTCGTCGCGAGCCCCCGTGGAGGGAGAGACCTTTGATGGAGAGGTTCTCGCCTCCGCGGGGTTGAAGATTGTTGAAGCGCCTGGCGGGAGCGACGAGCCCGAAGAGGAGAAACTTCTTCGCCAGCTCCTGGCCCTTTACCGGGCCAGGCAGGCGAAACTGGAGTCACGGGAAGCCCTCACCGCCAAGGCTGGAGCAGACTTGGAGAAGCGCGCCGCGGAGCTCCGCGCCGCCAACCAAGCGGCCCTCCGCGACTTGGCGGAGTAGCGAGAAAGGCTTGCCGGGGAGCAGCAAGAGTTTCTCCTGGAGAAGGCTGAGGCCGAGGAGCAGCAGCGACTAGTTGGTGAAGAGCTGTCCCGGCGAGAAGGAGCGCTCAACCAGCGGAAGGTTGAGCTCGACGCGCATGACGATGAGCTCACCGCCCGGGAGCAGGCTCTTGGCGGGGCCCTGAAGGAGGCAAAGGAAGCTGCTGCCGCCGCGGAAACCGCCAAGAGGGACTTGGAGCTCAAGGTGGAGCAACTGGAGCGGTACCTTAAGGCGAGCGAGGACAGGGTCACCGCGCTCAACGTGGAGCGCGAGAAAGACGCCCATACCAACTCAGACTTGCAGGTACGCCTCTCCAAGAAGGGCGACGAGCTTACTGCTGCTAAAGACTCAATCGCTGACTTGGAGTTGAAGGTCTCCACCTTGACTGATTCGCTTGACGCCGCTCGGGACCGCGAAACGAAACTGAAGGACGAGCTCCGCAAGGAACGAGGCCTAGTGGAGAGCGCCGCCACTTCAGCAAACAACTTCAGCCGGGCGGTTGAACAATGGACTGACGATCTGGTCGCTTCTGCTGCCAACATCGACAAGGAGCTGATGGCGCTGAGGGTGGAGCACCTCGTGTACTCTCCGGATCCAAATCTCCCCCACAGCGCCAAGCTAAGTCTTTTCTTCAGGGGGATCGCGCCGGCGCTTGCACGGCTGCAGGAGAAGCTCCCCGCGCAGCTGGCCGAGGAGTCACGCCAGCTCTGCGCGGGTACCTTGGAGCGCGTCTTGACGAAGATTGTCTACCGCAACCCTAGTATCAATCTTGTCAACGTCCTCCGTAGCTTGCCGGACGATGCAGATCTGGAGGCGCTGAAGGCGCAGGTTGCCCACATCGTCGCCAAGGTGAACAAGATCTCCAGGCGTGAGGGCGACCGCGTAGATTAGGCCTCTTTCTTTCTATTTCCTTTGCTGCTGCAAAGTGCGCCATGAACATGAATCTATTAGTCATTGCGACAAGTTACCCTTGTAATATATTATCTTATTTCTGAGCAATGAATGTGCTGTTATCTCCCTTGTTTTTGGTTCTCCACTTTGTATGCTTTTTGCCCTACGCTTTCAGGGGACTTGCCGGCAAGAGGCCCTTGCCGCGAGCGCTGAGTGCTGGACTCTTAGCAGCCTGCTGGCAAAGGACCTCGCCGGCAAGTAACCTTGCCGCAGCTAGTCGCAGCGCACTTAGCTTGCTGAGCGAACTCGAAAACGAAATAAGGGCGCGACACTTGTCGCAGCTCACTTAAGTCATTGAGCGTGCTCGGAAACAAGGTAAGTGTGCGGCTAGCCACGGGTAGGTTCCTCCGCGCACAGGTTTTCCATACAAAGTGTGGTTGTTCAAGGAAGATAACTAAAATTTAAAAATTTGAACTGCTCAAATTCTGGTAACTTAGCTTTCATATATTGCTTGTTCCCCGACAAGGCTCCTCTTTCTTGAACAACACTCGGTTCATCCTCCATCTCCTTCCCCCCCGGCAAACTTGTGCGCGAGGAACATTCCTTCTGCTTAAGAGGGACAGAAAAAGAGGAGGAAAAACAAGTATCTAGCTTCATGGTTTGCTAGTGCTTACCGGGGATGTGTATCGCACAAGGTGCCAAACAAAGCATGCGAATAACCAAAGAAAAGCATGGAAATGGCAAATAGTGTGAAACACAAAAGCTTTACTGATGCACGGGATCTGCGCCCGGCTTTGTACAAAGGATTACATGCAACAGCGGCAAGACTTGTACAAAAGGTGGTTGCCGGAGCGGATCACGGCAACCGCGCCTTATGGGTGAAACTTGCGAAGATGCTCTATGTTCCAGGAATTGCTCACCGGTAAGCCTTCTTCGGTCTCAAGGCGGACAGCGCCGGGCCTTGTGACTTGTCTCACCCGATAAGGGCCTTCCCACTTCGACGTCAACTTGTTGGAATTCTTGGCGGACTGAATACGCCGAAGAACAAGGTCGCCTTCCTCGAGACTCCTGGCCTTGACCTTGCGGCTATGGTAGCGGCGCAAGGCTTGCTGGTATCGAGCAGCTCGTACAGTAGCCTGGAGACGTTCCTCCTCGAGGAGCAATGCGTCATCTTGTCGCAGTTGCTCTTGCTCGAGCTCATCATAAGCGAGCACTCGAGGAGATCCGTATACGAGTTCCGTGGGGAGAACTGCCTCTGCTCCATAGACAAGAGCAAAGGGTGTCTGTCCGGTGGCTCGACTTGGTGTCGTTCTGATTGACCAAAGAGCCGCCGGTAGCTCTTCTATCCAGTTTCTTCCGCACTTGCGCAGCCTGTCGAAGGTTCTTGTCTTGAGTCCGCGCAGCACTTCAGCATTTGCCCTCTCCTCTTGACCATTGCTCCTCGGGTGAGCAACAGAAGCGAAGGAGACCTTGGCGCCAAGGTCTTGGACGTATTGCATGAAGGTGCGACTAGTGAACTGTGTGCCGTTGTCGGTGATGATCCTGTTAGGGATTCCGAAACGGCAAACAATTGACCTGAAGAACCTGACTGCTGACTGTGCTGTCACCTTTCTCACTGGTTCCACTTCTGGCCACTTTGTGAACTTGTCGATTGCAACGTACAAGTACTCAAAGCCCCCGACGGCGCGGGGGAAAGGGCCGAGGATATCGAGCCCCCAGACCGAGAAGGGCCAGGACAACGGGATCGTCTGGAGAGCTTGAGCTGGCTGATGAATTTGCTTGGTATGAAACTGGCACGCTTCACACTTGGTTACTTGTGCAGTTGCATCTTGGAGGGCTTCTGGCCAGAAGAACCCTTGCCGGAACGCCTTCCCGGCAAGTGCCCTTGCGCCAATGTGGTGACCACATATGCCTCCGTGTATCTCTACCAACAGCTTCTGTCCATCTTCCCTGGAAATGCACTTCAACCTGACACCATTGAGTCTCCTTCTGTACAGATCATTGTCAACGAACTGGTACATACTTGACTGTCTGGTTATCTTCTCTATCTCTTCTGGGTCGTCGGGAAGTTCTCCAGTTTGCAGAAAACGGACAATCTGCTGTGCCCATGCCGGAGCTCGGGGCTCAACGGCAAGGACTAAAGGCATGAGGGCCGCTGCGGGAACCTCAGCTTCTACGGCAAGAACCTCTGGCTCCGCCGGAGCTGATGGTCCCCCGGCAAGCTTGCCGGGGCAAGACTTGTCGGGAACGCTTGCTTCAACTGTACAGATCCTTGGATCCGCAGGAGCAAGCTGTTCCTCAGCGTTCTGGTTGTTGATCTTGGGGGTCTTGGCGGCGGCTTCAGGGAGATCCGCCGGCAAGTAGTCGCCGGAGACCAACTTTCTCTTCTTATTCTGGCCAACTGATAGTGTAACGGATGGTTGAGTTAGCTTGAGCAGGAAGGTCCCTGGTTCCACAGGTAACTTCATTGCAGCACACTTTGAAAGGCCATCTGCGATTTCATTCTGAGCTCTCGGGACATGCTCCATTTGCAGACCTTCAAAGTGTTCTTCAAGCTTCCTCACTTCATCAACATAAGCTTCCATCAAAGGGCTCTGGTAACTCTTGTTCACTTGTCGGACCACCAACTGAGAATCTCCCCGCACAATCAACTTCTTGATCCCAAGTTCGGCTGCAATCCTGAGGCCGGCAAGCAGACCTTCATACTCAGCAGTATTGTTTGTCGCTTGTTCCCTGGGAAAGTGCATCTGGATAATATACTTGAGGTGTTCTCCGGTGGGCGCTATGAGTACCACGCCGGCACCGGCGCCTTGCAGCGAGAAGGCACCATCAAAGTACATTACCCATTCGCTGCTTGCTTCTTGTGCGGGGACACTTGTTTCTGGAACTTCTTCATCGGGCGTTGGGGTCCATTCTGCTATAAATTCTGCCAAAGCTCTGCTCTGTATGGTTGAAGTACTCTCAAACTTGAGACCAAAGCTTGACAGCTCCAGTGCCCACTCGACGATCCTGCCTGTTGCTTCTGGATTCTGCAATATCCTCTTCAACGGAAAGCGAGTGACCACTGTTATCTCGTGTGCTTGGAAGTAATGGCGCAGCTTTCTCGAGGCCATGAGGAGGCCGAAAAGCAACTTCTGCACCCCAGAGTATCTTGATCTAGCCCCCTGCAAGAGGGAACTCACAAAATACACTGGGCGCTGCACCATCTTCTTTCGCACTTCTCCTTGCTCCTGCGCAGAGTTGTCCTTGTCGGGGCCAGAGCTTGTCGGAGGAGCCCTCTGCTTGTCGCTGGATTCGCTTGCCGGTGGTGTAGACTCCTCGTCGGCCTCCCTCTCCGCTACTAACGCAGCACTAACCACTTGATTGGTTGCTGCTAGGTACAGCAACAACTTCTCTTGTGGCCTAGGTGCGACAAGTGTTGGAGTGGAGGATAGGTACCCTTTCAAGTCTTGCAGCGCTGCCTCCGCTTCCGGAGTCCATTTCATAGGACCTGCCTTCTTCAAGATTTTGAAGAAAGGCAGGGTGCGTTCTGCAGACTTTGTAATTAACCTACTGAGGGCAGCCACACAACCTGCAAGTCTCCTTACGTCCTTGACGCGCTTCGGGGCTTCGATCTGCTCGATGGCTTTTATCTTGTCGGGGTTGGCTTTAATCCCCCTCTGAGACACGAAGAACCCGAGAAGCTTGCCGGAGGGGACTCCGAAGACGCACTTCTCGGGGTTCAACTTGAGCTGAATCTTGCGCAGATTTGCAAATGTTTCTTCCAAGTCTTGAATCAGGGTATCTTTGCTCTTACTCTTGACCACTATGTCATCCATGTAAGCTTCTACATTTCTGTGGATTTGGGGCTCAAAAGCAGTGTGCACCACCCTTGCAAATGTTGAGCCTGCATTCTTCAATCCAAAGGGCATGCGTATGAAGCAATATGTGCCACATGGAGTGATAAATGCAGTCTTCTCTTCATCTTCCTTGGCCATAAAAATCTGATGGTAACCTGAATATGCATCAAGGAAGGAAAGCAGCTCACATCCGGCGGTGGAGTCAACAATCTGATCAATACGCGGCAAGGGAAATGGATCCTTAGGACATGCTTTATTCACATCTGTGAAGTCTATACACAGTCTCCACTTCCCATTGGCCTTACGCACGATAACTAGATTGGCCAACCACGTGGGATGGATGACGCCTCTAACCAGGCCTGCTGCTTCTAGCTTCTTAATTTCTTCGGCAATGAATTCTTGGCGCTCCACGGCTTGCTTCCTGACCTTCTGCTTGACGGGCCGCGCATGAGGACAAACAGCAAGCTTGTGCTCAATTACCTTCCTGGGAACGCCGGGGATGTCAGATGGTTGCCACGCAAACACATCGACATTCGCCCGCAGGAAGGCAACGAGCGCGCTTTCCTATTTGCTGTCGAGCGTAGCACTGATGGTGAAGGTACCACCAGTGCCGTCCTCCTTGGCGGACACCTTCTTGGTTGCCGGTGGAGCTGCCATCCCTTTCTTGCTCTTGCCGGTGGAGCTCGATGGTGCATCCTCGACGGCAGCACAGCACTCCGAAGAGGTGCGTTTGCCGGAGTGGGCCCCAAAGCACTTGCCGGACTTGGTCTTGGTCTTCTTCCCCCCGGGAGCTTCAGCGGCAAGTTTGTCGCTCTCCGCTGCGGCTGCTGCATCCCGGTAGATCTTGTCGGCGCAGATAAGCGCGTCCTTCTTGTCGCCAGGGACAGATATGACGCTTATCGGCCCCGGCATCTTGAGTATATTGTAGGCAAAGTGGGAAGCTGCCATGAACTTGGCGAGGGCAGGACGTCCAAGTATCCCATTGTATGGCAATGGGATATCGGCAACATCGAAGGTTATTCTCTCCGTCCTGAAGTTAAGCTCCCCGCCAAAGGTCACGGGCAGAGTGATCTTCCCCTTGGGCTTGCTCCTTCCCGGGTTTATTCCTTGGAACGACCCGGTCTCTTCGAGCTCGCCGTCTGGGATCTGGAGTTTCTTGATCACAGCTGAGGAGATCAAGTTTAGGCCGGCCCCGCCGTCAACCAACATTTTGGTGACCTTGAGGTTGCGGATGGTTGGTGAGACCAACATCGGCAAGCACCCGACCGCAGTGGTGCGGTCAGGGTGGTCCTCAAGATCAAAAATGATGGGCGTGCTGGACCACTTCAGGAGCCTGCGTGACTCAACGGGCGGCTCTGCTGCGTTTACTTCCCGCACCCACTGCTTGAGTTGGCGGTGGGAAGTATGCAGAGAGGCGCCTCCGTCGACACACAGGACTTCTGTGGCCTTCTGGAACTCCTGCTCGCTGTCACCACCTTCCTCCATGTCGTCGTCGTCTTCATCATCCTTGTCGCGGCCCCGGGGAGGTCGATCACCTTGCCGCTGCTTGGCCTTGCCGCGGCGTCCTCCCCGGCCATTGAATGGCCGCTTATTGCTTCGTTCTCCCCCGCCACCTTGGGCCTTCTCTTTGTCGCGACGCTCATACTCAGCTTTCTGCTGTTCGACGAGGTACTCGACTCGCTTGCAGTTCGAAAGGTCGTGGCCCTTGGTGCGGTGGATCTTGCAATATTGCTTGTCGGAGCCGTCCTGCTTGTCGGCTGCCGCCATAGGGGCAGGCTCCTTGCCGGAGCCGCCAGCCTGTGCCTTCTTGGCGGGAGCCTCCTTGCCAGACTGCTCGACGACCAGCACTTCCTTGCTCTTCTTTCTTCTGTTGTTCCGCCGCCGGCTCTTCTTTGCTGGGGCAACGTCCTCGCTGTCGCTTCCTCCTGCGCCAGCATCCTCCCCTCTTCGGCGCGCGCGCACTTGTCAGCCAGAGCATAGAGCTCGCTGACATCCCGTATCTTGGTCATGGCCATCTCTTCTCGCATGCGGCGGTTACGCACGTTCTGGTGGAACGCGCTGATAACCGCAGCAGGGTGGACGTCGGGGATGTTGTGCTGTACGCGGCTGAACCGTTGGATGTACTTGCGCAGGGGTTCTCCTTCCTTCTGGGCCAAGATGTGGAGATCACTCTCCTGGCCGTGGGGTTTGTGGCCGCCCGTGAAGGCGCTAACAAACTGGTGGCAAAGATCTGCCCATGAAGAAATGGAGCCTTCCGGCAAGTGCATAAGCCAAGAACGAACGTTCGGCTTAAGCACCAGCGGGAAGTAGTTGGCGAGTATCTTCTCGTCGCGCCCCCCGGCAGCCTGCACCGCGATGGTGTAGATGCTGAGGAACTCCGAGGGGTGCGTCTTGCCGTCGTACTTCTCGGGTACGTCGGGCTTGAAGTTTTTCATGCTGGGCCACTGGACGCGCCGCAGCTCACGGGTGAACGCAGGGCAACCTGCCGCGTACGGCAAGTCGCCTGGTTCACCAGGCGCGCGCGTGTCGACAGCGGTCCCAGCGCGCTGATCCGATTGTCGCCGGGCTTCTCGTCGGCGCTCGATCGTCGTCCGAGCATCTTCTTGTCGCCGGTCGTCGAGGACTTGGCGCTGGTCCCGACCAGCCCGCGGATCCGACGACGCCGTGGAGTCGTCGTCGACGTTGATCCGGCGGGGAGGCGTCTTCTGCTTCCGCGGCGGGGAGTGCACGGTGGTTGCACCCCCGGCGGTCTTGTCGCCATCGGCCTTCGTCTGGTCGACTTGCCGCGGCCGCGACGTCGCCGGCTGCTGCGGCGTGTCGTTGTTGGCGAAGGCGATGAGGCTCTGTATCGTCGCCCTCCAGTCTTCGGCCTTGTCTGCCGCTGGAGGGAAGTCGAGGAGCAGTTGCGCTCTTGCGAGAGCTTCTGCTGGAGAGGAGGGGAGTGGTGGCGAGCGGCGCGAGGAGCGAGATATGCTCGGACTTCTATCAGGGTTAGAAGGAGCAGTCTCTCACCTTGGCGACCGCGCCTTGCTCGTGCCAGGATGATGGCCTTGAGCATCCCGCGATCCTCCGGTCTGTCCTTGGCCCAGCAAGCGAATGGTAGCCCCTGTACCACGGCGCTGCTGGCCTGTCGTCTGCTGAGATGGACGTGGCGCGTCTACGGAGACTGAGGCCTTGGAGTTTGCCCGGTCGTCCGTCTTGTCCTTGGACTTGGCGGTGCCGTGAGTTTCCTCGCCGGCGACCACCCTTCCGGCGGCGTCTCCTCCACCCACCGTTGGCTCTGGTGGTGGTGGAACAGACGCAGACGGGCCTGCGAGCTCCGAAGCCTTCTTCTTCGGGGCCATGTTGCTGCTGATGAAGTTGTTGATGAAGCTGGAGAAGTTGATGAAGCTGGAGAAGTTGATGAAGAACGCGCCCGCGTGAGCGCCGGATCAGGTTCGCACAACCTCAACGCCCCCTACCTGGCGCGCCAAAGATGTCGGGGGAAACTGTCCTCCCACGAGCACCTATGGGACCGGAGCCCCTTCTACGTTGCGGTAAGGGAGCGGAGGGAGCACGAAGAGCATATCGTAGAGCACACGCGGGCAGTTTTACCCAGGTTCGGGCCGCGCGGACGCGTAAAACCCTACTCCTGCCTTGGTTGTATTGAGCTCGGGAGCTTGAAGAGCTACAGTGATAGCTACACCGAGCGTGAGAGTTGTTTAGGATTCGAACCCTTTCTACGTTGTGCATGGGCCTCCTTTTATAGTTCAAGGGGTCACCGATAGGTGTCAACGTAGAGGAGGGTAAAAATGTAACTTTGGTGGTAGTTGTAACAGTGCGGGAACAGTGGATGAACAGTGGATGAACAGTGGTCTTCACCTAACCTTGACAGTGGGGGACAAGGGCCTTAAATGCCCGTCACCGTCGACCCCAAAAGCACCCATCCATGCGTCTCCGTTCGCCACGACGGTAGCCTTGTCATCGTGGAGTGCCACCGTGTCCCCCAGGCTGCACAGCCATCCGCCACGCGTCCCTGGAAGGGCCCCAGGGCGACGCGTGGGCCGATGAGCTGGAGCGCGGGCACACAGTGCAGGCTTTCCCCGGCAAGCACCTTGCCGGGGTCTTGATCTTGCCGGGCCCGGAAGCTTGTCGCTCCCCAGGTCCTGCCGGGGCACAGGGTGCGCCGAGGCATGTCTTCTGAGATGCAGTCTTCTGGTCTCCCTGGCAAGCCCCTCTTGCCAGGGTCTTGTGTTAATGTGATAACCTTGAGCCTGGGACGGCCTTCCCGGCAAGCTCCACTTGTTGGGGCCTTGATCTTCTGACTTGTATACTTTGTTCTTGAATGGTTTTATAGGGACCAGAAAGGTTTCCGGCAAGCACATGGTAAACCCTGCCGCGGGAAGCTGCTACTGCCCGTGCACAAGTTGGGGTACTAAGGTACCCCTATCTTAGTACACCAGAAAGGTTTCCGGCAAGCACGTGGTAAACCCAGCCGCGGGAAGCTGCTACTGCCCGTTCACAAGTTGGAGTACTAAGGTACCCCTATCTTAGTACACCGACAGTGCTACAGAGCATGAAGGGTGCGTGAGCCCACACTAGCTTAACACAAATACACTAGGATAATGCAGAGCATGCATGAAGAGGGGTGCTAATGTGAGCATGCACAATTTTACAAAAAAGAAGAGCATGCACACCTAAACACCACCGAAGTCCCTCTGCTTCTTGAGGTGCACGACAGTGGTGATGCAGGGTGCCACCGCCCGCAGAGCCCGCCCCCTGTCAATAGGAGCCAGATCATCAAAGACGGCGTCCAATGATATGAATGGATTCGGATGACGAAGCCCTGAGAGGATTCACCCAGAAAAGGCGAGGGCTACCCGCAACCCCTTCTTGTCCAGCTCTGCCCCCACCACCGCGTAGAGACGGCTCTGATCCTTGGAGATATAGGTGAAGAAGGAGACAATTTCAGGAAGCCACAACTTGTTGAAGTCGATCGAGTGGTCGAACGGGTTTAGCCAATGACTGACATGGTCGCGCTAGCACGACGGTAGGCATCGCATAGCAGCAGCAATTGCATGGCAACATGATCTAGCAAGTTGTTAAGGCGATCCTGGACCTTGTCAGGATCGGCCCGCTCGTGCTCCAGCCGGCTAGCCTGACCGCCTATCGTACCTCCCGCTTTCTGCAGCAACACCGCAGACACCTCGAGCATCTTTGTGGTGGACGCCTGCCGCTTTTGAAGCTCCATGAACTCCCACACATAAAGGAGGAGCATGGCACTCCTCTCCTCCTTGAGATCATGGAGCTCCATGTCCTTGGCCCTGAGCTCCGCATCCTTGGCATGGAGCTCATGTGTGAGGTGCCTCATCTCAGAGTCCGTGATCTGGTGCACCGCCATGGAACGAGGTAGAAGCAATGGGGAGAGGAAGCAAAGGGGACTAAACGGCTGAAAGCCAATGCAATCTAAGGGGAGGCAGAGGGAGCCATCCCAATCAATGATTTTTCACTTTGGGGAGCAGTGGGTTTTATAGGCGGAGTCATCATGACTAATTTCTGCCACGCCTGCTCCCGTCAATCAAAAAAATAATCCTGCCGTGCCTGCCGCACACAAAGACCAGTACAACACAGCGGTGGATATTTAAATTTGCCAACTGGCAAGGAGAGAAAAGAGGGGTGAAAACAACAAATTTGGTGGCAGCCTAGCTAATCGGTCGCACTAGCCCAACTAGCTAGCCACCGTGCTTCTTTGACGTACTCGGCGAGAAAGGTGGGCTTTTGTGATTTGACGACTCATTTACTTGCTATGACCGAGGAGGACCCAGAAAATGCGTGGTAGGGCGTCCCACATCTCGGCAAGGAAGAAAATATGCGTGCACGACCCATGAGGACTCAGAAACCGCGCGGCAGGGTGTGCCACGTCTCGGCATGGAGGAAAAATGTACATGTAAAAATAAATTGTGTCATACAACCTATGGTTTGACCTCGGGAACCAACCAGTTGGTCGGAAACACCACACTAGCCACAGGGCTTCATCATGCTAACCTGGCACGGAGGATAGGTGTGGTTAGCTCCGTCTCGACCAGCCGCAACGTCTCTTGTTCTAGGCGATTCATCTAATTTCCAAGCAGTTTTTAGTTATAATAACACCACGGCAAGCTCGCGCCGCTCTTCTTGTGTGCCCGTGCGTCTAAAGGTTCTACTGGTCAGTCAACGCTCATGCGCGTGTTGACGAGCCACTCCCTCTATACTAGATGGAGAGGAGAGAGAGATGGCAGACATGGGACCCACCAGTAAGTCAGTCAACGTTCATGCACGTGTTGACGAGCTACTCCCTCTGCACTCTACTCAATGTAATACTATATAAAATCAAGTTATGAGATAAAGCCAACAACCGTTACGGTTTCTGGCTATGGACGTACGTGCGAGAAAACATCAGGTGCTCTTGCAGCTTGGATGCTATGGTGATACGAGCTTCGAGGTCATTCGATCTGAGATCCAATGTCATCTCAGTAGTCTATGTGCTTGTGGGTTGTGTCCTAACTCTTTGGGGACTTTCTACAAAAAAACTTTCAAACCACCAAGTAGCCGTTGGATTTGAGATCCAACGGCTCCGAGGGACTTGTGTCACCACAACATCTAAGCTATGGTAGCACGTGATATTTTAAATACAATACAATATGAGGTCTTCCCTCATCTTAGATGCTACGATGATACGAGCTTAGAGACCGTTGGATATGGGATCCAAGGGCATTTGAGTAGTTTTGGTTCAAATTGTGTGCAATTCCCACACTCATTAAGCTTTCTTGTAAAAATATTAAGACATCTTGGGAGCCGCCATATCTCAGATCTACATGCTCCAAGGAACTCGTATCACCATATAGCATCTAAGGTGTGGGGGCACATGATATTCTCCCGGGGGGCGGTGCACAACCCATCGGTGTTTGGGAGGATGGGGGCAAATATAATGTTCAAAAAATATATAATATAAACAATCATAAACATAGCTTCACAATTTTGTCTAAGGTTGAGGGGTTACCCCCGTCAATCTACATAGCTCCGCCTATGCAAGAGGTGTAGTGGAGCGTCTTGGTGTGAGAGAGACGACGCGAGAAAGCGAGGCCTATCGAGTCATTTATATAGGGAGAGATCGAGTGAGTGTGGCATAGCGTACACTCGAATGTTAAAGACGGTACACCGAGATATCGTGCGGCGAAGCTGTAGTGAGGGCTGGAGGGAGATAGTTACCGAGAGTGTGGCCTAGATAGACTTTTTGTGTGCGCGCAAGGTGAAGGTGTTTTTCAAAGGCAATGTACGTGTTTTGAGAGATAGAGGGAGGGTTTTTCATGGAGGGCACGGCGAGGTTGTGTGTGAGAAATACATTTGTTGAGAGTGTGAGGGCGGGTGTGACATAAATGGAGATTAAAACATGAAGAGAAATAATGAGCGCGCGTGTGTCAGATACCAATAGCTCTTTTAACAATGAAATGAAGATCGATCCATACATGAAGTATGGGTGCTGGTTGTTGATGGAGAGACCTAGACACAACATTTGCATGTGCATAGTACTAGACTTAATATTCATGTTTCAATTTATTGTGCATTTTAAATATTAACTTGAGAACCATGCATGGCTTACATTTTATTTTTGAATTCGTGTCATACATCCATGTTGAGATCACTATATCACAAACTTACTCTAATTCAAGAACTCGTCATAAATCAATTACCGTGCCTTTTGGAATGACCAGTTACTTGCAAGGAAAATACGGGCATTGTAGACTTGTAATAATAGTAATACATATAGATTCGTTCGGCAATTAAAAAAAGATTCCTTTCTCATTCTCGAATGGTAGCACCCGAAGGCGGACCAGCCAGACCCGGACTCGTGTCCTGCTGGTGGCGTGCGTGGTACGCACATTTCTCAAGCCCAAACAAAAGAACCGCAATAGTATTTTAAACTTCGCGCCTCCACTCGAGACTCCGCGTTTTGAGTCGAATATCTGGCGGCCAGAATTCCAGCCCTAGGAAATTCCCGGCATGTCCCCGGTCCATGATGAGAACCGATGAACTATGGGGGGGTGCTTTTTAGTAACTAGCCCACGTTACCTACCGTGTCGAGCACGGTTCAATTCCCTTTATCACCGCTACCCAAGGTCACCCGTCAACTCCATTGCCTGTACTAATAGTACTACACCAGGATGAGCACAGAATGGAGCTCCGTTTGTTGATTGT
Organism: Secale cereale; assembly: GCA_902687465.1. NCBI lineage: Eukaryota > Viridiplantae > Streptophyta > Magnoliopsida > Poales > Poaceae > Secale > Secale cereale. The sequence continues at coordinate 346,418,871 of LR738709.1, read as the reverse complement.
GTTCGTGTGTTCTTCGTGCCTACTAGAGTTATTATGTCTGGTAATGCACTGGTACAGATAGATTATCTTTTTACTCTGCATATATAGCTTGTCTGAAGTCTAACTAAGCAAAATGTTTGACCAAATCCTTTCTTAAGAAATATTAACATCTACAATAGTAAACATGTATGGCTTGAAAGTTTATTTCATGATGCAGGTTATGATATTGTTTCAAATCTTGGATTTTAAATTCCAGAAAATCCAAAATTGACCTGGAATTCATGAAACTGAGCATGGCCACGTGATATGGGACAAGAAGGTTGTGGTATTTTTTTCATTTAGAGAGAAGCTGCTTATGAGAAGATGCACAAAAGAAGAGCCAAGGTATTTTGGAACTTAGACATGTGATGTTAACGCGAACTGTTTCACTATTCAAACTATGGGCGTTAGACATACGTGCCACCGCGAGTCCCGCTTCTCATCGGCAGGTGCCATCTGAGCAAGCGTCTGAGTCGACATGAGGCATGTGAGCAGACAGATGCGCCGGCTGACCGGGAGGCGCGCGAGCAGGCCGCTACTCAGGCTGATCGGGAGGCGAGCCCTTTGACCGGGCTCCGCCGCCCACCTTGTTCATGCACTAGGTGATACATCTATTTATCAACACATGTAGGAGTAGTTATTGCTAATAGCCTAACTATTCACGGACACTTTTGTTCCTAAACTTGCTACATAATACTAATACTAGTATTATGTGAAACTGGTGCAGTAACTTGTGAACGCGTTCAGATACAATCAACGGCAACACCGCCCGCGTGTTCTTCACGTTTGCCCGTGGATCTAAACGTAGAAGGGGAGGAGAGAGAGAAAGCAGACGTGGAACCCACGAGTAAGTGAAATGGAATAGTACGTGCAAACGAGCCGGTCACACTATAATGTACTAAAGTTAATATAAAAACATGTTATCCATTGAATATGTCATGGTAATATAAAAAACATTATATCAACAAAGGGGAGTACAACAAACATTGCTACTATGTTGCGTTCGTATGTTGCCTATTGACGTGCGGCTTGTAGGCCCTTGTCGCATTTTCGATCCTCGTCCTTTTTCATTTTTAATTGATACTAGTAAGGTACACGCGCACTGCACGCTTGAGACTTGGCAACAATATCACACCATAGCATGTAAGCTTTGAATCATATATGCATGATGTAGATGTTCGTTTAATTCTTATAGTTCATCTCGTTCAATATCAATAAGTGTTATAAAAAAGTTAATATATTTTAAGGTTCATGGAATTGTGCATTCTAGAGCATAAAATAAAAAATAAATAATGGCAATTCATTTAGGAAAAAAGGGCAATTATGATACAGAAGATTCTAGAACAAAGGATAAGTGCTTGCGTTATGCAAAAATACCATGGTGCGATGTGGAAGGTTAGAAAGGGTAGCGAGAGAGCGGTGACCGAGCCAGAGGTAAAACAATTGGGGGAGGGACTGGGGGTTGCAACGGTACATATATCGAAGGTTGTGGGGCGAATGCTACTAAAATATAATCTAAACTCACTAGAATAAATGCCTTCACAAATTAATCGAAGGTTGGAGTGCCCCTCGCAATGTATAGCTCTGACTCAGCGAGGATTGGAGAGGTAGCTTTGATGTGGGGAAGAGACAGCGTGAGAAAGCAAGGTCAATCGAAACATAGATAGAGAGACAAAGTGAGTGTGCCCCGACATTCGTTGAATAAATATATATGTTGTGGATAGATATTGTCCGGATGAACAGGGTGAGGGTTGTGAGAGAGAGCTTGCAGATGATCCAGTCACAGACGGGTACATATATCGTTTGTGTGTGGGAGGAAGTAAGGTCAACCGATAAATAGATAAAGAGAGAGAAATTGAGCGAGTGTGGGTCGTCATGCGATCGGAAGAGTGAGACAGGTTGGAGAGAGTGACTAGATAGGCAATATGCGGGAGAGATGTACATTATGAATATGTAGAATTAGGCCCAAACATGGAGATATATCGTTTCTGTGTGAGAAAGAGCGAGGTTAGCTGAAACATGCATAGAGAGAGAGAGATTGAGAGATCGTGGGCCGCCATGAGGTCGAAAGTGTGGAACGGCTTGGATAGACTGATCTAGACAGACAAACTGTGTGAGAGGGTATAGAGTGTGTCGATCGAGGCCCAAACTTGGATATATATATATCGTTTGTCTGTGAGAGAAAGCGAGGTTAGTAGAGACTTAGATAAAGAAGCGAGTGTGGGCCACCGTGCAGGACAGAGTTACATTGGGCTAACATGTGCTCTGGCCCGCCTTGCCTAGCTGAAACACTACCTAAATATCATGCCAAGTGGCGTGATCCATCTCTTTTCTATGCTTTCTTCTTCAGGATGGCCTGCCCAAAGAATCCAGTGTAGCTCCGCCAGTGCCACCGCGCAGAAGAAATAGTGAGACGTTCTTTTTACAGTGACCTAGACAGACAATGTGCATGCTTGCGCACGAGAGGGAGGGGGTCTAGATAGGAAATGCATATATCCACCGAGAGAGGGTGGGGGGGAGAGAGCTCGACATGGAGTGCAATGGCGGGTGTGTGAGAGTTAGAGATCGAAGCATGGGGAGATAGAATGAACGTGCGGAAACCAAAGCTTTGTAAGGTGGTTATGAGAGGAAGATTGATCAATAGAGGAAGTACGTAACGTGTGTGCCGAGGGGGGAGGGGCCACAAACAACATTTGAATGTAGATAGTACTAGACTTAATATTGATGTTTCAATTTAGTGTACTCCCTCCGTTCCAAAATAGATGACTAAACTTTGGACTAACTTTATTGGAACGGAGCGTGTACATTGTAAGATTTGAATTGAGGACCATGCATATGGCTTCCGTGATTATTTTAAATCCATGCCATGCTAGGTTTGGAAAGGTTGATATTGACTCTATTGTTGTGGTGTTTTGTATGTGTGTGGTCATATGCTTGAATCCATTCAAAGTTTTCTCACCACCATGATGTTCATCCTATACATATATGAATTTGTATCAAATAAGTAGTGTGGATACCATGAAATGGGAAATCCACGTTAAAATCAGAGATCGCTATGTGACAAACGCACTCTAATTCAAAGAACTCCTCATTAATTAATTAATTAATTAACAGTACTCGTTTCCAAGGACTAATTATTTGCAAGGAGTAAAATATTCATTTGCCAATGAAAGAATATTCATTTGCATTCTTAAATGTAGGTGCACCAGGGAGACCAGGGTCGTGTCGTGGTGGTCGTGTGTGTCGTACGGACGCTAGCAAGTAGTAGCACCCACCCCCTTCACCCCCCCATAAAAAAGAACGACGACAAAAAAGGTTCGCGCCTCCATGTTTTGGACTGAAATATCTGGCTACTCCAATTCCACCCTGCAAAATCACCCTTCTCCCCCGTCCCCTTCCGCACCGAGAGCTCTTAGATCCCTAATTCGCCGCCAACCCAAGCAAAATTCGAATCGCCCTTTGTCTTGTCACTTTCCCCACCTCTGTGCCGGACGACGACGACGAAGATGACGGTTGCGCTACAACACTGCACCAGAGCTACCTCATCTACGCCCTTGTCCGCCGCACCGGGTGGTCCACCCACAACGTCGGCCGTCGCAGCCGATGTACCTCACAGACACCGACTTCCACCGCATCAAGGCTACTTCACCAAGAACATCGTCGCACGTCAACCCCCCGACGGCGTTGGTGCTTCACTAACGGCCTCGTTCACCGCATCGTAGCGCTCTGCTGCGGCTCAAGATTGCATCCGTATGTGGCCAGCCAACACAAGCGCATCACCCTCAACGGCTCTGAAGTGACCCCACTCTAGCTAGGAGAGCATGGCCAAATGCTGGCCCGAACTAGGTATCCACATATCACTCCCTTGTGCACTATTGCTATGATGTTTGGATATCCTTTTATTGCACTCTTAGCTTACACGCCTATGCAACTCTGACTTTATCTCTTATTTCTTCTAGAGATATCATCTGAAACAAGCAAAACCATTTTTAGCAAAGCATGATGGCGCTACGAGATCTAGTACACATCATGCACGCCAGTATAACCTTGTAAGTCCCTGTCCTCCAGTACAACAGCAATGTCGATTCCTCTCATTTGATCAACCATTCGCTGTTTCAGAAAGGCAGAGGGGGATGCAAGGAGCACAAGGCCTGCACATCCAAGCAAGTAGTAACATGGACTTGTACATGGAACATCCCAAGGGCAAGCAGAGCTGCTGTGAGCCTGTACAACGAGCTAGTGTAAGTCCCTGCATTTCATTTAATTTAAACTGGCATGCATGAATGATTTGTGTATAGTGGCGGATCCATGAATTCAAGTTACCATGGGCGAAAATTTAACTTAAAAAATACTAAGGCACTTGCACTCCAGAAATCAACATAACTTGAGAAATGTGAAGCTACATGCACTTTGAAAACTAGCTAATGATCCAAAGTGCTTCCAGATTATAAAATACTAAATGTTTTAAGCAACAAAAAACACAAAATGTAACATGGTGTACAAGGACTACTAACATGGATTGTACATGCTTGAATTATTCGTTTTCCGGCCGAAAATATACAAGTGTAATTGCACCTATAACCAGTGCGCAAACTGCATATCAATATATCAATCCTGCACAAGTATGCCAATAGGTTCAAACAACACATGAGAAAAGTATTTATGCTAGGTTGTCATGATACAGGGACTTTCTGGTAGATGGCCTCAATGTTTCCTCAAGCCATGAAAATGTACTATAATTTGCTTGTCATCAACTCCTGCAAATTTCTATTTCTCTCTCAACATAGCAGATCATCATTAGACACTAAATCTTTCAATGGGAGCTTGCAAAATTCTTGCATTAGATCCCTCATTAGGCACGATATGTTCATCACCAGGAGCATGTAATTTTATGCATCAAATCCTTCATTAGTAGTCTGTTCATTAGACACTTCAGGCTCAAGAACAACATGAGCTTGTATGTTTGCTCAAGAAACTTGACTAGACACCAGGTTTAGTCAGTTTAGTATTGATTGGGGGAGTTATAATATAAGAAGAATTTGGTTTCATTTTCTTATATATTTCCTACATACAAGCAGTTTAACAACACTGTCAGGTTTAACTATTGGCCCGGAATTGAACAGCTGAATTGGATATACTCAGGGATGTGATGTACATGCTCGTTGCCCATGCTGCTCTTGCTAGCTGCGACTGTCCGTTTGCGCAAGCTCGATTCCATGCCCGTTGTCGGTGTACTAAGATAGGGGTACCTTAGTACCCCAACTTGTGCACGGGCAGTAGCAGCTTCCCGTGGCAGGGCTTACCACGCGCTCACCAAGATCCACTCTGGACCCCTTTGAAGCCATTCAAGAACAAAGTATACAAGTCAGAAGATCAAGGCCCCGGCAAGAGGAGCTTGCCGGGAAGGCTATTCCAGGCTCAGGGACATCTTTTCAACACAAGACCCTGGCAAGAGGTGCTTGCCGGGAAGGCCAAACAACGGCATCTTAAGAAGAGATATCGCGGCGCGTCATACGCCCCGGCAGGACCCGGAGAGCGACATGCTTCCGGGCCCGGCAAGGTCACGACCCCGGCAAGGTGCTTGCCGGGGAAGCTTATGCTGTGTGCCTGCGCTCCAGCTCGTCTGGCCACGCGTCGCCCTGGGGCCCTTCCAGGGGCACGTGGCAGATGGCTGTGTAGCCTGGGGTACACGGAGGCGAGCCGCGGTGACGGGGCTGTCGCCGTGGCAAACGAAGACGCATGGACGGATGCTTTTGGGGCGACGACGACGGGCATTCAATGCCTTTGTCCCCCACTGTTAATGTTAGGTGAAGACCACTGTTCATACACTATTCATGCACTGTTACAACCACCACCAGTTTTACGTTTTTACCCTCCTCTAACGTAGACACCTGTCGGTGACCCCTTTGAGCTATAAAAGGAGGCCCATGCACAACGTAGAGGAGGTTCGATCCCAGAAACTCACTCACTCTCTCGCTCGGTGTAGCTAGTACTGTAGATCTTCAAGCTCCCAAGCCCACGAACAAAATACAACCAAGGCAGGAGTAGGGTTTTACGCGTCCGCGCGGCCTGAACCTGGGTAAACCGCCCGCGTGTGCTCCTCGATCTGCTCTCCATGCTCCCTCCGCTCCCTTACCGCAACGTAGAAGGGGATCCGGTCCCATAGGTGTTCATGGGCGGTCAGTTTCCCCGACATCTTTGGCGCGCCAGGTAGGGGGCGTCGAGGTTGTGCGAACCTGATCCGGCGCTAACGCGGGCGCAGTCTTCAGCAACCTTTCCAGCTTCATCAACTTCATCAACTACGACAACATGCCTCCGAAGAAGAAGGCTTCGGAGGTCGGAGGCCCGTCTGCGTCAATCCCGCCACCACCAGAACCGACGGTCGGCGGGGGAGACGCCGGCGGAAGGGTGGACGCTGGTGGGGAGACTCACGGCGCCACCAAGTCCAAGGACAAGACGGACGACCGGGCGAACTCCAAAGCCTCGCTGTCCGTGCACGCACCACATCCCTCTCAGGAGGTGCCAGACCAGCAGCGACGTGGTACCGGAGGTACTATACGCTTGCTGGGACGTGTACAGGCTAGCGGGTCGCGAGATGCTCAAGGCCAGCGTGCTGGTACGAGCAAGGCGCGGTCGCCGGGGCTGGACCTTGCTCCTTCTAACCCCGTTAGAAGTCCGAGCATATCTCGCTCCTCGCACCGCTCGCCACCGCTTCCCTCCTCTCCAGCTGAAGCTCTTGCTAGAGCTCTACTGCTCCTCGACTTCCCTCCAGCGGCAGACAAGGCCGAAGACTGGAGGGCGACGATCCAGAGCCTCATCGCCTTCGCCAACAACGACACGCCGCAGCAGCCGGCAACATCACGGCCGCGGCAAGTCAGCCAAGCGAAGGCCGACGGAGACAAGACCTCCGGGGGTGCAACTACCGTGCACTCCCTGCCGCGGAAGCAGAAATCGCCACCCCGCCGGATCAACGTCGACGACGGCTCCACGGCGTCGTCGGATCCGCGGGCTCGCCGCGATCAGCGCCAAGTCCTCAACGACAGGCGGCAAGAGGACGCTCGAACCCGTATCGAGCGTCGAAGAGAAGCCAGGAGACAGTTTGATCAGCGCGCTGGGGCTGCTGTCGACATGCACGCGGCCGGTGAACCAGGCGACTTGCCGTACGCGGCAGGCTGCCCCGCGTTCACCCGAGAGCTGCGGCAAGTCCAGTGGCCCGGCATGAAGAATTTCAAGCCCGACGTACCCAAAAAGTACGACGGCAAGACACACCCCTCGGAGTTCCTCAGCATCTACACCATTGCGGTGCAGGCTGCCAGGGGACGCGACGAGAAGATCCTAGCGAACTACTTCCCGCAAGTGCTTAAGCCAAACGTCAGGTCTTGGCTTATGCACTTGCCGGAGAGCTCCATTTCTTCTTGGGCGGATTTGTGCCACCAGTTTGTTGGCGCCTTCACGGGCGGCCACAAACCCCACGGCCAGGAGAGCGATCTCCACATCCTTGCCCAGAAGGAGGGGGAGTCCCTGCGCAAATACATCCAGAGGTTCAGCCGCGTTCAGCACAACATTCCCGATGTCCACCCTGCCGCGGTTATCAGCGCGTTCCACCAGAACGTGCGTAACCGCCGGATGAGGGAGGAGATGGTGATGACCAAGATCCGGGATGTCAACGAGCTTTACGCTCTGGCTGACAAATGTGCACGTGCTGAAGAGGGGAGAAGACTCCCTCGAGGGATGCCAGCACAGGAGGAAGCGACAGCGAGGATGCCGCCCCGGCAAGGAAGGGCCGGCGGCGGAATAATAGGAAGAAGAAGAACAAGGAGATACTGGTTGTCGAGCAGTCCGGCAAGGAGGCTCCCGCCAAGAAGACACAGGCTGGTGGCTCCGGTAAGGAGGCCGCCCCTGTAGCGGCAGCCGACAAGCAGGACGGCTCCGACAAGTAGTACTGCAAGATCCACCGCACCAAGGGCCATGATCTCCAGAATTGCAAGAGGGTAGAGTACCTCGTAGAGCAGCAGAAAGCTGAATACGAGCGTCGCGACAAGGAGAAGGCCCAAGGAGGCGGAGGAGAGCCAAGCAAGAAGCGGCCATTCAATGGCCGGGGAGGATGCCGCGGCAAGGCCAAGCAGCGGCAAGGAGACAGGCCTCCCCGGGGCCGTGACAAGGATGAGGACGAAGACGACGATGAGGACATGGATGAAGGAGACAACAGCGAGCAGGAGTTCCAGAAGGCCACAGAGGTTCTGTGTGTCGACGGAGGTGCCTCTCTGCACACTTCCCACCGCCAACTCAAGCAGTGGGTGCGGGAAGTAAATGCAGCTGAGCCACCCGTCGAGTCACGCAGGCTGCTGAAATGGTCCGGCACGCCCATCATCTTTGACCTTGAGGACCACCCTGACCGCACAACTGCGGTCGGGTGTTTGCCGATGTTGGTCTCACCGACTATCCGCAACCTCAAGGTCACTAAGATGTTGGTTGACGGCGGGGCCGGCCTCAACTTGATCTCCTCCGCTGTGATCAAGAAACTGCAGATTCCCGACAGCGAGCTAGAGGAGACCGGGTCGTTCCAAGGGATCAACCCAGGAAGGAGCAAGTCGAAGGGGAAGATTACGCTGCCAGTGACCTTTGGTGGAGAGCTCAACTTCAGGACGGAGAGGATCGCGTTCGACGTTGCCCATATCCCGTTGCCATACAATGGGATACTTGGCCGTCCTGCGCTCGCCAAGTTCATGGCAGCTTCACACTACGCTTACAACATACTCAAGATGCCGGGGCCGATAAGCGTCATCTCTGTCCCCGGCGACAAGAAGGATGCACTTATCTGCGCCGACAAGATCTACCGGGATGCAGCAGCCGCGGCAGACACCAACACACTTGCCGCTGAAGCTCCCGGGGGGAAGAACAAGACCAAGTCCGGCAAGAGCTCTGGAGCCCACTCCGGCAAACGCACCTCTTCGGAGTGCTGCACTGCCGTCGAGAACGCACCATCGAGCTCCACCGGCAAGTGCAAGAAAGGAATGACAGCTCCCCCGGCAACCAAGAAGGTGTCCGCCAAGGAGGACAGCACTGGTGGTACCTTCACCATCAGTGCTACACTCGACCCCAAATACGAAAGCGCGCTCGTTGCCTTCCTGCGGGCGAATGTTGACGTGTTCGCATGGCAACCGTCTGACATCCCCGGCGTTCCCAGGAAGGTAATTGAGCGCAAGCTTGCTGTTTGTCCACACGCGCGGCCCTTCAAGCAGAAGATCAGGAAGCAAGCTGTGGAGCGCCAAGAGTTTATTGCCGAGGAGATAAAGAAGTTGGAAGCAGCAGGCCTAGTTAGAGGCGTAATCCATCCTACGTGGTTAGCCAATCCAGTTGTTGTGCGCAAGGCCAATGCGAAGTGGAGACTTTGTATAGACTTCACTGATGTGAATAAAGCATGTCCCAAGGATCCATTTCCCTTGCCGCGTATCGACCAAATTGTGGACTCCACGGCTGGATGTGAGTTGCTTTCATTCCTCGATGCATACTCAGGTTACCACCAGATATTCATGGCCAAGGAAGATGAAGAGAAGACTGCATTCATTACTCCATGCGGCACATACTGCTTCATACGCATGCCCTTTGGATTGAAGAATGCAGGCTCAACATTTGCAAGGGTGGTACACACTATTTTTGAGCCGCAGATACACAGAAATGTGGAAGCCTACATGGTTGATATAGTGGTCAAGAGCAAGAGCAAGGATACCCTGATTCAAGATTTGGGAAAAACTTTTGAGAATCTTCGCAAGATACGGCTCAAGTTGAACCCCGAGAAGTGCGTCTTCCGAGTTCCCTCCGGTAAGCTTCTCGGGTTCTTCGTATCCCAGAGGGGGATTGAAGCTAATCCCGACAAGATAAAGGCCATCGAGCAGATTGAAGCCCCAAAGCGTGTCAAGGACGTAAGGAGACTTGCTGGTTGTGTGGCTGCCCTCAGCAGGTTCATTTCAAAGTCTGCAGAACGCGCCCTGCCTTTCTTCAAAATCTTGAAAAAGACGGGTCCTATGAAATGGACTCCGGAATCGGAGGCAGCGCTGCAAGACTTGAAAGGATACCTGTCCTCCACTCCAATACTTGTCGCACCTAGGCCACAAGAGAAGTTGCTGCTGTACCTAGCGGCAACCAATCAAGTGGTTAGTGCTGCGTTAGTAGCGGAAAGGGAGGCAGTGGAAGAGCCCGCATCCCTGGCAAGTACATCCAGCGACAAGCAGGGGGCTTCCCCGACAAGCTCTGGCCCCGACAAGGACAAGTATGCGCAGGAGCAAGGAGAAGTGCGAAAGAAGATGGTGCAGCGCCCAGTTTATTTTGTATGTTCCCTCTGGCAGGGAGCTAGATCGAGATATTCTGGGGTGCAGAAGCTACTTTTCGGCCTCCTCATGGCCTCAAGAAAGCTGCGCCATTACTTCCAAGCGCACGAGATAACGGTGGTCACTCGCTTTCCGTTGAAGAGGATATTGCAAAATCCAGAAGCAACAGGCAGGATCGTCGAGTGGGCACTGGAGCTGTCAAGCTTTGGTCTCAAGTTTGAGAGCACTTCAACCATACAGAGCAGAGCTTTGGCAGAGTTCATAGCAGAATGGACCCCAACACCAGATGAAGAAGTTCCAGAGACAAGCATCCCCGTTCAAGAAGCAAGCAAAGAGTGGATAATGTACTTCGATGGTGCCTTCTCGCTGCAAGGCGCCGGTGCTGGCGTGTTACTCATAGCGCCCACCGGAGAGCACCTCAAGTATGTTGTCCAAATGCACTTTCCCAAGGAGCAAGCAACAAACAATACTGCTGAGTATGAAGGTTTGCTTGCCGGCCTCAGAATTGCAGCCGAACTTGGGATCAAGAAGCTGATTGTGCGGGGAGATTCACAATTGGTGGTCCGACAAGTAAACAAGAGTTACCAGAGTCCTTTGATGGAAGCTTATGTCGATGAAGTGAGGAAGCTTGAAGAACACTTTGAAGGCTTGCAGATGGAGCACGTTCCAAGAGCTCAGAATAATATCGCAGATGGCCTCTCAAAGTGTGCTGCAATGAAGTTACCTGTGGAACCAGGGACTTTCATGCTTAAGCTAACTCAACCATCCGTTACACCATCAGTTGGGCAAAGCAAGAAGAGGAAGTTGGTCTCCGGCGATTACTTGCCGGCGGATCTTCCTGAAGCCGCCGCCAAAGTCCCCAAGATCAACAATCCAGATGCTGAGGAACAGTCTGCTCCTGCGGACCCAAGGGTCTGTACAGTTGAAGCAGGCGTTCCCGACCAGCCTTGCCCCGGCAGGCTTGTCGGGGAGCCCTCAGCTCTGGCAGAGCCGCATGTTCTTGCCGTAGAAGCTGAGGTTCCCGCAGCAGCCCTGATGCCTTTAGTCCTTGCTGTTGAGCCCCAGGCTCCAGCATGGGCACAGCAAATCGTCCGTTTTCTTCAAACTGGAGAACTTCCCGATGAGCCAGAGGAGATAGAGAGGATTACCAAGCAGTCAATTATGTACCAGTTCGTCGACAACGAACTGTACAGAAGAAGACTCAACGGTGTCAGATTGAAGTGCATTTCCCGGGAAGATGGACAGAAGCTGTTGGCAGAGATACATGGAGGCATATGTGGCCACCACATTGGCGCAAGAGCACTTGCCGGGAAGGCATTCCAGCAAGGTTTCTTTTGGCCAGAAGCTCTCCAAGATGCAACTGCACAAGTAACCAAGTGTGAAGCGTGCCAGTTCCATGCCAAGCAAATCCACCAGCCAGCTCAGGCTCTCCAGATGATCCCTTTGTCCTGGCCCTTCTCGATCTGGGGGCTCGATATCCTCGGCCCCTTTTCCCGCGCAGTCGGGGGCTTTGAGTACTTGTACGTAGCAATCGACAAGTTCACAAAGTGGCCAGAAGTGGAACCAGTGAGAAAGGTGACAGCACAGTCAGCAGGGAAGTTCTTCAGGTCAATTGTTTGCCGTTTCAGAATCCCTAACAGGATTATCACCGACAACGGCACACAGTTCACAAGTCGCACCTTCATGCAGTACGTCCAAGACCTTGGCGCCAAGGTCTGCTTTGCTTCTGCTGCTCACCCAAGGAGCAATGGTCAAGCAGAGAGGGCAAATGCTGAAGTGCTGCGCGGGCTCAAAACAAGAACCTTTGACAGGATGCACAAGTGCGGAAGAAACTGGATAGAGGAGTTGCCGGCGGCTCTTTGGTCAATCAGGACGACACCAAATCGAGCCAATGGACAGACACCCTTTGCTCTTGTCTATGGAGCAGAGGCAGTTCTCCCCACGGAACTCGTATACGGGTCTCCTCGAGTGCTCGCTTATGATGAGCTCGAGCAAGAGCAACTACGACAAGATGATGCATTGCTCCTCGAGGAGGAACGTCTCCAGGCTGCTGTACGAGCTGGTCGATACCAACAAGCCTTGCGTCGCTACCACAGCCGCAAGGTTAAGGCCAGGAGTCTAGAGGAAGGCGACCTTGTTCTTCGGCGCGTTCAGTCCGCCAAGAACTCCAACAAGTTGACGCCGAAGTGGGAAGGCCCTTATCGGGTGAGACAAGTCACAAGGCCCGGCGCTGTCCTCCTTGAGACAGAAGAAGCCTTACCGGTGAGAAACTCCTGGAACATAGAGCATCTTCGCAAGTTTCACCCATAAGGCGCGGTTGCCGTGATCCGCTCCGGCAACCACCTTTTGTACAAGTCTTGCCGCTGTTGCATGTAAACCTTTGTACAAAGCCGGGCGCAGACCCTGTGCATCAGTAAAACTTTTGTGCTTCGCACCATTTTGTCATTTCATGCTGTTCCCTTTAATTGCATGTATAATCTGACACTTTGTGCAGCACACGTCCCTGGTAAGCAGTAACAAGCCGCAAGGCTCCATACTTGTGTTTCCTCCTCTTTTCCTTTCGCTCTTAAACAGAAGAGGTGTTCCTCGCGCACAAGTTTGACGGG
>LR738709.1:346163303-346405801 GCA_902687465.1 Secale cereale | reverse complement strand
ATGGAGGTATGGACCAAGTGTTGTTCAAGAAAGGAAAGCCTTGCCGGGAAGCGAACAACCCATAAAAGCTAAGTTGTCAGAATTTGTGCAATTCAATTTTTTTTTTTAAAATTTAGTTATCTTCCTTGAACAACCACACTTTGTATGAAAAACCTGTGCGCGAAGGAACCTACCCGTGGCTAGCCGCGCCCTTACTTTGTTTCGAGCACGCTCAACGGTTTAAGTGAGCTGCGACAAGTGTCGCGCCCTTACTTTGTTTTCGAGTTCGCTCAGCAATCTAAGTGTGCTGCGACTAGCTACGGCAAGGTTTCTTGCCGACAAGGACTTTGCCAGCAGGCTGCTAAGAGTCCCGCACTCAGCGCTCGCGGCAAGTGTCCCTTTGCCGGCAAGTTCCCTAAAAAGCGTAGGGTGGAAAGCATACAAAGTGAAGGGACTAAGCAAGGGAGATAACACTGCATTGATTGCACAAAATAAAAGTATATATTACAGAGATAACTTGCCGCTATTCTAAACAACTACTGCCTATGACTTGGTTGACAGCGGCGAGGGAAGCAAGGTGCCTAATCTCTTCGGTCTCCGTCGATCCTCTGGATCTTGCCCACCTTGGCTACGATGTGGGCGACCTGGGCCTTCAACGCCTCCTGGTCAGCTTCGGGCGGCAGGGTCCGGAGGACGTTGACGAGGTTGATCCCGGGGTCGCGGTAGACGATCTTCGACAACACCCGCTCCATGGTACCCATGCAAAGCCGGCGCGCCTCGTCGGCCAGCTGCACGGGGATCTTCTCCCGCAGCCGCGCAAGCGCCGGCGCCACTCCCCTGAAGAACAGACTCAGTTTGGCGCTGTGAGGGAGGTTCTCGTCGGGGGAGTACACAAGGTGCTCCGCCCTCAACGTCGTCATCTCCATGTCAATGTTGGCGGCAGAGGCGACGAGTTCATCAGTCCACTGCTCCACCGTCCGCTGGAAGTTGTTCTGCGAGACGGCGGCGCTCTCCAGCAAGTTCCTCTCGGTGCGGAGTTCGTCCTTCAGTTTGGTCTCGCGGTCCCGGGCAGCGTCAAGCGAGTCAGTCAGGGTGGAGACCTTCAGTTCCAAGTCAGCGATGGAGTCCCTGGTGTCGGTGAGCTCTTTGCCCTTCTCGGAGAGGCGGATTTGCAGCTCCGAGATGGTGTGGGCGTCCTTCTCCCGCGCCACGTTGAGCGCAGTGACCCTGTCTTCACTCGCCTTCAAGAATAGCTCCATCTGCGCCACCCTGGCCTCCAGATCCTTTTTGGCAGTCCCTGCGGCAGCAGCAGCATCCCTCGCCTCCTTCAGAGCCCCGTCGATGGCTTGCTCCCGGGCGGTGAGATCGTCCTCGTGGTTGTCAAGGTCGACCTTCCGCTGGTTGAGTTCTCCTTCCTGCCGAGACAGCTCCTCGGCGGCCAGTCGCTGCTGCTCCTCGACATCGGCCTTTTCGAGGACGAATGCTTGCTGCGCCCCGGCAAGCTCTTCGCGCTCCTCCGCCAAGTTCCAGAGGGCCGCCTGGTTGGCGGCACGGAGCTCCGCGGCGCGCTTCTCTAGGTCAGCACCAGCCTTGGCAGCCAGAGCCTCCCGAGACTCCAACTTCGCCTGCCTGGCCCGGTACAAGGCCAGGAGCCGACGAAGGAGTCGCTCCTCTTCGGGCTCGTCGCTGCTGCCGGGCGCATCAACAACTTTCAGCCCGGCGGAGGCCAGGACTTCTCCGTCAAACATCTTCCCCTCCGCGGGCGCTCTTGATGAGGACGCCCACGTGACTTGTATAAAGACCCCGTTGGCGGCCTCCAGATAGACCCCCTGCCCAGCCGCAGAGGCGGAAGGGTCGGCGGCCGGTGCAGCGTCCGGCGCTCCTGCGGCCTCCGGGCCAGCAGTGTGGTCGCCGGTCCCTTCCCCAGCCGCGGCGTCAGCGGTCAGGGCGGTCTCCTCGACGGCTGGCTCGTCGGCTCCAGCCATTCCCTCGGCGGTAGTGGCGTTGCCACCGTCGCCGTGCACCTCCTCCTCGGCGATGGTTTCCGTCTCCATCGGCTCCGGGGCGGGTGGATCTAGCAGAAGAAAAAGAAAAGAAAGATTTGTCAAGCAAATATCCAAAAAAGACGAATCCAAGAAGAAGAAATTACAAGGGTTACCTTCGCGGGCTTCTTCGACAACGGGGTCCCTCGCCGGGGAATCCTCCCTTGGCGGCGAAGTAGTGGCCCCTGCTGGTGGAGGGCCGCTCACGCCCTCCCTTGGCGGGGTGCTCACCCTTGGCGGGGTACTCGCCCTTGGCGGAGCGCTGTCCCTCGCCGGGGATCTCATCCTTGGCGGGGAGGGTGGAGCAAGCGGCTCGTCGGGGGCGACCTCCTGACGCTCCTGAGGCTGCGGCTCCACTTCTGCACAAGACAACAAGACATCAGTAAGGATAACAAGCTCAAGTGCGCCCATCTAGCGGAAGAGTGAGCACAAGAACTTACGCTGGGGGCTGCGCTGGGGCTGCTCCTCGGAGCAGCAGGCTGGTTCGGCAAGTTTGTCGCTGGCGCATCCTCCGTCGCCGCGGCAGGCTCGTCGTCCTCGATGTTAACCACAGGGATCTTGGCCCTCTTGGCCATCCTCTGGGTCAAGGTCCTGGAAGTCAAAACAAGATCAGAACCAAGCAAGAGAAACCAAGACAGAAGCAACAAAAATCAAGGAAATTGCAAGTACTTACTCTTCCTCCTCTTCATCGGAGCTGAGGGCGGAGAAGTCAAACCCCGCCTCGTGTGCTCCAGCGCGATGAGCTGGAGGAGAAGGCTCCCTCGGGCGCTTGGCGGGCTCCGGAGCTGCGGGCTATGAAGACCCAGCGCCGGTCGTCGCCGAAGCCCGAGGGGCAGGAGGGGCACCAGAGCCGCTCCGGGAAGACCCCCCTCCGCTTGTCGCTCGGGCACGGGGCGCCTCCTTGACGACCTCGCTCGTCGTGGAGGAACGCGTCGCACGGCGCTTCGGCTGCTGCCGAGGCACCTGTGGCCTCGTCGTCTCGGCGGCCTTGCGGAGGCACTTCTTCTGTTGTTGCAGAGGGCTTGGTGGCGGCGGAGAATTCTCCGAGGATGAGGAGGCGTCGCCGTCAAGATTCAGAGACCCGCCAGAGTCTCCATCGGAATCTCCGGACTCGGCGTCCTCCTCCTCCTCGGCAGGCCCGCTGGACTTGGTACCCTGCCCGACAGTCTCGCTCGGCCCGGCAACCTCGCTCGCCCCGGCAAGCTTCCCGGCAGGCTCCCCGGCGAACTCCTCGGGCGCAATCTTCAGGAGCTTGAGGATTTCTGCCTCCTCAGCCTGGCTCACCGCGTCCGCCGCCTCTGCTTCATCCACAGTGTATCCAAACTCACCCGCGGCTGTTGCTGCGGCGGCCTCCTCCATCCTGTTGGCTATGTAGGCCACATCCCGGTCGTTGGTCGTCCGGGTGAGGCCTTTTCTCTCCTCGGGGTTGCGGGGGTTTTCGACCAGGTTGTCGAAGAAGGCCTGCGCAGTCTCCTCGGAGGGCACCAACCAAGTGGGGACGACCCCATGGGAGTCACACTCAGGCATTGCCGCACGGATGGCGCTGAGGGCAGTATTATTGCACAGAGGGACCACTCCAACCGATGGTCTGAACCACTCCGGGTGCTTGACATCGTGCTTAAACAGTTCCCGGACCATCCCTTTCAGCTCCAAGACGGTGAAATTGTAGTTCAGCCCGTGGCGCAGCCTCATCCGATCTGCCGCGTTGCCGAACTCCCAGGCAGGCCTCTTCCTTTCCTGCAGGGGGCAATGCGGCGGCAGAGGAAATCGGCCCCGACTTCACCTATAGTGATATTGGCAGCCCGGAGACGAAGGATCCTAGTAAGGGCAATCTGCAGCTTGTCGTCTTCCGGGGCCAACTCGCTCCAATCCTTGCCGCGCACTATTGGAGTCTGGCGCGGCGAGGTGAACTGCTCGTGCTTGTCTTCCAGAATCCAACACCAGTCAGCCCTCCACTCCTCCCACTTGCCGCGGAGCTCCCCTTTCAAGTACGCCTCCTTCTTGTTCAGCCTGAAGATCCAGGAGATGCCGCCGGAGAGTGGGGATCCAGACTCTACTCTAGGCGTGAAGAAATGGCGGAAAAGAGCTACGTTTGGGTGGACCACGACAAAGTTTTCGCACAGATGTGCGCAAACAGCCAAGGTAAGAACGGCGTTTGGGGTGAAATCTAGGAGGTGGAGGCCATAGGTATTCATCACATCACAGAGGAACTCCGAGAACGGAGGGCAGAGACCACAATGGAAGAAGGCAGCGAAATAGTAGTAACCTCCCGGGAACATGTCGACGGCCACGGCGGGGAGGACTCTGGTGCGCGGGTGATCCTTCGTCTCCCTCGCCCAGAACATGTAGTACTTGTCCCGCAGCTCCCTCGGACCAAGCCTCGGCGGGAAGACCACCCTCCTTCTCCGCATGGCAGCCAGCTTCGCCGCCTGCTCGCACTTCTCCTTCTTCGCCTTGTCGCCCTTCGGGGCCATGGCGGGGATGGCGGGGAGGTCGACGGCGCTGCGGATGTTGCGGACGGCGGAGGAGAGGGTGGAGCTCAGCTCTCTGTCGACCCTTGCGGAAGCAAGGAGCGGCGGGGGTTTCTGGAGATTCAAGAAAAAATGAAGGCGATGGGGGGAAACTGCCCCTGCTTCCTCTGCTTTTAAGGGGGAAGTGGGGGACGTTCCGCATTTTCCATTAAAGAACAGGCCACGATTTCTCCCACGACGCCGCAATCGACGCGTGCCGTTAGGGAGGGATGCGGCGGATACGGAGAGGGATACGGCTTGTCGTGGGCCGCGCGTGCCCGTGCACTATCTTGGGCCTGGCCCAACAGCGCTCGGCACCGTGTGTGGCCCAGGCCCGGGGTCTCCTGTCGGTGTACTAAGATAGGGGTACCTTAGTACCCCAACTTGTGCACGGGCAGTAGCAGCTTCCCGTGGCAGGGCTTACCACGCGCTCGCCAAGATCCACTCTGGACCCCTTTGAAGCCATTCAAGAACAAAGTATACAAGTCAGAAGATCAAGGCCCCGGCAAGAGGAGCTTGCCGGGAAGGCTGTTCCAGGCTCAGGGACATCTTTTCAACACAAGACCCTGGCAAGAGGTGCTTGCCGGGAAGGCCAAAGAACGGCATCTTAAGAAGAGATATCGCGGCGCGTCATGCGCCCCGGTAGGACCCGGAGAGCGACATGCTTCCGGGCCCGGCAAGGTCACGACCCCGGCAAGGTGCTTGCCGGGGAAGCTTATGTTGTGTGCCTGCGCTCCAGCTCGTCTGGCCACGCGTCGCCCTGGGGCCCTTCCAGGGGCACGTGGCAGATGGCTGTGCAGCCTGGGGTACACGGAGGCGAGCCGCGGTGACGAGGCTGTCGCCGTGGCAAACGGAGATGCATGGACGGATGCTTTTGGGGCGACGGCGACGGGCATTCAATGCCTTTGTCCCCCACTGTCAAAGTTAGGTGAAGACCACTGTTCATACACTGTTCATGCCCTGTTACAACCACCACCAGTTTTACGTTTTTACCCTCCTCTAACGTTGACAACTATCGGTGACCCCTTTGAGCTATAAAAGGAGGCCCATGCACAACGTAGAGGAGGTTCGATCCCAGAAACTCACTCACTCTCTCGCTCAGTGTAGCTAGTACTGTAGATCTTCAAGCTCCCAAGCCCACGAACTCAATACAACCAAGGCAGGAGTAGGGTTTTACGCGTCCGCGCGGCCCGAACCTGGGTAAACCGCCCGCGTGTGCTCCTCGATCTGCTCTCCGTGCTCCCTCCGCTCCCTTACCGCAACGTAGAAGGGGCTCCGGTCCCATAGGTGTTCGCGGGCGGTCAGTTTCCCCGACACCCGTGCTGCCGTCGCTACCTCCCATGTAGGCTACACCCGGTGTTGGATCTTCATCTTCTTGTCCTTCCATTTGCTTGAAGCCCGGAGACCAGCGTCCAACAAGGGTGCGTGGAAGTGTTGTGTCGGTCTGCCTAGTGGCAGGTAGGTTAGGAGCGAACCAGACTGGAAGCCGGAGCGAACGAATTGGGGATTTTTCCCGCTGTCGAATGATATGGGAGGCGATCATTTGGGCAGCGAGCCTTTTATTGGCCCTGCCTTCCACTTACGTTATTGGCCCATCCAAATTGAAACGTGTTTCTTCATTTTGTACATTGCCTACTCGTGCGCTGGGACGAACAAAACTAGCCTGGGCCAACCTAGACGACTCAAAGTAGGTGCGCATTTTCCAGCCACCCGAGGTGGCTGCCAATACCAGCCCCTATGTTGGCATCGCCCCATTTTGCATGTACGATTAGGGTAGTGAAAAATATTCTAGTGGCCCTTTTGATTTACCCATAGAATGGTTGAATTGCTTGTTTCTATGAACTGAGTTCGCCAACAATGTGAAGGATGCCAATCTTTTCATCCTATTGAAGATTACTTAGATCTTGATATGCCAAATGTAATCACATGAAATTAGAAACATTACAACTGAGCACTAATCCAGCCCTCTCACAGCCTCAGTATTTATGACCGTTCGATTTGGTGTACTGAACATTCTTGGTCGTCTTATCTTCCTCAGAGCATCATCTCCCGCCGAGTGGGCCGGCTGTCCGAGAAGAGCTCTATTCAGGAAGAAAAATCGTTGCATTCATGTTGATCGGGCCACTGCACCACGACCCAGTTATGTCTCACACGACACAAGCAAATGAAGCCGATCCGTTCCGGGTCCTCTCTCTCTCTCTCTCTCTCTCTCTCTCTCTCTCTCTCTCTCTCTCTCTCTCTCTCAGAACGCCTCATCCTCTCCCCGACCTCGCCGCCGCCGCTCAGTTGTCGTTTGGTCGTCCCCCTCACCTTCCTTCTACCTCTCTCTTACCAGCAGCGGCGACAGCGTGGTACTGGCAGCCAGCCCTCCAGCGATCTGGCCTTTCTTCCTGCATGTAGGCGCTGTCGTCACCGATCAGGGCCTCCAGCCCGATGACGGCGACGGCAACATGATACTAGAGGTCGACGAGGCCGGCAAAGGCAATGTGATACTGGTAATCACCCTTCCTTTGAACATCCTTTCTCCTTTGTCCTCACCCTGTTTGTTATCGCGGGCATGAAAAGTTATTGCGGGCGTGATGGTCAGCATTTTTTTTGAGATCATGGTCAGGAATCTCCAATCGAGAAACACCGGCTACAGTGAGTCGATGCCATATCTCATGTGTGTGGTACTCAAGGCTAAAAAGGGGGTGTAGCCGAGCACCACAATCTATTTCTTTGTTTCTATTCTTCTGAAGTTATTGGAATTTCGGTATTGCTAGATCTTAAGCGAGATGTAGACGTAGATGATTCTTTGATGGTTATTGAGGTCAGGTGTTTGACAAATTGTTTGTTTGGGATACAGGTTATCGTTATATGGTTATATACTTTCAATGCTTCCTGTCCACAATTATACCCGGTTAACTACTACAGTCTAAGATATCTATTTTCATACAGTCTCGCGCCATATGCCATAATAGATTGTCTGTTGCAGACGGCAGCAAGATAGCTAGTGGCATGTACATCCTCCTTTCCATCCGCTTGTGCCTTTTCCTTCCCCCGCCCACCAAACTTTCTGCCTATTGTAAGATGGATTCACACTATTATTTTGCTATATCTATGGAAGTAATGTTATGCCATATTTGTGTGAGGATCATAGGAATCAAATTGCTATATATTGTATATACGTATCTCAGAATTTGTAGGTTGAGCAAGGTCATACACTCGGAAAGATAAAAGCCAACTCCTAATGCATTCTTCAAGACTAATTTTGACCACATGCTAAAGCAATAATATATTACATGCAAGTCACAGTAAGCATACCGTCAAATTCGTATGTGAAAGGAGCTTCTCATGATATAATTTTCACATTACACATCTCATATACTATTAATCTTATCAATAGTCAAAGGTAGTTTTGAAAAATGCATTAGGCCCTATATATATGGATGTAGGGAGTAGGTAAATTCATGATGCATGATAGGAGTTTGTACTGCAGTTTGCAGAACAATAGTAGTACCTTTTATGTTCTATCTCTTGCCCAATTAGTCAATATATTTTCTAGCTATACCACTTCAGATTTGTGTATTTTCTCAAATAATTTATCTGCCACGAGTAATATTTTATAAATATGCAGACATGCTGAGTTGCTGACCAAATATGTTGTATTTGACTCTTTGTAGGCATAATTAGATCAATGTGAGCTCGAGCATTGCAAACTAAACTTCATATTTATATCTTTATTTGAAGTGCATTCTGTTACAACAGAGTGTCTCGACAACCTGAATGCGATGTGGACTGCACATTCTTTGTTCTCTTGCTGTAGTAAATTGAGGGCTCCGATTTCTTGGGGTGGGAGACAATAGCAGGGTTTTGTGCTCCTTCTCTTGAGCCTTTTTACTCCGTCTACCACGTCAATACTCGCAGCCTGCTCTTGCTTGGTGGCGGATCCTAGGTCAGCATTTTTGTTACCCTATACAATGCTCCGTCCCTATTATTATTCTCCTTTTCCCCTTGATTAGTTACCGTCGATTTGGATATGGATTATGGATATGTGCGGCCGCCTACAAATTATGACCTAGTCTGATTTCAAGGTTGTGTAATGGCCCTATTGGTTTGGACGAATAGAGCTTGATTATGATTTAATCATTCACCCAACTATTAGGATATGAATACAGTGGACTCCATGCTATGGTGTTCAATTTTCATGCATACTCCCTCTCATTACTGCTCCCTGTGTCCCGAATTATTTGTTGTAGAAATAAATGTCTCTAGACGTATTTTTAGTTCTAGATACATCCATTTCTGCGACAAGTAATCGGGACGGAGGGAGTATTAGACTTTCATGTGACAGCTAATATTATGGATTGTCTGTGGCTGAATCGGTCATTCTCACCTAAACAATTCGTTGCACTTTCTGCCTTCTAGCTCTGATATTGATGTATCAAGATGATGCCCAGCTTTCAGGTGGTGATGCATAAGCTACAGTTTAATTGAATTTGAAGTAACAATGGAAATTTTTATTGTCATCCTTATAAAAGACCCTCTCTATATCTTTTTCTAGGGTCATGAATGAGCACAGATGCCGTCATCTATTTTATGCAATGCAATTGACGCTTGTGGTCAGCTAGAGGGCATTTATGGAATGGACAAGGGGTGGTGTGCAAAGACAACTCCAAGGAGATCACACCCACCTGCTTGTGGTTGCTTGCGGTTGTCTCTCTCATCTGCTTTGTTAAGATCCAGGTGCAGTCCTCTCTTCTCTGGTGCATCATCCCGTCAGGGCTCTGCATCCCCTGCGAATGGGTAGCAGTGAGCTCTGCTCAGGTAACCCCTTTTGCTCACTCCTCAATCTAATAGAACAACATTTTGCGGATACCAACTAAAACTCCATGTTCAGTTGTAGTCGTACAGTAGTAGTGCACAGCTGAATTATATTACCATTTGCTTCTGGATATATAGAAATATAGGTCACAATGACCTTTCCTGGAAGCAAGCAAGCCTTTTTGACTTGTGATGTATAACTTGCCATTTCTCTTTACAATTTTAAAACATTACATAGCGTAGAAGTTAATGTAGGAGTCTTAATAAGAATTGTAGAAATGCACCCAAAGTTCAGGTCAAACTTATTACATGTTTTTGGTTGTTGATATCTCATGTACTATACTGTTGTGATTTTTCTGTAAGATGGCTTTTTTGTTGTCAAACAAAAAGCTTAGATGTTTTAGTTTGCTCTACTCTTTTCCTTCCATAATTTTTTTCCATAATATATGCTATGCAGATCTCCTTGCAGGTACTGCTTGCCCCTCTCCTTTTAGATCACACTTGACAAGAGACTGTCTCACACCGTCTTCTGACCATTCGTGACAGATGAGCGATCACTTGAAGGTGCTTCGAGATAGTACTACTTGCATTTTTCAATGAAATATTACATTGACTTTCTATGGCCTTGAAAAAAGACAGCAGATCCCTTCTATGAATTGGAGAGTAACTACCCAAGGTGATGTTGTTTGGTAGGTTGTAGTTTTGTATGTTGGTTTATAATTTTTATGTGGGGTTTGCAAATAGTTCACGTGTTATTTTCTAAGGCCCTCGTGATGTGGATTATTGATCTATTCGATAACTGTCCAACACATATGTATTAGTGTACATAAATTAAACTTCATTTTTCAAGAGTCCAAAATTTATAGAAATTCCTATCATCCTATTGGAAAAATAAATGGGCGCATCAACGCGCGCCATAAATGATCTAGTATACAGTAAAAGCTAGTGTGATGTGTGTTGCTACAACTACTCTGATAGCCCGTCCTCATATAACATACCAAGGACGCACCATCTTATCAGATTAATCATTTGACTTACCAATGCAGTGTGGGAAGAAAGAAGTATTGGGACCACGTATCCAAGCAATTTTTGCCATGGACTCCTTCGTAGAACATTGTAAGCAAAAAAGATGTTGAAGTGCGCCTTTACAAAGAGCTAGCGTAAGTTCAGTTATCCGCTTATTGGAATTTTAGTTAGCCACTGATTGAAAAATTGTTGAATTATGTTGTTTGGCTTAATTTAGTTTGTTACTGATTACATAATGCCGTAGCGTGTTAATCATATTATATACTGCACCTATCTATGTGTTTGATACTTACTGTTAAGAATTACCTGTTTTCCTGAACTTAAATAGCTACTTAAACACGTAGATAGCTGGTCATATGTACTTCTAGGGTGCAGCAAAATTCATGTGCAATTTACGTTCTGATAACCTATTTGTTTAAATGGTTTGCTGTTATCACTTGTAGCACTAGTAATGTTTGCATGTTCATAGACAGACAACTGTCAGGTTTATATGAGGGACAACGTCTTTTAACATCTATATGTGTCAGATTCATCTTTGCTTACATCAAATAATTTACATATGTCTATGTTGCTGGTAAAAAGTACCGACTTGTTACTGTATTACTTTGCCAAGAACTTGTTAGTTTTACTAGTTCATGTGAAATTAAATACATTGCCAAAACTGGTTAGTTTTACTAGTTTGATGTTAGTTTCTTATGGCTCTTGCAACACATTATTTATGATTGCTAACATTCAAGTTTGAAGGATCCAACTGAAACTCCATTGGCACAACAGGCATGTTTTAAAAAACTACCTTGTTTACCTGGTTTGCTGCTGTAACCTGTTGCTATAATTATCTTACCAACTTCAAGTTTCCAGGATCCAATTGGAAGTCCAATTGCACAGTAGGTACATTTTCAAAAAGAAAATTGGTGTAACAAGTTTGGTATTGTAACTTGTTGCTCTAATCAAGTTACTGACTACTCAACTTTTCAGGATCCAAGAGAAACTGCAATGCCACAACAGGTTCCTTTTGCAAAACTTGTTTGTTTAACTGCTTTGCTACTGCAACCGGTTGCTCTAATCACATTACTGTCTACTCAACTTTTTAGGACCCAAGAGAAACTCCAATGCCAGAACAGGTACCTTTTGCAAAACTTGTTTGTTTAACTGCTTTGTTGCTGCTGCCGGTTACAATGATGTTAATAACTACTTTTTAGCATCCAATCTAAACTCTATCATTCCTTGTTTGTTTAATCGGTTCGCTGCTCTAACTCCCAGTTGAGATGTTTTGCTAACTTCAACTTTTCAAAATCCAATCGGTACTTTAATGGCAAAACAAGTTAGCCCAAGATCAAAGAGCAAGGTCCCCATGGAGGTTGTATCATCTCATAGCAGTGGCACTGGCCAAATCGTGCGTTATGAATTGCCAACTGCTGATGCTCTAGAGGCTGAACTATTGGTAGAAAGAAATTCTACTTCTGCACTTAGAGATGAAGTTGACATGTTGAGGAAGCAAACAACACAATTACAGGCAGTACTCAAAACAACCATTCAATATTTGGTGGATTTCAAAACGAAGCAAGCTGAGGCTGACAGTGTTGTTAAGGTCCTGGAGGAAAAAGCAAATTAAATTCCCACTAAGTAAATCATAGATGAAATGTTTTTTCCGTCGTCGAATAAACTTTGTATTGTTTGTTCATGTAATCGATCAAACCATTTGCTTTAGAGATCATGTAATAATTGTTTTTTGTTTTTTGGTTTGTAATTTTTTTAGCACGAGTCTGTATTACTTGACAAGACTCCGAAACAATAATATTACTAGTATAGATGGTCCTTAAGTTTCACTCATCCGAAATTGCTAAGATGATGTACTAGCTTTGCTAAAAAAAATGTTGCTCTTCTAGCAAAAAAATGTACAGCGGCCTGGCTTATGTATGTTAGTTGATATTATTGACCCATATACTCTATAAGTGTGTATATGTCTGTTAGTTTTGTACATTGTTGATTGATTGACTCTGTATTTTGAATCTTGAGCCATCGCTTGTGTACATATCTAAATGGGTGTACACTATATGCTGCATGTGTCATACAAGTTACACCTGAGTTGGACACAAAGTGGTTACAAATATTCGAATTCACCTTAAATTGGTTTCCACCTTATGAATTCGAGTATCAGCATTTGTAAATCATATTCATATATGATAGTGAAATTCCTCTTTGTTGTGCTTTTGAAGATATAAAAAACATAGAATGATTTATAAAGATTCGAATAAGAATACAAAATGGATTGGAATTTAGTTTTCAGGGTAAACATGAATGCTTATTGTCCCAAATTTTGAAAGAAGCAGAAAAATATCCACTCCCATGCCGGCTGCCCGAAGCCAGTGTTTGCGAGATGGAAATTACTGTCTACCCCTTACACGGACAATCTATCGGCTTGATTTCCGTTGTTCTCAATAGGGCTAGGTTAGAAACTTCAATTAGACGTGACACGACCGCCTCTGAGCCCATTCGGACATGGTGGGCACCAAACATGGGTGGCAAAACACATTTGATTCAAGCTCTTCCGAAATACCTCTGTCTCTTCGTCTACTTCCCCATTCATAAACGGTGGTGGGGCAAAACACACTCGATTCGGCTGAAATCGATGTACACAAATATTTTTGATAGGAGCAGGTTTGTAAATTCACTCAGAAGTGATGCAACCGCCCTACCCGTCAGCCCCGTTCATACACCGTTGGCACCAACCGTGGGCACGAAAACACCCTCTCCTCGCGTGAAATCGCTCTGGCAAATATCGGGTAGATGCGAAATTACCGTCCTATCCCCAACCGACGAGACGTCCAAATTTTAAACGGGGGCTATGTTCGTAACTTTGCCATATTTCAGATAGGCGCGTCCCAAAAACTTGGTTCCTCGTACCTCTCCCTCCATTTTCCCATTCATACGCCGTCCGCGCTAGAACACCATCCCCACACCAGCCACCTGTGTCCGCCACCCCATCCGTCGTCGCCATCCTTCACCATGCCGGAGCGCAGACCGTGTCCTCCACTGCGAGGGATGGGCATTTCTCATCCACGGCAACGGACCAGGAGCCTTGCATCGCGTCCTCTTGCATCATCGGCGCTGTTATCCTCCATGCCGGGGCAGCTCCCACGACATTCTCGTCCACCTCAATGGGACTTATCCCCCGAAGGACCCGTCTACCATCGCAGATCTGCTTCAACGGCACCAATAGCCATCGGACCCCCGATGCCTACACAACGCTGCATAAGAGGTGGTACTACTTCAAATCTGCTTAACTTTTTGATGTCAACAAGAAAATAGATCGCAACTTAGTTACTATACTATCTTATTAGCTCTTAGAATTTACTAGTTCTTAGTTCGAAGCAAACAGTGGTTGCTAAGTGGCATTTCTATGGTTTGCAGCTTCAAATCTGCCAAGGCATAGTCATAATAGGGTTTAATTGATCATGCTTAGGGTTTCCCCCCTTTTATGATCACTCTATGATCAGCATACGTGCTTCGTGTCATAATAGATATGATCCACCCATCAAGCTAAGCAAGCTTAGTTGTTCAAATATGAATATGATATTATTAAAATAGAGTAGTTTCATTGGTCAACTAAATTTTCCTAATTTAGTTTTGAAAATGCATGTACGCCGCTGGGGTGTGGATCTACAGGGGGCCGCGGCCCACCCTGGGATATTTGGTCGGCCCAGACCCCGATTCCCCTCTGTTCTGTTGTGCTTCCGATCTCTACTCGCCCCCAGCCGCCTGCCTCGCTGGCGACATGTCGTCCCTGGATGGCATGACTCTAGCAGGAGACGTCGGACAAACACAAGGTCAGGAGCCGCTAGCCCAATAGCGCCACCGCTGCCCGGGCGCACCGCCGTGCCTACCTACCCAGTCCGTTCAAGGCTCAGACGTGCATCACCCACTAAGGCAACCTAATTTATCATGAGATACATCCTCAACCCTCAGTAGCTACTCCACATCACCCATTTTCTAATTGATTCACTACTTATTAGGCAGGACCATCATTAGGGTTTGGTGTGTACTGAGTTCTACCTACACTTAATGGTTCAGATATTTTAGTAATCTTTAGTACCTGTAAAGTTCACAGTGTTTCAAAATTCCGGCCTTAGGAATAGAAACTATTCATGTTGGATTATTTGTCATAGTGACATTGACCCAGATTACTACTGCAGGCCAGATTTGTTGACAATTTTACATGTTTTTCTTACTCATTCGATATGATATCCAATTATTCACGTCGCTTAGTTGCAAACAATAAGTGCTAGAGCAACTTCTTGATTCAGATTTTGGATGGTCTCTTACTGCAGTTACAATTCTGCATACTTGTCCTAGTAAGCTCACAAGTAATGATTGATTCACTACCTCTATGCTTGCCTTGTCATATTTGTTGTCAATATTCTTTTAGGGTGGACCACCCTGTTTCAAAATACTGGAACCGCAGACATGAGTGAATATTATTTCTCTGTGTGATATCTTTCATCATGTGTGGGCAACGAACACTGCATTTTATAGAAAGAAACTGTCATATCCACCATTTACATAGACTATGGCCTATAACATGGAATAAAATCTGCCTACTTCCTTTGTGTTGCACTACTAGCACTCCACCCTTGAAGATAAGCATTATGCCACTCATAATTCCTTAGTTTATTTGTTCAAAAATGAATTTGATATGATTCTAATGTTCCTACTTCAGTTTTGAAATGTGTGCCCGCCTGTTATAGAGACATAAGAGGTTTGTATTTTTGTGTGTGGTCTGGTCAGTATGGTTGGGGGATGAAATTTGTATACGCGGGGGTTTGTAGGGAGACACTCTTCGAGTTGAATCTGCAATGCATTCCATAATAATATGACTACTTTTTATGTTTTCATGAATCATAGATACTGAACTCATCTTAATGATTATGAGTTTGAGCGCATGAAAAGAATAAAGCTGAATAATGTCATGGCTGTCAAATTTGACATGAAGGAACTGAAATCAAGTCTGGATGCAATGCAATGCAAATGCTCTCCACCTACAGATTCTTCCTCAGAATATGATCCTAACGATGATTTTGAGCTAGAGGGAGATGTAAGTCAATGTAGCTCCCTAGTGGAGGAGCCAGAGGCAGATGCCCTATCTTATTCACCCATGAAGATGCTTGCTCTAACTTTCCAAGGTTATATTGGTCGCACATATCTTGCAACTGATGCTTTGCATTGCTTCTACTTTGTTGCACTGCCATTAGCTTAGTTTACACGCCATGTATGTTAATATGCCCAACCTATCCATTTTCAGTACATGTTCCATCTGTCATCATACCATATTTATCCATTCAAATGTTTTTCTTGTGTATCAGACGTTCAAAAGAAAGAGGGCGATTACTGATCGCGGAGGAGCACGAACAAAGTATTTGGAAAAGATAGTGACACCTGAAAAATCAAATAGCCCAATTGGTGTAGTTGCAATATCACCAGACCAGGAAAACACGATCACCACTCTAGCAAACTCTAGCCCTACTACACTGGCCATCTCTGATGCCCCAACTCAGCAGACCCCAACTGCAACAAACAATATGATGATGCCACTTGACATAGCACCAACTCGACGATGCAAAACCCCCCATTCCAGCAAAGAGTATGCCAAATCCAGTTGCCAAATCCCTTTTCGATAGAGACAGGGCCCCAATTGCAGAAATAGGACCCATGTTCCATTTATTCCCAGTTTAGAAGAGCAAGCTTATATTGTTGTCAGGAACTTTGTGCGCATCTTTCCTTCATGGAAAGAATATGCCATAGACAAAGAACAATTTTGAACATTCCTTTGCAGCTTATGTGTAAGTAATGTACTAATCTTGTTCAGTGCAATTACTGCATATGTTTCTGCTAATAGAAGCCACAAGATTTCATTCTTTTAAATAGGCGAGGACCAAACTGGATAGTGATGATGTGCAATGATTGCTTGCACTTTTCAAGCACTCGTTGATGAAGTATCGTTCCTACCTGAGGCAAACGCACTTCAATGGCAAGCCTGTAAACGAAATTTCTGTAAAGTCTCCGGTGCTACATTTATCAGACAGTAAATGGAATAATATTGTTAGACATTGGTCTCGTCTGCAATGTAAGGTACTATCTCTGATATCACATCATAATTTGAACTACTTTTCTGCATGTACCTTACCTTCTCACTTGTATGAATACTGTTTGTAGAAGAACATTCTTTCTGAAGGGACCACATAAACTCGCAACTATACAACACACTGCATTGCTCTTGTGAGTACCTCTTGCCCTGTATGACCATACTTTCATAGATGTTTGATTATGTAGCATCACTAGAAATGATAGCCTCGTTATCCTCCATTTCGTGGACATTATAAAATCGGTATCGACTCTTAGATAAATTTAGAATCAACCCAATGCTCTTGAAGAGGTTTAGCTCTGCAGTGTTCTTGTAAGGACAGAACGTCTTCTATCACTGTAGTTACATTAACAACTACTCCATCTGTCCCATAATGTAACAACGTTTTGTATTATACGGCAGTGTACAAAACACTCTTATATTATGGGGAGGAGGGATTGGTTCATTGTGTAGCATTCCGCATCTTATCTCCCTCACCCACCATTTACTAAAAAATATCAGATCTATATTTGATCTTACCAAAAAGTTGAATACACAAACAATGTCAGTGCATAGGTGTAGCCCATTGCTCTTGTCAGTACATTTTGTCATATAACGCTTGTACTTACACGGATTGGTATTTGATTATGTAGCATCAATCTGCATCTTATCTTCATTATCCTCTATCCCTTACAATATTATCATATCTGTAATTACTCTCTACAAAATGTAGAGTACATGCAATGCTTATGAATACCATTATGTGCTGAAATTCTTGAGTTATCCTTCCCTTGACATAGAGAAGGGCATTATAAAGCCAGTGTTAATTGTTAATGTAAGTCAATCCTTCTAAAGCCTTTATCCTCAACTGTTGTTTAATTGCTCATACTCCCTAAAATCAACTTCTGTTTAGTTTGTTGTTTCTATCAAAATGCATGTTCGCAACAACTGTAAGTTCAAAGTTTTAGTTGTGAAACCAAATTCCTTATACATACGATGCACATCACTCAATACTCCCTATATGTATGCTTGTTTTTGTGGATCTGTAATCCAGTGTGTGGTGAAGCAGCCCACATTTGGACATTGTCATCTCCTCGCTTACTGTTGTGGTTGATGATATGAACAACATGACATGCACATTAACCAAAATAGATACAATGATTGTCTTTGCGCTTCATCTATGCTTGTTCTGTCGATATGGTAATCCAGTAGTGTGGTGAAGCTCCCTGCATTATGAACAATGTCAAATTATGCTATTGATATTTTGAACTGACTCTTTATTTTCTAATTTGAAATTGGATGGAATTGACAGCATAGTTACCATCTTTGTTTATACACGTGTAAAACCTATCATCTCTCTGCTTGTTTCAGGGTGATATGCCTGATGGCATGCGCAAGTCTGCTGAAGGCCATGGGACAAACCCAACATATATTGATGCAAATAGGGAAAAACATCTTGAAGATAGCGAGACAACCCCAAAGTCATGTCTTGATGCAGTGTTCAAATTACTTGAGACTAGCAGTCAGACAAGCTCACAGAATTCGCTGTATGAATTAGTTCGACTTCTTCAGTCTCAGGTTCAAGTAGAAAGGCACTATGCAACTCAACTTTGACTTGAAGTGCAATCTCTAAGGAAGATCGTAGAGAACACCAATGAGAGTTTCATTGCTAAACAGCTACACCTGGAAGCTATGACCGACATGCTAGGCCCGTCTCATAGCCTTTCTCAGCAGCTCCCGCTCAAGGCTAACCTTTCTTGAACTGTCTTGGAAGTGGTCTTGGTTCTGTATTAGTTTGTTACGTGCAATGGCGCATAGTTTTTGTAATCTGCTTCTTCGTTGCGCTTTATGATCACTCGTGGCGAACCTCAATGCCCAGTGGATGTAATATACCATAAATCCTTTATTGTATAGTGTAGGTTTGCTCTGAGTTATAATGCCGAGTAGTTTTGTTCTTAATTCCTACTAGTTATTATATATGCCATCATTCGCTATGTGAAAAAACAGCAAAAATGTGACGTAGTCTACCGGGTCGATACTTTCTTGGGCCCGAAAGGCCATTGGGGCCCTTCACACTTTGCGCCAGGCCCACAACTTACACGGGCCTACATTCGGCCCAATGTTTAGTTGGGCCTTTAGTGGACCCAACGCTTAGTTGGGCCCATGTTGCTTTGGGCTGTTAACAAGCTGAATATTCTGCTGGTCTATTGAGGCCTAGAAGATACCATGAGCCTTTAGCAGGCCAAAATGCATGTTGGCCCTCAATTTCCAAAAGTCGTCCACGGGCCTTTAGCTGGCTGAAATGTAGACTGGGCCATTATTAGCCCGGTTATAATATCAGCCATTACCAGGCCGAAACATATCTGGGCCTTAGTTGGCCACTAATATCATGGGCCTTTAAGATGCCGAAAACTTAGTACAGGCATCAGTGAGCCGAATTATACGACAAGCCTCTAACAGGCCCAAAGTCACGTTGGGCTGAACTGTTGCCACCTTGATCACGGGTCCTTAGAGGGTCGGATGTCGCGTCGGACCATATAAGGCCCATTGTCAGCATGGGCCATTCCCAGGCCGAAAGACATACCGGGCTGAAATGGGCCCGTGTCTTCATCGGGCCTCTAAGAGGCCGAAATATCACTAGGCCGTAATCGGGCCCAAATACTCGGTGAAACACTAACGGTCCAGATTTGGCTTTGGGCCGTAATTAGGCCATGTTTAAGCAGACCGTTAGTGCGCTGGCCCAATAGTACCTGAGTAAGTACTATGAGCCTTTAGTTGGGCCAGCCCATTTTATATTTATGGGCCACATTTGGGCCTTTCCACGTGTCAACATATCATAGGATCATCTCGCCCATTGGATGAGTGCCATCTGTGCCAAGGCGAAGCTGACACGTGGTTCCGTCAGCTAATGAGAATTTTACACATGGAAAATCGCCATTGGTCGTGGCTCCTAGCGGGTTATTGGATCCAAAATCGGACCCGATAGCTTAATGGCGACCCGTTACGGTGGATGCCATGTGTCGGTTACCCTTGATGAAAGCATTTCCATGACGCGGTATTTATTGTCATGGAAGTGGAAACTTCCGTGATGATAATTTTGGTATTGTCATGGAACACTTCTACGACATCACAGGTATGACTATCTTGATTCTGTCATAAAACCATCTTGGATGTACATGCATAACAAAAAAGTGACCTAATGTGACAAACACATATTATCACGGAAGTGGTTTTTTTGTAGCGACAATTCGTCGTGTCAAAAATGCAGAGGTGGATGCAAGGAGCACAAGGCCTGCACATCCAAGCAAGTGGTAACATGGACTTGTACATGGAACACCCGAAGGGCAAGCAAAGCTACAGTGAACCTGTACAACGAGGTAGCGTAAGTCCATGCATTTCATTTAATTCATACCGTCCTTCCAGTATGATTTATGTGAAGTGGCGGATCCAAGAATTCAAGTTACAAGGGGCAAAAAATTAACTTAAAAAATACTAAGGCACATACACTCCGGAAATCAACATAACTTGAGAAATGTGAAGCTACATGCACTTTGAAAACCAGCTAATGATCCAAAGTGGTTCCAGATTATAAATCACTAAATGATGTAAGCAACAAAAAACACAAAATGCAACATGTTGTACAAGGAGTACTAACGTGGACTGTACCTGCTTGAATTGTTTGTTCTCTGGCCAAAGTTATCCAAGTGTAATTGCACCTATAACCAGTGCGCAAACTGCATATCAATGTATCTATCCTGCACAAGTATGCCAATAGTTTCAAATAACAAATTAGAAAAGTATTTATGCTAGGTTGTCATGATACGGGCACTTTTTGGTAGATGGCCTCGACGTTTCCTCAAGCCATGAAAATGTACTATAATTTGCCTGTCGTCAATCCCTGCTAATTTCTATTTCTCTCTCAACATAACAGATCATCATTAGACACTAAATCCTTCAGTGGGAGCTTGCAAAATATTTTGCATTAGATCCCTCATTAGACACTATATGTTCATCACCAGGAGCATGTAAAATGTTTGCATGAAATCCTTCATTAACAGTCCGTTCATTAGAAACTTCAAGCTCAAGAACAACATGAGCTTGTATGTTTGCTCCAGAAACTTCATTAGACACATCAGGTTTAGTCAGTTCAGTATTGATTGGGGCAGTTATAATATAAGCAGAATTTGGTTTCATTTTCTTATAGATTCCCTACATACAAGCAGTTTTACAACACCATGAGGTTTAACTATTTTCCAGAAATTGAACAGTTGAATTAGATATACTCAGGGATGTGATGTACCTGCTCTTTGCCCATGCTGCTCTTGCAAGCTGTGACTATCCGTTTGCGCAAACTCGATGCCAAGCCCGTGCTGCCGCCACTGCCTCCCATGCAGGCTACACCCAACGCTGGATCTTCATCTTCTTGTCCTTCCATTTGCTTGAAGCCCGGCGACTGGCGTCCAACAAGGGTGCGTGGAAGTCATGTGTCAGTCTGTCCAGTGGCGGCTAGGTTAGGAGCGAACCGGACTAGAGGCTGGAGCGAACGAATTGGAGACTTTTCCTGTTGACGATAGATATGGGAGGCGATCGTTTGGGCTGTGAGCCTGCTATTGGTCCTGCCTTGCACTTACGTTATTGTCCCATCCAAATTGAAATGTTTTTCTTCATTTTTTTACATTGTCTGCTCGTGCGCTGGGATGAAAAACACTAACCTGGGCCAACCTGGATGACTCAAAGTAGGTGCGCACTTTCCGGCCATCCAAGGCGGCCGCTCATTCTAGCCCCTACGGTGGCGTCGCCCCATTTTGCTTGTATGATTTGGATAGAGAAAAATATTCCAGTGGCACTTTTGATTTACCCGCAGAATGGTTGAATTGCTTGTTTCTATGAACTGAGTTCGCCAATAATGTGAAGGATGCCAATCTTTTCATCCTATTGAAGATTGCTTAGATCTCGATATACCAAATGTAATCACATGAAATATACAATAAAAGCCAGTGTGATGTTTGTTGCTACAACTAGTCTGACAACCTATCCTCATATAACATATCAAGGACGCACCATCTTATCAGATTAACCATTTGACTTACCAACGCAGTGTGGGAAGAAAGAAGTATTGGGACTGCGTATCCAAGCAATTGATGCCATGGACTCCTTCGTAGAACCTTCTAAGCGAAAAAGGAGTTGCAGTGTTCCTGTACAAAGAGCTAGCGTATGTTCAGTTACCCGCTTCTCGGAATTTTAGTTAGCCATTGATTGCAAAATTGTTCAATTATGTTGCTTGGCCTAATTTAGTTTTCTACTGATTACATAATGCAATAGCCTGTTAATCCTATTATGGACTGTGCCTATCAATGTGTTTGATACTTACTGTTAAGAATTTCCTGTTTGCCTGAACTTAAATAGGTACTTAAGCACGTAGATAGCTGCTCATATGTACTTCTAGGGGGCAGCAAAATTCTTGTGTAATTTACGTTCTGATACCCTATTTGTTTAAATGGTTTGATGTTATCACTTGTGGCACTAGTAATGTTTGCGTGTTCATAGACGGAAAACTGTCAGGCTTATATGAGGGACAATGTCTTTTTAACTTATATATGCCTCAGAATCATTTTTCTTACGTAAAAGAAATTTACAAATGTCTGTGTTGCTGGTAAACGGTACCGACTTGTTACTGTAATACTTTACCAAGAACTTGTTAGTTTTACTAGTTCATGTGTAATTAAATACATTGCCAAAACTGGTTAGTTTTACTAGTTTGATGTTAGTTTCTTATGGCTCTTGCAACACATTATTTATGATTGCTAACATTCAAGTTTGCAGGATCCAACTGAAACTCCGTTGGCACAACAGGTATGTTTTAAAAAACTTCCTTGTTTACCTGGTTTGTTGCTGTAACTTGTTGCTGTAAGCATCTTACCAACTTCTAGTTTTCAGAATCCAATTCGAAGTTCAATTGCACGGCAGGTGCATTTTCAAAAACATATTGGTGTAACAGGTTTGCTGCTGTATCTTGTTGCTCTAATCAAGTTACTGACTACTCAACTTTTTAGGATCCAAGAGAAACTGCAATGCCACAATGGGTTCCTTTTGCAAAACTTGTTTGTTTAACTGCTTTGCTGCTACAACCGGTTGCTCTAATAACGTTACTTTCTAGTCAACTTTTCAGGATCCAAGAGAAACTTCACTGCCACAATATGTACATTTTGCAAAACTTGTTTGTGTAACTGCTTTGCTGCTGCAACCGGTTACAATGATATTAATAACTACTTTTCATGATCCAATCAAAACTCTTTAATTCCTTGTTTGTTTAATGGGTTCGCTGCTGTAACTCCTAGTTGATATGTTTTGCTAACTTCAACTTTCGGAATCCAATTGGAACTTTAATGACAAAACAGGTAATCCCAAGATCAAAGAGCGAGGTCCCCGTGGACGTTGTATCATCTCATAGTAGTGGCGCCCGCCCAATCGTGCATTATGAATTGCCAACTGCTGATGCTTCAGAGGCTAAACTATTTGTGGAAAGAGATTCTGCTTCTGCACTTAGAGATGAAGTTGACATGTTGAGGAAGCAAACAACACAATCACAAGCAGTACCCAAGACAACCATTCAATATTTGGTGGATTTCAAAATGAAGCAAGTTGAGACTGACTGCATTGTTAAGGCCCGGGAGGAAAAAAGGAAATTAAATTCCCACTAAGTAAATCTTAGATGAAATGTTTTTCCCATCGTCAAATAACCTTTGTGTTGTTTGTTCATGTAATCGATCAAACCATTTGTCTTAGTGATCATGTAATAATTGTTTTTGTTTTTCGGTCTGTAATTTTTTTAGCACGAGTCTATATTAATTGACAAGACTCTGAGACATTTCATTTTGATTACTATGCGAGACCTACAAATATGCCAATTGGGCTGAATGTGCATTCAACAATAATAGTACTAGTATAGATGGTCCTCAAGTTGAACGCATCCGAAAGTGCCAAGATATTGTACTAGCTTTGCTAAAAAAATGTTGCTTTTCTAGCAAAAAAAAGTACAGCGGCCTGGCTTATGTATGTTAGTTGATATTATTAACACATATACTCTATAAGTGTTTATATGTCTATTCGGTCTGTACATTATTGGTTGATTGACTCCGTATTTTGAATCTTGAGACATCGCTTGTGTACATATCTAAATGGGAGTACACTATATGTTGCATGTGTCATACAAGTTACACTTGAGTTGGACACAAAATGGTTTCAAATATTCGAATTCACCTTAAACTGGTTTCCACCTTCTAAATTTGAGTATCGGCATTTGTAAATCATATTCATATATGATAGTGAAATACCTCTTTGTTGTTCTTTTCAAGATATATTAAAAAACGTAGAATGACTTATAAAGGTTCGTCTAAGAATACAAAATGGACTCGAATTTAGTTGCGAGGGTAAACGTGAATGTTTATCATCCCAAAATTTGATAGAAGCAGCAAAATATCCACTCCCACATCGGGTGCCCGAAGCCAGTGTTTGCGAGATGGAAATTACTGTCTACCCCTTACATGGACAATCCATCAGCCTGATTTCCATTGTTCTTAATAGGGGTAGGTTAGTAACTTCAATTAGACGTGACACGACCGGCTCTGAGCCCATTCTGCCATGGTGGGCGCCAAACATGGGCGACAAAACACATTTGATTCAAGCTCATTTGAAAGACCTCTGTCACTTCCTCCATTTCCCCATTCATACACGGTGGGCGGCAAAACAAACTCGATTCGGCCAAAATCGATGTACGCAAATATTTTTAATAGGAGCAGGTTTGTAACTTCACTCAGACGTGATGCAGCCGCCCTACTTATCAGCCCTGTTCATACACCATGGGCACCAACCGTGGGCGTCAAAACACCCTCTCCTCGCCCGAAATCGCTCTGGGAAAATATCGAGGAGATGCGAGATTACCGTCCTATCACCAACCGACGAGACATCCAAATTTTAAACGGGGGCTAAGTTTGTAACTTTGCCATATTATAGACAGACGTGTCCCAAAAACATGGTTCCTCGTACCCCTCCCTCCAATTTCCCATTCATACACCATCCGCGCTAGAACACCATCCCCACATGAGCCTCCTTCGTCCGCCACCCCATCTGTCGCCGCCATCCTCCACCATGCCGGAGCGCACACCGCATCCTCCACTGCTAGAGATGGGCGTTTCTCATCCACCACAATGGACCAGGAGCCTAGAACCGCGTCCTCTCGCATCATTGGCGACGTCGTCCTCGTAGTCGTGGTAGCTCCGACGACCTTCTCATCCACCTCAATGGGACTTATCCCCCCATGGACCCGTCTACCGTCGCAGATCTACTTCAACGCCACCGACAACCATCGCACCCCCAATGCCTACACGGCGTCGCAAAAGAGGTGGTACTACTTCATATCTGCTCAACTTTTTGATCTCAACCAGAAAATAGATCACAAATTGTTTACTGTACTATCTTTTCAGCTCTTAGAACTTAGTTCTTAGTTCGAAGCAAACAATGGTTGCTAAGTGACATTTCTGCGGTTTGCAGCTTCAAATCTGCCAAGGCACGGTCATAATAGGGTTTAATTGATCATGATTAGGGTTTCCCCCCTTTTATGATCACTATACAATCCGCCTACATGCTTCGTGTCATAATAGCACGGCTCCACCCATCAAGCTAAACAAGCTTAGTTGTTCAAATATGAATATGATATTATTAAAACAGAGTCATTTAATTGGACAGCTAAATGTTCCTAATTTAGTTTCAAAAATGCATGTACTCCGTCGGGGTGTGGATTTACAGGGTGCCCACGGCGGGTCGGGGTCCACCCTGGGATTTTCGGACGGCCCAGACCCCAATTCCCCTCTGTTCTGCTGTGCTTCTGATCTCTATTGGCCCAGCCGCCTGCCTTGCCGATGACTTGCCATCCCCGGAGGACATAACTCTAGGAGGAGACGCCGGACTAACTGGAGGATGGGAGACGCTCGCCCAATAATGTCACCGATGCCCGGGCGCACCGTCGTGCCTACCTTCCCAGTCCATTCAGGGCTCACACGTGCAACACCCATTAAGCCAACCTAATTTATCCTGAGATATGTCATCAACCCTGAACAGCTACTCCCCATCACCCATTTTCTAATTGATTCATTACTCATTAGGTAGGACATTCATTAGGGTTTGGTGTGTACTGAGTGCTACCTACACTTAATGGTTCAAATATTTTAGTAATCGTTAGTACCTGTAAAGTTCACAGGATTTCAAAATTCCGTCCCTAGGAACAAACTATATTCATGTTGGATTGTTTGTCATATTGACATTGACCCAGATTACTATTGCAGGCTAGGTTTGTTGACAATTTTACTTGTCTTTCTTAATATTTTTTTATGATATCCAATTATTCACAGCGATTAGTTGCAAACAATAAGTGCTCGAGCAACTTATTGATTCAGATTTTGGACGGTCTCTTACTGTAGTTACAATTCTACATACTTGTCATAGTAAGCTCACAAGTAATGATTGATTCAGTACCTCTATGATTGCCTTGTCATATTTGTTGTCAATATTCTTTTAGGGTGGACCATCCTATTTCAAAATACTAGAACCACAGACATGAGTGAATAATATTTCTCGGTGTGATCTCTTTCAACATGTGTGGGCAACGAACACTGCATTGTATAGAAAGAAAGTGTCATATCCACCTTTTACATAGACTATGATCTTTAACATGGAATACAATCTGCCTACTTGCTTTGTGTCGCACTACCAGCACTCCACCCTTGAAGCTAAACATTATGCTACTCATAGTTCCTTAGTTTATTTGTTCAAAAACGAATTTGATATGATTCTAATGTTCCTACTTCAGTTTTGAAATGTGTGCCCACCTGTTATAGAGACATAAGAGGTTTGTATTTTTGTGTGTGGTCTGGTTAGCACGGTTGGGGATTAACTTTGTATATGCATGGGTTTGTAGGGAGACACTCTTCGAGTTGAATCTGCAATGCATTCCATAAAAATCTGACTACTTTTTATGTGTTCATGAATCACAGATATTGAACATCATCACAATGATTATGAGCGTGCGCGCATGAAAAGAATAAAGCAGAATAATGCCATGGTTGTCAAACTTGGCATTAAGGTACTAAAATCAAGTATAGATGCAATGCAATGCAAACACTCTCCACCTGGAGATTCATGCTCCGAATATGATCATAAAAATTATTCCGAGCCAGAGGGATACCTAAGTCAATGTACCTCCCTAGTGCAGGAGTCGGAGGCAGATGCCCTTTCTTATTCACCCATCAAGATGCTTGCTCTAACTTTCCAAGGTTATATTGGTATCTTGCAAT
Source organism: Secale cereale (assembly GCA_902687465.1). NCBI lineage: Eukaryota > Viridiplantae > Streptophyta > Magnoliopsida > Poales > Poaceae > Secale > Secale cereale. The sequence goes on along the minus strand of LR738709.1, from coordinate 346,378,974 downwards.
AGGTGCTTTGCATTGCTTCTACTTTGTTGCACTGCCACTAGCTTAGTTTACACATCGTGTATGTGAATACGCCCTGCCTATCCATTTTCAGTACATATTCCATCTGTCATCATATCATATTTATCCATTAAAATGATGTTCTTGCTTATCAGACATTCAAAAGGAGGAGGGTGATTTTTGATCGCGGTAGAGCACGAACAAAGTATTTGGCAAAGGTAGGGACACCTGATAAATTAAATATCCCAATTGGTGTAGTTGCAATATCACCAGACCCTGAAACACGGCCACAACTCTATCAGACTCTGGCCCTACTATTGTGGCCATCTCCGACGCCCCAACTCAGCAGACCAAGACTGCATCACACAGCATGACGATGGGAGTTGACATAGCACAAGCTCTACGACACAAAACCCCCATTCTAGCAAAGAGTACACCAAATCCAGTTGCCAAATCACTTTTCGAATGAGACAGAGCCCCAGTTGCAGCAAATAGGACCACTGTTCCATTTATTCCCAATTTAGAAGACCAAGCTTATATTGTTGTCAGGAACTTTGTGTGCATCTTTCCTTCATGGAAAGATTATACCACAGACACAAAACAATTTCCAACATTCCTCTGCAACTTACGCGTAAGTAATGTACTAATCTTGTTCATGGTAATTACTGCATATGTTTCTGCTGAAAGAAGACACAAGATTTCATTCTTTTAAATAGGCGAGGACCAAACTGGATAGTCAAGATGAGCAGCGGCTGCTTGCACTTTTCAAGCACTGAATGATGAAGTATCGTTCCTACCTGAGGTAAGCGCACTTTGATCGCAAGCCTCTAAACAAAGTTTCTGTAAAGTCTCCAGTGCTACATTTATAAGGTAGTGACCGGAATAATCTTGTTACACATTGGTCTCATCTTCAGCGTAAGGTACTGCCTATGATATCAAATCATAATTTGAACTACTTTTCTACATGTACCTTACCGCCTCACTTGTACGTAAACTCTTGGCAGAAGAACATTCATTCTCTAGGGACCACAGAATCTCTACTATACAGCACACTGCATTGCTCACGTGAGTACCTCTTGCCCTGTATGACCATGCTTACTTTCATATCTGGTTGAGTATGTAGCATCACTGGACATGGTAGCTTCGTTATCCTCCATTTGGTGGACATTATAAGATCGGTATCAACTCTTACATGAATTTAGAATCAACCCAATTCTTTTGAAGAGGTTTAGCTCTGCAGCCCTCTTGTAAGGACATAACGTCTTCTATCACTGTACTTACATTAACAGCTACTCCCTCCATCCCATAATATAAGAGTGTTTTGTACTATACACCAGTGTACGAAACACTCTTATATTATGAGAAGGAGGGATTGGTTCATTTTGTATCATTATGCATCTTATCTCCCTCGCCCATTATTTACTGAAAAATATCAGATCTATATTTAATCTTACCAAAAAGTTGAATACACGGACACTGCCAGTGCATAAGTGTAGCCCATTGCTCTTGTCAATACATTTTGTCATGTAACGCTTGTACTTACAGGGATTGGTATTTGATTATGTAGCATCAATATGCATCTTATCTTCATTATCCTCTATCCCTTCCAGTATTATCATATCTATAATTACTCTCTAAAAAATGTAGAGTACAGGCAATGCTTATGAAGAACATTGTATGCTGAAATTCTTGAGTTATCCTTCCCTTGACATGGAGAAGGGCATTATAAAGCCGGTGTTAACTATTAATGTAAGTCAGTCCTTCTAAAGCCTTTATCCTCAACTGGTGTTTAATTTCCTCATACTCCCAATCGTCAACTTTTGTTTAGTTTGCTCATACTCCCAATCGTCAACTTTTGCTTAGTTTTCTCTATCAAAATGCATGTTCACAACAACTATAAGTTCCAAGTTTTAGTTGTAAAACCAAATTCCTTATATGCATGATGCACATCACTCAATACTCCCTATATGTATGCTTGTTTTTATGGATCTATAATCCAGTGTGTGCTGACGCATCCCACATTTGTAGCTTTTCATCTCCTGTTTTATCTTACTGGTTTGGCTGATGATATGAACAACATGTCATGCACATTAACCAAAATAGATACAATGATTGTCTTTGCCCTTCATCTATACTTGTTTTTTCAACATGGTAATCCAGTAGTGTGGTGAAGCTCCCCGCATTATGAACAATTTCAAATTATGCTATTGATAGTTTGAACTGACTATTTATTCTTATTTGAAATTGGATGTAATTGACAACCTAGTTACCATCTTTGTTTATACACGTGTAAAATTTGTCATCTCTCTGCTTGTTTCAGGGTGATATACCCGATGGCATGCACAAGTCCACTGAAGGGTGTGACACAAACCCAACATATATTGCATCAAAGAAGTCAAAACATCTTGAAGATAGTGAGACAAACCCAAAGTCTTGTCTTGATGCAGTGTTCAAGTTACTTGAGACTAGTAGTGAGACAAGCTCACAGAATTGGCTGTCTGAATCAGTTCGCCTTCTTCTGTCTCAAGTTCAAGCAGAATGGCACTCTGCAACTCAACTTCAACTTGAAGTCCAATCTCCAAGGAAGAGCGCAGAGAACACCAATGAGAGCCTCATTTCCAAATAGCTACACCTGGAAGCTATGACCGACATGCTAGGCCGGTCTCACAACCTTGCTCAGCAGCTTGCGCAGCAGCTCCCGCAGCAGCTCCCGCGCGAAGCTAACCTTTCTTGAACTGTCTTGGAAGTGGTCTTGGTTCAGTATTATTTTGTTACGTGCAATGGCGACCAATTTTTGTACTCTGCTTCTTCGCTGCGCTTTATGATCACTTGTGGTGAACTTTGATGCCTAGTGGATGTAATATACCATAAATCCTTTATTATATAGTGTAGGTTTGTTCTAAGTTACAATGCCGAGTAGTTTTGTTCTTAATTCCTACTAGTTATCCTATATGCCATCATTCTCTATGTGAAAAATGGCGAAAATGTGAAGTAGTCGACAGGGCCGAAACTTTCTCCTCTAACGAGCCTGCATTTTAGCGGGCCGCAATTGGGCCTATACGCAACTTTCTTGGGCATGAAAGGCCACTGGAGCCCTTTACAATTTGCGCGAGGCCCACAACTTACACGGGCCCACATTGAGCCCAATGTTTAGTTCGGCCTTTAGTGGACCCAGCACTTAGTTGGGCCCATGTTGCTTTGGGCCGTAAATAGGTTGAATATTCTGCTAGCCTGTGGAGGCCCGGAACATACCATGAGCCTTTAACATGCCAAATGCATGTTGGGCCCAAAAGTCGTCCACGGGCCTTTAGTAGGATGAAATGTAGACTGGACCACTATTGGCCCAGCTATATGAAGGGCCATTACCGTGCCGAATGATATCTGGGGCCTTAGTTGGCCCACTGATATCATGGGCCTTTACTAGGCCGGAATCTTAGTAGAGGCATCAACAGGCCAAATTTTACGACATGCCTTTAACGGGCCCAAAGTCCCATTGGGCTGAACTGTTGCCACCTTGATCACGGGCATTTAGTGGGCCCGATGTCGCATCGGGCCATATCTGGCCCATGGGCAGCATGGGCCATTCCCAGGCCGAAAGACACACCTGGATGAAATAGGCCCATGTCTTCATCGGGCCTCTAACATGCCGAAATGTCACTGGGCTATAATCGAGCCCAAATACTCAGCAAAACATTAACAGGCAAGATCTGTCTCTAGGTCGTAATTGGGCCATGTTTAAGCAGACCGTTAGTGGGATGGCCCAATGGTACCTGAGTAAATATTACGCGCCTTTAGTTCGGCCGGCCCATTTAATATTTATGGGCCACTTTTGGGCCGGTCCACGTGTCAACATATCATAGGCGCATCTCGCCCATTGGATGAGTAACATCTGTGCCAACGCATCTCGCCCATTGGATGAGTGACATCTGTGCCAACGCAGATATGACACGTGGATCCGTCGGCCAATGAGAATTTTACACATGGAAAATCTCCATTGGTTGTGGCTGTTAGCAGGTTATCGGATCAAAAACCGGACCCAATAGCTTAACGGCGACCCATTATGGTGGATTCCATGTGTCGGTTACCCTTGAAGAAAGCACTTCCATGACGTGGCATTTATCATCATGGAAGTGGACAATTCCGTGATGATAATTTTGGTATTGTCATGGAACACTTCTATGATAGCACATGTATGACTATCTTGATTCTTTCATAAAATTTTCATGGATGTACATACATGACAGAAAATGTGACCTACTATGACAAACACGTATTATCCCAGAAGTTTTTTTTGTAGTGTACATGTGGAGGTGTTGTCGCGACCATGTTGTGTGGATTGATCACAGTGACGTGCTGCTGGTTCCAGAAGAATGTACTCGTCCTCTCTCGCGCACACTGGTAGTACGTGCACAAAGCGAACATGTGCACGCACACACTCATTCCCTCACTCACAGACGTGGGTACACGATGGGACGCATTTTTGTACGAAGATCCACACCATGTGATAATTTGACGCGTGTAAAGTCGTTCACTTAGTTGATGGTCAATTATTATGGTGCATGCAAATTGAGTGGACGTGAGGCAGGAAGTAGTTGAGAATGACATTACTACTCCACTGCTTGCATGCAAGTAGTTAAATCATGGGTCGCTACTTCCATTGGTCTCCTTCGTATTTTGTGCCAAATTTGACCATAATTTTAAGTAACACAATATTTATGCATGTCATAAAAAGTAATGTCATCAAAAACTATGTTCAAATGTGATTCTAATGATATAATTTTTGGTGACATGCACTGACACTTTCTTAGTCAATTTTTTGGTCAAAAATTGGCATAAAATAAAAAGGGCGCCAATAAACTAGGACGCAGTCAGCATGATCAATTTTTGCCTGGGTTACTGTTGGTGGCCTTTGTATTGAAATATGGAGGGAGTGGATTAGTACTATCTTTATCTTAGACTCATAGGGCTCTCCCAGCACCTACGCTCGCCTCCCCGCCTCACCCATCGGATACCGCCATGGATGATCCCTTAGACCCCAGGATCCCGCGGGCTGGCCGCTCGCTGCGGCCCGCAGCACTGCCGCCTTTTAGCAAAACCCACATGTGTTTTAGAGGCGATGCATTCCTCTGGAATTACAAATTGATGGTGCCGGAGGACATGCCAGGGCTGCGTTTCAGGTGGTGGGTAGCAAGGGAAATCAGATCGAGGAAGTATCGCATGGTTGGAGACAAGTTCGAAAGAGCTGCGCCTGGCGAAGCACAAGGTGGAGGCACAAGTCGATCTCAGGGGAGAGATGTCGAGGGATGTCAGCATCTGGCAGCGTCGCGTTGATTTCGAGTTGGGGCTAATGGTAGAGTTCATATTCACGGAGTCGACTGTGGAGGAAAGAACGCGAATGCCTGTGGGATGGGATGAGCAGCCAGTGCAACTGTTCAAATGGGCGATAGGAGAAGCCAAATCGCGAAGCTAGCTGCGGCGGCGGCGCTAGTGATGCATCATAGGCGAGGCGAGCTGTCCTCCTTCCCCGCCAGCGATGCAGTGACCTACTCGGCTTGGTTGCTCCTGGAGTGATCTTGCGTTGCCATAGCTGTTTGAAACCGTGCCAATCACTTCATCTATATGTATTGTATTTCTGTGAAAATACTTAGTCGTCTGAAAAAAGATGGTAATTGATTTATCACAAGTTTTTGAATGCTTGGTCATGACACTCTCCCGAAGCCACAACCACAAGTGTCCATTGCTTAATACTTTACGGTCGGTCGCACCAACAGATGGTCGATCGCACCAACAGACGGTCGATCGCACCAACAGACGGTCGATCGGACCCGCATCTCACCTAAGGGACACGCATCGGCTTGGTCTAACATGTATGACCAGTTACATCAGTGACTTGTGTGACCACATTTGAGGAGTAGTAGTACTTGAAATTTGTGTTCAAGGAAACTCATCAGGGGCCATTTCGGGCCTCTAAACCAAAACCATCAATTAATCTTTAGCTTGACATTCCAAAGTAGTACTACTATGCTATAATTAAGTTTAAACTTGTTCACACCTATGTTTCAAACCTGAGTGTGTTCCCACTATGTAGGTGTTAGTACTAGTGCTAGTAGGTTATAAAAAGGGGAACTACCTAGCTGAAATTTACTCTACCTTTCTCCTCATAAGTCTTCCTTGTTCGTCCGTCCTTGCTATGCCCGGTGTGCAACGCTCTAGGTCAAGAACTACTAGTAACTAGGGGGCGGCGACCAAGGCTGCGGAAAAAAAAGAGGGCTCGCCGCCTCGTAGAGACCTCGAAAGATATCTCACGTGTAGGCGAGGGCCCCCAGGAGCGCCCTAGCCGCGGAGGCGAACATGCTGAGCTGGAAGTGCTGGAGTTGTTATGCCTCGACGACATGCCCGCCCAGCTCAAGAAGTAGAAGGAGTTGACCGACGGCTTGGTGAAGCTGCTAAAGGAGATCCTCGGCGACATGCCCGCTGAGCTCAATAAGCAGGAGGAGTTGACCGTTGGCTTGGTGAAGCTGCTGAAGGAGAGCATTGCCACGGGTAAGAAGGCGACCGTGGAAATCCTGCAACCTCAGGAGGACAAGGCGAAGCTCTGCCACGAGCTCGATCTGCTAAAGGAGGAGAATGCTGGCTGGAAGAAGCTGCATGAGAAGAGGAGTTCCTCCGTAAAGATGCTGAACGCCCTCGTCATGGAACATAAGGAGAAGTTGGCGAAGCTCCGCCTTGAGTACCCGGCTACTGTCAAGGTACGTAACACGGCCGTGGAAGAGATGATGAACGCTCTCCTCGAGAAATCCCGCATCATGGAAAGAATGAAGAGGTTGGCGGAGGAGATGACTGAGGAGATGAAGGTCATGGAGGTGATGAAGAAGTAGTTTGGACTCCGCAGTTAACTCTTCATGAAGTAGAGAGCAGCGCTCCAGACTTGTGTCTGCGTCTACATTATTTTTTTGGGGGTAATCTTCCTTCTTCTGTTGCGCGTGTGTTATTTCTTTTGCCTCGGGTGTTTCTCCGCATGTGTCATGTTCTCTATGAGGAACGAATAGAACAATGCTACGATGAGCGGCGCTGTTGGATTGATGACTAGCAAATTGTATCATTTTCATCGTCATATCGCACTTGGCTGCTGAAATTTCAACTAATCCCCGGGTGGTTTTGGTAATTCATAACAACATATAGGTCATTGAACTAATATCCATTCAAGTTAAATATTTCAGGAAGTTCAATGATTGGCATGGCATGGATTAGAGACGTGAACCCCTCAAAATGTTAAGGACATAGATTGGTAAAAGCTCAAGACTCTTCATTTTCATTTTAGTGATCCAAGATCACATTGAGTCCATAGGAAAGCCAATACTATTAAAAGGGGATGAGGTGATGTTTAATAGTCTAAATGCTCAAGTGCTTAGTGATATTGCTCCAAAACACTCAGCCAGTTTCTCAAATTCCAAATATGTCCAAATAACTAAGTCAAATTTGGACCCACCGATTTGATCTGCCCGGCGCCACCGAGTTCACTTGACATAGCCACTGCCAGAAACCCTAGACAGATCGGTCTGATATGGCTTTCGGTCCCACCGAGATGGTTCTACAAACTCTTTGTTTCCTATTGCATTTATTTCGGTCTCACCGAACTGGCAATCGGTCCCACCGAGTTTGCTCTGCCAACTCTCTGTAGCCTAGTTGTTTTACTTCGGTCTCACCAAGATAGAACAATCAGTGCCACCGAGCCTCAGTGTTGCCCTAGCCTTAGCACATCGATCACGCTGAGATGTATCCATCGGTCCCATCGAGATTCCTAATGATCACATTTTGAACTGGTTCGGTCTCACGGAGTTCACCTATTCGGTCTGACCATGTTGGGTCAAATGTGTGTAACGGTTGGATTTTGTGTGGAGCCTATATATACCCCTCCACCCCCTTCTCATTATGTGAGAGAGCCATCAGAACATGCCTACACTTCCACTACTCATTTTTTGAGAGAGAACCAACTACTCATGTGTTGAGACCAAGATATTCCAATCCAACCACAAGAATCTTAATCTCTAGCCTTCCCCAAGTTGCTTTCCACTCAAATCATCTTTCCACCACATCCAAACATGTGTGAGAGAGAGTTGAGTGTTGGGGATACTATCATTTGAAGCACAAGAGCAAGGAGTTCATCATCATCATGCCATCTATTACCTTTTGGAGAGTGGTGTCTCCTAGATTGGTTAGGTGTCGGTTGGGAGCATCCAACAATGATTGTGGAGTTGAACCAAGAAGTTTGTAATGGCAAGGAGATCGCCTACTTCGTGTAGATATACCCGAGTGAGGCAAGTCCTTCATGCGGGATGGCCATGGTGGGATAGACAAGGTTGCTTCTTCATGGACCCTTCGTGGGTCGAGCCCTCCGTGGACGCGCGCAGCCGTTACCCTTCATGGGTTGAAGTCTCCATTAACGTGGAGGTACGATAGCACCACCTATCGGAACCACGCCCACAATCTTTGTGTCTCCATTGCTTTTGCACTCTATAGACCCCTCCCTTTACTTTCACATGCAATGTTTTACTTTCCCTTGCTACACTCTTAGAATTGCATGTGTAGGTTGGTTGCTTGACTTGTTCTAATTGCTAAAATCTGCCAACAATTAAAATTGGGAAACGACTAGATTTTTATTTGGTCAAGTAGTCTATTCACCCCCCCCTCTAGACCTACTTTCGATCCTACAAGTGGTATCAGAGCTTTAGCCTCCATTTGCCTTGATATCCATAGCTTTGGTGATCATACACTACAAAAAAACCACTTCCGTGATAATACGTGCTTGTCACAGTAGGTCCCATTTTCTATCATGCATGTACATCCATGACGATTTTATGACAGAATCAAGATAGTCATACATGTGCTGTTGTAGAAATGTTCCATGACAATACCAAAATTATCATCCCGGAAGTGTTCACTTCCATGACAATAAATGGCGTGTCATGGAAGTACTGTAGTCAAGGGTAACCAACACGCGGCTTCCACTGTAACTGTACCGTAAGCTCTCGGGTCCGGTTTTGGATCCGCTAACCCGCTAACAGTGAGGACCAGTGGGAATTTTCCACTTGTAAAATTCTCATTGGCCGAAGGAACCACGTGTCAGCTCCACGCGGGGATAGATGTCAACCAACCAATGGACAGTAGGCGCCAGTGATACGTCGACACATGACACGGCCCAGCGGTGGCCCATTCAGGTCTAAAGGCCACTTCGTTTGACTTGGTCAAGGGATAACGGGTCGGTCCAACGAAAGCATGGTAACTGCCTGCTCACTTATGATTCCAGCCCATTGTAACTTCCGGCCCATGTACGAACCATGACGTCTTTCGGCCCATATGAGGCCCTTTGTAACCCTTGGCCCATTAACATCCCATAGTGAAACTAGCCCATCATGAACAATATATTGCTTCATACCCATTAACGGCCTTTACTCCATTGGGCCGTTCCCAGCCCGTTTTATCATTTGGCCTTTATGGGCCCATTTATTCTTGGGCTGATTTGCAGCCTTCGGTTGCTTACGGTCCATTACTGGCCTTTTCCACTTGTGGGCCAAATTCAGCCTGTGGTTAAAGTCGGCCTGTTTGTGACCCGTTAATCCGTTAGGCCATTTTCATAGCGTCATCAAATACGGCCCATTAACGACATGTTATGCCTATCGATGGAATTAAGCTCGTTATAGTCATCGGCCTCTTAAAGGCCCGTTATGGTCGGCCCATGAACGGACAACTGCCACTCTAGCCCATTTACGACCCATAATGTGGTCCGTTATTGGCCCATGTTTGGCCAATTGATCATATGGCCCGTAGAAGGCCCATTGATTCTACAGCAGATAGCAGGACCATGGTGATAGTGATCCGTATGTTGCCCATGGTTATTGTGGCCTAGTTTTTTAAAAATAGGTTATTGCGGCCACTAGCACACCGCTGGAAAAGAACTGCATTGACTACAACACTACAGGAATAAAATAAAAAAGACAACGAGGAAATAAATAAGCAAGCAACATACGCTAGGCTATTATGGCTATTACACATATTAATACCACCGGGCATCAAAGTTCGCCACCAGTGCAAATATGGGGAACAAAGGAGCATATTTCATACACTGGTTGTAAAAGTAGTCGACCAGTGCAAATAAATGCCACAGCAAAACAAGTCCACCACTGAAACCACTTTACAAAAGCTCAAGAAACAATATCATGGGTATTCACCATGCTGGCAAGATGCTTAGCAAGCTTATTAGCTTTCTCTTGTTTGGCGCTTAAATCCTTCAGCACTTTGTGTTGCACCAGAAAGTATGCATCTGAATTCTGCAGGGACTTCCTCAGTCCTTCGGCTTACTATCATAACACATCTTATTGATGGCTTTCAACTTGAAGTTGAGGCTCAAGAAGCCGAACTGATTCAGGCAGCGAGTTCGAAGAGCTTGTGCCAGTAGTAGTGGCCAGTAACTCAAACACTACATCAAGGCACAACTTTGGGGTTGCCTCACTGTCTACAAGATAGTTTTTATTAGCTTTCTTGGAGACCAATAGGGTTGTCTCACTATGTTGAACCTTATATCCATTACTTTCTCTACCATTGCATAATGGGGTGCTCTTCTCCAATATTCTGTCGGCATTCTACAAGAGGAACAAGCAGACACCTCACAGGTTTACCATGTTGTATATGAAACTCATTTTGGTAAACCAGTTCAGTTGGAAGGTGCACTGGATAACAACATGAAACAAACATATATCTATGTAATATGGTCACTATATGGTCTATATCATTCTAGTTTATGTTGCCAAATCAAGATAGAGACAGTTCAAATCATATCTATTTAAGACAAAGTAACATCGAGAGAATAAAAGTTTGGGAAACTACATAGCACTAACAACACTTGTAATGTGCATGCCATGAGAACAGAACTATTTATTCAATTGAAACTGAAATCAACATAGAGCAAGTTACAACAGCAAACCAGTTAAAGAAACAGGTTTAAAACATACCAGTTGTGCCATTGGAGTTTTTATTGCATCCTTCAAATTTGAAATTAGTTGGTATGAGTAAATACAGTGATGCTAGAGCAAAGGAGTATGAACCATAGCTACGGAACTTGACCTAACAACAATTCTTCTTCTGCTTTAAGCATTGACTTGGGGTTCGGAGTGGTGGTCCTCGTGCTTTGGGCACTGCACTTGCCTTATTAAGTGCTCATGTTTGGGTGCTCTGTGGTGGAGACGGTGCTGTGTCAACTGGAACTGGGTTATTGTATGCTAGGGTTGGGGTTATAAGGGTGTAGCTGGTTCTCTGTCCAACTTGGTAGGGGTACAATCTGTGTGAGTGTGGGTTATGTTTGGTGGGGCTGGTTCTTGGGCAAGTACAACCGTGGTTCTATCTGCATTGACGGGTAGCACAATCTTTTCTGAAGACCATGTTCTTACTCCCATAGATACTGCTATCACCCTCTCCAATTCAAATGGTTGATAAACAAGAAAAGTAATTTGATTTACGAACATTGTATGCTAGACAGGTGCAATGGATAGTAGGGAAGAAAACAGGGCATGAAATAATTCATATTTATGTTGTGTAACCAAACAGGATAGCATGACACAATTTCACATATATGATAGCTAATTAACTAGGATAACATGACACAAATTCACATATATGATGGCTAACTAAACAGGATAGAATGACATACTTCAAAAAATGATGACTATGTAAAAGGATGACATGATATAACTATATGATGTGTCTATTAAAGTGGTTGGCATGCCATAATTCACATACATTCCATCGATGGAAACATGATGACATGATATAATTCACAGATAGAATGACATAATTCAAAATATGATGACTATGTAAACATGATGAGATCATATAACTAGATTATTTCTTTAGAAAATGGGTTGGCATGCCATAATTCAGATACATATTGTCTATGTAAACATCATGGCATGATATAATTCAAATATATGATTTATATACTAAGCAAGTGAGCAGAGGGCAATCACATATATGATATGTCAACTAGGCAGATGGCATTCATTATTGTGTATCTGATGTAAAAACTAAGCATTGTAAGACAACATATGCATGATATGAGTAATATAACCCTGCCAAGTTTGAGCATACACCTTAGGGGGGAAATATGACTGGTCATCTGTGTCTGAATCCTCCTCTGAGGAGCTATCTGTAACCAGCAAGATATCTACTTGAGCAGGTAGCATTGTCTGCTCTGAAGGCCTTGTTTTCAGTCCAGATTTTTGCATCACCAATTCAAATGGCTGATGCACATGATGAGTAGTTGAATATGCAAACATTGTCGGCAAATGGAATACGTAAAACAAAAAAGGATGGCATGATATAATTCACATATATGATGCTTGGCTAAACAGCATGGCATTGCATAATTCACATATATAATGCGTTGCAACAAGCTAACATTGCATAATTCACATATATAATGTCTTGCAACAACATGGTATTGCATAATTCACATATATGGTAACTAGACACTAAACAGATGGCATTCACACAATGCATGTCTAAATTAAGAAAATAACATGGCAATGCAAGACACCATATGCACGATATGAGCAATATAACCCTGCCAAGTTAGAGCATGCACCTCGAGGGGGGGATAGGACTGGTCATCTGTCTTTGAATCCTCCTTTGAGGATCTATCTGTAACCAGGAAGACATGCACTTCGTCAGATAGCATTGTCTGCTCTGAAGACCTTTGTTTTCACACCAAATTTTTTCATGACCATGTTGAATGGATGATGCACAGGAAGAGTAATTGAATGTACTAACATTGTTGACAAATTTATTATGTAATAAAAAGGATGACATGATATAATTCACATATAAGATGACTGGCTAACCAGGACGGCATTGCAAAATTCACATATATGATGCCTGGCTAACCAAGATGGCATTGCATGATTCACATATATGATATAGAATCTAAACAGATGGCATTCACACAATACATGTCTAAACTAAGCAGATGACATATTTTATGTGTAAAGTAAGCAATTCAAGGCACCATATGCATGATATGACCAACATCAGCATGCCAAGTTAGAGCAAAATACCTGAGGGGTGAAATAGGAGTGGTCTGCTCCCTCTGAATCCCCCTATGAACAGTTATCTTCCTCTTGATTATAGTCTGGAATGGGGGGAGGGGGGTTGCTTTTGCGCCCACCATGAATTTAAAAACACAAGATCTCAGTCAATCTGGGTGTTTGCTTCACAATAATTGGAAGATCACATGAATGCAAAGAAGCATGGTGAAATTAAGTCAAATCACAAGAAAATGTATAGTTACAATGCTATTATGATACTATCTCATAGTTTTGTGCTTCATGAATAGGAATTTGAAAAGCAGGCCAAGTGGATATTAAAATTCCTACAGTTTTTCTATCACGGAGACACTAAAGGAATAAATCCTACAATTTTCCTTTGCTCCATTCCTTTGAACCACATGCATGAATAGTAGTACCATAGGAAACTTTCCAATTCCCATGTTTTTCCTTCATTTTCCTTTCAAGCACTGGCGATTATAGTAGGAAGGCTTGAGCAGGGAAAATCTTACACTCCAACAATGTTTTTATGCTACTTCTACTAATTTGGACCCAGGCCACTGCCCTACTAGCTCGACTCCCAGGCCCGTCTAGAAATGCACAGCTCAAACGCACAGAAATAAATAATGATGGCTTTCAAGAGAGTCCACCACAGATAGCTAGGTTTTCTGGTACCTCACTGCTTGTTATATAGGAGAAACTAATCATATTTCACGTTACTACGTGTGCTCAAGCGACAATATATATAACATGTAGAGTAAAAAAGCAATGCAGCAAGTGTAAAACCTCTTTGGTGAAGCCATGTCGATCTAAGTATCATTGGGTTGGTCACTAAGGATGATTCGGCTGATGTGGCAGTCGGAGGAGGGGAAGAAGATCTTAGGCGCCTGGAGATGGATCCATGGGTACTATTCGGCTATGATGGAGGGTTTCGTCATTGGAGCAGCTCCGGTGAGTTGTACGATGGCGAGGCTGAAGCAGGACTAGAGAGACAACGTTAACCTTAGTGAAATTATAATAGCATCTCCAATAGATGATGTAAAATACATAGCCATAAAGTGCTAGATGTAAAATACATCAGCCACTCATCTCTGAACTTAACTGTCAAAACTGAATTTAACTATCGAACTGGATTTTACTTTCGAAACTGAATTTGCTGTCGAAACTAAATTTAACTGTCAAAACTAAATGCACTAGTAGCAGAAAAGAAGTAGTAGCAACAGCTGCGCCCGGAGCAGCAGCGCGTGCGAGAGGCGCGTCAGCTGGTCATGCAGCAGCATCTCGGGTAGCAGTTGTAGGGGTTCGAGCCGTCGAGCGAGAGTAGGATCTGCTGCTTGTGTAGCAGCAGCACGAGCAAGACTAGAGCAGTAGTGCAAGCAAGAGCAAGAGAAGGAGCTAGAGCAAGAACAAGGGCAGACGAGGCAGGGGACCGGAGAGAAAGAGCGGAGTAGCAGCGCGAGCGAGAGCCAAACCAGCAGCATCTTCGACTGATGTGGACGTCGCTACCGTGGGAGCGATGCCGTTAAGGAAGTGGCCGGCGCCGCCGCCGTAGATGGAGTTGTAACATGGCGGCTCAGGCCCGAGCACCGGGAGCACCGTGAGATCGAAACAAGAAGAAAATGTAGCGATTACTATAGAACCTCTTTGATGGCGCCGATTAGGCCTCAACTTCATCCGAGGAATCAGTGATGATGCTGCTCTTCTGATGGTGTAGGTGAAGACGGTGGTGTGGGAATGGAGTTGGTGCAAAATACGAGGGGAACATCGGGGTAGCTCCTTGGAGGTGGAGAATGGGGTGGCTGAATCGACAGGACAACGAGATCAACGACGGATCCTCATCTGGTGCGGTGGATGAGGGAGGTCGAGGTGTTGCGGTGGGCAACGTCGTTGGGGAAGCGGCTCTGGCTGGGTGGCGGACAGAGGAGGGTGTGGGGTTTCACGGATTTTCGTGGCCTCGGTGTTCGAATGGGGGCGGCGGAGGGGATTGGAGGGGGAACCATGGCGTAGGGACGAGCTTGTCTGAAATGTGGGGTAAGTAACAAAAATACCCCCACCGATTTGAACTAGGTGGTTCTTTCAATAGGGGGTATCACGGGAATTTTGTGTCTCGGGATTTCGCGGGAGGTGGGACTTTTCGCGCGCTTGTAATTTTGGGATGGCAACACGTGGGTTGAGATGGAGGGAGTTTTCCGAGCATAATGAGACAAAAAGATATCTTGAAATTTCAAGATAACAAGCCGCAGGTTGAAGAGGCGGGAGTTTCACAGCACAATATACAAAGATGCTAGCTTGAAATTTCGGCATAACAAGGCGCGGCTTGAAATTTTGGGGGAAAAAGCTTAACGTGTAAAAAAAAGATAATTCACACCCCACAAGAGAGAGCCATGTCCCATTTTACTATATTACTAGAAATGCATTCCAACAACAAAAAACTAAAAAAATGGTACAACAAGCTTAACGTGTACAGTACCAAATCAATTTGCACTTCCCTTAACAATAAAAAAACAATTCATGTAGTCTAGCATATGGACTAAATTTGAGTACATTTTCCCAGTTTGAATGGGATTCTACTTAGGTTAGTTATAAAACCATCTATATATTATCTTCACAACACGTGACATGAATATAGGAGTAGTAAATTCCCATATAAATATGAACTACATGTACATACGAACTCGAATTCAAATATATGTATCCATTCACTTGTCCGCGCCGGTGCTATACAAACGGTTTTAAACCCCTTTCCGCGACAGAATTTGGAACCGTCGCCTAGTGAATGACGGCGATAGGGGGTACTTCCCACACGATCCAGAAACCGTCGGGAATATGCCCTCCTGGCACACACGCTCGCCGAAATGAGGTCGTGCGCGACCGACGAGCGCTCAAATATGGAAATACGTACAGTAGAGCTAAAAAACAATTATACATGCAAAATTGTTTCTGGACGCAAGTACATGCCACACAGTCAGTCTCCGCTAAACGTTTCCGTTCGTATGTATATCCCACACAGTCGCTCCAAGGAAAACGTTTCTGTTCACGGGTAAATCACACACAATTTTTCCCGTTAAATCGTTTGCGATAGCGTTGCCATTGCGCACGATATTAACAATTTTATTGTTTGCATTATTGAATGCATCACACACGATGCATAGAAGAAACTGTGTGGCAAAGGCTGTCCATCACACACAGTTTTTATGAGGATGTCGTGTGTGCAGTGGAGATTGATCGCACACGTATTGAATCCTAGAAACGTTTCTGATCTCCACGTCGACCGCAGACATTTCACTCTCACAAACCGTGTGCAGTGTAATCCCTAATTTTAAAATCACATGTTTTTAATTTGAAAGTAGGCAATCACTTATTTCATATCCAACCATGTTTATTACAAATATAGGTTCAACCACGAATGCATAATTCGATGCTCAGGTGTATATACTGAAGAACTAGAGAAGCACCAAGTAAAGAATGATGAACCATAGTTGTACTAAAGACTGTAAAGAGAGAGGCAAAAGACATTCTGGTTGCTGGAGAAGGTGAAACGTGTGAGGACCGGATTTTCGGGATATCAATCTCCCGGAAAATGGCCCTTGTGCTCACCAGCCCCAGGATTACTGTTAGCTGATGAGGCACCAACTTGATACTGAAATTCCAAGCAAAATACAAAATATGCAGGACAAGACCATTCTGGCCTGTGAGTACAACACAAGGTTTCTAGTGGCTGATGGCGGAAGCGGTTTGTGGTTCATCGGTGTCTATGGGACTCCATTTCCCACAGGAACAGCTGACCGGTATAACTCCTATCTTCGCGAGGCTGCTATCACCATTATGTAGGTTCCGGGGCTGTCATCGCATCGCTCCTCTCCATGCAAGAAATATGTCCAAGACAATAGCCAGGGACAAGCACGTGAGTACTTTGAATGTACTCGCAAACATTATGAACACAGGTACAATATAACCAAAGATAATCATGCTCTGGATTATTTCATTTTTACAAGTCAGTCACAAAATAAAAATCCATGCTGCACGCAAGCAGGTTATTCATATAAAACGTGAATAAGCATTCAGAGAATAAAAATAAAGTGCATCGATCGGGTGTCTGAAGTGACGCCTCGGAAGGATCATAAAATAAAGCATGCCTCAGTCGGGCGTCTGAGCGACGTCACTTAAAGGGCTTATCAAGAAAATAATAACAGACATGCCACAGTTGGGCGTCTGAGCGACACCACATAAAGGGCTTATAAGGATAAATAAATAACAGTGTGCCATAGTCGGGCGTCTGTGCGACACCACATAAAGGGCTTATAAAGAAAACAATAACAAACATGCCACAGTCGGGCGTCTGAGCGACACCACATAAAGGGCTTATATAAGAATAAATAAATAACAGCGTGCCACAGTCGGGCGTCTAAGAGACACCACATAAAGGGCTTATAAGAAATTAATCACAGTGAATATCCAGGAGGTGGAACCATCCCAAGGAAACTCAATAACTCAAAAAATATAAATGGTTAGTCCATAATAACAATAATAACAATAACCATCATAGGTCACAAGTCATGATCCATGTTCCGTTTTAGCAGTTTCTCCTCCGTAGACCGACACTAAGACCGACACTTGAACCATCCCAGACTATAGTCCTTAACCACGGACACGGCTATTGGAATAGATATAATCTCTGCAGAGGGTGTACTCTTTACCCACGAGTAACGGATTCCTTTAGTCCATCGGGACTAATTCCGTCTACGGTCTTTAAATTGAGAACACACCTGACCGCACACATCAGCCTAACTCATCGGTGTCTGGAATCACCCACGACACCCGTTGAGCGAAACACTAAGTGGGGAGGCTACAACCTCGACTAGCATGGGATCACAAAATTTATAACGCGCGTAAACTAGGGGAGCTACCTTCGGCTCCAACCGAAACCACCCATGCCCCCGGACCAGGTGGCATGCCTACTGGATGCAGCCGATATCTTCCACCATGGCCTCTCTGTACGATGTGTGCTAGAAAGGAGTTGACAACTTACTGAACTGTACCCTACCTATGGTAGGGACAAGTGGTAGTACGAAACAAGTATGGGGGTTACTAGAACAAGACTCGATCTACGGCCGACTGAGGAGGTTTAAGTATTCCCTGCATGATTAGCATAACAATTATATTTCAACAAACAGACAGAATCACCACCCATCATACCTCACCATGCCATACCGGACACAACCGTCTCGACGAGAAACTAGGGACAAGCTCATGTCTACACAAGACAGAGGCTTTCCCGGATTCCTTCCGGTAGGCATGAACGGCGTACGAGGGTGATTACTATCACAATCATATCCATTTCCAACATCAAAGAATCTTCATTATGCACTCATGTGTATGGTTATATCGTCGCATGAAATAACGAATCCTCAATATAAAGGTGGTGTTGTAATCGTATCAAACAACACACAAAAATATTATGCCAGGGTTCAGAATGCTTGCCTTCAAGATTATGCAAGTGGGGGTGCATTTTTTTTAAAGTTGCCTTCTTCTTCAAAATCATTTTTGACGAAAATTTGAATTAACACATAATTTCAAAACAGTACAAAAAAAGGTGTTTGGAAAATTTTCAAATAAATATGAAAATAAACTAGACAAATTTTGAGAAACAACAGAAAAGGAATCAAATCAATTGGACTTATATTTAAAAAGTTATAGCTAGTCAAAGTTTAGTCAAATCTGTTTTTAATAAAAAACAGAAAAAGAAAACGTTTCGGCAGCACTTACGCTTTCCTCTAGCGAAGACATATTTGGAGGAATGCGCTTCCACTTAAAACGCGTTTCAGCGGGGCTGGGTCACTAACAGTGGGTCCCTTGGGCCCATTGGTCAGCTTTGACCAGTCGCCCGCGTCTCCTTCCTCCTCTGGCTGAACAGAGACGGAGCTCCGGCGATCGCCGTCGACGAACGGCGGCTCCCCGCGGCGTTTCGAGGCCAGGGGTGGATCCGCTGTTCCAGGGCGGTCCTCTCGGTGGTCGACGGGCTGGCGGGGACGAAGGGAATCGCCGGTGGTGAGCTCCGTGGTGGACGGCGGCTTCGGGAGAATTGGGGGCTCGAGCTACAGTGGCTCCCAGTCAAAGCTGAGGGGTTGGGTGGCTCCGTACGGTCAAGGGGAAGAGAATGGGGGCACTGGAAGGGGCTAGGGGCCTCGGTCTTGGCCGGATTTTACCGGAGCGCGGTGGCGGCCGAACTTGCCGGGGATGGGGGAGATGACGGCCTTTGGTCAAACTAGGGAGAAGGGGGCTTCCTACCACTTGAGCATGGCTGCTGACGAGCTTAAGCGTGATCGAGAGTGTTATTTATAGCCCGGGGAGGTCGGTTCCCGCGGCTGCGGATAAGAACGCCGTCGAACCACCGTTCTGTAGCCACAGGGGCGAGTGGCGATGGCTGGCAGGGTTTGGCAGGGCGAGTGGATGAGTTCGAGTTGTTCCAGGGGCAGCTGGCATGCGGCTGTGGCTCGGGCGGCGCCGTCCATGGCAGGCGCCTGCTGTGGACGCCGGCGTGCCGCCAAGGAGGCTCTAACAGCGGCGCTGTAGGGCGTCAGGGTGGCTCTGCGATGAGGGAGGAGTCGGGGCGTGCTGGCTGTGATCGGGGAGGGGCCAGAACGGGCAGCGGGACACGGCGACTCGGGCGCACGCACGTGCAAAACGCATGCTCTGCCCGCGCCCCGAGCACGCACGCCATGTGTTCGGCAAAATGCCAAGGCATGTCAGGAGGCTTGGATGAGGCTGGGGATTAATAGGTCTAGGCTAGAGGTGGCTAGGAGATTAGTGGACATGCTGGTTAGGCAAAGCAAGCAGGTCCAATGTGCAACTAAAAACTATGCCAAATCTGGCCATGCACACAAGGTGTTTGTTAGAATGCCATGGGCTTGTAGGCATCTCTAGGGGTGGCCAAAAACTCTAGATCATAGTCCCTTTAGGTGATAAACAGGGTGGCAAGGTTATTTGGGCAAAACCAGATACTTGTTAGTGCAAGTTTTTGAGGAACTCAAATCTGGACAGAAAATAAAGGGCATTATTGCATGGACCAAAAATGCCCCAATGGGTCCAATCTCCTGGACTTAGTGGTTTGGTAGACTGGTCTATAAGCAGGAAAAAGAATCATGGGTAAAAGGGCAAGTTAAAATATGGTTGCAGTAGAAAATGCCAAACTGGACCAGCGAGCAAAAGAGGATGATTTGCTCAAATTTTTCAAAGAACACCAATGGGTTAATGCATATTGTTGAATGATTTACTCCTACTAACATCTCCCAACCTTGGTGAAATTTTTAAAGAAATATTTAAATAGGTTGTAGTGCAAATTACAAATTGGACCAGATTTGAAAATTTGGGGGTAGGGCTCAAAATCTCCAAATGACTAGAAGATATTTTTGCATAAAAGTGATTTAGGAGCATCACATGTCATCCCTAAATTTTGGTGGAATTTGTAAATAAATTTGTCAAAGGGTTATAGTGCAAAAGAGGCTCCAGAACTTATGAAAAATCATTTTAAAGAAATAGAGCCCAGGGAAAAAATTATAGAAATAAATCCACTGATAGGAGAAATGTTTCAAGAGAGGGTATGCAAGTCCAACAACATTTTTTAAAAGTTTTCTATTTGGGGGAAAACTCCACAATTCAGAAGAAAAGAGTGGTTCTGAATCAAAAGAAAATCGAGAGAAAAATATATTAAATCTACCATGGCATAGTTTTAATTAATAAATCATGGTTAATTTTTTTTGGGGGTTTTACAACACTACCCCCCTAAAAAAATCTCGTCCTCGAGATTTGCTAAAGGCTGTTATGAAAAGAATTACTCCTACCATCACAAAGTAATATCACAAAAATAACCATCCTACTCATGCAATAAAATGTGGCTACAGTGAGTGGGCAATAAGTGGTGTAAAACTACAGTGTAGAATACTGGCGCTGCTTGGAAAAATCTACGGTTGGCGGAAAACGAGATACTTCTACTTTCGGTTACAGTGAATTTAGAATAAAATTCTAAATTCCTAAAATACGCTGGTTGCACCCGAGAGCATAGTGCTCTCTCTGGCTGACAGGTGGACCCGTGGCCCACTGTCAGTCTCTTCTTCTACCTCTGGCTCTCTCTTCTTCCTCTCTCTCTCGCGCGCTTTCCCGCGCTTTCTCCACCTGCGACGTCTAGCGCGGAGGCCGTCTAGGCCGTACTGCTGTAGTGCACGGCGTGCTAGCTGCCGGTGCAGCGTGCACTCACCTTGCGGGCCAGTGCACTGTCGGTACTGCTCGCGGATTCGCCTCCGAACACCGGCGATCGAGCGACGAGCGGCGCTGGTGGACTTCGCCCACCGTACACCGATCTCGAGCTATAAAAAGACCGAGGTGCTCCTTTCTTCTTCCTCACACCTGGCCTCGCTTCTCCTTCTCCTCCTTTTCTGTTTGCAGGAGCTCAGGACGAGGCTCTAATGGCGGAGGTGATGCCGGACTGGTGCATGATCCTAGTGTGTGAAGGGTTGGCGGCATTGCTGGGGTTCTCCACGCTCTTGTGCGCGATGATCCTCGATGATCGCCGTGATGCTGCTGCTCGAGTGCTAGCTCTTCGCGGCGGTGGCGATCACGAGGATTAAGTGTTGGTGTCGGGTGCTAACGGTTGTCAGCGTGCTGTAGGCAACTTGTACCCGAATAATTACCCACAAACCTCTCCTTCAGAGTGTGTGGTGTGTTAGGGAGGTAATCAGTTAGATGCAACATGCGCACGTGGATTTGCAATTAGCGTACGTGGTCGAGTGGTTGGGGTTGTGAGCCTGTTGTCGCGGTGCTGCATGAATAATAATAAAAATCTATGTCGTGCAGAGATATATGTTGCAACAACTCAGGGAAAAATCTCACTCCAGGATTTACCGAGGGCGAATTTAGTTAATCAAAAATTAACAGCAGAAAAACTACTCCCATTAATTGAAACCAAATATTTAATTCATCGCGCAAATTTAGGATACCACGCATAAGTTGCAACCCATAATTAAATGCTGGGCAATAGACATAGCAGTGACGTCTATAATGAAAACGGTAAATAGACAGGGTCCTGGGGAAACGTCTTTGGTATAGGAGCACACTCTTCTTCTATCGGAGGAAGCGGATTGACTAGTCGATGAATGCGTCTCTCCTGTCCGGGCCTCAGTGGTCTACCGATGGCGATTCGAGGATTTATTCAGCGAGGCTCTAGAGATAACCCATTACCCGCTGGGTCAAACGCTCTTGAGCGATGACATACTGGGCAAGGTTGGCCAGTACTGGGTCTCTCTCAATTCATCCACCGGGAAAAGATGCTTCTTCTCCGGGTGCTGCACGGCTCGGGAAGTAATAATACCCTCGTTGGATGGCATAGGGTACCGCGAATCGAAGGCGAGCAAGGGCTTCGTATGCAGCAGCTTCTACGGCCATCTGCGGAGTCGACATAGATTTCCCCACGAAGGAGACTTCCGTTGGGTCTTAGTTTTGGTTTGCAGGAGGGATGTGCACCACTGCCCAATATTTCGGGGTGGATGGGGTGATCCTCGATTTGAGCAACTCGTACTGGGGTGGGAGGATAGAACTCATGGTATTGCAGGTAAAGTCCCACAATATTTTAACAAAACTACTTGGGGTGGCATCTGGGGTTGTCAGATAAATACTAGGGCTTGGCATGGCACGGAATGGCAGTGAGAGTTGTGCACAAGGTGAGGGGTACTTGGCAAGGTTACGAAGTGGCCCTTTTTATAGCAATTGGGCTGGGTTATTAAATCACGGTGAGGGGTAACTAGTTTCTCGGTTCTGCCCTATGGGGTCGGGGTCAATGCTACAGATACACATATCTCGCAAAAGTGACGTATTACTGGGGGAGTCGTCGGAGGTGGTTTTTTGTAACACTCCAAAATTTTCGGATTTTTGTTTTCATCAAACTTTTTGGTCTTTTAGAAGGGGGATATTTGAACCTTTCTTAAAAAAACCCTTCTTCTCAAATATTTCAGGACAAATGTTTGTGTGTTCTTCTCAACCTTGATTCCTGTCTTGAAGGTTCTCTCCTTGTGTTGGCTCAACACAATTTTTTTAAAAGGATTTGTTTGACAATTTCTCTTTGTGAAAAACCTTTATATAAATAAAACCATGGACTTATTTTCCCCATTCAAACTTTTCTTGCCATGACACCCAATGAAGATCTTTCTTCCCAAAACCCTCATTTCCACCTTGAAACAAGTCTAACCTCAATTCCAGTAGGTTTTAACCTCATTTAGATTTTTCTTCTAATTATTTTATCCCAAAAACAAATTATGTCTTTTAAATTGAGCCTTGGTGATTTACAAAGGAGCTACTAGTTTCCTTTTGGTTTTTGATTCCAAACCAACTCCCCTGGCTAGTCCTTAGTACCCTCAACCTAGATCCATCCTGATCCACTGGTCCACAGTTCAAAATTTTCAAATTTCACTTGCTGCAAGTTTGGACCAGATTTGCCATTTTTGGTGAAATTCATATTTTCTCTCTTCCTAAAAATCTGTGAAAATTCAGGCAGCCTCTAGATGCATCAAGAGAACACCTCACCAAAGATCAACTCCAGAAAAAATTTCCACGTGCCAACAACATTTCATCGAACACCTGGCGTGCATTGTTTTTGTCAAAATTCAGAAAGTTTAGAACTTCCGTGATTCAGTTCTGCCGCCAGTGTCGTTTCTACAGAGTCGCGGCATCAATCTTGCCAGTGCTCACTCTGGCACGATGCTCACTGCTCCTTCTCCTTATCCAGAGTGCCGCAAGGTCGTCTAGACGGGCGCGAGCGTCGGTGGCGACGTGGCTCGTCAGCGCCGGCGTCTTCCGCGGGGGCAGAGCCACCCGTGGCGGCCGACAGGCGCCCGCCCTGCAGAACAGTACCGTCTGGCACCGCCCAAACCACCAGAGGCCTCCACGTGGCCATCCCCTCCTCTGCGCATGCCAAAGCACCGTCGCCATGGCCTGGCAAGCACAGGGCACGCTCCCCTGCCGCCGACGTGCCCGTGAGCCGTCAAATCGAGATAGTGGAGTAGCGCCCAAGTTTTGCCAAGTTCAGCCTTTGGATGGAACGAGTAGACCCGCACGTTGATGCCCAACCGCCTAAAAACCCCGTTCGGGCGCTGCCCCACCGTAATCACCACCGGAGTTATCCCGTTCACGGCAACCGCCTCTGATCTGCTATAAAAGGGCCCTCGAGCTTGCCTTCGACGCTGCACCACACCTCCACCTCACCAGAGCCCCGCCTATCTACTAGGAAGACCTCGGGGAGGCCTTCTTCCCCGACTCCGACCGCCTCGATCCGCTTCGGGCTCCTGCACGATTCGCTCCAGTGAGGGCACCCCGCCCCCCAATCCCTACCAGTAGCCTCCTAGTGCACTCAATCATCTAACCCGAGCCTCAATTAGGCGTCTACAGCTCTCTCCGACGAGTCCCACAACCACCCGGACCGCCGTCCGCTGAAGATAAGGTCGCCGTCGACGTGGTGCTCGCCGACGCTCAACTCCACCACCCACCGATGTGGAAGAACACCGTGAACACGTAGGTACCACCCACTTCCCCTACCTCGCTGTGGATTGGCGCCGGCGACTACCGCAGCTCTCTAGCATCGGTGCGACTCTGTTTTCAGTTGAAGATTCAAACGTGGCGGGTGGGACCCCCTCGTCATTCTCTCTATCTTATTCGAACCATTTTTCTGGAAAGCGCCTTCGGGCAAAGTACGCTTTCCCTTTTCAGCTGGCATACTTCTTACTGAATCGTTTTCTGTTTTTATATTCTAGCCCCTGGAAACTTTCTGTTTCATTACAGACAAGTCCCTGGGCAAAAACTTTAATAACTTTTAAACAAAAACTGATTTTTGAGTTGATACTTTTTTTGTCCTCTTTAGTTTTCTGTCTAGTTTTAATCATATTTATTTGAAAAAAAATATTTGGGACAACTTTTATGCACGCACGGTATTTATGTTAGTGCTTGTTTTATTTGTATCCGTAGATACCGAAGGAAGTGACGGAGCCGCGAATTTCACCGAGTTAGACTCCGACTACTCCGAACTAGGCAAGCATGTTTGAACCTTTGATATGATGAGTGTGTTGCATGTTTGCTTGAGTAGTTCTTCTTCATGGCATGGTTATATAAGCATTTGTGGATATTATATTTCATGCAAAGCAAGCTCCGTGTGAGACTCGAAAGATGATGATGAACCAACCTGATCATGTGGTGACATGATAAGTTGTGAGCTGGTATTGTTGAAGCATGCCAGTCAACCGTTAACTCTAGTATTAACGTGGGTCAAGTCATGATCCCTTTCGTCTCCTTTTTGGTACTGTCACATGTCTTCTGCAAGGATTACGGTTTAGTCAGCTGCAAACCTCTTTCCGTGTACACACCAAAAAGAGGGGCCGGGATGAGGGTTCCATGGCCCTGGATTAAAGCCCCTCATCCGATCAAGGGGCATGGGTGTTTCCGGTTGGGACCGAGAGGGGGGCACACCTTTGAGCGCGCGATATAAATTTGATCCCATGCTATTCGAGGTTGTAGCCTCCCCGTCTTAATGTTTTTCGTGAAAGTTGTCTCGGGTGATTTCGGGCAGCAGGATGTGAAATAGGTGTGTACTGGTTAGTTGAGTTTCTGCTAAAACACCGTAGACGGAACTAGTCCTTTGTGGCTTGTGAAATCCATTGGCTGTGATTTAAGAGTACAAACTCTGCAGAGTGAAAACCCACCGAGTAGCCATGTCTATGGTCTAGCGTCAATCTTCGTGTCAACCTCAGTGACCATCTCGGATATTTTATGATAGTGATAAGAATGGTAATCTAGTCAAGGGTCATCTTGGTAGATGAACTAACCAGTTATTTTTGCACTGAGTAATCTCTTGAGATAATTTACCGTCATACCGAAGTTTATGTAAGCCCTTTATGTGATGTCGCTCAGACGCCCGACTGTGGCATTCTTGTCATTTACATTCGGATATAAGCCCTTTATGTGATGTCGCTCAGACATGCGACTGTGGCATTCTTGTCATTTACTTTTGAATATAAGCCCTTTATGTGATGTCGCTTAGACATCCGACTGTGGCATTCTTGTCATTTACTTTTGAATATAAGCCCTTTATGTGATGTCGCTCAGACGTCCGACTGTGGCATTCTTGTATTTACTTTGAATATAAGCCCTTTATGTGATGTCGCTCAGACGTCCGACTGTGGCAAGTTTTATTCAATTTAACTTACGAGGCGTCGCTTAGACACTCGATCGATATTCTTTTATTTCTTTGGGATTTCGGGAGGAATACCGCCCGACTCCCATTTTTATTTTGCAGCGCAAGTTTATTCTTGAGTACATATTGCTAGTCTGCTCATATGCATCATGTTTGCATTTGCTATATCTTATGTACGAACTGTCTTGCGAGTACATTCAAAGTACTCACCTGGCTTATTGATTTGGCCAGATGTTGACGAAGGCGATCTCATGGATGAAGAGTTCGATAGCGAGTCCGACGCCTAGTGGAGTCCCAGTCAGTCTCTTGCGATCCTGGAGTTGATCACTGTATTATAACCGCTTCCGCCAACCACCAAATAAATTCATCGGGTGTCACCCCGACACTCGATAAGCTGTAAGATATTGGAGTCGTGTCACCCACTACAATGTGACACATCCACCACCACTTTTATTACGAGTCAGTAGTTATGCCACCCTACCCTTGTGTCATATCCGCCCTTATGTATTATATCGGCGTGCTTGTAATAAATTGTTGAGCAGCCTCAGCTCAACCTTGTATAATATTCAGTACTCTAGAATTCTATATCGAGGATTTGTCTACCAGTGAGAAGGATTCTTCTGCACTGGTCCGATAAAAAGGTCGGTTTCTCAGTAAATATTTTACTGGAAAATCGGTCCTGACATTTTTGGAAGCTACGCCCGGAATTAAAAATGCAATCGTACACCAACATACTCATGCATGGCTACTTATTAAAAATAAGGGCGCATAAGCAAACCGCATTTAATCATGGCGATACAAGATCACACAATGACAGGGCGTGGACATACTAAGACGCGGTACTACTCGAGTGACTTAGTCTACCTATTTTTTATCTAAGAGGGCGTGCCTTGTGGATGCCGATGCTTCTCCAAGGGCTTCACCGTCAGGGTTAGCTGGTGGGGGTTGAGGAGCTGCAGGGTCTGGGTAGCGATGATGACCATCGCGGGGGTTGTTGGCCACAATCCCGTTGGAGCGTGTTCCCAAAAGGCGACGAATCACTTCTGGGGACACCAAAGCATTTTGGTCGATGGCTGGGGCAGACCTCAAGGACTCGATCGGTTGTCCGAACAACACGACTGGGTTGTCGGCGTTGGGCTCATCTTCTCCTCTTGCCGGGGCTCGGCGAACTAGTTGTCCACGAGCTGCGATCAGGTCAAGAGTGATTTGATTGAACAGTTCCTCTAGTGCACTTACATAGCGCACCAGATGCAACACTGCAGGATCCGTCTCGTGATCTCCGTTGGCAACCTGGGGTGGCCTACCATACCCATCACGGTTGGGGTAGTAGTAGAATGAGCGATAGTTAATTCTGGGTGACAAGTGCCGGAGTTGAACTATAGCCTCCCGAGTAGCTAGTTGGATGGCTTGTGGCTCAAAGGAAGTTGTCCTTCCGGTGAACTTGTAGGGTCGTTCTGGCGATAGACCCCTACCATAGACGTGCACGGTGGCCCAAAATTGACGGCTCTCACCGCCCATGGGCCCTTGGTACACAACATATTCTGGGGGCTCTTCTAATGCAAAGGCACGGCGGGTGAGGTTTGCTAGCACGGTCACAAAACCTCCAAGGTTGGTTGTTGTGGTCTCATTGTTAACAATGGGTCCAGGCATTGTAGATCGGTTTGGGGTAGAGGTTGTGCTATGCTGGGTTGGGGCTAGCGTGCCCTTTTTATAGAAAAAAGGGGACACTTCCTTCGCACGCTTGCGGAAAAGACTATTTAGGTGTCGGTCAATGGCGCGTGATTAACAGGCTAGGCTGATAGGTTGGGCACCGACTGCCAAAAGGTGTCGGGTCACTGTGTGGCTATCATACGCGAGAAGCTTGGCCAGGGTTGTGTTAGGGTCTAGTGGGTTGGTTGATCTAGGTTTTTCGACATGGCTAAGATAGGACTAGCCAATGGTCAGCCTGGCTCTGATACCAAGGTTGTCAGGACTGGATTTTCGGGATATCAATCTCCCGAAAAATGGCCCTTTTGCTCACGTGCCCCGAGATTACTGTTAGCTGATGAGGCACCAACTTGATAAAAAAATTCCAAGAAAAATACAAAATATGCACTACAAGACCATTCTGGCTTGTGAGTACACAACAAGGTTTCTGGTGGCTGATGGCGGAAGCAGTTTGTGGTTCATCGGTGTCTATGAGACTCCATTTCCCATAGGAACAGCTGACCGGGATAACTCCTATCTTTGCGAGTCTGCTATCACCATTATGTAGGTTCCAGGGCTGTCATCGCATCGCTCCTCTCCATGCAAGAAATCTGGCCAAGACAATAGCCAGGGACAAGCCAGTGAGTACTTTGAATGTACTTGCAAACATTATGAACACATGTACAATATAACCAAAGATAATCATGCTTTGAATTATTTCATGTTTACAAGTCAGCCACGAAATAAAAATCCATGATGCACGCAAGCAGGTTATTCATATAAAATGTGAATAAGCATTCAGAGAATAAAAATAAAATGCACCGATCGGTTGTCTGAAGCGACGCCTCGGAAGGATCATAAAATAAAGCATGCCTCAGTCGGGCTTCTGAGCGACGTCACATAAAGGGCTTATAAAGAAAATAATAACAGACATCCCACAGTCGGGCGTCTGAGCGACATCACATAAAGGGCTTATAAGGATAAATAAATAACAGCGTGCCATAGTCGGGCGTCTGTGCGACACCACATAAAGGGCTTATAAAGAAAAAAATAACAAACATGCCACAGTCGGGCGTCTGAGCGACACCACATAAAGGGCTTATATAAGAATAAATAAATAACAGCGTGCCATAGTCGAGCGTCTAAGCGACACCACATAAAGGGCTTATAACAAATTAATCAAAGTGAATATCCAGGTGGTGGAACCGTCCCAAGGATACTCAATAACTAAAAAAATATAAATGGTTAGTCCACAATAACAATAATAACAATAACCATCATAGGTCACAAGTCATGATCCATGTTCCGTTTTAGCAGTTTCTCCTCCGAAGACCGCCATAAGACCGACACTTGACCCATCCCAGACTGTAGTCCTTAACCACGGACACGACTATTCGAATAGATATAATATCTACAGAGGGTGTACTCTTTACCCATGAGTAACGGATTCCTTTAGTCCATCGGGACTAATTCCGTCTACGGTCTTTTAATTGAGAACACACCTGACCGCACACACCAGCCTAACTCACCGGTGTCTGGAATCACCCACGACACCCGTTAAGCGAAACTCCAAGTGGGGAGGCTACAACCTCGACTAGCATGGGATCACAAAATTTATAACGCGCGTAAACTAGGGGAGCTACCCCTTCGGCTCCAACCGAAAACACCCATGCCCCCGGACCAGGTGGCATGCCTACTGGATGCAGCCGGTATCTTTCACCATGGCCTCTCTGTACGGTGTGTGCTATAAAGGGGTTGACAACTTACTGAACCGTACCCTACCTATGGCAGGGATAAGTGGTAGTACGAAACAAGTATGGGGGTTACTGGAACAAGACTCGATCTACGGCCGACTCAGGAGGTTTAAGTATTCCCTGCATGATTAGCATAACAATTATATTTCAACCAACAGACAGAATCACCACCCATCATACCTCACCACCATACCGGACACAACCGTCTCGATGAGAAACTAGGTACAAGCTCGTGTCTACACAAGACAGAGGCTTTCGCGGATTCCTTCCGGTAGGCATGAACGGCGTACGAGGGTGATTACTATCACAAACATATCCATTTCCAACAGCAAAGAATCTTTATTATGCACTCATGCGTATGGTTATATCGTCACATGAAATAACGAATGCTCCATATCAAGGTGGTGTTGTAATCGTATCAAACAACACACAAAAATATTATGCCAGGGTTCAGAATGCTTGCCTTCAAGAGTATGCAAGTGGGGGTGCATTTTTTTGAATGTTGCCTTCTTCAAAATCCTATTTTACGAAAATTTGAGCTAACACATAGTTTCAAAACAGTACAAAACAAGTTGTTTGGAAGATTTTCAAATAAATGTGAACATAAACTAGACAAAATTTGAGAAACAACAGAAAATGAATCAAATCAATTGGACTTATATTTAAAAAGTTACAGCTAGGAGAAGTTTTGTCAAATCTATTTTTAATAAAAAAAACAGAAAAAGAAAATGTTTCGGCAGCACTTACGCTTTCCTCTAGCGAAGACGTATTTGGAGGAATGCGCTTCCACTTAAAATGCGTTTCGGCGGGGCTGGGTCACTGACAGTGGGTCCCTTAAGCCCACTGGTCAGGTTTGACCAGTCGCCAGCGCCTCCTTCCTCCTCTGGCCGAGCAGAGGCGGGGCTCCGGCAATCGCCGTCGACGAACGGCGGCTCCCCACGGCATTTCGAGGCCAGGGGTGGATCCGCTGGTCCAGGGCTTTCCTCTCGGTGGTCGACAAGCTGGCCGGGACGAAGGGAGTCGCCGGCGGCGAGCTCCGTGGCGGACGGCGGCTTCGGGAGAATTGGGGGCTCGAGCTATGGTGGCTCCTAGTCGAAGCTGAGGGGTTGGGTGGCTCCGTACGGTCAAGGGGAAGAGAATGGGGGCACTAGAAGGGGCTAGGGGCCTATGTCTTGGCCGAACTTGCCGGGGATGGGGGAGATGACGGTCTCTGGTTAAACTAGGGAGAAGGGGGCTTCCTACCACTTGAGCATGGCTGCTGGCGAGCTTAAGCGTGATCTGGAGTGTTATTTATAGCCCGGGGAGGTCGGTTCCCGCGGCTGCGGATAAGAACGCCGGCGAACCACCTTTCTGTAGCCAGGAGGCACGTGGCGATGGCTGGCGGGGTCTGGCAGGGCGAGTGGATGAGTTCGAGTTGTTCTATGGGCAGCTAGCGCGCGGCTGTGGCTCGGGCGGCGCCGTCCATGGCAGGCGCCTGCTGTGGATGCCGGCGTGCCCCCAAGGAGGCTCTATGGCGGCGTTGTAGGGCGTCAGGGTGGCTCTGCGATGAGGGAGGAGTCAGGGCGTGCTGGCTGTGAGCGGGGAGCGGCCAGAACGGGCGCGGGGAGGCGGCAGCGGGACGCGGCGACTCGGGCGCACGCACGTGCAAAACGGGCGCTCTGGCCGCGCCGAGAGCACGCACGCCATGTGTTCGGCAAAATGCGGGATGAGGCTGGGGATTAACAGGTCTAGGCTAAAGGTGGCTAGGATATTAGTGGACATGCTGGTTAGGCAAAGCAAGCAGGTCCAATGAGCAACTAAAAACTTTGCCAAATCTGGCCATGCACACAAGGTGTTTGTTAGAATGCCATGGGCTTCTTGGCATCTCTAGGGGTGGCCAAAAACTCCAGATCATAGTCTCTTTAGGTGATAAAGAGGGTGGCAAGGTTATTTGGGCAAAACCAGATACTTGTTAGTGCAAGTTTTTGAGGAACTCAAATCTGGTCAGAAAATAAAGGGCATTATTGCATGGACCAAAAATGCTCCAATGGGTCCAATCTACTGGACTTAAGGGTTTGGTAGAGTGGTCTATAAGCAGGAAAAAGAAACATGGGTAAAAGGGAAGTTAAAATATGGTTGCAGTAGAAAATGCCAAACTGTACCAGAGAGCAAAAGAGGATGATTTGCTCAAATTTTTCAAAGAACACCAATGGGTTAATGCATATTGTTGAATTATATACTCCTACTAACATCTCCCAACCTTGGTGAAATTTTTAGGAACATCACATGTCATCCCTAAATTTTGCTGGAATTTTCAAATAAATTTGTCAAAGGGTTATAGTGCAAAAGAGGCTCGAGAACTTATGAAAAATCATTTTAAAGAAATAGAGCCCAGGGAAAAAATTATAGAAATAAATACACTGATAGGAGAAATGTTTCTAGAGAGGGTATGCAAGTCCAACAACATTTTTGAAAAGTTTTCTATTTGGGGGGGGGGAACTCCACAATTCAGAAGAAAAGAGTGGTTCTGAATCAAAAGAAAATCCAAAGAAAAAAATTAAATCTACCATGGCAAAGTTTTAATTAATAAATCATGGTTAAATATTTTTGGGGTGTTACAAAACGGAATGTCCATATTGCGCCCTCTTCCACGGGTAATGCGCACACGACTCTAGGCCAACCCCTTGTGATGGCTGCCCGTCCATTCTTCACTGTCATCATTATGACTTCTCGATGCTCATTGTAGTCTATATGAAATACTTTAACCTTCAGTGCGTGTCCACCAGTCATGTAATTTGCGAGGCAATCTTGAGTGAACTACTTCGGGAACCACTAGGAACAAAAAAAATTCAGACATTGTTGTCTAACAACTCATTATGGGCAGTAAAAAGCGAAGGTTGCAGAGTTTGTAGTTACCATCCTACAGCTCACTTTTGTATTGGATAGAGCATAAAAAAATAATTTGCTTGCCACCATTCATATCTTTTTGCTAATAATACTTATCAGTTTCCTCACTTGATGCTTGTTCATGAATATCTCATTGCCCCATACGCAAAAAGGGTCGATGCGTGGATCCTTGCCAAGGGCATATGTACCTACAAGCAACAAGTCAATATTAAAGCTAACAAGTATCCAGGCCAGGATCTATATGCACTACATTATGGAATGATGGGGGGAGTACAAGTCGAGGGATGAAACTAACCTCGGTGGAAAATGGTGGCCACTCCCGTTGTTGTCCTACATAAGTAGTGGAAAGGCATGAAAAGTACAACAACCTTAACATCAAACAAATATAGCAAAGGTAAACAACATCATTTCCAAATGATTGCTTGAATGTGTTGGTTTCAACATGATGATAAAGCAGATATAAAATGGAAGGCAATGTTACAGATAGCAAGCTTAACAGCCATCAAATATTGCAATTCAAACTGGTATTGTTGAAAATGAATAGAATGTAGGTAATGCTTAAACATCACACTAGATATATGTGTAAAACTGAAATAAAGGGCATGTGCTAACTACACCAGTAATAACTGGAACCAAATATAGCCGTTCAAACTGGTATTGATGTAGTCGAGCGGCACAGTTCCGACTTGCACATAATGAACAACACATTGTGAATGACTAAAATAAACAAGGCATAAATGACCAGTATAACAACCATATATAGCCATTGAAAACTGGACAGAGTCTCATTGCAACCAACCTAACAAGCAAATACAGATAAACAGGGCAAATGTTTGAAAATTGGACAAATGCTCACTACAACCAACCTAACAAGCAGATAAAGATAAACAAGGCATCTGCTTGATAACTAGACAAATGCTAAAAAAAGCAACCTAAAAACCAAATACATATAAACAAGGCATCTCCTTGATAACTGGACAAATACTAAAAAAAGCAACCTAACAACCAAATACAAATAAACAAGGCATCTGCTTGATAAGTGGACAAATGCTCACTGCAACCAAACTAAGAACCAAATACATATAAACAAGGCATCTGCTCGATAAATGAAAAAATGCTCACTCCAACCAACCTAACAACCAAATACAGATAAACAAGGCATCTACTCACTGTAAACAACCAAATATAGCCATTCGTGAAACTGAAGTGGACAATTCATACTTAAAAATTACATAGCCCTATTGAATAATACATTTTTGCATAACTAAAATAATTAAACATGGCACAGTTAAAGCTGATAGAATGTTGCCTCACATTTCATGGACGAGATCCTTCCAGTTGGAAGAGCATAGACCCATGGTGCACTCTCTGATGTCACAGATGGGATGTTTCAACTTGGAAGAACCTTCGTGGGTGCCCTCCTCGTGGTCGTGGTCGTGGTCGATGAGATTTGACTTGGAAATTGAGGATCCCAAGCCGCAGCCGTAGAACATGTCGTTCAAAAATGACAAAATGGGCTCCATGGTGTATAAAGCTCACAAATCCTTGACCGCTTGGCAGAGGAGACCAGCGGTAGGGCTGTCCAGAAGATTGACGGCGGTTGAACCAGAGGGTTTAGAGATTGACCACTTAACCTGTGACATGGCCAGCGTGAGGCCGTCGTTGTGGACGAGCTTGATGTCGTAGCTAGCTTTCCCGAGATACAGTAATACACTAGCCCGCTGACATGAAGCCTTCGGCATGGCAACATAGTCAACGTATTCGCCGGCTTCCGTGGCAACGTGTTGCTCCGGGATCGATAGGTCAGGGCGAATGGCGGCCACCTCGCCAACATCCGCCGGAGAGGCCATGCTAAACCTCTTCTTGGCCGAACGCTCGTCGGGCTCCCCGGGATACGTGGTCGAGCTTAGGCTGCGACATTCTAGAGCTGGGGATGTGGATCTGGCGGGGAGGGACACCGCACGCCTCATCTAAAAACTCAAGGGAGTGGGGTGACGGTATGAGAATCGTTGGGTAACCCAAACTTTATTATCTAAGGTTGGAGGAACGGGCATACCGACAGGGGTTGGCGACGGCCGCGAGTTAGGATTCGAGGGGGGAGGGGGCTGGTGGGGGACTGTAGAGGGGGGGTTGGTGTTTGAGGATACGTCGCAGCTACTGAAAATTTTAGTAATGTGGGTGGAGATGGTGGTCTACGAGGGAGGGCGACGGTTCAAATGCCTCGGCTACTGCAATTTTACTATGAGGTCGGTGTTGGAGGAGTGTGGGCGACGGTTTAAGTACGGCGGGTAGTTTGTCTTTATATTTCTGTTAGCTGGTCTATCGCACACGGTTCGTCCTAATTTCCAAATAAAACTACCCGCCTTTAGCTTGCACAGGTGGTGGTTTTACAACGCACTTGCATCGCACACGGTTAAGCCAATACCTCCACCCTTTGCTCGCGCTTACGCGGTAGTGGTGATTTTACAGCGCACTTGCATCGCACACGGTTGAGCCAGTACCTCCACCTTTGCTCGCGCTTACGCAGGCATGGTGATTGACGCTGGTCACCCTGTGGGACCTACTCCCTCCTATCACACACATTTGTGCTTTTAGAAACTGTGTGGGATATTTTACATGGCCGGTGTGTCACCACTAGCCTTCAATGAGCACTGACACTAGTAGAGGGAAAACGATGGGAGCAGAGGCGGGAAATCGAAGAGAGGAGTGGCGAGAAACGGTAGCCGGTTTTGAAAATCTAGTAGATAGGGAAGCTCTATAGGTGCTATCGAAAGGGCTCAGGGTTGCCGTTTGATCTAGGAGCATCCAACGGTGCACACATATGAGATGTGCGGTTTGGGTTTTGGCCAATCAGATCGCACGACTCAGATCGCGTGCGCAGCAGGGGGAAGAATATCATACGGAAAACAACATTCGGTGGAAACCGGTGAAAATCTAGAGAAAAGGATGTTTTGAAGTTTAAAAAATTGAAAAACATGCGGATGTTAAGAGGATGATGTTTTATTGCCACACAAAATTTCAAGTTGAAACACATTACGAGATGTGAACTATGAAAAAGACAAAATCAGCGCTGAATAGTGTCGAATAAAAATGTCACTATTCAGGGCTGAATTTGTATTTTTCATAGCTCACATCTCGTATTGTTTTCCAACTTGAAATTTTGTGTCGCAATAAAACATCATATTCTTAACATCCAACATAATTTTTTTTAGATTTTTATGAAACTTTAAAGCATGGTTTCCACGAAGTTTTCATTGAATATCGGCTTTCATGAGTGAACCGTATGCTATTAGAAAACATTTCGTGAGAAGAATCTCGGTTTTTAAATCATCGTAAATCCAAAACTAAGCCGAAAATCGTGAAACCTGGCATGGTGTCACGACATGGCACTTATATGTCGAGGAATTTTTGTTGTCCATTGTGGCGTAAGTTTTATTACAAGCCTCTTACAAACCGGAGCTTCTCTCAAAGAAGCCTCGTGGTTCCGATAGGGAAACGCATCCCCCTTGTGGGCAAAACGTAATCACTGCCTCTTTTTGCCTTGTATTTTCTTCTACGGGCAACATGGAACGACAGGTTATCTGTGCTGAAATTTAAACTTATTTAGGGTTCGTTTGGCCGTTTTATACACTAATTGAGTTTCCTAGGCATTTAATGTCCATAATTCAAATATGAACTACAAATACATGCTCCAGTTCACCAAAATGGCTTGAAAAATTATACATGTGTCCTTGGGTGCATGTTTAGGTGCCATGCGAGGAATGGGAATGAATTACAACTGTACCCGCGTCCTGGCTCATCCTGAAACAGTTTGAATCTCAGTTTTTAAGTCCCCATAAATCCAAAACTCACCAGAAAGTCATCAAAGGGGGCACGGTGTCACGTCATGGCACATATATGTCGTGGTAAAAACATTGTCCAATTTGGGCCAAGCTTTATTACAAACCTCTTACAAAAACCGGAGCCTCTCTCAAAGAAGCCTCGTGGTTCCGATAGGAAAACATGTTCCCCTTGTAAGCGAAACGTAATCACTTCCTCTTTTCGCCTGGTATTATCTTCCACGGGCCACATGGAACGACATGATATCCGTGCTATAATTTAAACTTATTCAGGGTCCGTTTGGCCTTTTTATACACTAATTGAGTTTCCTAGGCATTTAATGTCCATAATTCAAATGTGAACTACAAATACATGCTCCAGTTCACCAAAATGGCTAGAAAAATTATACATGTGACCTTGGGTGCATGTTTAGGTCCCATGCCAGGAATGGGAACGAATTACAACTCTACCCACGTCCTGGCTCAGCCTCAAACATTTCAAATCTCGGTTTTTAAGTCCCCATAAATCATAAACTCACTAGAAAGTCATCAAACGTGGCATGATGTCACGTCATGGCACATATATGTGGTGGTAAAAACATTGTCCGATTTGGGCCAAGCTTTTACAAACCGCTTACAAAAACCAGAGCTTCTCTCAAAGAAGCCTTATGGTTCCAATAGGGAAACGTGTTCCCCTTGTGGGCGAAACATAATCATTACCTCTTTTCGCTTTGTATTTTCTTCCACGGGCAACATGGAACGACATGATATCTGTGATGTAATTTAAACTTATTCACGGTTTGTTTGGCCTTTTTATACACTAATTGAGTTTCCTAGGAATTTAATGTCCATAAGCAGTGTATTTTTTTTAGATTTGCTACTTAATAGTAACTGGTACATCCAAACACCTCATGAAGAATATTGTGAGTGAAGCTAAAACAGTGGGAGACATTGTTCCACTATTGGTTCGTGTAGTCATAAAGGAAGCCCAAGGTATGTGAATGGAAAGTGTCCCATCTGACAATTAAGAGTTCCAGCAAAGATTTGTGCCCGCTCCTCTTGAATATTAATAGGTACCATGATGGGCTTTTGATAGTTTGACCAGTGCAGATGCAAAAGTGTTCAGTAGGTCTTTAAGGCAGAGCAGTTGTCTCGAATCAGCTTGCATTATCAACAAGGTGTCATCTGCATACTGGACAATTGGAAAATCAGGGCATGAGTGTATTTGCAGTGGTGTATGGATACCCAGTCCCATTGCTTTATTAATGACTGATTGTAGAAGGTCTGCAGCTATGACAAACAACAGTGGGGAAAGAGGGTCTCCTTGTGGTACTCCCCTTCTACAGTAGATTTTATTACCTGGCACTCCATTCAGCAGCACATCAGTTGAAGCTGAGTTAAATATCATTTCTATCAATGAAATCCACTTATTGCCAAAACCTTTAGTTCTGAGGATGTCAATAATTGCTAGATTTTCGATTGAATCAAATGCTTTTTCAAAGTCTAACTTTAGCACAAGCAATTCTTCTCCAGATTTCAGACACTGGTGGATATATTCATAATACCACCCCAAGCAATCTTGAATAATCATGTCTTTGAGGAAACCATATTGGTTGATGTGAATCATTTGCAGAATTACCTTTTTAAATATGTTTGACAACAGTTTAGTGATAATATTAAGCACCCCATTAAGCAAAGAAATTAGTCTAAAATCAATAGGAGTGAGAGGAGCATTACTCTTCGGTATTAGTGTGATATAAGAAGTGTTGATGCTCTCAAGAGAAATATTACCTTCATTGAAGGAATGAACCAATTTTCTTACATCAGCTCCTATAATGTCCCAAGATGCTTTTAAAAACTCATTATTGAAACCATCTGGCCTAGGAGATTTGTCAGTTTGCAGCTCCTTAACAACATTATTGATTTCCTCATTTGAAAATGGTTGTTCAATGACTCTGAAAATATCTGGCTTATCTGATTAGCAAGAAGTTCTTGCAAATTAAAATGCATGGTGTGCCCCTCAGATTTTCCTAATCTCTTTTTGAAGGATTCCCAAAGTATACTAGCCTTGCCAGCATGATCTGTTATTTCAATGAGGTCACCATTAAGGAGCATAGGAATTTTATTATGCTTGTAATTAATTGATGCTCTTGTAGGGAAATTTTTAATATTTTCATTTCCAAATTTGACTCCTTTAACTTTACCTCTCTGTTTCCAGTAAATTTTCTAGTTCTTCAGAATAGTCAACAAGTGTTCATTGAGCACAGCTCTACAGTTCCACTCCATTGTGTCCAGTCTTCTAAATTCCTCAAATAAATCCAAGAGGAAATTACATTCATTAATGTCTGCAATCTGCTGCTTAAGGCATGTTGAGCTCTTTGACCATAATTTTAAAGCCCGCCTCAGTTTCCTGAATTTTGCATTGATCATCTTAGCAGGATTTGTGTAACCCACAAGAATGTCCCAAGCTACTTTAACAACCTCCTTAAAGGAACTTTGTTTCAACCAGAAATTCTCAAATCTAAACAGTTTTGCTTTGGGAATTGAAGTGCCCACTATAATCAAACAGGGTAGATGGTCAGATATAGGTCTTGCAAAGGGAACGACAGTGGTGTCTGGATATGAGATTATCCATGAGGCAGAAGTAAAAAAACTAGTCAAGCTTTTCTAACAGTGAGTTTTCCTGCATGTTACTCCATCTAAATTACCTCCCTTTTAAAGGTAATTCCAACAAACCCAGATTACTAATAGCTTCATTAAAAAAAGCATTTGGTTCACATCCCCCCTGGTTTGTTTCTATCACTTCGAGATCTGATAAAATTGAAGTCACCCATCACTATCCAATCCACCTCAGGGGGCATTTGAATATTACTAAACCACTGTAAGAAATCGGATTTATCTTCCAGATTACTAGGGCCATATATGTTTGTGAAAACCCAAGACTGGTTGGAGGTGTTGCAAGTAAGTTTCAATGAGAGAGAAAACTTGTTATGGAACAAAACTTCTCCTTGGAATAGAGAACCAACCCAGGCAATAATAATTCCACCAAAAGGCCCAACAGAGGGCAGATATTCAAATTTGTTAAATCTGTGTGGGCAAAAGTTATGAACATAAGCCAGGTCAAACATCTCTCATTTGGTCTCCTGTAAACAAATAATCCCAGCTACACTTTCCTCAATCTTTTGCTTTAAAGCTAACCATTTTTGCTTCTGAATTAATGCCCCTAATGTTCCAGTTTAATATGTTCCAAGATCTATTATTAATCATATTGAGACATCTTAGATATTATATTGCTGAAGACCACCCCTGTAATGCCCAGGATGGGACTATATCTCCTACGTGTCGAGGCACGACTTAAAGACATAATCCCATTCTGGAATGATCGCAAGTTTGGTATCTTTGCACAACTCATGTAAAAATGGGGATGGAAAACATTAAAATAGTTGGCTTACACTCGCCACGTCACACAAATTATTTACATGTTCAAGCATCATTCAAATAGAACATCACAGCCCATCTAAGGGTAAAATCCAAATGTCAAGATACCAAACATAACATTAAACCACAGGTCTGAAATCGAATCCTAGTAGAAGCTCTACTGATCAGTCGGATAGTTCACGTAGTAACGGCTATGCTCCTCGTCGTACTCCCAGTCTAGCTCAGTGCCATCACCAGTGTAGCTGACCATCATACCTGCATCTGGTGTTTTGAAGTAACTGTGAGCCACAGAGGACTCAGCAATCCCGTTCCGGGGTAACATGACTATTTAAGCCTTGGGTGTGGAACAAGGCTGAAGAAAAGATAAGTGGTTGCAGCAGCACAAGCCTAGCTTACGTTAAAGAGAGCGAGAAGAGAAAGGTGCCTCGGTCGAGAGAAAGATCACTAAGTGATCCTAAACTAATCAAGTCAAACATAACCCCACCGTTTTCATCTCCCGAAACCCTTTCGGAAAATGACAGTCACGGTACACACGCTGGTAGTGTATTGGAACAATGTGTCAAGTTTTCTACAACCGGATATTAACAAGCTCCCATCTGCCACATAACCGTGGGCACGGCTTTCGAAAGTTCAAACCCTGCAGGGGTGTTCCAACTTGGCCCATTACAAGCCCACGATCCGCGGAGTCGCAACTCCAAAGGTGGGAAGACCCGAGTATTCTCGGAATCCCGTGCTCAAGATACTCCGAACTAAGGTAAGGCTAATCCAGCAAATCCTCCCGGCGTGCCGACACCCTGACAATAGCCGCGCGTATCTAGTCTCAGGCCACGACCGGATGAGACATCCTACAGGTGTATACCAATCCTCGAGTTTCCTCGTGGTGGCCCCGCAGTCCGCTCAGTTCGGACCAACACTCATGAGGAGCACTGGCCCGGGGGTTGTTGATTAAGAACTCGGGTTTGCAAGACCCTATGCATGTTTTATTAGTTATTAGGCGAATAGTACCAATGTTGGGACTTGCTGGAAAAGACTTAGCACTTAGCGGTTTATCGAGTGGGCCCCATAACCCCAACCGTGTGAGGAATGCATAATCAAGGAACATAACACCGGTTTATACGGTTCCTAGCGGCATGAGTGGAACAAAACACCAAGCAAAAGGCTTAGCCTTCCACCCATTGCCAATATATAGATGATTTCATTTAATAATTAATATAGTGTGATATCCCAACAAACTTCAACAAGAAGCAAGAATCTTCAATCTTCACCTGCATCTAACAACGCTATAAGAGGGGCTGAGCGAAGCCTACGTATAGCCAAACAATGGTTTGCATAGGTGGGGTGGTTAGACAGGACCATGGTTACAATAGGAGGCTGACAGGAAAATATGGGCATCGAGGCAAAAAACTATAGAGCGATACTTCTAGCAATAGGCAAAGATAGTAATGGTATCCGGGTTCGGTCATCTTGCCTGAAGAGTTGTCGATGGGATCGTAAGAAAGCTCCTCGTTCTCAACCTAGGTAGTAACCTCGTTCTCGTACTCGTACTCAGCTTCCGGCTCTACTCAACACAAACACACAAGGCACGAAATCAACAAGATGCAATGCGCACACAAAATATGCTGGATGCACGACGGATGCACTAAGGGAGCACACGGAGCATGACAAAAAGCGATCAAGCAAAATGCTTCAAAACATGTCAACAATGTGATATTATGAATCTACATGAAAAATCACACAAGTTTCATATAGGACTTGCTGCAAT
This sequence comes from Secale cereale, assembly GCA_902687465.1. Taxonomy (NCBI): domain Eukaryota; kingdom Viridiplantae; phylum Streptophyta; class Magnoliopsida; order Poales; family Poaceae; genus Secale; species Secale cereale. Next base: position 346,337,311 of record LR738709.1, on the reverse strand, counting down.
CGGAGCTACGGGCTAAAAGTTACACACAAAACAATAAACATGCGAAAGCTGAAAATTACAGCAACATAGCAACTTCGGGGCAAGAAATAATTAATCTAAAGCACTCAAACATCATGGCAAAGAGCATGGACATAAACTAGACATATCCTACAGCAAATAAGTCCATTGGAGCAACCCCAAAGGAGCCACTGATCAATAGCAACAAGCTATGACATATTGAACTTGATAACAAAATCCTGACAGCAGTATTTTATTGCAACTTGGGAGCAAAAGATAAATATGCTACAGCCACTCAAATAAGCATGTGAGAGCATGAATGGATAGACAACAATATATACTACAAGGAATCATCAAGAGTCACCCCAAAACTATCATGGATTGGCCTAGAACAACAAGCAAACATGACATCTGGAAATTACAGATCCCAGACTTAGTGAAATTTCACCAAGTGTTGAAACAACAGTTTCATCATGGCATCTTTGAGAGCAAGTTTAAGTCACCTCGAAGCTAAACATGGCAAGTGGTAAGAACCACAGCAAAGTACACATGATGGTGAATCCAAAACACCTAAGCATGCATCGAGAGGACAATCACATCAATAGCAATGAGCTCCTCAAGTTGACATCTCATAACAAGTTTAACAACATAACATCCACATAGCACTTTGCAACGGAGATAAACATGGCAAGATTAATTCTATCATGCAAGCCTAGGCAATCAACATGTAGAGCATGACAAGACGAACACGTGGACATCTCATTTGCTTCATCTGGATAAACATGCTAAAAGTTGTCACCAAGCAAAGATGGCATGAAAACAACAACTAACAGCAGTTTTTATCAAGATGCACTCTTCCAACAGATGTTTAAGCACCTAGATGATTTCAAACATGCATGGCACAATGGAATTAAATGTAGTACATGTCTCCACGAACAATTTGACATATCATTCACTCAAATCGGAGCTACGCACAAAAAGTTATCCACGTTTGAAAAATGCATCAGACAGATAAAATTTAGGGACTTAGAGGATTTTGGGGGCAACCTCAGATCTGAAAAAGGTCAAACGGGCGGCGGGCTGACGGGCTTCGGGCGCGAGGAGGCCGAACCAGGCCGGATCGGCTGAGGAGGCTGATCGGGCGCGCGGCCCCCTGCGGCGCGGGCCGGATCTGGCGACTGGCGGGCCCGCGGGCGGTCAACGGCCCAGGGGCGAGGTGGAGGACGGACGGGCCGGATCCAGGAGGGAGATCGGCCTGCTGGCGCGGGCGTCGCCCTAGGGTTGCGGCGGGGCGACGAGGCCAGATCGGGATCGGCCTCCCGATCCCAGGCGGCGGCGACTGCCTTCGGTGGCTGGGCTGGAGGTGAAGAGAGGCCGGGCCTCGGCCCAGCTCGCTCGGGAGGGGTGGCTGGCGACTGGGCCGCGCGGGGCGCCGAGGCCGGGCCCAGGCGGGACGAGCGGGATCTGGATCGGCGATGGAGACTGGCTCCCGATCCCACGAGCGCTCGCGGCGGCGGATCCTTCGATGCCTGGCGGCGGCGGTGGTGGCCCCAGGCCGGCGGGAGGCATGGCCGGCGGCGGTGCCCTGGCCGGCCGGAGGAGGCGGCGGCGGTGAGCTCCCTGGCCGGCGGGAGGCGGAAAGGCTGGCGGTGCGGTACTCCGGCGAGGGTGGCACGGATTCCGGCGAGGAACTCCGGCGAAGGCGGCGGTGGCTGGAGGTTGAAGAAGAAGAGGCTAGGGTTTCCTTGATTTGGGGCAAAATTTGAGGAAGGTGGATAAATATATAGGCACAAGGAGCTAGGGTTGTCCAAATGAGGTGTGGTTTTCGGCCACGCGATTAGAATTGGATGGCCTAGATGAAGGGAGGGGTTTGGGCTGGTTTGGTGGGCTGTTGGAGGGGTGTATTGGGCCTCAAAGTGGAGGTACTTTTAGCCCACGAGAATAACTATTGGAGCACCAAACGAACTCCAAACGCGACGAGATTTGACAGGCGGGTTACACACACCAAAACAACAACACACGACAAGTCTCGCGCCAAACCGGTAACGTTACACGGCCAAACACCAAAGTAGGCCTCGGGGACGCTACGGACACATGAGGGAGCTCCGGAACGCGAAACGGACAACGAGAGGAACGCGTGGGACCGGATGCAAACAACAACACAAATGCAATGCGATGCACATGACTACATGATATGAATGAATGCCACGCACGCACACAACAAAACGATGAAAAACACGAAAAGACAAAGAGCCTGGAATGGAAGTGATGAAGCCAGAGATATCATATATTGCCCAAAAGGGAAAGTATTACATCTGGGGCATTACAAACTCTCCTCTACTACAAAAAGATCTCGTCCCGAGATCTAGGACTGGAAGAAGGAAGGGTACTCAGAACGGAGGTGATCTTCTCTTTCCCACGTAGCTTCTCGGTCGGTATGGTGTGACCACTTGACTTTCAAGAATTTGATGGACTTGTTGCGGGTCTTGCGCTCGGTTTCTTCGAGAATAGCAACTGGATGCTCTCGGTAAGACAAGTCTTGTTGAAGATCAATCTCTTCAAACGGAATCATGCGTTCAGGAGTCTTGAAGCACTTGCGGAGTTGAGACACATGAAACAGATCATGAACATTGGCGAAGTTTGAAGGGAGCTCAAGTTGATAGGCTAGATCGCCTCTTTTGCCAAGGATCTTAAAAGGCCCGACGTATCTAGGAGCAAGCTTTCCTTTGATACCGAATCTTTGGGTGCCTTTCATCGGAGAAACACGAAGATAGACATGATCACCAATGTTGAAAGCCAAGTCACGATGCTTGCCGTCATAGTAGCTCTTCTGACGCGACTGAGCGGCCTTGAGATTCTCACGTATGACTTTGCACATCTCTTCGGCTTCTGAGATCAAGTCATTGCCAAGAAGTTGACGTTCACCAGTCTCGGACCAGTTGAGAGGGGTACGTCACTTTCTGCCATAGAGGATTTCAAACAGAGCTTTGTCGGCACTCGCTTGGTAGCTGTTGTTGTACGAGAACTCGGCAAATGGAAGGCAATCTTCCCATTTCATGCCAAGAGATATGACATAAGCTCTGAGCATGTCTTCTAGAATCTGATTCACTCTCTCGACTTGACCACTAGTCTGAGGGTGAAAAGCAGTGCTGAAACGAATCTTCGTGCCCATGGCGGACTGAAACGAGTCCCAGAACTTTGAAGTGAACAAACTTCCACGGTCTGAGGTGATAACTTGAGGAATGCCATGTAAGGACACAATTCTGGAAGTGTACAACTCTGCCAATTGAGCTGCATTGATGGATTCTTTGACTGGAAGGAAGTGAGCGACTTTGGTAAGCTTGTCAATCACCACAAAGATAGAATCATTCCCTCTCTTGGACTTAGGAAAACCAGTGACGAAATCCATTTCAATGTGGTCGAATTTCCACTCGGGAATAGGAAGAGGTTGGAGAAGACCGGCTGGACGTTGATGCTCTACCTTCATTCACAAATTGGGCAATCTCCCTTTTCATGCGTGTCCACCAGTAAGATTGCTTGAGATCTTGATACATCTTGGAGCTACCAGGATGAATGGAAAGGAGGGAATCATGTGCCTCGTCCATTATGAGCTTCCTGAGATCACCTTTAGGAACGACGAGTCTGTCCTCAAAGAACAAGGTATCTCTCTCATCAACGCGATAGCACTTGTATTTCGGATCACCCTTTGCAATACCATGTTTCACTTTCTGCACCATGGCATCACTGAGTTGGGCCTCACGGACCTGATCTTCCAAGGTAGGAGCAATTTGAAGATTTGCAAGAAAACCCTGCGGAACAACTTGGAGGTTGAGCTTCCTGAATGCTTCACAAAGCTCAGGCTGGAACGGCTTGATAAGAAGGCTATTGCAATATGCCTTTCTGCTTAAAGCATCTGCAATCACATTCGCCTTGCCAGGAGTGTATTCGATGCTGGGATCATACTCTTGTATCATTTCAACCCAACGAGTCTGGCGGAGGTTCAGATTCGGCTGTGTGAAGATGTACTTCAAGCTCTTGTGATCGGTGAAGATGTTAACTTTCCTGCCCAGCAGCAGGTGTCTCCACGTAATCAAAGCATGTACCACAGCTGCTAGTTCAAGATCATGTGTGGGGTAGTTCTTCTCACTTGGCTTCAGCTGACGAGAAGTGTATGCCACAATTCTCTTGTCTTGCATAAGCACACCACCAAGACCTTGGAGAGAAGCATCACAGAATACTTCGTAGGGCTTGGACTCATCTGGCGGGGTAAGAACTGGAGCAGAGACGAGCTTTTCTTTGAGAGTTTTGAATGCCACTTCACAATCTGGAGACCAGTAGTACTTGACATTCTTCTGCAGCAAGTTGGAGAGAGGCTTGGCAATCTTGGAAAAGTTCTCAACGAACCTTCTGCAATAGCTGGCAAGACCAAGAAAGCTTCGGAGTTGCTTGACGTTCTGAGGAGCTTCCTAGTTGACAATTGCTTCAACTTTCTCGGGGTTTACCACAATACCGTCAGCAGAGATGATATGGCCCAAATACAAGACCTTATCGAGCCAAAATTCGCACTTGGAGAACTTGGCATAGAACTTATGTTCACGGATTCTGTCGAGAACGAGACGGAGGTGCTTTTCGTGATCTTCTTCATTCTTGGAAAATACCAAAATGTCGTCCAAATACACAAGCACAAACTCATCGGTGTAGGGGTTGAAAATGTAGTGCATCATTCTCGAGAAGGTAGGTGGAGCATTGGCGAGACCAAAGTACATGACCGTATACTCATATGAGCCGTAGCTCGTTCTGAAGGCAGTCTTGGGGATGTCTTCCTCGCGAATGCGAATTTGGTGATAGCCCATTCGGAGATCGAGCTTAGATAATACTTTAGCTCCTTTGAGCTGCTCGAACAATTCGTTGATGTTGGGGAGCGGATACTTGTTCTTTATTGTCTTCTTGTTCAATGGCCGGTAATCGACGCAGAGGCGCTCCGTGCCATCCTTCTTCTTGACAAATAAGACACCACAGCCCCAAGGAGACGTACTAGGCCTGATGAGACCCATACGCTCCTGTTCATCAAGCTGCTTCTTCAACTCCTTCAATTCTTTAGGAGAGAGCTTGTACGGACGCCGGCATGCTGGCTCAGTACCTGGCTCGAGTTCAATGACGAATTCCACTTGCCGATGAGGAGGCATGCCTGGAAGTTCTTCAGGAAAGACGTCTTGGTATTCGTTAACCACCGGAATTTGAGATATGGCATTCATTTTGCCCTTGTCATTGAGAGAGAAAAGCCTGATTGTGTTATCCCGAGAGGCAAAGATAATCACATCATCATCGGGATGAGTAATCTTGACTTCCTTCTGTGCACAGTCAATTTGAGCATCATGCTGAGAAAGCCAGTCCATTCCGAGGATAAGGTCGATGTCGGAGTTGCCGAGAACAATTGGATTAGCCAGAAAGCGATAATCGCCCATGCGAATAGAAATATTCGGAGCCCTCAAGTTGGAAGTCATGTGCTTGCCCGGAGAGATAATTGACAACTTCTTATCCAGAAAAACCAAATTGAAATTATGCTTGTTGAAGAATGGCCTTGAAATGAAACTGAGAGATGAACCAGAATCAAATAATACTTTTGCAGGAAAAGAGTTCACTGCAAGGTTACCAATGATCACATCAGAAGAATTCTCTGCTTCAGCTGCATTCATCAGATTCACCCTTGCATGCTTGGGATTATGCTTGACAATAGCTGTACTGACAGGTGGAGGAGGCGGAAGGCGCTTTGGGTTGTTGCACTTGTTGGAATAATGACCCTTCTGGCCACACTTGTAGCAAGTCACCTCAGAAAGTGGACGAGAAGGAGGAGCATCTAGTCTTGGAGCTTGGAACTGCTGCTTGGACTGCTTGTTGGAGTTGGGTGGGTGGGAGAAACCACGACCACCAGAGTTCTTGTTGTTGTTGGAGTTGTTGTAAGGAGCTCGAATCACTGGAGGAGGAGGAAGCCAAAATTTCTGTTGCTTCGCGACCACTTGAGAAGATGAGGAGGAGTGAACGGCATCTCGAATCCTCTTTTTGGAAGCCTCCATCTTGAGCTGGGCTGCCTCTTGCTTAAGCGCCATGTTATAGAATTTGTCAAACTCATCAGGCTCGATCAAGGTGAGAGCAAGTTGAAGTTCATCTTTCAGACCTCTGCGGAACTGATAGATCTTGCTCTTGGCATCTGGTATGTCTTGCTTAGCATAGCGGGCGAGGTTTTGGAACTTGACATTATACTGGTAGACAGTCATTGAGCCTTGCTTCAGGTTGCGGAATTGCTCACGCATACCCTCGATGACACTTGTTGGAATGTGGTGAGAGCGAAAATCCTTGCAGAAATCCTCCCAAGAGATCACACGCCCTGGCCTAGAGTCTTTGTACTGCTGCCACCAGTCAGCTGCTTGGTCTTTGAGTTGGAAGGCTGCAAACTTCACATAGTCCTCTTCCCTTATGTTACTACACTCAAAATGCTTCTTGATATCGGTGATCTAATCTTCAGCATCAAGAGGGTCGACACAGTAACTGAAAGCCTTTGGATTATTTGCCAAGAACTGGTTGAGAGTAGCATGGTGCTGTTGGTTGAAGAGATTACCTTGATTACCCTGAGCACCCTGATTAGCTTGATTAGCTTGCATCTGCTGCATCATCTGCAACAACATCTGGGTGTTCTGGTTTGTAGTTTGCATAATCGCTCTCCAAGCCTCAGACGGAGGAGGAGGGGAAGGAGGACGATCTGGAACCTCTTCACCCTCTGGGTTAGCGTTGGGAACTTGTTTCGGAGCCATCCTGAAAGAGATGACCACGAATCAGCAATTGATTGAAAGAATGTATAAGCTGAAACAACTGATTGAAATGCAACATAGTCTTCACAAGAATCATTCGAACAAGAGGAACGAATGAAATTCTTAGTTAAATGATAACAACAATCTTCACGAGAAGCCACATAGGGGACAAAAGGTAAATAAGAAAAACAACAAGGTACAGATGGAAACAAACACAAGATAGGAGCTTCGTTCTAACATCTTTGTGCTGAAAGCTTATGAACGCATTACGAAGGGGTTTTGCAATCCCCGGATCAGCATAGCCAAGGACCCTTTAAGATGCAACTCCCGATCGGAACATCGGTCATAAAACCACTTCACTCAATGTAGAACCCCGAACTCGCTAACCTGCATTCGTTGGAAGAATTCCTACGAGCTACTGGATAAACCCACCTATTGATTGCCGGAAGTTTCCAGTTATGCAATCAGGTGTTGGGGATACAGGGGAAGCACCGCGGAATCAACTCTAAACCTACATCCAGCTATATCCATCCTTCAACACATAACCAGTCTTTCTCGGAAACCGTCTACCTCAGACCTTCGAAAAGCATCCACTATAACAAGCTATGGAAATACTCCCGAACTACCTCCCCAGTACTGGGTGATGTCGGGGTTATCTTGCCACTAACCGTATAGGAGAGATTTTCTATGTCGGCCGTCTTAAGTATTTAGTACTGTCGCGATATACTTGTGACAACAATACCCCGAAGCTCAACTCCCCGGGACACTGCCACAACCCCTAATGTCAGGAGGCATCGAGAACAATATTCTCATCACAAGGACATCGAAATAATCCCACAATACTCGCGAGATTCCTAAAAAAAATTTGGTGCAATTTTTGAAAGTAGAAGAGGCAAGAGTAGTCGTCAGGAGTCCTCACCAGAGAGAAAGGGGAAGAGAAGCACAAGAAATCCTACTCTCCGATATAAATATAGAACTCAAAATATTTTCAGTGTGTGCCTAGACTCGACCGTCAACGATTCGATCAATCAGTGGGGAATTCTAGGTCGGAGAAGGCTCTGAATACCAACTTGTAATGCCCAGGATGGGACTATATCTCCTACGTGTCGAGGCACAACTTAAAGACATAATCCCATTATGGAATGATCGCAAGTTTGGTATCTTTGCACAACTCATGTAAAAATGGGGATGGAAAACATAAATATAGTTGGCTTACACTCGCCACGTCACACAAATTTATTACATGTTCAAGCATCATTCAAATAGAACATCACAGCCCATCTAAGGGTAAAATCCAAATGTCAAGATACCAAACATAACATTAAACCACAGGTCTGAAATCGAATCCTAGTAGAAGCTCTACTGATCAGTCGGATAGTTCACGTAGTAACGCCTACGCTCCTCGTCGTACTCCCAGTCTAGCACAGTGCCATCACCAGTGTAGCTGACCATCGGACCTGCATCTGGTGTTTTGAAGTAACTGTGAGCCACAGAGGACTCAGCAATCCCGTTCCCGGGTAACATGACTATTTAAGCCTTGGGTGTGGAACAAAGCTGAAGAAAAGATAAGTGGTTACAGCAGCACAAGCCTAGCTTACTTTAAAGAGAGCGAGAAGAGAAAGGTGCCTTGGTCGAGAGAAAGATCACTAAGTGATCCTAAACTAATCAAGTCAAACATAACCCCACCATGTTCATCTCCCGAAACCCTTTCGGAAAATGACAGTCACGGTACACACGCTGGTAGTGTATTGGAACAATGTGTCAAGTTTTCTACAACCGGATATTAACAAGCTCCCATCTGCCACATAACCGCGGGCACGGCTTTCGAAAGTTCAAACCCTGCAGGGGTGTTCCAACTTGGCCCATGACAAGCCCACGATCCACGGAGTCGCAACTCCAAAGGTGGGAAGACCCGAGTATTCTCAGAATCCCGGGCTCAAGATACTCCGAACTAAGGTAAGGCTAATCCAGCAAATCCTCCCAGCGTGCCGACACCCTGAAAATAGCCGCGCGTATCTAGTCTCAGGCCACGACCGGATGAGACATCCTACAGGTGTATACCAATCCTCGAGTTTCCTCGTGGTGGCCCCGTAGTCCGCTCAGTTCAGACCAACACTCATGAGGAGCACTGGCCCGGGGGTTGTTGATTAAGAACTCGGGTTTGCAAGACCCTATGCATGTTTTATTAGTTATTAGGCGAATAGTACCAATGTTGGGACTTGTTGGAAAAGACTTAGCACTTAGCGGTTTATCGAGTGGGCCCCATAACCCCAACCGTGTGAGGAACACATAATCAAGGAACATAACACCGGTTTATACGGTTCATAGCGGCATGAGTGGAACAAAACACCAAGCAAAAGGCTTAGCCTTCCACCCATTGCCAATATATAGATGATTTCATTTAATAATTAATATAGTGTGATATCCCAACAAACTTCAACAAGAAGCAAGAATCTTCAATCTTCACCTGCTTCTAACAACGCTATAAGAGGGGCTGAGCAAAGCCTACGTGTAGCCAAACATTGGTTTGCATAGGTGGGGTAGTTAGACAGGATCATGGTTACAATAGGAGGCTGACAGGAAAATATGGGCATCGAGGCAAAAAACTATAGAGCGATACTTCTAGCAATAGGCAAAGATAGTAATGGTATCCGGGTTCGGTCATCTTGCCTGAAGAGTTGTCGATGGGATCGTAAGAAAGCTCCTCGTTCTCAACCTCGGTAGTAACCTCGTTCTCAAACTCGTACTGAGCTTCCGGCTCTACTCAACACAAACACACAAGGCATGAAATCAACAAGATGCAATGCGCACACAAAATATGCTGGATGCATGACGGATGCACTAAGGGAGCACACGGAGCATGACAAAAAGCGATCAAGCAAAATGCTTCAAAACATGTCAACAATGTGATATTATGAATCTACATGAAAAATCACACAAGTTTCATATAGGACTTGCTGCAATCGGAGCTACGGGCTAAAAGTTACACACAAAACAATAAACATGCGAAAGCTGAAAATTACAGCAACATAGCAACTTCGGGGCAAGAAATAATTAATCTAAAGCACTCAAACATCATGGCAAAGAGCATGGACATAAACTAGCCATATCCTACAGCAAATAAGTCCATTGGAGCAACCCCAAAGGAGCCACTGATCAATAGCAACAAGCTATGACATATTGAACTTGATAACAAAATCCTGACAGCAGTATTTTATTGCAACTTGGGAGCAAAAGATAAATATGCTACAGCCACTCAAATAAGCATGTGAGAGCATGAATGGATAGACAACAATATATACTACAAGGAATCATCAAGAGTCACCCCAAAACTATCATGGATTGGCCTAGAACAACAAGCAAACATGGCATCTGGAAATTACAGATCCCAGACTTAGTGAAATTTCACCAAGTGTTGAAACAACAGTTTCATCATGGCATCTTTGAGAGCAAGTTTAAGTCACCTCGAAGCTAAACATGGCAAGTGGTAAGAACCACAGCAAAGTACACATGATGGTGAATCCAAAACACCTAAGCATGCATCGAGAGGACAATCACATCAATAGCAATGAGCTCCTCAAGTTGACATCTCATAACAAGTTTAACAACATAACATCCACATAGCACTTTGCAACGGAGATAAACATGGCAAGATTAATTCTATCATGCAAGCCTAGGCAATCAACATGTAGAGCATGACAAGACGAACACGTGGACATCTCATTTGCTTCATCTGGATAAACATGCTAAAAGTTATCACCAAGCAAAGATGGCATGAAAACAACAACTAACAGCAGTTTTTATCAAGATGCACTCTTCCAACAGATGTTTAAGCACCTAGATGATTTCAAACATGCATGGCACAATGGAATTAAATGTAGTACATGTCTCCACGAACAATTTGACATATCATTCACTCAAATCGGAGCTACGCACAAAAAGTTATCCACGTTTGAAAAATGCATCAGACAGATAAAATTTAGGGACTTAGAGGATTTTGGGGGCAACCTCAGATCTGAAAAAGGTCAAACGGGCGGCGGGCTGACGGGCTTCGGGCGCGAGGAGGCCGAACCAGGCCGGATCGGCTGAGGAGGCTGATCGGGCGCGCGGCCCCCTGCGGCGCGGGCCGGATCTGGCGACTGGCGGGCCCGCGGGCGGTCAACGGCCCAGGGGCGAGGTGGAGGACGGACGGGCCGGATCCAGGAGGGAGATCGGCCTGCTGGCGCGGGCGTCGCCCTAGGGTTGCGGCGGGGCGACGAGGCCAGATCGGGATCGGCCTCCCGATCCCAGGCGGCGGCGACTGCCTTCGGTGGCTGGGCTGGAGGTGAAGAGAGGCCGGGCCTCGGCCCAGCTCGCTCGGGAGGGGTGGCTGGCGACTGGGCCGCGTGGGGCGCCGAGGCCGGGCCCAGGCGGGACGAGCGGGATCTGGATCGGCGATGGAGACTGGCTCCCGATCCCACGAGCGCTCGCGGCGGCGGATCCTTCGATGCCTGGCGGCGGCGGTGGTGGCCCCAGGCCGGCGGGAGGCATGGCCGGCGGCGGTGCCCTGGCCGGCCGGAGGAGGCGGCGGCGGTGAGCTCCCTGGCCGGCGGGAGGCGGAGAGGCTGGCGGTGCGGTACTCCGGCGAGGGTGGCACGGATTCCGGCGAGGAACTCCGGCGAAGGCGGCGGTGGCTGGAGGTTGAAGAAGAAGAGGCTAGGGTTTCCTTGATTTGGGGCAAAATTTGAGGAAGGTGGATAAATATATAGGCACAAGGAGCTAGGGTTGTCCAAATGAGGTGTGGTTTTCGGCCACGCGATTAGAATTGGATGGCCTAGATGAAGGGAGGGGTTTGGGCTGGTTTGGTGGGCTGTTGGAGGGGTGTATTGGGCCTCAAAGTGGAGGTACTTTTAGCCCACGAGAATAACTATTGGAGCACCAAACGAACTCCAAACGCGACGAGATTTGACAGGCGGGTTACACACACCAAAACAACAACACACGACAAGTCTCGCGCCAAACCGGTAACGTTACACGGCCAAACACCAAAGTAGGCCTCGGGGACGCCACGGACACGTGAGGGAGCTCCGGAACGCGAAACGGACAACGAGAAGGAACGCGTGGGACCGGATGCAAACAACAACACAAATGCAATGCGATGCACATGACTACATGATATGAATGAATGCCACGCACGCACACAACAAAACGACGAAAAACACGAAAAGACAAAGAGCCCGGAATGGAAGTGATGAAGCCAGAGATATCATATATTGCCCAAAAGGGAAAGTATTACATCTGGGGCATTACAAACTCTCCTCTACTACAAAAATATCTCGTCCCGAGATCTAGGACTGGAAGAAGGAAGGGTACTCAGAACGAAGGTGATCTTCTCTTTCCCACGTAGCTTCTCGGTCGGTATGGTGTGACCACTTGACTTTCAAGAATTTGATGGACTTGTTGCGGGTCTTGCGCTCGGTTTCTTCGAGAATAGCAACTGGATGCTCTCGGTAAGACAAGTCTTGTTGAAGATCAATCTCTTCAAACGGAATCATGCGTTCAGGAGTCTTGAAGCACTTGCGGAGTTGAGACACATGAAACAGATCATGAACATTGGCGAAGTTTGAAGGGAGCTCAAGTTGATAGGCTAGATCGCCTCTTTTGCCAAGGATCTTAAAAGGCCCGACGTATCTAGGAGCAAGCTTTCCTTTGATACCGAATCTTTGGGTGCCTTTCATCGGAGAAACACGAAGATAGACATGATCACCAATGTTGAAACCCAAGTCACGATGCTTGCCGTCATAGTAGCTCTTCTGACGCGACTGAGCGGCCTTGAGATTCTCACGTATGACTTTGCACATCTCTTCGGCTTCTGAGATCAAGTCATTGCCAAGAAGTTGACGTTCACCAGTCTCGGACCAGTTGAGAGGGGTACGTCACTTTCTGCCATAGAGGATTTCAAACAGAGCTTTGTCGGCACTCGCTTGGTAGCTGTTGTTGTACGAGAACTCGGCAAATGGAAGGCAATCTTCCCATTTCATGCCAAGAGATATGACATAAGCTCTGAGCATGTCTTCTAGAATCTGATTCACTCTCTCGACTTGACCACTAGTCTGAGGGTGAAAAGCAGTGCTGAAACGAATCTTCGTGCCCATGGCGGACTGAAACGAGTCCCAGAACTTTGAAGTGAACAAACTTCCACGGTCTGAGGTGATAACTTGAGGAATGCCATGTAAGGACACAATTCTGGAAGTGTACAACTCTGCCAATTGAGCTGCATTGATGGATTCTTTGACTGGAAGGAAGTGAGCGACTTTGGTAAGCTTGTCAATCACCACAAAGATAGAATCATTCCCTCTCTTGGACTTAGGAAAACCAGTGATGAAATCCATTTCAATGTGGTCGAATTTCCACTCGGGAATAGGAAGAGGTTGGAGAAGACCGGCTGGACGTTGATGCTCTACCTTCACTCTTCTGCAGACATCACATTCATTCACAAATTGGGCAATCTCCCTTTTCATGCGTGTCCACCAGTAAGATTGCTTGAGATCTTGATACATCTTGGAGCTACCAGGATGAATGGAAAGGAGGGAATCATGTGCCTCGTCCATTATGAGCTTCCTGAGATCACCTTTAGGAACGACGAGTCTGTCCTCAAAGAACAAGGTATCTCTCTCATCAACGCGATAGCACTTGTATTTCGGATCACCCTTTGCAATACCATGTTTCACTTTCTGCACCATGGCATCACTGAGTTGGGCCTCACGGACCTGATCTTCCAAGGTAGGAGCAATTTGAAGATTTGCAAGAAAACCCTGCGGAACAACTTGGAGGTTGAGCTTCCTGAATGCTTCACAAAGCTCAGGCTGGAACGGCTTGATAAGAAGGCTATTGCAATATGCCTTTCTGCTTAAAGCATCTGCAATCACATTCGCCTTGCCAGGAGTGTATTCGATGCTGGGATCATACTCTTGTATCATTTCAACCCAACGAGTCTGGCGGAGGTTCAGATTCGGCTGTGTGAAGATGTACTTCAAGCTCTTGTGATCGGTGAAGATGTTAACTTTCCTGCCCAGCAGCAGGTGTCTCCACGTAATCAAAGCATGTACCACAGCTGCTAGTTCAAGATCATGTGTGGGGTAGTTCTTCTCACTTGGCTTCAGCTGACGAGAAGTGTATGCCACAATTCTCTTGTCTTGCATAAGCACACCACCAAGACCTTGGAGAGAAGCATCACAGAATACTTCGTAGGGCTTGGACTCATCTGGCGGGGTAAGAACTGGAGCAGAGACGAGCTTTTCTTTGAGAGTTTTGAATGCCACTTCACAATCTGGAGACCAGTAGTACTTGACATTCTTCTGCAGCAAGTTGGAGAGAGGCTTGGCAATCTTGGAAAAGTTCCCAACGAACCTTCTGCAATAGCTGGCAAGACCAAGAAAGCTTCGGAGTTGCTTGACGTTCTGAGGAGCTTCCTAGTTGACAATTGCTTCAACTTTCTCGGGGTTTACCACAATACCGTCAGCAGAGATGATATGGCCCAAATACAAGACCTTATCGAGCCAAAATTCGCACTTGGAGAACTTGGCATAGAACTTATGTTCACGGATTCTGTCGAGAACGAGACGGAGGTGCTTTTCGTGATCTTCTTCATTCTTGGAAAATACCAAAATGTCGTCCAAATACACAAGCACAAACTCATCGGTGTAGGGGTTGAAAATGTAGTGCATCATTCTCGAGAAGGTAGGTGGAGCATTGGCGAGACCAAAGTACATGACCGTATACTCATATGAGCCGTAGCTCGTTCTGAAGGCAGTCTTGGGGATGTCTTCCTCGCGAATGCGAATTTGGTGATAGCCCATTCGGAGATCGAGCTTAGATAATACTTTAGCTCCTTTGAGCTGCTCGAACAATTCGTTGATGTTGGGGAGCGGATACTTGTTCTTTATTGTCTTCTTGTTCAATGGTCGGTAATCGACGCAGAGGCGCTCCGTGCCATCCTTCTTCTTGACAAATAAGACACCACAGCCCCAAGGAGACATACTAGGCCTGATGAGACCCATACGCTCCTGTTCATCAAGCTGCTTCTTCAACTCCTTCAATTCTTTAGGAGAGAGCTTGTACGGACGCCGGCATGCTGGCTCAGTACCTGGCTCGAGTTCAATGACGAATTCCACTTGCCGATGAGGAGGCATGCCTGGAAGTTCTTAAGGAAAGACGTCTTGGTATTCGTTAACCACCGGAATTTGAGATATGGCATTCATTTTGCCCTTGTCATTGAGAGAGAAAAGCCTGATTGTGTTATCCCGAGAGGCAAAGATAATCACATCATCATCGGGATGAGTAATCTTGACTTCCTTCTGTGCACAGTCAATTTGAGCATCATGCTGAGAAAGCCAGTCCATTCCGAGGATAAGGTCGATGTCGGAGTTGCCGAGAACAATTGGATTAGCCAGAAAGCGATAATCGCCCATGCGAATAGAAATATTCGGAGCCCTCAAGTTGGAAGTCATGTGCTTGCCCGGAGAGATAATTGACAACTTCTTATCCAGAAAAACCAAATTGAAATTATGCTTGTTGAAGAATGGCCTTGAAATGAAACTGAGAGATGCACCAGAATCAAATAATACTTTTGCAGGAAAAGAGTTCACTGCAAGGTTACCAATGATCACATCAGAAGAATTCTCTGCTTCAGCTGCATTCATCAGATTCACCCTTGCATGCTTGGGATTATGCTTGACAATAGCTGTACTGACAGGTGGAGGAGGCGGAAGGCGCTTTGGGTTGTTGCACTTGTTGGAATAATGACCCTTCTGGCCACACTTGTAGCAAGTCACCTCAGAAAGTGGACGAGAAGGAGGAGCATCTAGTCTTGGAGCTTGGAACTGCTGCTTGGACTGCTTGTTGGAGTTGGGTGGGTGGGAGAAACCACGACCACCAGAGTTCTTGTTGTTGTTGGAGTTGTTGTAAGGAGCTCGAATCACTGGAGGAGGAGGAAGCCAAAATTTCTGTTGCTTCGCGACCACTTGAGAAGATGAGGAGGAGTGAACGGCATCTCGAATCCTCTTTTTGGAAGCCTCCATCTTGAGCTGGGCTGCCTCTTGCTTAAGCGCCATGTTATAGAATTTGTCAAACTCATCAGGCTCGAACAAGGTGAGAGCAAGTTGAAGTTCATCTTTCAGACCTCTGCGGAACTGATAGATCTTGCTCTTGGCATCTGGTATGTCTTGCTTAGCATAGCGGGCGAGGTTTTGGAACTTGACATTATACTGGTAGACAGTCATTGAGCCTTGCTTCAGGTTGCGGAATTGCTCACGCATACCCTCGATGACACTTGTTGGAATGTGGTGAGAGCGAAAATCCTTGCAGAAATCCTCCCAAGAGATCACACGCCCTGGCCTAGAGTCTTTGTACTGCTGCCACCAGTCAGCTGCTGGGCCTTTGAGTTGGAAAGCTGCAAACTTCACATAGTCCTCTTCCCTTACGTTACTACACTCAAAATGCTTCTTGATATCGATGATCCAATCTTCAGCATCAAGAGGGTCGACACAGTAACTGAAAGCCTTTGGATTATTTGCCAAGAACTGGTTGAGAGTAGCATGGTGCTGTTGGTTGAAGAGATTGCCTTGATTACCCTAAGCACCCTGATTAGCTTGATTAGCTTGCATCTGCTGCATCATCTGCAACAACATCTGGGTGTTCTGGTTTGTAGTTTGCATAATCGCTCTCCAAGCCTCAGACGGAGGAGGAGGGGAAGGAGGACGATCTGGAACCTCTTCACCCTCTGGGTTAGCGTTGGGAACTCGTTTCGGAGCCATCCTGAAAGAGATGACCACGAATCAGCAATTGATTGAAAGAATGTATAAGCTGAAACAACTGATTGAAATGCAACATAGTCTTCACAAGAATCATTCGAACAAGAGGAACGAATGAAATTCTTAGTTAAATGATAACAACAATCTTCATGTGAAGCCACATAGGGGACAAAAGGTAAATAAGAAAAACAACAAGGTACAGACGGAAACAAACACAAGATAGGAGCTTCGTTATACATCATTGTGCTGAAAGCTTATGAACGCGTTACGAAGGGGTTTTGCAATCCCCGGATAAGCATAGCCAAGGACCCTTTAAGATGCAACTCCTGATCGGAACATCGGTCATAAAACCACTTCACTCAATGTAGAACCCCGAACTCGCTAACCTGCTTTCGTTGGAAGAATTCCTACGAGCTACTGGATAAACCCACCTATTAATTTCCGAAAGTTTCCAGTTATGCAATCAGGTCTTGGGGATACAGGGGAAGCACCGCGGAATCAACTCTAAACCTACATCCAGCTGTATCTATCCTTCAACACATAACCAGTCTTTCTCAGAAACCGTCTACCTCGGACCTTCGAAAAGCATCCACTATAACAAGCTATGGCAATACTCCCGAACTACCTCCCCAGTACTGGGTGACGTCGGGGTTATCTTGCCACTAACCGTATAGGAGAGATTTTCGATGTCGGCCGTCTTAAGTATTTAGTACTGTCGCGATATACTTGTGACGACAATACCCCGAAGCTCAACTCCCCGGGACACTGCCACAACCCCTAATGTCAGGAGGCATCGAGAACAATATTCTCGTCACAAGGACATCGAAACAATCCCATAATACTCGCGAGATTCCTAAAAAAAATTTGGTGCAATTTTTGAAAGTAGAAGAGGCAAGAGTAGTCGTCAGGAGTCCTCACCAGAGAGAAAGGGGAAGAGAAGCACAAGAAATCCTACTCTCCGATATAAATATAGGACTCAAAATATTTTCAGTGTGTGCCTAGACTCGACCGTCAATGATTCGATCAATGAGTGGGGGCTTCTAGGTCGGAGAAGGCTCTGAATACCAACTTGTAATGCCCAGGATGGGACTATATCTCCTACGTGTCGAGGCACGACTTAAAGACATAATCCCATTCTGGAATGATCGCAAGTTTGGTATCTTTGCACAACTCATGTAAAAATGGGGATGGAAAACATAAAAATAGTTGGCTTACACTCGCCACGTCACACAAATTTATTACATGTTCA
The DNA here is from genome assembly GCA_902687465.1 of Secale cereale. NCBI lineage: Eukaryota > Viridiplantae > Streptophyta > Magnoliopsida > Poales > Poaceae > Secale > Secale cereale. Next base: position 346,319,468 of record LR738709.1, on the reverse strand, counting down.
AGCATCATTCAAATAGAACATCACAGCCCATCTAAGGGTAAAATCCAAATGTCAAGATACCAAACATAACATTAAACCACAGGTCTGAAATCGAATCCTAGTAGAAGCTCTACTGATCAGTCGGATAGTTCACGTAGTAACGGCTACGCTCCTCGTGGTACTCCTAGTCTAGCTCAGTGCCATCACCAGTGTAGCTGACCATCGTACCTGCATCTGGTGTTTTGAAGTAACTGTGAGCCATAGAGGACTGAGCAATACCGTTCCCGGGTAACATGACTATTTAAGCCTTGGGTGTGGAACAAGGCTGAAGAAAAGATAAGTGGTTGCAGCAGCACAAGCCTAGCTTACGTTAAAGAGAGCGAGAAGAGAAAGGTGCCTCGGTCGAGAGAAAGATCACTAAGTGATCCTAAACTAATCAAGTCAAACATAACCCCACCGTGTTCATCTCCCGAAACCCTTTCGGAAAATGACAGTCACGGTACACACGCTGGTAGTGTATTGGAACAATGTGTCAAGTTTTCTACAACCGGTTATTAACAAGCTCCCATCTGCCACATAACCGTGGGCACGGCTTTCGAAAGTTCAAACCCTGCAGGGGTGTTCCAACTTGGCCCATGAAAAGCCCACGATCCGCGGAGTCGCAACTCCAAAGGTGGGAAGACCCGAGTATTCTCGGAATCCCGTGCTCAAGATAATCCGAACTAAGGTAAGGCTAATCCAGCAAATCCTCCCGGCGTGCCGACACCCTGACAATAGCTGCGCGTATCTAGTCTCAGGCCACGACCGGATGAGACATCCTACAGGTGTATACCAATCCTCGAGTTTCCTCGTGGTGGCCCCGCAGTCCGCTCAGTTCGGACCAACACTCATGAGGAGCACTGGCCCGGGGGTTGTTGATTAAGAACTCGGGTTTGCAAGACCCTATGCATGTTTTATTAGTTATTAGGCGAATAGTACCAATGTTGGGACTTGCTGGAAAAGACTTAGCACTTAGCGGTTTATCGAGGGGGCCCCATAACCCCAACCGTGTGAGGAACGCATAATCAAGGAACATAACACCGGTTTATACGGTTCCTAGCGGCATGAGTGGAACAAAACACCAAGCAAAAGGATTAGCCTTCCACCCATTGCCAATATATAGATGATTTCATTTAATAATTAATATAGTGTGATATCCCAACAAACTTCAACAAGAAGCAAGAATCTTCAGTCTTCACCTGCATCTAACAACGCTATAAGAGGGGCTGAGCGAAGCCTACGTATAGCCAAACAATGGTTTGCATAGGTGGGGTGGTTAGACAGGATATTGGTTACAATAGGAGGCTGACAGGAAGACATGGGAATCGAGGCAAAAAACTATAGAGCGATACTTCTAGCAATAGGCAAAGATAGTAATGGTATCCGGGTTCGGTTATCTTGCCTGAAGAGTTGTCGATGGGATCGTAAGAAAGCTCCTCGTTCTCAACCTCGGTAGTAACCTCGTTCTCGTACTCATACTCAGCTTCCGGCTCTACTGAACATAAACACACAAGGCACGAAATCAACAAGATGCAATGCGCACACAAAATATGCTGGATGCATGACGGATGCACTAAGGGAGCACACGGAGCATGACAAAAAGTGATCAAGGAAAATGCTTCAAAACATGTCAACAATAGGATATTATGAATCTACATGAAAAATCACACAAGTTTCATATAGGACTTGCTGCAATTGGAGCTACGGGCTAAAAGTTACACACAAAACAATAAACATGCGAAAGCTGAAAATTACAGCATCATAGCAACTTCGGGGCAAGAAATAATTAAGCTACAACACTCAAACATCATGGCAAAGAGCATGGACATAAGCTAGACATATCCTACAGCAAATAAGTCCATTGGATCACCCCCAAAGGAGCCACGGATCAATAGCAACAAGCTATGACATACTGAACTTGATAACAAAATCGTGATAGCAGTATTTTATTGCAACTTGGGAGCAAAAGATAAATATGCTACAGCCACTCAAATAAGCATGTGAGAGAATGAATGGATAGCCAACAATATATACTACAAGGAATCATCAAGAGTCACCCCAAAACTATCATGGATTGGCCTAGAACAACAAGCAAACATGGCATCTGGAAATTACAGATCCCAGACTTTGTGAAATTTCACTAAGTGTTGAAACAGCAGTTTCATCATGGCATCTTTGAGAGCAAGTTTAAGTCACCTCGAAGCTAAACATGGCAAGTGGTAAGAACCACAGCAAAGTACACATGATGGTGAATCCAAAACACCTAAGCATGCATCGAGAGGACAATCACATCAATAGCAATGAGCTCCTCAAGTTGACATCTCATAAATAGTTTAACAACATAACAGCCACATAGCACGTTGCAACGGAGATAAACATGGCAAGATTAATTCTATCATGCAAGCCTAGGCAATCAACATGTAGAGCATGACAAGACGAACACGTGGACATCTCATTTGCTTCATTTGGATAAACATGCTAAAAGTTATCACCTAGCAAAGATGGCATGAAAACAACAACTAACAGCAGTTTTTATCAAGATGCACTCTTCCAACAGATGTTTAAGCACCTAGATGATTTCAAACATGCATGGCACAATGGAATGAAATGTAGTACATGTCTCCACGAACAATTTGACATATCATTCACTCAAATCGGAGCTACGCACAAAAAGTTATCCACGTTTGAAAAATGCATCAGACAGATAAAATTTAGGGACTTGAGGATTTTGGGGGCAACCTCAGATCTGAAAAAGGTCAAACGGGTGGCGGGCTGACGGGCTTCGGGCGCGAGGAGGCCGAACCGGGCCGGATCGGCTGCGGAGGCGGATCGGGCGCGCGGCCCCCTGCGGCGCGGGCCGGATCTGGCGACTGGCGGGCCCGCGGGCGGTCAACGGCCCAGGGGCGAGGTGGAGGACGGACGGGCCGGATCCAGGAGGGAGATCGGCCTGCTAGCGCGGGCCTCGCCCTAGGGTTGCGGCGGGGCGACAAGGCCAGATCGGGATCGGCCTCCCGATCCCAGGCGGCGGCGGCTGCCTTCGGTGGCTGGGCTGGAGGCGAAGGGAGGCCGGGCCTCGGCCTAGCTCGCTCGGGAGGGGTGGCTGGCGACTGGGCCGCGTGGGGCGCCGAGGCCGGGCCCAGGCGGGGCGAGCCGGATCTGGATCGGCGATGGATACTGGCTCCCGATCCCACGAGCGCCCGCGGCGGCGGATCCTTCGATGCCTGGCGGCGGCGGTGGTGGCCCCAGGCCGGCAGGAGGCGTGGCCGGCGGCGGGGCCCTGGCCGGCCGGACGAGGCGGCGGCGGTGAGCTCCCTGGCCGGCGGGAGGCGGAGTGGCCGGCGGTGCGGTACTCCGGCGAGGGTGGCGCGGATTCCGGCGAGGAACTCCGGCGAAGGCGGCGGTGGCTGGAGGTTGAAGAAGAAGAGGCTAGGATTTCCTTGATTTGGGGCAAAATTTGAGGAACGTGGACAAATATATAGGCACAAGGAGCTAGGGTTTTCCAAATGAGGTGTGGTTTTCGGCCACGCGATTAGAATTGGATGGCCTAGATGAAGGGAGGGGTTTGGGCTGGTTTGGTGGGCTGTTGGAGGGGTGTCTTGGGCCTCAAAGTGGAGGTACTTGTAGCCCACGAGAATAACTGTTGGAGCACCAAACGAACTCCAAACGCGATGAGATTTGGCAGGCGGGTTACACACACCAAAACAACAACACACGACAAGTCTCGCGCCAAACCGGTAACGTTACACGGCCAAACACCAAAGTAGGCCTCGGGGACGCCACGGACACGTGAGGGAGCTCCGGAACGCGAAACGGACAACGGGAAGGAACGCGTGGGACCGGATGCAAACAACAACACAAATGCAATGCGATGCACATGACTACATGATATGAATGAATGCCACACATGCACACAACAAAACGACGAAAAACCCGAAAAGACAAAGAGCCCGGAATGGAAGTGATGAAGCCAGAGATATCATATATTGCCCAAAAGGGAAAGTATTACATCCAGGGCATTACAACCCCTTGACAGACCACAGCAAACCAGGCAAAGTACTTGCATATAAACTGGTTGCAGCACATAACCTGTATAGTTCCAGGTTTCCAAGTCATTTTCTTACATATCTCCCAGATACAGAAATCATTACAGCAAAAGCAACCAAGACTGCATAGACAAGTGCCAAGCAAGTACACATCAAAATGCTTCTGGCAATACTTAAAGCCTATAGTCTGGAATACTATCTTAGGAACAATCTCCCTATGTTTCCTGGCTTCCCAGCCCCCATATATAGAGATGGGACTAATCATTCTGTACAAGAGTTGCAGTTGTTCTTCTCCTTGGTCGTGGAACTCTTGACCTCCCCATATGTGTCCTTGCTTTTGGCCCTCTTGGCTAGGTGCTCTTGCTGATCCTCCCTAGCCACCTTGAAAAAAGAGGTAATGAGATTTTTAACTACCTTACTATGTAGTACTAGGGGAGCAGCATTGCAAGGAAGACAAAAAATTCATGTGCATGAATTTCTTCTGAACCCTTTGTTTTCCTCTCTAATTCTTCCACTTCTCCTTACCCGAGTCTCAACTAGAGGTCCCCTCCTTTTCTGGAGATAGCCTCTCCAGCAGGTAAGAGAATAACATTAGTTGTAGAAACCATTTTGAGAGGACTGCCTGCTCCAGAAGAAGAGTGAGCTGCTGGGCTATATCCTGCATTCTCTTTATTCATTCCAACTGGAGACTATAGCTTGCAAACAGGAGCCTGAGAGACAGAGCATTTGTCAGAAATGCAAAAAGTCATTGAGTCTTCCTCCTTACAGTTTTCAATCAAAATTTGCCATAAGGGAGATTTCAGCAAGTGCAAATTCCAGTCAAACTTGTCTGGTGTCAGAATTAAGTGAAGGATGAAATTGAACCAACTTACTGGAATTTCAGAATAAAAGGAGCTGGCCACTTGTGTGGGAGAAGGTGCAAAGTGTTTCCCCCAGAGCTCAAGACCTTCCTCATACATAAGATGAGCACCATCAATAACAGATATGGCATGTTGTGAGGCCAAATTAAAAATATCTTGTGAACTGATAGTTGGTTCAGAAGCATTATCCAAGTTAATATTGCATATACATGTAGAGTGTCCAGCATTTTCCCCAATAGGGAAAGAGTTCAAAGGATCCTCTTTTTTGACCTATCCTTTAGCTAGCCTTGTTCTACAGCAACATGTAAGTCATCTGAAGGAACCTGCATTGCATCTGCAGTAGTTAAAACTTCTGGTCCCGAGGCTTGCACCTCCAGTGTCTCCTGCTGAGGGATGAGATCAATGCCATTCACATTCACTTTGGCATAGTGCATGTTTTAGGCTGCACCTGCTTGCTGCTCCACTTGCTCATCAGGTCCCAACAGTTGATCCACAGGTGAAATGAACTCTCCTTCTTCAAAGTTATTGTCAGCATCGTCAGAAGCATAGGCTTGCAGCAAGTTGTGCATACCAACTCCTAGAGGAACCTCAATGTTTTCCAAAGAAATTTGATTCACCTCTTGGTTGAGAATGTGAAGTCCAGCATTATGTGAGGATAAACCTTCAGACAGAGAAACTGTTGTGGTAATACTGCTGTTAGGCATAACTTCATTACCATCTAACTGAACTTCTTCCTGTTGCTGCTGCCGCACAATGTCCACAGGTTGTGCTGCTGGCTGGGGAAAAGCCCAGTGGCCCTGGTCATCTCACTCGTCCCACTCAGCATTGGCAGCAGGGACATTGTTGAATTGCATGTTGTGGAATCCTGGAAAGTCATTTGCATTCTGAGGTATTGGATGTGGATCAACTCCAGGAGGGGGGAAAGGATATTCATCTGCCGGCCCACCCCCCTGCATTTCCTCCAACCAAACTTCTACTGAACCTATAAATGACCCTTCCTCAAAATTCTCTTCTTCAGACCACCAGATGCTTTTTGGAATTTCAATCGGGTCTGTGACTCTGGCCTTGACCAGACTCTTGCCCTTTAAAGCGTCTTCTTTTTCCCAATTTATAATTCTCCCAAATTTGACTATTGAAGTGGCAATATCTTCAGTGTTACAGTGATCAAAAGGCACACCAACTATCAGCAACCAGCAGAACCTGTTAAATTGCACTCTCCTCCAATTCCTGCCCTCATTGTGCTTGGTAAATGTAATGAATACATCACCAAATGCATGTGGACTATCCCTGACCATACTAACTCTGTCCCGGATGTGCCTAAACTAAACATATGCCTCCCCAAATGGACAAGGCTGAATTTCCCGAAAGCCTACTTGTGCGTCTGTGTCGTTGTGCAGGAAATCTTCCAAAACATCACTGACGTTGGAGAAATGTACCCCAATTGGCAGTGGCTGGATGGTGGCGATGGCCCAATCCTCATGGGGACGCGGACGAGGTGGAAGAACCACCCTGGTGACCCATGTTCTTCATTCAATATGCTGAATCTGAAACCCGTGTGGAATGAATGGTTGAGGGTCGATAGGGATATTGGCCATTATGGCTGCTGCGGAGCGTTGGTGCTCGAAATCTGCAACAATGGCAGAGAGCTCGAATGAGAGAGCACAGAACATGAAGTAGGAGTGGAATGTGAGGAGTCTGTCTGCGGTCTCAGTAGGAAGGTTTGGAAATACCCCGAGACTAGCTCCCTAACTGAGGCAACAAATATCGTCTCCTAGGCCAGCCCAAAGTGCCTGAACCAGTCCTCAACAACCCCCTCGGCCCAAGCCTCGGCTGGTGGGCTACAGAAAGTGGCAACTGGAATGAACGTCCAAAGCCCAGTAAGCTTGGGCTTGGGACAGAAACGTGCCAGGTGACCTACGTCACCACAAGCGAAACATGCACGTTCAAAATATCATGAACTAATATGCGACTCCGAAATGTGTTCCTGTCCCTCACTTATGGGCTCATTAACTGCAGTAGTAATATTCTCATTAAGATGTTGGCTCAAATCACGTCCCGTATCAATTGCATGTGATAACCGCATGAAAACCGACCTACTTTTCCTCATCGGAGATTTACTCCGACGATCGCTGGAGTTAGGAACAATGGATTTAGCCTTACGACCAACAACAGTTCACCCAGCGTCTGGTTCTCTGTAAAATATTGATTCCTCACGACGCCAATTTGGTCCCCCATTAAACCAAAAGCTAAAGACCATCTCAAAATCTTTCTCAGCCACTTTGCCAACATTGTAAATAGGAAATCCCACTGATTTAGAAGCGACAGAGAACTTGAAAGAACGATCCTTAAGAAAAGACACTCCAAAACCTTGAGGATAACCTCCAAAAGTGTATTGAAGAGCAATACTAACCGTGTGTGTGTCCAACTTGAATGTGGCCCGACAAAATGACACCACCATAGTGAATGCAAGGAGAGAATACCATAGGGTGCCCAAACGTGCTTCTCATTTTTGCTTGAAACTTCTTGCCCCTCTAATATTTGAGAGAAAAAGGTGCCATGATTGCATAGATCAAGGGTGTAGATGAAGATGGAAAGGTGAAAGAGTGGACGCCAGGGCCGGGGTGGCCACCGGCGTGAGCGGAGGTGGCCGCCGGGGCCGGAGTGGCCACCGGCGCGGCTATCCCCTAGAGGAGCCTAGGAGAGGAGAGGAGAGGCCCAGACATGGATGATCATAGACCAGCCCTAGTGAAATGGACCACTGTTTGTAGGCCAAAAAATAAGGAGGGCAAGGAGTCATGGATATTTTCACACATAATAAGGCACTACTTATGAATAACTTACACAAATTCTATAACAGACATGAAACTCCATGGGTACAATTGATTTGGGAAACTCATTACTCTGAAAACAAGTTGCCGAGAGATGAGTTAGTGGGATCTTTCTAGTGGAAGGCAAACTTGCAATTAATTCAACAATACAAAGCTCTAGCAAGGTGAAATTTGGGAGATGGCAGAAGTGCTTACTTTTGGACTGACTTATGGGCTGAGGAACTCATGCAACATAAATTCCCACATCTTTTCTCTTTCGTATTTAACCACAAACTTACTGTACAACAGGTCATTGGCACAAAATATCTGGAAGGCCTATTTCACCTACCACTATCAATGGAGGCACATGAACAATTTTTAAAGCTTGAAGAGATGTGCCACATTATGAGGCAATCCGAGTACTAGGATTTAACAGACACATGGAGCTATATCTAGGATAATGAGCACTTTTCTTCAGCCAAGGCTTACAATGTTATGATTGGGTACGAGCAAACTCCACCACACTTCAACTAGATATGGAATTCCTCCTGCTAGCCTAAACATAACATGTTCTTCTGGATGCTCTTACATGACAGGTACAAGAAATCTTCTGAGAAGGAAAACACTTGTGCTGGAAGATTATAATTGTGCTCTCACGGGATGCTATCAGGAGGAAACTCTGTACCATTTATTTTGGGGATGTCCATTTTCTAAGTGATGTTTGGATTTCATTTGCCCCACTAGAACACCAAATTTATCTGTCTTAGAGGCCTTCCAGGATATCAAAGAAAAACTGAGAATTCCTTTCTCCATGGACATAATAATACTCAGCTCCTGGGCTATCTAGATTTCCAGAAACAACAAGATCTTCGAACATATTCCTCCCACATTTCAAGGATGGAAGCACATTCATTTGATGGAGCTGAAGTTACTCAAGCACATAATAAAACCAAATCATGCCAATCAATTCCTTTCATGGCTGGATCTTCAAGGATGGTCTCTAACAGCTTAGCACTCAGCTTAGGTTTTTTCCTTTTAGTTCTTCATTCTTCCTTAGCCCTAGTTTTTTGGGGACTTTCTATTTTTTTGTTTTAGATTTTAGTCTTTCCTCCTCTCCTTCTTCTTCTTTTCCTTTTTAAGGGGCCCCTCTCAAGCCCTTGCTCTCCCTTGTACTTCGGTTCTCAGGACCTTTTTGCACTTTGCTATTTATAAAAATTGTAGTGGGGTGTTTTACCCTACTGTTTATAGTCAAAAAATGTCCATAATTCAAATCTGAACTACAGATACATGCTCCAGTTCACCAAAATGGCTAGAAAAATTATACACGTGTCCTTGGGTGCATGTTTAGGTCCCATGCCAGGAGTGGGAATGAATTACAACCGTACTAGTGTCCTAGCTCATCCTCAAACATTTCAAATCTCAGTTTTTAGGTCCCCATAAATCCAAAACTCACTAGAAAGTCATCAACGGTGGCATGGTGTCTTGTCATGGCAAAATATATGTCGTGGTAAAAATATTGCCAATTTGGGCCAAGCTTTATTACAAACCTCTTACATACCGGAGCCTGACGGAAGAACCCTCATGGTTTTGATAGGGAAACGTGTCCCCTTGTGGGCCAAACAATAATCGCTCCCTCTTTTAGCCTCGTATTTTCTTCTACACGCGACACGGAACAATGGGAGATTCGCGCTGAATTTTGAAATTATTCAAGGTTCGTTTGACCTTTTTCATTCATTAATTGAGTTTTCTAGGCATTTAATGTCCATAATTCAAATCCAAACTACAAATACATGCTCCAGTGCACCAAAATGGATAGAAAAAACGTACATGTTTCCTTGGGGTGCATGCTTAGGTCCCATTGAACGAATGTGAATGTATTCAACCGTCTCGCCATCCTGGCTTGGCCACAAACATTGTGAATCTCGGTTTTTAATTCTCCGTAAATCCAAAACTCATCAGGAAATCATGAAACTTTGCATGGTGTCACTACATGGTAGATATAATTGTCCAATTTGGGCGAAGCTATATTGCAAGCCTCTTACAAACCGAAGCATGTTACAACCCTCGTGGTTCCGGTAGGGAAACATGCCCCTCTTGTGGGCGAACCGATAATCGCTGCCTCTTCTCGCCTTGAACTTTGTTTTCTACATGCAACATAGAATAACAGGAGTGTCGGGCTGAAATTTGAAACTGTTCAGGGTTCGTTCGGCCATTGTATATATATATTACTAATTAAGCTTTCTACGCATTTAATGTAGTGCATAGTTGAAATTTGAATTACATGCACATGCTCCAGTGAAGCAAAATGGATGGGAAATCGTACATGTGTCATTGGGTGCATGTTTAGGTCTGTCATTGGGTGCATGTTTAGGTCTCATTTAAGGAATGGGAATGAATTACAAACTAGTCGTCGTCCTGAAACATTGAGAATCTCGGTTTTTAAATCCAAGTAAGTCAAAAACACATCCAAAAAACATGAGACTTGGCATGGTTTCATGACATGGCACATATATGTCGTGGTAAAAAAATGTCCAGTTTGAGAAGAGGCGCAAACATTAGTAGCCAACGAAGTCCTTTTTGAAACAAAAAGATGACACGTTAATATCGCAAATGGTTGTATTATATTAACCGTGTCGAAATTTAACCATACTCGGTGGCGTGCATGCAGCTGTTTGATTAGACGGGACGAGCACGAGAAGTCCGCTGTGCAGGCTCGACGGAGGCGTGCGAGTAGTCCACCGCGCAGGCTCGACGAGACACGTGCATCCTATCCACCTCGCAGGCTCGACGGGACATGTGTGAGCAGCAAGGCCGCCCATGCTCAACGGGAAGGGAGCTCTTTGACCTCCATGCACCAGCCACCGCCCTCCTCGCTCACTACTTCTCCATTAATGGGTTAATTACAGCACCTGGATGGAGGGTATTTGCTTGTGATCCCATGGTAGCATTTGCTTTGTTCGTGTTTTCAACTCGTATTCCGGCCTAATTTAAATTGCCACATAGGACAACGGATAATACGACCACAAATAAAATGGCAACGGATTATATGATGAAAAATTTACAATGGCGTAGATAATAAATGTCTTACATATTCTGGATAATTTAAAATGCCACATGTGGCAAAGCCCGGAAGACATGGGGGCAAGAGAAGAAGGAAATTGCAGACAACAACCTGGGTCGCTACTATCTCTACTCGTCCATGGATCGCCGAACGACGACATCCTCCAGCTCCTTCTTCAATTCCTCATGACTTTGCTTGAAAGGAGCCATAGATTCCTCCACCTCCTGCTCGCGCTCGATCCGGAGCTTCCTCAAGTCACCCATCAGTTCCTCGACGACCGCCGTCAGTGTCATCCCCGAAGCACTGCTCTGCTCATGCAGGATCTTCCAGCCGGCGGCCTCATCCTCCTTCTCGGCAAGCGCCTTGAGGAGCTTCGCATTTTCACCCATGAGTTGCTCGACAAGGCCGGTCGCCTTGTCAACCGAGGCATCGCTGATCTTGAGCAGCTTCATCAAGCCGTTGACTAGCTCCTGCTGCGTAGTGACGCCACCGAGAATGTCATCGTCGGCGACGAAGGACTTCAAGAACGCCGGCTCATCGCGATGGCCGACACCGCGAATGCGCTTGTGAGAGCACTCGTGTGCCCGTGAGAGCTCGTTCGAGGCCTCCGCGCCGCGCCGGGACATCTCTGTTGCGGCTGCGGCTTCGCGGCGGGACCTCTCTAGTGCTTCCGTGGCCTTGGTTTTGTGGGTGATGAGGAGAGGAACCGTAAAGTAATTTTCGAGTGGGTAGTTTCTATAGCCCGGTGCTAAGTGTGAACACATATTAGTTTGATAGGTGTGAACAGATTTGCAATTACTTATTGCGTTGTAATCTGCAATGTGGCGAGAAACAAGGTCAAAATTTATTGATGGCAGAAGGTTGACCACGTGGTTGCTCGCCGTTGAGTCGTCTGTTTGGCATGTATCAAACACATCTTGTTAAATTGAACCGTTTCTGTTGTGTTCGCTAATCGAAAACGGTTCGTCCGAGTGAACCGTGTGCCCTGTATCACACACACATTGATCTGGCTAACCGTTTCTGTTGCACTCCCTAATAGCAAACAGTTCATCGGAGCAAACTATATGCCGTATATCGCACACACATTGATCTGGGTGCCCGTTTCTGTTGTTCTGCCTCATCGCAAATAGATCAAACAGCTCAACCGTGTGCCCTGGATCGCACACGCAACTACAATCTGAACCGTGTTTGATGTATCATTCATCGCAAACGTTTTGCACATTTTTTGACGTTTTTTACATCCATGTTTGTGATTAATGCATCACACGCAGTTTCGTCAAAGGGTTTCTGATCGTAGTGTCGCGTTAGCAGCAACCTACAGTAGTGATTTTATGTTGAATTCAAATCATAGCACATGTATGCTCTAGCTAGATGTTCGGAATCTAAACCATGTATGATACTATGTACAATGTGTTTAACACGCACAACACACACACACACACACACACACACACACACACACACCATTTAGACTAGTAAGGTACATGTGCATTGCACGCACGAGATTTGCAAGCAAATTATGAATAAATACCACATTATAGCATGTAAGCTTTGAGTCATATATATGCATGATGTAGATGTTTGTTTAATTATTATAGTTCATCTCATACAAAATCAATTAGTTTTTATTAAAATCTGATCTATTTTAAGATTCATGGAATTGTGCGTTGTAAAGCATAATGTAAAAATAAATTATTGGGATTCATCTCGAAAAAATGGGCAATTATGATACGGAAGATTCTACAACAGAGGATAAATGCTTGTGTTTTGAGGTTTGTACATTCTGCTTAACATCAACCATGTAGTCTTCTAGATTATACATGTGGCGGAATCTGGTGGAATGTGGATGATATCCAACACCCAGTAGTGCTCGAATTTGCCATCTCTGCACCGTTGGATTGGATTCATCCAACGACCATCTTTCAAAGTTTATTCGCTCACTATATAGGGGTATAGATATGTGATGTGAAAGCCACCCATCATCTCCAATCTGAGTAATGTGTCCGTGCGTGGATGCAATGCGGCCAAATGATGCTTGCCATCGGTATCTCAAATTCAAATCAGTCTGACCTTGTTGAATGTGTATACAGTATAGCATGATCGTTTCCAAACCACACCACGCATATCTCAGTTAGATTCATGTGTGCGTGGGTTTCAAACATCATGGTCTCTTATTCAAATATTTGAATTCAACTTTACATTGATTATGGCCTCACCTAGTATTTTACACCCACACAGTCGTCTTGTCTTTATAATTGTACCACTAACTTTCTCTCGTGCATGCATGCACACACACTACCACTCCGCATTATCCATCGCACACATGCAATCTTTTTCTTCAGGTCGGTCTCCCATGCATGCACACACACACCTCCCCCTCTTCATCAATTCGGGCATTCTTTATCTCTCACATGCATGCGAGACAATCGATGCTCCTCTATGTGTCTAAACATATAGCTAGGTCTTTTCGAGTTTTCCACACAAACCGATCGATATATATATCTAGTCAGGTCTCACCCTCTTTCCCTCGTACACATCGATCAATCTATAACTCTCTATATATGACTACATAGCTAATACACCCACATTATCAACCATCGTCTCCCTCTCATCATCCACGCCTTCCACTTCATCTCTCAGACACACGCACAGTGGCGAAGGCAGGGGTAGTAAGCGCCATATCCCCCTAACATTACTATATATTGAGGCTAATATGAATGTGATCACTAGATCAATTGCTGGTAAAATGGTTTAAGTTGATGAATTGGCCCCCCTAGCTCACTTATTTTTCATGCCTCCGCCACTACGCGCAACCGCGTATGTTCTCACCCCCTCCCTTCAAATATCAATCTCGCACTTGTGCACTCCTTCATACTCTCCCTCCAGTTGGCCCTTCGCACCATCTTCCAGCCCCCCCCCCCATATCTCGGTGCTTGTACGTTCGTAGAGCTCTTCCCAATGGTACAACGAGGTGCTATACAATCGGTTTTTAACCCCTTTCCGTGACAGCATTTGGAACCGTCGCCAAGTGAGTGTGGGAGATAGGGGGGTCCTTCCCACACGACCCAGAAACCATCAAGGAAGGGTGAGCGGCTACTGAAGATCACCATAGAATAAACGTATGAGAAGCCGCCCCAGTCCCACACGTTACATCTCGACGTTACGTTTTTTATCAGAGAGACATCCCACACGATTACGGTGATATAGTCATGTGAAAAAGGTGGACATCAACATTTAATCTGTCGATATGTTTGTGATAGGTACGTTATCGCACACGGTTCAAGAATGTAAAACGTGTGCGGTGCCTCTACTAACGCCAACGGGTCCATTTTCATAACTGTGTACGATTGGTATTCCTATCACACACTCACACTGGTTTGAAACTTTTGCCGTGTTACCATGAATCGCACACGCATATGAGACGAAACCGTGTGTGCGTCTGCGGGCATCACAAATGTTGCACGTCAAAGAACCGTCTATTCTGTTGTTTTTCATCGCACACGCTGTTTTCTTTCTAACCGTGTGCACATTATTTTAATCGCTCATGTATATTTTTATTTTGCCTGTAATTTATTATTCCAATTGGAAATATGAATCATGCAATTCAAATTCTCAGCACAAGGTTTCAACAACGAATCCATAAATAAAATTACAGTACAATATGTTTAGTAATTACATGATTAGATAGCAATTAACTATGATGAACCACAATATTTACACATAGTAAAGGTGAAGAGGCAAGTGTAAATCATTTTGAATATCAATGGTGTTGAAGAAGCGGAATACCCATAATGTGCCTTCCTGGATGCCATAGGCACGAACAACTTTTGTCCAACCCCTTGTGATGATCCCCCGCCCATCCTTCACCGCCTTCAGGAAGACTTCTAGATCATTATCATGGTAGCATGAATTATATAGTTTAACCTTAGTTGCCTCCACTCCGGTCATGTAGTTTGCAAGATAATCATTAGTAAATAGCTTCGGAAACCACTGAAAAGACAAAAATATCAGATACTGAGGTCTAATAGAGTAACTTGTTGTAGGCAGGGGGAAAAGGCAACACATTACATACCATCCTAAAGTTCACTGTTGTCTTGGACAAAACATAAATAAAGAGCTTAATTACCATCACATGTTTCTTTCGCCTAACAATCTTTCTTAGTTTCCTTACTTGACGCTTGTTCATGAATATCTCATTCCCCCATACGCAAAAAAGATCGAAGCGTGGATCAGTACCGCTCATATATGTACCAACAAGCAACCAGTAAATGTTAGAAGCTAAACTGAGATTGCACAAATGATGTAAAATACAACTACCTACGTTCCTAAGTACAAGTATTTTTAGATATTTCAATATGAACTTGTGGGGACCCCGACTTGGAAGTCGAGATCACCGAATGCACGTGTACAGTGATCCCAGAGATCAATGCTCACTGAACACACAGAAGCTGAAATAACAAGAGTCTTACATCCATACAAATAGTCTTACACGAATTTAGGCCATTATGGCCAAGTCTTACATAGATAGAGCCTCACGGGCTGAATAGCAAATACTCAAATAGCGGAAGTCTTCGATAAAGCGGGTAGAACCCATGCCATCTGCCTTAACCCTACAGGCATTCTGACTGGGATAGCGTCCTAGTTCGCATGGTCGTCTCCAAAGAACTCTTCCTCATAATCCTGCTCTTCCATGCCTGGCCAATTAAATAACCAGTGGCAAGCCAATGAGTACTTTGAATGTACTCGCAAGCAACCCATGATGTGGTTCAAGTAACAATGCAATTGAATAAATATGAACAATCTAGCAGGAGGCTAGAACAATATGCAATCATTAAGTTATGCATCAATAACTTCGCGTAACCTCGAGAACAGGTTACCGACATCAACATGAATATGATTCATCTCATCGAGTCAAGTCACCATCTTGACTCATCACATACAAAGTATCACCAAAGTAGTAAAATTCTGGACATAGTTTAAGTAGCACCACCCAACTATCCATGACCGCGGACACGGCTATTCGAATAGTTTTACACTCTGCAGAGGTTGCGCACTTTACCCACAAGATCCGGGGAACTTCCGTGTCATCCACGACCCGCGGTACCTCAAGTACCCGGGGTAAGCACCCGGTCATTACCTTTCCTTAGACGACACTAACATAGAGTCCACTCGTTGGCACACGGCCCTCGGGTACAAATAATAGATCACGGGACTTGCCCAAATTTCAATGTTCACGCGTACCCGAAGGGACCAACGGTGTGTCCGGTGCCCTGTAAAAACAGTCATGGCCGCCTATCCAAGCACGACCCCGTCCCGGGAGAGACCTCAAGTCCCCCCGTCACTAGTAATGCGGGCACCATGCTAGTATCGACCTAAGTAATCAATAAAGCCCCGTCCCATAAGGGGTAGTGTGGTTGCACATGTTTGGTTGGGACGGTAGTCACACATAAATCTAATCCATCATTCCACCATGCACATGTTATTACCGGCACATCACTTCTTTCTCAAGTGATGACCTATCACTTCATCACCCTCGGGCATTAGGGGCACCCGATGGGTTCATGCAAAGTTTTCAACTACGGGGTTTCGTGTCATACATGCATCATATGAGCATCAAGTCCAACTATTGCATGTCATCTAGCACATAGCAAGATCAACAATAGAGCATGCATCACGTGGTGGTTCATCTAGGTTTCCATCGTAACCCTAATCATCATGTATCGGAAACGTACGGGTTCCGAGGAACAAGTGTATCATGGTCAAAGGGCTGCTTGCCTGGATTGGCTTGGTCTTCAAAGTCTTCTAGTCCTTCTCCTTCTTCTTCCACAGCAACTTCGTCAAATACGGGATCTATACGTTGCATAATAATAACGGAAAAATAAGAATACAAATAGAACAGAAAAACCAAAGTGCTCAGAAAAATGTCAACTCATTTTTGTAAAATACTAGAGAGTTTTCTAGGATGGGGAAAAATCTTAGTTGGAGTTTTGGAGTTGCAGAATAGGACATATGGATTTTTGAACAGGAGTTTTACTGCTTAAATTTGAATTTAAATTTAAACAGTACAGAAAAGTTTTATGGAATTGAATGAAAGTAGTACCATTAAATAGGTTGGAATATTACAAGATTTTAGGAGTTGGAAATAATTAATTTGGATCAATATTCTTTTCTGTAAAAATGTTTAAAACAATTACAGAAAGAATAAAGAAAAATCGCCCCTGTGCAACTGGGCCAAAGGGCCACAGTGCACGGCCCAGGGCTGACTAGCCCAGCCGCACGGGTGCCCGCGCGCGCACGTCAGGTTTTTGAACCTGACGGGCGGGGCCCAGCGGTCAGTGGCAGAGAGGAGAGGGAGAGAGGTGTGGGGATGACAGGCGGGGCCCGCCTGTCATCTTCAACCCTACGGCCACGGCGACGGCGAGCTCACCGGCGTTGGTTCCGGCCACGGCGATGGCAACGGAGGGCGGGGATGGGTTCAGCGTCGAGTTGCGGAGGCAGTGGTGGTGGTGCGGCACGCCGGGGAGGTCGGGTTCGCCGGCGACGAGGAGCGACGGCGGAAGCTCGTCGGAGGTCAGCTGCAGCAGCCGTTTCCGACTGCGGACAGAGGGGGAAAGAGAGGGGAAAGAGTCAGTGGTGAGCTGCGGTTCCGAAACGGGCGGAAGGAGTGGCCGGGGAGGCCTGTACCTCGAGATCGCCGGCGGCCCGACGCGGCGGAGCTCCGGTCGATCCCGAGCACTGGGGTGCTCCGGGGCTGATCTGAGGGTGCAGGAGGGGCTAGAGGAGAGCTGTGAGGCTGGTGATGGTGTTGGGGGAGCTCGGGGAGGTCTTAAATAGGCGCGCCCGTGGTTCACCGTGGACCCGTGCGCCGGCGAGGTTGCAGGCGAGGCTGTGGAGGGTTCTGGAGCCTGGGAACACGCCGGGGAGGTCCGTGGACTTGCTCCACGTCCAGCCGAGGGGATAAGAGGAGCGGGGGAGCAGCAGGGGCGTGCGCGCGTGTGAGCCAGAGGAGTGGCCGCCGCGGGCGGCCAGCGCGCGTGCGGCGACGGCCACTGGAGGGCGCAGGAGGAGGGGGACAGCACCGGAGGGGGCTGCGGACGTCGAGGCGCGTTGGGAGGCGCGAGGGGGAGGCTCGAGGTGGTCGGGGAGCGGCGATTGGCCGAAGCCAGCGTGTGGAGGGCACTGTGCACGCGCTCTGGAGCGCGCGTATGGCTGGCATCAGCATGACCTCGCCGTTCTGATCCGTTCCAACGCGCCCAAGAGTGTCTAGAAGGTTGAGGGGAGAGTAAACAATTGCCCTAAGGCCTTGGATGCTCTGTGGTGTAGAGAGAGAGGGAGGGTGCTGGTGAAAATGGTGAAAGATGGGTGCACAGCAGGGTAAAGCTGGGGTTTCACCCCTCAATCATAGAGCTGAGGTGCTGGGGGAGTTACTGGGGTTTGCTAGTAACCCAATGCACCTGTGGTAAGAAGTTGAGGCTATGGAGAAAGGTGATAGTGGTAAAAGTAGAGGTTTTAAGATTTCTGCAGAAGGTGTTTGATCAAGGTTTGATCAAGCAAATGAATTCCAATTGACATGGCACTTGACAGGGTTGAAAGACATAAGAAAATAGGGTACTTCACCAAATTTGGCCTCATTTGGAGAAACTAGCCAATGTAACTTTGGTGAACCCTAGAAATCAACAGAAACAGTTTCATCTTGATTGAGTCAAGCTAATCATCTCCCCTTGATGCACCACTTGGTGTAGCATCCTCATTTGGGGTATTGATCATGCTCACAAAGTTTGAGGCTCCAGATAAAAAGTTGGTAATGTAAAGTTGTTCAAATTTGCATTTGAACAGAAAGGGTTTTGAGGTGATCTGATCAAGTTGCTCTATTCCAAATCTTGTGCCATTTGGTCTAGGTGCCTTATTAGGCTATCCTAGCATGTGCACCAAGTTTGAGATCATTTGGACAAGTTTGGCAATGTAGAGTTGCTCAAACTTCAAATATGGACAGAATGGTTATGAAGGGGTTTGAGGAGGTTTCCTTGATCTCCAATGCATGAGGCTTTGCAAGATCATCAAATATGTCATATATGACATGATGGAATTTCCCTGGAATTTTTGGAGAAAAATTCCTTTGTAAATATTTCAAAAGTTTGAAATATCCAGAAAGGGTTTTAGAGGGTTTAGCCCATTATTTTGAACATGACCAAGTGTTGAAACTCTTATATATGGACAATATATGTCCTTTGAGTCTCTCTGAATTTTGGCAAATATTTTTGAAACAGTTAAATAATTTTCCCCTATTAAAGACCATTTCTGGCCTTAAGAAAAGCCTTTTAAATAAAATAGGAAAATAACTTTTAAAATTATACCTTTGTGGTTTATGGGAGTCCTATGACTACTAGGTCTCAAATAAACCTTTTGAAAAAGTTTTCACACCCTTAATCAAGTACTTGCAGTGCAAACCTCAATTCAGGGGTTTTTGGAAAACTAAATTTATAAAATACTTTTTGGCCAAATTAATTTTATAAGAAAATACCATACTGCTATATAACACTTGGCATGATCATTGGGCTGGAGTTTTGAGTATGGAGATGAAATCTACAAGAGATCATAGTTGACTTTAATGAGCACAAGACAAACAAATGCGGAAAAACTCAAATTAAAATAAAAGCCAAATGATGCTAAAAAAAATTTGCTGGTCCAAATTTTCATGCTTCAAAGTTACAAATAACATGTTACAAAATGCAGGGTGTGACAGACCTACCCCCCTTACAAGAATCTCGTCCCCGAGATTCCTAAACTAGGGCTTAAAAGAGGTCGGGAAACTCGGATCTAAGATAGTCTTCTCGTTCCCAGGTTGCTTCTGCTTCGGTGTGGTTGCTCCACTGGACCTTGAAGTACTTGATGGTACGGCGCCGCGTACGTCGTTCTGCTTCGTCCAGAATACGGATAGGCTTCTCGCGGTAGGTCAAATCAGGCTGCAGATCAATGGCTTGGTGATCCACATCCTTGTAGAGACTGGGCTTGTCTGGAACTTGGAGACATTTCCGGAGTTGTGACACATGGAACACATTGTGCACATCGGATAGCTCAGGTGGTAGTTCCAACTGATAAGCCACTTCTCCTCGTCGTGCAGTGATCTTGAAAGGGCCAATGAACCTTGGTGCGAGCTTCCCCTTGACGTGGAAACGCTTGGTTCCCTTCAGAGGAGTCACCCGCAGGTACACATGGTCCCCAACATGGAAACTCATGTCTCGGCGTCGAGTGTCAGCATAACTCTTCTGCCTTGACTTGGCTGCCTTTAGTCGCTCTCTGACTAGTTGGACTTGCTCTTCTGCTGCGCGGAGAATATCCGGTCCAAAGACTAGTCCTTCTCCAGTCTCTGACCAGTTGAGGGGTGTGCGACACTTGCGTCCGTACAACACCTCAAATGGTGCCATCTGAAGGCTTGACTGGTAACTGTTGTTGTAAGAGAACTCGGCGAAAGGGAGACAGTCTTCCCACTTGGCTCCATATGCCAGGACACAGGCTCGGAGCATGTCTTCGAGAATCTGATTGACTCGCTCAGTCTGACCTCCGGTCTGCGGGTGGAAAGCTGTGCTGAAAGACAACTTGGTTCCCAAGGCTTCTTGGAACTTCTTCCAGAACCTCGAGGTGAACTGGGTTCCTCGATCTGACACAATCTCCTTGGGAACTCCGTGAAGACTTACGATTCGGTCGATGTAGAGAGCTGCCAGCCGGTTGCCATCATAAGTGGTCTTGACAGGAATGAAATGAGCCACCTTGGTCAAATGATCGACTATGACCCAGATAGAGTCATGTCCTCGATTCGACCTTGGTAATCCAGTGATGAAGTCCATTCCGACTTTGTCCCACTTCCACTCAGGAACCTTGAGTGGTTGAAGCAATCCAGCGGGTCGCTGATATTCAGCCTTGACCTTTTGGCACACATCACACCTTGCAACATAGGTTGCAATTTCTCTCTTCATACCATGCCACCAGAATCGTGCCTTCAAGTCTTGGTACATCTTGGTTCCTCCGGGGTGGATGGAATACAGGGTGTCGTGGGCTTCTTGCAGAATCAGCGTCTTCAACTCGGGGCTATTTGGTACGCAGAGACGACCTTTGTACCAAACAATCCCGTGCTCGTCTTCAGAGAATCCTGGGGCCTTGCCCATCTTCATCTTCCTCTTGATACCTTCAATGCTTGCATGTCCATCTTGAGCCTTCTTGACGTCGTCCATCAGGGTTGGTCTGACTTCCAAATGATCCAGAAATCCAGGGGTGACCAATTCCAAACTGAATTGTTTGATCTCCTTAAACAAGGCTGGCTGTCTTTCTTGAATAATGACATTCAAAGAGCAAGCCTTCCTGCTTAAGGCATCGACCACCACGTTAGCCTTCCCAGGGTGATACTGAACACTGAGGTCGTAATCCTTGATGAGTTCCAACCATCTCTGCTGCCTCATGTTCAACTCTTTTTGGGTGAAAATATACTTCAGACTTTTGTGGTCTGTGTAAATCTCACACCGTTTCCCTAGGAGGTAATGCCGCCATGTCTTCAAGGCATGAACTACTGCCGCTAGCTCAAGATCGTGAGTAGCGTAGTTCTCCTCATGGGGTCGTAGCTGCCTGGAGAGGTATGCTATGACGCGGCCTTCTTGCATCAGAACGCCTCCCAATCCGGTTCGAGAGGCATCACAATATATCACGAACTCCTTGTGAATATCAGGTGTTGCCAGAACTGGGGCGGTGGTCAATCTCTTCTTGAGCTCTTGGAAGCTCTCTTCGCATTTTGGCGTCCACTCGAACTTCTTGTCCTTCTTGAGGAGCTGAGTCATTGGTCGTGCAATGCTAGAGAATCCTTCCACGAACTTGCGGTAATAGCCCGCCAATCCGAGGAAGCTTCTGACTTCCTTGACGGTCGTTGGAGATTGCCATTGGGTCACAGCTTCGACTTTTGCAGGATCAACTGATAATCCTTCTTCGGTCAAGACATGACCTAAGAATCCAACTTTGTGTAGCCAAAACTCACACTTGCTGAATTTGGCGTACAGTTGGTGCTCACGAAGCTTGTCTAGGACCATCCTCAGATGCTGCTCATGTTCTTCCTCCGACTTCGAGAACACAAGAATGTCATCAATGAAGACAACA
Organism: Secale cereale; assembly: GCA_902687465.1. Lineage (NCBI taxonomy): Eukaryota > Viridiplantae > Streptophyta > Magnoliopsida > Poales > Poaceae > Secale > Secale cereale. The sequence continues at coordinate 346,297,540 of LR738709.1, read as the reverse complement.
ACGAACTTGTCCAAATATTCCATGAAGACTTTATTCATGAGATACATGAAGTAAGCTGGGGCATTGGTTAACCCAAAAGACATGACCGTGCACTCGTACAGGCCATATCTGGTTACGAATGCCGTCTTCGGAATATCTTGGGGTCTGATCTTCAGCTGGTAATACCCAGATCTGAGGTCGATCTTGGAGAATACCTTGGCTCCGCTGAGTTGATCAAACAGATCTTCGATCTTGGGAAGTGGGTACTTGTTCTTGATTGTAACTTCATTGAGGGAACGATAGTCAATGCATAAGCGGATGGTACCGTCCCTCTTTGCCACAAATAGAACAGGAGATCCCCAAGGGGAGGCACTCGGGCGGATAAATCCTTTCCTTAGCTGCTCTTCTAGCTGCTTCTTCAACTCGGCTAACTCTTCCGTCCCCATTCTATAAGGCTTCTTATAGATGGGTCCTGCTCCGGGCACGAGCTCGATGATGAACTCAATGTCACGGTCAGGGGGCATTCCCGGTAGTTCATCCGGAAAGACATCAGGATACTCACATACCACCGGTACTTGGTCTAGCCCAACTTCAGACAGACAGTTGACTTTAGCGGCCTGAGCGGAAGAGGAGTTGGGGGCAAACTTGACTTCTACACCTTGGTCATTGGTCACAGTGACTGTCCGATTGGCACAGTCTAACAAGCCTTGGTGCTTGCTGAGCCAATTCATGCCTAAGATCACATCCAAGCCTTGCTATATCAGGACGATAAGATCTGCTAGGAAGTCTACACCATTAATGGTAATACTGACTCCTTTACAGCCTATCTTGGCTCTCATCTCGGCTCCGGGGGTTTGTACCACCATAGGGTTATTCAGGGGTGTAGGGGTCATGCCACTTTTTAATGCAAATCTTTGAGTGACAAATGAATGTGTTGCTCCAGAATCAAACAAGACAGTTGCAGGTGCTGAGTTGACAAGGAACGTACCCAGCACGACGTCCGGGTCTTCCTGGGCTTCTTCAGCAGTGACGTGATTCACACGCCCCTTCCCATAGTTCGGTGGATTGCGAGGAGCTGGGTTCCTTGGTGGCATTCCTCGGCCTTGTCCCTGGTTCTGCGCATTGGGGCGCGGGGCATCAGGCTTCTTGTTGGGGCACACCCTGGAGATGTGTCCGGGCTGACCACACCCAAAACAAGTAACTTGATTTGGAGTGTTGATCTTGTTGCCACCACTGGTATTGGGGTTGAAAGCTGGCCTGGGGTTGGCATACTGCTGAGGCTGAGGATTGGCACGAGGTGCAGGAGCTCTTGGCTGCTGATAGGTTGGCTTGGCCGGGGCTGACTGCCACGGACGAGGCTTCTGGTTGCTGGAACTTCCCTTACTGACCAACTTGCGCTTGCGAGTGTCTTCCAAAGCACGCCGCTTGTCTTCAAGCATAAGTGCCTTGTTCACCAGGTCAGGGAAAGACGGGCAGTCGCACACGACAAGCGAATACTGCAGAGTCTGATTAAGGCCTTCCATGAAGCGCTCCCTTTTGGCAGCATCAGTGCTGACATCCTCAGGGGCATACCTTGACAGAATACTAAATTTCTGCATATACTCCTTGACAGTGCCACTTCCTTGCTTCAGGGCTCGGAACTCGCGCTTTTTGATAGCCATGACTCCAGAAGGAATGTGGGCCTTGCGGAATTCTGCCTTGAAGTTAACCCAAGTGATGTCTTGTTCAGCATGCATGACCTTGAATCCATCCCACCAAGCTCTTGCGGTTCCCCCGAGGCAGTGGGCTGCATAAGCCACTTTCTCGCGGTCTTCGGTGCATCCGACTAGTTCCAGAATCTCCTCAATGGAACGGACCCAGTCATCAGCATCCAGGGGTTCAGCAGTCTCGATGAAGGTTGGTGGTGCATGCTTCTTGAACTCTGCCAATGTGGAACGTCCATTGCCATTCCCCGCCGGCTGGCGGTTATTGGCAACAGCTTGAGCAATCAGCTGAAGAGCTGCAGTGTTGGCTTGACGTTCCTCTCGGAAAGCTTGGAGAAGCTGAGCCATGTCCATGCTTGGAGGAGGTGGTGGTGGAGCTTGGTCGTTGGTTTGGTCTGCCTCTGGCCGCGAGGATGCTCCGGCTTCGGGCTGCTGGGTAGAGGTACCAGTACGAGTTACAACAGGCATCCTGTTGGAGCGGTAAAAGGTCTCATGACTTGGAAGAGGAAAAGAAAGATAGATGGGTGCCTAGTAAGGGGATGGGTGTGACACTAAATCAAATCATGCAAAGGCCGAGAGGCCAAAACACATCCATTAAAATCCAAATGGGTGATGTAGTCGTTTACACATTCCCGAAGGAAGATTACGACTTACATCCAGACACGGCAAAAGCTAGCACTAAATGGTTTCATATGAACCATACAAGGACTCGACTGCGCATAGGGGTTACACGACCTATCCTACCGTAGGGGTTACAACGGGCATATCCGAGTAGCGAATAATGCCTAAGCGGCGGAATGCTCAGTCGCGTATTCCGGCTCTTCTGGGTCTTCCTCCTTGTCTTCATCTGACTGAGCTCCTTTGTCACTTGAGGGAGTGGGGGAGTGGAGGAGTTGGATGCGACGGTGCTTCGACGGTGGTGCAGGGAAAAGCTTGCGATATTCCCTTGCGGTCATCCGGCGTCGTCGAGGTGGTTCTTCACCCTTGGAAGACACATCCTCGGAGGGCCTTCCGCCTCGATATGCGATAGCGGATTGTCCAGAAGGTGCTCCTTCCTTCTTGATCCTGTTTGCCTTCTCTTGAGCTCGACGGAGAAGTGCCTTGGTCTTGTAAAGTTCTTCTCGAAGCTTCATTGATTCCGAGGCCAAGTCTTGTGCCAAGCTATCGGCACATAGACTGAAGTAGGTCTGGAACCGAAGCGAGAGTCCATCCTTCAGTGGAGGGGCTAGTGCGCTGCTTTCTTCGTCACCTTCCTTCCGGTAAGGTAAGAAGCGAGTTGCCATCTTGGCTGCCATCTCCGGAAGAAGCTCGCGGAGACGGGTTAGTGCCTTGAGTGCAGCAGCTTCGGCAGCGAGTGGTAGTGTCGTCATCTGGGGTCCCTCGAAGAACCAACTTGTGGGAGGGTCGTTTGCCTTTACGATCACTTCCACATGGTACTCCACCTCAGTATCGCTCACCCAATGCTCATGGTAGGTGAGGATGGGTGCTCGGTGGAACTGACACTCCTGGAGGCTATCCTCGAGAAGTAGGGGAAACCCAGTGGTCAGGTGCTCTTCGGGAACAGCGGCCATCTACAAGGTGGAATAGGAGGGGTTAATAAGCTGAGGAAATCTCAGGTTTAGAAAAGAAGAGAGGTTCAGAAGGTTTTGAAAAAAAAGGGGTCTCAACTAACTAACGCCCATGCTAACTAAGGCTTCCTACAGTCAGGATGGCTCTGATACCAGCTCTGTGGGGACCCCGACTTGGAAGTCGAGATCACCGAATGCACGTGTACAGTGATCCCAGAGATCAATGCTCACTGAACACACAGAAGCTGAAATAACAAGAGTCTTACATCCATACAAATAGTCTTACACGAATTTAGGCCATTATGGCCAAGTCTTACATAGATAGAGCCTCACGGGCTGAATAGCAAATACTCAAATAGCGGAAGTCTTCGATAAAGCGGGTAGAACCCATGCCATCTGCCTTAACCCTACAGGCATTCTGACTGGGATAGCGTCCTAGTTCGCATGGTCGTCTCCAAAGAACTCTTCCTCATAATCCTGCTCTTCCATGCCTGGCCAATTAAATAACCAGTGGCAAGCCAATGAGTACTTTGAATGTACTCGCAAGCAACCCATGATGTGGTTCAAGTAACAATGCAATTGAATAAATATGAACAATCTAGCAGGAGGCTAGAACAATATGCTATCATTAAGTTATGCATCAATAACTTCGCGTAACCTCGAGAACAGGTTACCGACATCAACATGAATATGATTCATCTCATCGAGTCAAGTCACCATCTTGACTCATCACATACAAAGTATCACCAAAGTAGTAAAATTCTGGACATAGTTTAAGTAGCACCACCCAACTGTCCATGACCGCGGACACGGCTATTCGAATAGTTTTACACTCTGCAGAGGTTGCGCACTTTACCCACAAGATCCGGGGAACTTCCGTGTCATCCACGACCCGCGGTACCTCAAGTACCCGGGGTAAGCACCCGGTCATTACCTTTCCTTAGACGACACTAACATAGAGTCCACTCGTTGGCACACGGCCCTCGGGTACAAATAATAGATCACGGGACTTGCCCAAATTTCAATGTTCACGCGTACCCGAAGGGACCAACGGTGTGTCCGGTGCCCTGTAAAAACAGTCATGGCCGCCTATCCAAGCACGACCCCGTCCCGGGAGAGACCTCAAGTCCCCCCGTCACTAGTAATGCGGGCACCATGCTAGTATCGACCTAAGTAATCAATAAAGCCCCGTCCCATAAGGGGTAGTGTGGTTGCACATGTTTGGTTGGGACGGTAGTCACACATAAATCTAATCCATCATTCCACCATGCACATGTTATTACCGGCACATCACTTCTTTCTCAAGTGATGACCTATCACTTCATCACCCTCGGGCATTAGGGGCACCCGATGGGTTCATGCAAAGTTTTCAACTACGGGGTTTCGTGTCATACATGCATCATATGAGCATCAAGTCCAACTATTGCATGTCATCTAGCACATAGCAAGATCAACAATAGAGCATGCATCACGTGGTGGTTCATCTAGGTTTCCATCGTAACCCTAATCATCATGTATCGGAAACGTACGGGTTCCGAGGAACAAGTGTATCATGGTCAAAGGGCTGCTTGCCTGGATTGGCTTGGTCTTCAAAGTCTTCTAGTCCTTCTCCTTCTTCTTCCACAGCAACTTCGTCAAATACGGGATCTATACGTCGCATAATAATAACGGAAAAATAAGAATACAAATAGAACAGAAAAACCAAAGTGCTCAGAAAAATGTCAACTCATTTTTGTAAAATACTAGAGAGTTTTCTAGGATGGGGAAAAATCTTAGTTGGAGTTTTGGAGTTGCAGAATAGGACATATGGATTTTTGAACAGGAGTTTTACTGCTTAAATTTGAATTTAAATTTAAACAGTACATAAAAGTTTTATGGAATTGAATGAAAGTAGTACCATTAAATAGGTTGGAATATTACAAGATTTTAGGAGTTGGAAATAATTAATTTGGATCAATATTCTTTTTTGTAAAAATGTTTAAAACAATTACAGAAAGAATAAAGAAAAATCGCCCCTGTGCAACTGGGCCAAAGGGCCACAGTGCACGGCCCAGGGCTGACTAGCCCAGCCGCACGGGTGCCCGCGCGCGCACGTCAGGTTTTTGAACCTGACGGGCGGGGCCCAGCGGTCAGTGGCAGAGAGGAGAGGGAGAGAGGTGTGGGGATGACAGGCGGGGCCCGCCTGTCATCTTCAACCCTACGGCCACGGCGACGGCGAGCTCACCGGCGTTGGTTCCGGCCACGGCGATGGCAACGGAGGGCGGGGATGGGTTCAGCGTCGAGTTGCGGAGGCAGTGGTGGTGGTGCGGCACGCCGGGGAGGTCGGGTTCGCCGGCGACGAGGAGCGACGGCGGAAGCTCGTCGGAGGTCAGCTGCAGCGGCCGTTTCCGACTGCGGACAGAGGGGGAAAGAGAGGGGAAAGAGTCAGTGGCGAGCTGCGGTTCCGAAACGGGCGGAAGGAGTGGCCGGGGAGGCCTGTACCTCGAGATCGCCGGCGGCCCGACGCGGCGGAGCTCCGGTCGATCCCGAGCACTGGGGTGCTCCGGGGCTGATCTGAGGGTGCAGGAGGGGCTAGAGGAGAGCTGTGAGGCTGGTGATGGTGTTGGGGGAGCTCGGGGAGGTCTTAAATAGGCGCGCCCGTGGTTCACCGTGGACCCGTGCGCCGGCGAGGTTGCAGGCGAGGCTGTGGAGGGTTCTGGAGCCTGGGAACACGCCGGGGAGGTCCGTGGACTTGCTCCACGTCCAGCCGAGGGGATAAGAGGAGCGGGGGAGCAGCAGGGGCGTGCGCGCGTGTGAGCCAGAGGAGTGGCCGCCGCGGGCGGCCAGCGCGCGTGCGGCGACGGCCACTAGAGGGCGCAGGAGGAGGGGGACAGCACCGGAGGGGGCTGCGGACGTCGAGGCGCGTTGGGAGGCGCGAGGGGGAGGCTCGAGGTGGTCGGGGAGCGGCGATTGGCCGAAGCCAGCGTGTGGAGGGCACTGTGCACGCGCTCTGGAGCGCGCGTATGGCTGGCATCAGCATGACCTCGCCGTTCTGATCCGTTCCAACGCGCCCAAGAGTGTCTAGAAGGTTGAGGGGAGAGTAAACAATTGCCCTAAGGCCTTGGATGCTCTGTGGTGTAGAGAGAGAGGGAGGGTGCTGGTGAAAATGGTGAAAGATGGGTGCATAGCAGGGTAAAGCTGGGGTTTCACCCCTCAATCATAGAGCTGAGGTGCTGGGGGAGTTACTGGGGTTTGCTAGTAACCCAATGCACCTGTGGTAAGAAGTTGAGGCTATGGAGAAAGGTGATAGTGGTAAAAGTAGAGGTTTTAAGATTTCTGCAGAAGGTGTTTGATCAAGGTTTGATCAAGCAAATGAAGTCCAATTGACATGGCACTTGACAGGGTTGAAAGACATAAGAAAATAGGGTACTTCACCAAATTTGGCCTCATTTGGAGAAACTAGCCAATGTAACTTTGGTGAACCCTAGAAATCAACAGAAACAGTTTCATCTTGATTGAGTCAAGCTAATCATCTCCCCTTGATGCACCACTTGGTGTAGCATCCTCATTTGGGGTATTGATCATGCTCACAAAGTTTGAGGCTCCAGATAAAAAGTTGGTAATGTAAAGTTGTTCAAATTTGCATTTGAACAGAAAGGGTTTTGAGGTGATCTGATCAAGTTGGTCTATTCCAAATCTTGTGCCATTTTGTCTAGGTGCCTTATTAGGCTATCCTAGCATGTGCACCAAGTTTGAGATCATTTGGACAAGTTTGGCAATGTAGAGTTGCTCAAACTTCAAATATGGACAGAATGGTTATGAAGGGGTTTGAGGAGGTTTCCTTGATCTCCAATGCATGAGGCTTTGCAAGATCATCAAATATGTCATATATGACATGATGGAATTTCCCTGGAATTTTTGGAGAAAAATTCCTTTGTAAATATTTCAAAAGTTTGAAATATCCAGAAAGGGTTTTAGAGGGTTTAGCCCATTATTTTGAACATGACCAAGTGTTGAAACTCTTATATATGGACAATATATGTCCTTTGAGTCTCTCTGAATTTTGGCAAATATTTTTGAAACAGTTAAATAATTTTCCCCAATTAAAGACCATTTCTGGCCTTAAGAAAAGCCTTTTAAATAAAATAGGAAAATAACTTTTAAAATTATACCTTTGTGGTTTATGGGAGTCTTATGACTACTAGGTCTCAAATAAACCTTTTGAAAAAGTTTTCACACCCTTAATCAAGTACTTGCAGTGCAAACCTCAATTCAGGGGTTTTTGGAAAACTAAATTTATAAAATACTTTTTGGCCAAATTAATTTTATAAGAAAATACCATACTGCTATATAACACTTGGCATGATCATTGGGCAGGAGTTTTGAGTATGGAGATGAAATCTACAAGAGATCATAGTTGACTTTAATGAGCACAAGACAAACAAATGCGGAAAAACTCAAATTAAAATAAAAGCCAAATGATGCTAAAAAAAATTTGCTGGTCCAAATTTTCATGCTTCAAAGTTACAAATAACATGTTACAAAATGCAGGGTGTGACAGAACTACATATGAATGTATATATAATTATGGATATAGTATAGATTAGAATCTAGATTCACTCATTTTGCTCCTTATGTAGTCCATATTGGAATCTCTAAAAATACTTATATTTTGGAATAGATGGTGTATAAGACATGGGATGCAACTAACCACGACGACAAACAACAACATCGCCCATTGTAGCCCTGTGTGAGTACATGGAAATCCAATGTTAACTACAACAGGGTTAACATCCACCAAAAATGGCAAATGGAAATGAAACGACATCATTTGTAGTGATATCTTCATTGCGAAAGAGTAGCATGGTAGCAAAGGGACGGGTTAAAAATGGATACAATTGTTAATTGCAACAGGCTTAACAACATCCTAATTCATGTTTTGTAAGTTTGTAGCCATTAAAATACAACTGTTTAAAAATGGATACAACTGTTAATTGCAACATGCTTAATGGCCATTGAAACTGGTACTGATAAAAATGCAATTCGCAGAGTTAAACATCACAAGGCAGGTGCTGCCGGAGCAGATAATGGCCGAGTTGTCTATAAAGAGGTAGGGAAAATAGCTAAAACGTGTTAGGCATGTTTACTACAATATGCTTAATACATCCACCGTACAAAACATAGACATTAATTGCAACTAGTATTGGTAAGATTGAACTGGTGAGTACATACTTGGTAAGTCCTGAGAGGTAGTTGCTGGGGCACTTCATCTTGGCCAGAGCCCGCGCAAAGTCAGCGGTGGCGGAGGCGAGCTGTTCCTCCGGGTCAAAGCGTGGATCGATGCCACTGACATGTGGACCTACAGGCAACCAGTAAATGGTAGAAGTTAAACTGCAATTGCATAAATGATGTGAAATACTGTAAGACATGGGATTCAGCTAACCTCGACGGTAAACAACAGCATCGGCCGTTATGACCCTGCGCAAGTACATGGACATGCATGTTAAGTACAATAGGGTTAGCATCCACCAAAAATAGCAAATGGGCAGCATCTCTAGTAATATCCTGAGTCATGTATTGTAAGTTTGTTGTTGGTATTGGTGAAATTGAGCCGGACAGTTAATACTTGAACATCACACAGTGTGTAATACTGAAATAAACAAGGCACGAACATGCTTAATACATCAACCGTATAGAACATAGCTATTGCAAGTGGTATTGGTAAGATTTAGCTTGTCAGATCATACATGTTAAGTCCTGGGGGGTAGTTGCTATGGCACTTCAATTGGGCCAGAGCCTGCCCCATGTCGGCAGCGGCAGAAGCGAGGTGTTCCTTCGGGTCAATACACACATCAGCCATCGTGCCATGGACTGCCATCAGCTCCTCGACCTCCACGTGATATGTGGTTGGGCTTTCGTGGCGATTCTCCGGAGGTAGGGGCAGTGGGGATTTGGAGGCATGAGGATGTTTGGCAGGCGCCATTTAAGCAATCAGGCCAGGGCCGTGGTAGATATTGGTGGATTACTTGACTAGATCCGAGTAGAGCGTAGATGTGGTTGCGGCGGCGGCGGTTTGAGCTGCCAGTAGGGGAGGCGCGGTGGGGGGATACTGAGGAAATTTGATGTGTGGGGATGTCGTTGGATGAATAAATTCAGAAATCGGACGCCTAATAAAAAAAATCTGCGAAACTTGAAACTTAGGCGGGGGAAACACACAACACATATGAAGTGCATCAAATACTCGTGTGCGAGAAAATAGAAAATTGGCAGATCTCGTCTCCAAAAAAATGTAGACATGTAGTTGATTTTTTTCGGTCAATGGTACGCCTAGTTTATTAGGAAACATCGCATACATAACTGACTTATGGATCATTAAGGCAAAAAACGCACAAGGGTACGACATAGAAACCGTGTGTTTTGTGATCTTCTAATGATTGATGCAAAAAACGCACACGGGCACACACGCTAATCAACACTCAAAGCACTCAAAGGATGCTCTTACCGACATTGTACGTTAATACTACAAACTTAAAGTACTATTGGTAATTTGTGCCAATACTACAAACTCAAACTACTTCTCACATGCTAGCCAGACACCAGCGTTCTCCATCCCGGTCTTTTAGGCAGCAGCCCACCATGCTTCGATCTCCACCCAGCTCTCCTTACAATGGCGTGCGGCCTCTTCTTTCTAGAGGCAGTGGGGCTCTCTTTTCTTGACTGCTTTCCGCCTTTTCGGCTCATTATGTATGGCTTTGGCCGCCTTTAGATCCACCGCCCATTCGGCCATGGCAGCCTCAAAGTATGCCCACGTAACTGTGTGGCCGCTGGAGATGAACTCGGCGCAACACGATTCCATCGATGCCTGACCATGTGTGCGGTCACGGGCGGCGAGGAACACGGCACAGCAGGATGCCACCGCTTCCTTACCAGTTACTGTGCGTCATGGTGCCATGAACGACGCTTGGAGAGAGCTCTGGGATGGAGGGGCCGGGCAGCCATATAGTGCGGTGGTTTTTAAGAGCTCAGCGACAAATGACAAAGGAAATTTGGCTTCCCTTACAATTTTTCTCATTCATTATCGCACACAGTTCATCTCCGTCGCTACCAGAAACAGTGTGCGCTCAGTCTATTGTGTGTTGCGTTATGATTGGCCGGAACCCCAGCCATGCGGACCGCACGTGTGCACCGTAGAATGTGCCACGATCGAATGACAATCCACGTCCCTCACATCACACCCGTGCAGCTGTAGCTGGATTGGATTTATATGCGTTAAATGCCTATAAAGTGCACACAATCCCCTAAATATGGTAAATGAGCCCGAAAAAATGCCAAATTTGAACACGGTGATTTGCATGGTGTATGTTCATCGTAGAAAAAAATTCTAGGGCAAAGAACCAAGAAAATTTGGATTCCACTTCAATCTTGGCGATTTCCTTCTCAAAAGCATGGAACTTCCTCGGTGATGGTTCGATTTATTAAGGGCGTGCATGACGACATAAGCCAAACCTTCTCAAATTTTACCAGGGCATGGTGAGGTCATACCATAGCACCATGCCACGCGTCATGTTTTTCAAGCATTTATTTCATTTTTTCTATAGTCGAAAACCCAATAAACAAACGTTTGTGGTTGACTATTGCCACACATTTCATCGAAATATCTGTCTATTCCTTGTAAAAGGCGTGAGCATTTACTAAATGCCATGAGCATGGTTTTCCAGGCCGTTCTTCCGCACCCTTTCATGCACCGACTGTTTAAACTTGAATTGTGTGCATTAATGCCTAGAAAATGCACATAATCCACTAAATATGATAAATGAACCCGAAAAAGTGCCAAATTTGAACACGGTGATTTGCAGGGTGTATGTTCATCGTAGAAAAATAATCATGGACAAAGGACAAATAAAATTTGGACCCCTCTTCAGTCTTAGTAATTTCCCCCTCGAAACCATGGAACTTCCTCAGTGATGGTTCAATTTATGAAAGGCGTGCATGACACATAAGGAAAACATTCTCAAATTTCTACCAGGGCACGATGAGGCCATACCATGGCACCACGCCAGGCGTCATGTTTTCCAAGCATGAATTTTCATTTTTGTATAGTTGTTAACCCAGTAAACGATGCGTTTATGGTTGACTATTGCCACACATTTCCTTGAAATATCTACCCATTCCTTTTTAAAGGCATGAGAATGTACTAAATATCGCGAGCATAGTTTTCCAGACCATTCTTGTGCAACTTTTCATGCACCGATTGTTTGAATTTGAATTATGTGCATTAATGCCAAGAAAATGCAAATAATCCCCTAAATATGGTAAATGAGCCCGAAAAAATGTCAAATTTGAACACATTGCATTTTAGGCAGTATGTTGATCGCTGGAAAAAATTGAATGACAAACAAGGAGGGAAATTTGGATTCCCCTTGAATCTTGGTGATTTCCCTCTCGAAAGCATGGAACTTCCTCGGTGATGTTTCTATTTATGAAGGGCGTGCTTGACGATATAGATCAAACCTTCTCAGCTTTTAACCAGGGCACGGTGAGGCCATACCATGGCACCATGCATGGCGTCATGTTTTTCAAGCACATATTTCATTGTTCTATAGTTGATAACCTAGTAAATGATGCGTTTGTGGTTTACTATTACCACACAATCCTTTGAAATCTCTGCTCATTCCTTGTAAAAGGCTTGAGAATTTACTAAATACCACGAGTATGGTTTTCCCAGACCGTTCTTGTGCACCTTTTCATTCACCGATTGTTCGAATTTGAATTATGTGGATTAATGCCTAGAAAATGCACATAATCCCCTAATCTGGTAAATGAGCCCGGAAAAATGCCAAATTTGAACACGTTGCATTTGTGGGGGTACTTTGATTGTAGAAATTACTCAATGACAAGCTAGGAAGGAAATTTGGATTCCTAGCCCCTTCAATCTTGTTGATTTCCCCCTCAAAACAATGAAATTTCCTCGGGATGGTTCGATTTATGAATGGCGTGGATGATGACATAAGACAAACATACTCAATTTTTACCAGGGCATGGTTGTCGGTGTACTAAGATAGGGGTACCTTAGTACCCCAACTTGTGCACGGGCAGTAGCAGCTTCCCGCGGCAGGGATTACCACGTGCTTGCCGGAAACCTTTCTGGTCCCTATGAAGCCATTCAAGAACAAAGTATACAAGTCAGAAGATCAAGGCCCCGGCAAGAGGAGCTTGCCGGGAAGGCCGCACCAGGCTCAAGATTATCACGTTAGCACAAGACCCTGGCAAGAGGAGCTTGCCAGGAAGGCCAAAGAATGCACACCTCAAGAAATGCCTCGGCGCATCACGCGCCCCGGCAGGACCCGGAGAGCAACAAGCTTCCGGGCCCGGCAAGATCAAGCCCCCGGCAAGGTGCTTGCCGGGGAAACCTACGCTGTGTGCCCGCGCTCCAGCTCATCTGCCCACGCGTCGCCCTGGGGCCCTTCCAGGGACGCGTGGCGGACGGCTGTGCAGCCTGGGGGACGCAGTGGCAAACCACGGTGACGAGGCTACCGCCGTGGCGGACGGAGAAGCATGGACGGTCACTTTTGGGGTCGACGGTGACGTGCATTTAATGCCCTTGTCCCCCACTGTCAAAGTTAGGTGAAGTCCACTGTTCATCCACTCTTCACGCACTATTCCCGCACTGTTACAACTAACACCAAAGTTACATTTTTACCCTCCTCTACGTTGGCACCTGTCGGTGACCCCTTGAGCTATAAAAGGAGGCCCATGCACAACGTAGAGGGGGTTCGAAACCTAAGCAACTCGCTCGCTCGGTGTAGCTGGTACTGTAGCTCTTCAAGCTCCCGAGCTCAATACAACCAAGGCAGGAGTAGGGTTTTACGCGTCCGCGCGGCCCGAACCTGGGTAAACTGCCCGCGTGCGCTCCTCGATCTGCTCTTCGTACTCCCTCCGCTCCCTTACCGCAACGTAGAAGGGGCTCCTGTCCCATAGGTGCTCGTGGGAGGACAATTTCCCCCGACATCTTTGGCGCGCCAGGTAGGGGGCATCGAGGTTGTGCGAACCTGATCCGGCGCTCACGCGGGCGCACTCTTCATCAATCTCTCCAGCTTCATCAACTTCATCAGCAACATCAACATGCCTCCGAAGAAGAAGGCTTCGGAGGTCGCAGGCCCGTCTGCGTCGGTCCCACCGCCACCAGAACCAACGGTTGGTGGAGGAGACGCCGGCGGAAGGGTGGTCGCCGGTGTGGAAACTCACGGCCCCACCAAATCCAAGGACAAGACGGACGACCGGGCGAACTCCAAAGCCTCGGTGTCCGTAGACGCACCACATCCCTCTCAGCAGACGACAGGCCAGCAGCGCCGTGGTACAGGAGGTACCATCCGCTTGCTGGGGCAAGGACAAGCCGGAGGCTCGCGGGATGCTCAAGGCCATCGTCCTGGCACGAGCAGAGCGTGGTCGACGGGGCGAGAAACTGCTCCTTCTAACCCTGTTAGAAGTCCGAGCATATCTCGCTCCTCGCACCGCTCGCCGCCGCTCCCCTCCTCTCCAGCAGAAGCTCTAGCAAGAGCACAACTGCTCCTCGATTTCCCTCCAGCGGCAGACAAGGCCGAAGACTAGAGGGCGACGATCCAGAGTCTCATCGCCTTCGCCAACAACGACACGCCGCAGCAGCCGGCGACATCGCGGCCACGGCAAGTCGACCAGACGAAGGCCGATGGCGACAAGACCGCCGGGGGTGCAACTACCGTGCACTCCCCGTCGCGGAAGCAAAAGACGCCGCCCCACCGGATTAACGTCGACGACGACTCCACGGTGTCGTCGGATCCGCGGGCTCGTCGGGACCAGCGCCAAGTCCTCGACGACCGGCGACAAGAAGATGCTCGGACGCGCATCGAGCGCCGACGAGAAGCCCGGCGACAATCGGATCAGTGCGCTGGGACCGCTGTCGACACGCACGCGCCCGGTGAACCAGGCGACTTGCCATACGCGGCAGGTTGCCCTGCGTTCACCCGCGAGTTGCGGCGCGTCCAGTGGCCCAGCATGAAAAACTTCAAGCCCGACGTACCCGAGAAGTACGACGGGAAGACGCACCCCTCGGAGTTCCTCAACATCTACACCATCGCGGTGCAGGCTGCCGGGGGACGCGACGAGAAGATACTAGCCAATTACTTCCCGCTAGTGCTTAAGCCGAACGTCCGCTCTTGGCTTATGCACTTGCCGGAAGGCTCCATTTCTTCGTGGGCGGATCTGTGCCACCAGTTTGTTGGTGCCTTCACGGGCGGCCACAAACCCCACGGCCAGGAGAGTGATCTCCACATCTTGGCCCAGAAGGAGGGAGAGTCCCTGCGCAAGTACATCCAGAGGTTCAGCCGCGTGCAACACAACATCCCCGATGTCCACCCCGCCGCGGTTATCAGCGCGTTCCACCAGAACGTGCGTAACCGCCGCATGAGGGAAGAGATGGCCATGACCAAGATCCGGGATGTCAGCGAGCTCTACGCTCTGGCTGACAAGTGCGCGCGTGCCGAAGAAGGGAGGAGACTCCCCGGAGAGGATGCTGGCGCAGGAGGAAGCGACAGCGAGGATGCCGCCCCGGCAAGGAAGAGCCGGCGGCGGAACAACAGAAAGAAGAAGAGCAAGGAGGTGCTAGTCGTCGAGCAGTCCGGCAAGGAGGCTCCCGCCAAGAAGGCACAGGCTGGCGGTTCCGGCAAGGAGCCTGCCCCTGTAGCGGCAGCCGACAAGCAGGACGGCTCCGACAAGCAATACTGCAAGATCCACCGCACCAAGGGCCACGATCTTCAGAATTGCAAGCGAGTCGAGTACCTCGTAGAGCAGCAGAAGGCTGAATACGAGCGTCGCGACAAGGAGAAGGCCCAAGGTGGCGGGGGAGAGCCCAGCAAGAAGCGGCCATTCAATGGCCGGGGAGGACGCCGTGGCAAGGCCAAGCAGCGGCAAGGTGACCGACCTCCCCGGGGCCGCGACAAGGATGAGGAAGAAGACGACGACGACGACATGGAGGAAGGAGATAACAGCGAGCAGGAGTTCCAGAAGGCCACAGAAGTCCTGTGTGTCGACGGAGGCGCCTCTCTGCACACTTTCCACCGCCAACTCAAGCAGTGGGTGCGGGAAGTAAACGCAGCCGAGCCGCCCGTCGAATCACGCAGGCTGCTGAAGTGGTCCGGCACGCCCATCATTTTTGACCTTGAGGATCACCCCGACCGCACAACGGCGGTCGGGTGCTTGCCGATGTTGGTCTCACCAACTATCCGCAACCTCAAGGTCACCAAAATGTTGGTTGACGGCGGGGCCGGCCTGAACTTGATCTCCTCAGCTGTGATCAAGAAACTACAGATCCCCGACAGCGAGCTCGAAGAAACCGGGTCGTTCCAAGGAATAAACCCGGGAAGGAGCAAGCCGAAGGGGAAGATTACACTGCCCGTGACCTTTGGCGGGGAACTTAACTTCAGGATGGAGAGGATAACCTTTGACGTTGCCGATATCCCATTGCCATACAATGGGATACTTGGACGTCCTGCCCTCGCCAAGTTCATGGCAGCTTCCCACTATGCCTACAACGTACTCAAGATGCCGGGGCCGATAAGCGTCATCTCTGTCCCTGGCGACAAGAAGGACGCGCTTATCTGCGCCGACAAGATCTACCGGGATGCAGCAGCCGCAGCAGAAAGCAACACACTTGCCGCTGAAGCTCCCGGGGGGAAGACCAAGACCAAGTCCGGCAAGAGTTCTGGGGCCCACCCCGGCAAACGCACCTCTTCGGAGTGCTGCGCTACCGTCGAGGACGCACCATCGAGCTCCACCGACAAGTGCAAGAAAGGGATGGCCGCTCCACCGGCAACCAAGAAGGTGTCCGCCAAGGAGGACGGCACTGGTGGTACCTTCACCATCAGTGCTACGCTCGACAACAAATAGGAAAGCGCGCTCGTTGCCTTCCTGCGGGCGAATGTCGATGTGTTTGCATGGCAACCATCTGACATCCCCGGCGTTCCCAGGAAGGTAATTGAGCACAAGCTTGCTGTTTGTCCTCATGCGCGGCCCGTCAAGCAGAAGGTCAGGAAGCAAGCCGTGGAGCGCCAAGAATTCATCGCCGAAGAGATAAAGAAGTTGGAAGCAGCAGGCCTAGTTAGAGGCGTGATCCATCCTACGTGGGTGGCCAATCCAGTTGTCGTACGCAAGGCCAATGGGAAGTGGAGACTTTGTATAGACTTCACTGATGTGAATAAAGCATGTCCCAAGGATCCATTTCCCTTGCCGCGTATTGACCAGATTGTTGACTCCACCGCTGGATGTGAGCTGCTTTCCTTCCTTGATGCATACTCAGGTTACCACCAGATTTTCATGGCCAAGGAAGATGAAGAGAAGACTGCATTCATTACTCCATGCGGCACATATTGCTTCATACGCATGCCCTTTGGATTGAAGAATGCAGGCTCAACATTTGCAAGGGTGGTGCACACTGCTTTTGAGCCACAGATCCACAGAAATGTAGAAGCTTACATGGATGACATAGTGGTCAAGAGCAAGAGCAAAGATACACTGATCCAAGACTTAGAGGAAACTTTTGAGAACCTGCGCAAGATCCAGCTCAAGTTGAACCCCGAGAAGTGCGTCTTCGGAGTCCCCTCCGGCAAGCTTCTCGGGTTCTTTGTGTCACAGAGGGGGATTGAAGCCAACCCCGACAAGATCAAAGCCATCGAGCAGATTGAAGCCCCGAGGCGCGTCAAGGACGTAAGGAGACTTGCTGGTTGTGTGGCTGCCCTCAGCAGGTTCAATTCAAAGTCTGCAGAACGCGCCCTGCCTTTCTTCAAAATCTTGAAGAAGGCAGGTCCTATGAAATGGACTCCGGAAGCGGAGGCAGCGCGACAAGACTTGAAAGGATACCTATCCTCCACTCCAATACTTGTTGCACCTAGGCCACAAGAAAAGTTGCTGCTATACTTAGCAGCAACCAATCAAGTGATTAGTGCTGCGTTAGTAGCGGAGAGGGAGGCAGATGAAGAATCCACACCACCGGCAAGCGAATCCAGCGACAAGCAGGGGGCTCCCCCGACAAGCTCTGGCCCCGACAAGGACAAGTCTGCGCAGGAACAAGGAGAGTGCGAAAGAAGATGGTGCAGCGCCCAGTGTATTTTGTAAGTTCCCTCTTGCAGGGGGCTAGATCAAGATACTCTGGGGTGCAGAAGTTGCTTTTCGGCCTCCTCATGGCCTCGAGAAAGCTGCGCCATTACTTACAAGCACACGAGATAACAGTGGTCACTCGCTTTCCGTTGAAGAGGATATTGCAAAATCCCGAGGCAACAGGCAGGATCGTCGAGTGGGCACTGGAGCTGTCAAGCTTTGGTCTCAAGTTTGAGAGTACTTCAACTATACAGAGCAGAGCTTTAGCAGAATTCATAGCCGAATGGACCCCAACGCCCGATGAAGAAGTTCCAGAGACAAGCGTCCCGGTACAAGAAGCGATCAGTGAATGGGTAATGTACTTCGATGGTGCTTTCTCGCTGCAAGGCGCCGGTGCCGGCGTGGTACTCATCGCACCCACCGGAGAGCACCTCAAGTATGTTGTCCAGATGCACTTTCCCAAGGAACAAGCGACAAACAATACTGCAGAGTATGAAGGTTTGCTTGCCGGCCTCAGAATTGCAGCCGAGCTTGGGATTAAGAAGTTGATTGTGCGGGGAGATTCACAGTTGGTGGTCCGACAAGTGAATAAGAGTTACCAAAGCCCTTTGATGGAAGCCTATGTTGATGAAGTGAGGAAGCTTGAGGAGCACTTTGAAGGTCTGCAAATGGAGCACGTCCCAAGAGCTCAAAATGATATTGCCGATGGCCTTTCAAAGTGTGCTGCGATGAAGTTACCTGTGGAACCAGGGACCTTCCTGCTCAAGCTAACTCAGCCATCCGTTACACCATCAGTTGGGCAGAACAAGAAGAGAAAGTTGGTCTCCGGCGACTACTTGCCGACAGATCTCCCAGAAGCTGCCGCCAAGGTCCCCAAGATCAACAACCAAAATGCTGAGGAACAGTTTGCTCCTGCAGATCCGAGGATCTGTACAGTTGAAGCAAGCGTTCCCGACAAGCCTTGCCCTGGCAGGCTTGCCGGGGGACCATCAGCTCCGGCGGAGCCACAGGTTCTTGCCGTAGAAGCTGAGGTTCCCGCAGCAGCCCTCATGCCTTTAATCCTTGTTGTTGAGCCTCAGGCTCCAGCATGGGCACAACAAATCGTCCGTTTTCTGCAAACTAGAGAACTTCCCGACGACCCAGAAGAGATAGAGAAGATAACCAGGCAGTCAAGTATGTACCAGTTCGTTGACAATGAACTGTACAGAAGAAGACTCAATGGTGTCAGGTTGAAGTGCATTTCCAGAGAAGATGGACAGAAGCTGTTGGCAGAAATACATGGAGGCATATGTGGCCACCACATTGGCGCAAGGGCACTTGCCGGGAAGGCGTTCCGGCAAGGGTTCTTCTGGCCAGAAGCCCTCCAAGATGCAACTGCACAAGTAACCAAGTGTGAAGCGTGCCAGTTCCATGCCAAGCAAATTCACCAGCCAGCTCAAGCTCTCCAGACGATCCCTTTGTCCTGGCCCTTCTCGGTCTGGGGGCTCGATATCCTCGGCCCCTTTCCCCGCGCAGTCGGGGGCTTTGAGTACTTGTACGTTGCAATCGACAAGTTCACAAAGTGGCCAGAAGTGGAACCCGTGAGAAAGGTGACAGCACAGTCAGCGGTCAGGTTCTTCAGGTCAATTGTTTGCCGTTTTGGGATCCCTAACAGGATCATCACCAACAACGGCACACAGTTTACGAGTCGCACCTTCAGGCAGTACGTCCAAGACCTTGGCGCCAAGGTCTGCTTCGCTTCTGTTGCTCACCCGAGGAGCAATGGTCAAGCGGAGAGGGTCAATGCCGAAGTGCTGCGCGGACTCAAGACAAGAACCTTCGACAGGCTGCGCAAGTGCGGAAGAAACTGGATAGAGGAGTTGCCGGCGGCTCTTTGGTCGATCAGGACGACACCAAATCGAGCCACCGGACAGACACCCTTTGCTCTTGTCTATGGAGCAGAGGCAGTTCTCCCCACGGAACTCGTATACGGATCTCCTCGAGTGCTCGATTATGATGAGCTCGAGCAAGAGCAAATGCGACAAGATGATGCATTGCTCCTTGAGGAGGAACGTCTCCAGGCTGCTGTACGAGCTGCTCGATACCAGCAAGCCTTGCGTCGCTATCATAGCCGCAAGGTCAAGGCCAGGAGTCTCGAGGAAGGCGACCTTGTTCTTCGGCGTGTTCAGTCCGCCAAGAATTCCAACAAGTTGACACCGAAGTGGGAAGGCCCTTATCGGGTGAGACAAGTCACAAGGCCCGGCGCTGTCCGCCTTGAGACCGAAGAAGGCTTACCGGTGAGCAACTCCTGGAACATAGAGCATCTTCGCAAGTTTCACCCAAAAGGCGTGGTTGCCGTGATTCGCTCCGGCAACCACCTTTTGTACAAGTCTTGCCGCTGTTGCATGTAAACCTTTGTACAAAGCCGGGCGCAGATCCCGTGCATCAGTAAAGTTTTTGTTCTTTGCACTATTTGCCATTTTCATGCTTTTCTTTGTTATTTGCATGATTTGTTTGGCACCTTGTGCAACACACATCCCCGGTAAGCACTAGCAAGCCAGAAGACTGTATACTTGTTTTTCTCCTCTTTTTCTTTCCCTCTTAACCAGAAGGAATATTCCTCGCGCACAAGTTTGCCGGGGGGGAAGGAATTGGAGGATGAACCGAGTGCTGTTCAAGAAAGAGAAGCCTTGTCGGGGAACAAGCAACCTATGAAAGCTAAGTTACCAGAATTTGAGCAGTTCAAATTTTTAATTTCTAGTTATCTTCCTTGAACAACCACACTTTGTACGGAAAACCTGTGCGCGGAGGAACCTACTCGTGGCTAGCCGCACCCTTACTTTGTTTTCGAGCACGCTCAACGACTTAAGTGAGCTGCGACAAGTGTCGCGCCCTTACCTCGTTTTGGAGTTCGCTCAGCAAGCTAAGTGCGCTGCGACTAGCTGCGGCAAGGTTACTTGCCGACGAGGTCCTTTGCCAGCAGGCTGCTAAGAGTCCAGCACTCAGCGCTCGCGGCAAGGGCCCCTTGCCGGCAAGTCCCCTAAGAGCGTAGGGCAAAAAGCATACAAAGTGGAGGACCAAAAGCAAGGGAGATAACACCGCATTGATTGATCAAAATATGATTGTATATTACAAAGATAACTTGCCACAATAACTAATTGATTCATGTCCATAACATACTTTGCAGCAGCAAAGGAAACAGAAAGAAAGAAGCCTAATCTACGCGGTCGCCTTCACGCCTCGTGACCTTGTTCACCTTGGCAACAATGTGGGCGACCTGCGCCTTCAGGGCCTCCTGGTCAGCGTCGTCCGGCAAGGAGCGGAGGACGTTGACGAGGTTGATGCCGGGGTTGCGGTAGACGATTTTCGTCAAGACACGCTCCAAGGTACCCATGCAGAGCCGACACGCCTCGTCGGCCAGCTGCACGGGGATCTTCTCCTGCAGCCTCGCGAGCGCCGGCGCGATTCCCCTGAAGAAGAGACTCAACTTGGCGCTGTGGGGGAGGTTCTCGTCTGGAGAGTACGCGAGATGCTCCGCCCTCAGCGCCACCATCTCCTTGTCGATATTGGCAGCGGAGGTGACCAGATCGTCAGTCCACTGCTCCACCGTCCGGCTGAAGTTGTTCGTTGAGACGGCGGCGCTCTCCACCAAGTTCCGCTCCTTGCGGAGCTCGTCCTTCAGCTTCGTCTCGCGGTCCCGGGCGGCGTCGAGCGAATCAGTCAAAGTGGAGACCTTCAACTCTAAGTCAGCGATTGAATCTTTGGCGGCAGTGAGCTCGTCGCCCTTCTTGGAGAGACGTACCTGCAAGTCAGAGTTGGTGTCAGCATCTTTCTCCCGCTCCACATTGAGCGCGGTGACTCTGTCCTCGCTCGCCTTCAGGTACCGCTCCATCTGCTCCACTTTAAGCTCCAGGTCCCTCTTGGCGGTCTCCGCGGCGGCTGCGGCAGCTTTCGCCTCCTTCAGGGCCCCGCCAATGGCCTGCTCCCGGGCGGTGAGTTCGTCGTCATGGGCGTCGAGCTTGACCTTCCGCTGGTTGAGCGCCCCCTCCCGCCGAGACAGCTCCTCGGCGGCCAGCCGCTGCCGCTCTTCTGCCTCAGCCTTCTCCAGGAGGAAGGCTTGCTGCTCTCCGGCAAGCTCTTCTCGCTCCTCCGCCAAGTTGCGGAGGGCTGCCTGGTTGGCGGCGCGGAGCTCCGCGGCACGCTTCTCCAAGTTGACTCCAGCCTTGGCGGCAAGAGCTTCCCGAGACTCTAGCTTCGCCTGCCTGGCCCGGTACAGGGCCAGGAGCCGGCGAAGGAGCTTCTCCTCTTCGGGCTCGTCGCTGCCGCCAGGCGCTTCAACAACCTTCAACCTCGCGGAGGCGAGGACCTCTCCGTCAAAGGTCTCTCCCTCCACAGGGGCTCGAGATGAAGACCCCCACGGGACTTGTATAAAGACTCCGTTGGGGGCCTCAAGATAGACGCCTGACCGCTCCGTGGAGGCGGAGGGGTCAGCGACCGGTGCAGCGCTTGACGCTGCTGCTGCCTCCGGGCCAGCAGTGTGGTCGCCGGTCCCTTCCCCAGCCGCGGCATCTGCGGTCGGGGCGGTCTCTTCAGCGGTAGGCTCGTCGGCTCCAGCCATGTCCTCAGTGGCAGTGGCGTTTCCGCCGTCGCCGCGCACCTCCTCCTCAGCAGCGGTCTCCGTCTCCATCCGCTCTGGGGTGGGGGGATCTAGCGGAAGAAAAAAGGAAAGAAAGAGTCAAGCAAATATCCAAAAAGACGAGTCCAAGAAGATGAAGTTGCAAGACTTACCTTCGTGGACTTCTTCGACGACAGGCTCCCTCGCCGGGGAGTTCTCCTTTGGCGGCGGAGCAGTGGCCCTTGCTGGCGGAGGGCCGCCCGCGCCCTCCCTTGGCGGGGTGCTCACCCTTGTCGGGCTGCTCACCCTTGTCGGGCTGCTCACCCTTGGCGGGGTGCCCGCCCTTGGCGGGGTGCCCGTCCTTGGCGGAGCATTCTCCCTCGCCGGGGAATTCACCCTTGGCGGGGATGGTGGAGCAAGTAGCTCGTCGGGGGCAGTCTCCGGGCGCTCCTGCGGCTGCGGCTCCACTTCTGCACAAGACAAAACAAGACGACAAAATATCAGTATAGACAACAACCTCAAGCGCGCCCGCTAAGCAGAAATATAAAAATCAGACTTACGCCGGGGGCTGCGCTGGGGGCTGCTCCTCGGAGCAGCGGGTTGATCCGGCAAGTTTGCCGCCGGCGCGTCTTCGGTGGCCGCGGCGGGCGAGTCATCTGCAACCTCAACCACAGGGATCTTGGCCCTCTTCGCCATCCGCTGTGCCAGGGTCCTGAAAGCAAAACAAAAACAAGATCAGAATCATCAAGGAAGATCAAGACAAAGTCAAAAAAAATTACAAGTTGCAATTACTTACTCCTCTTCCTCGTCGTCGGAGCTGAGGGCGGAGAAGTCGAACTCCACCTGAGATGCTCCCGCGCGAGGAGCAGGAGGAAAAGGCTCCCTCGTGCGCTTGGCGGTCTCCGGGGCTGTGGGCTGCGAAGACCCAGCCTCCGTTGACGCCGAGGCCCGAGGAGCGGGAGGAGCGGCCGTTCCACTCCGGGAGGATCCCCCTCCGCTTGGCGCTGGCACACGGGGCGCCTCCTCCACAACTTTGCTCGCCCTGGTGGCGCGCGTCGACCGGCGCGCAGGCTGCTATCGAGGCGCCTGCGGCCTCGTCGATGTAGCCGCGTTGCGGAGGCGCTTCCTCGGCGGTTGCGTAGGACTTGCCGGAGGCGGGGAGTTCTCTGAGGACGAGGAGGCATCGTCGTCAAGTCCCAGAGATCCACCGGTGTCTTCATCAGCCTCGACGCCCTCCTCCTCCTCCCCGGCAGGCCCGCTGGGTCCAGCACCATGCCCTGCGGCCTCGCTCCCTCTGGCGGCCTCGCTCCCTCCGGCGACCTCGATCCCTCCGGCGGCTTCGCTCACCCCGGCAACTCCGGCTATCCCGGCAAGCTTCAGAGAAGGCACCCCGGCAAACTCATCGGGCGGAAGCTTGAGCAGCCTGAGGATTTTTGCCTCCTCTGCTCGGTTCGCCTCGTCCGCGGCCTGCGCCTCGTCCACGGTGTATCCAAAGTCACCCGCCGCTGCAGCTGCGGCGGCCTCCTCCATCCTGGAGGCGATGTAGGCTATATCCCGAGCCATAGTGGCCCGGGTGAGGCCCCTGTTCTCCTCGGTGTTCTTGGGCGTCTCGACCAAGTTGTCGAAAAAGCTCAACACAGTATCCGGCGGAGGCTCTATCCAGGTGGGGATGACGCCGTGGGAGTCGCACGCAGGCATCATCGCGTGCAAGGAATCTCGGGCGGTGCTGTTTCACAGCGGCACCACTCCCCGGGATGGTTTGAACCACTCCGGATGGGCCGGGTCATGCTTGAAGAGCTCTCGGACCATCCCCTTCAGCTCCAAAGCAGTGAAATTGAAGTTTAGTCCAGGGCGCAGCCTCATGATATCTGCCGCATTGCCAAATTCCCAGGCGGGCCTTTTCCTCTCTTGTAAAGGGGCAATGCGGCGGCGGAGGAAATCTGCTCCAACCTCTCCGATAGTCAAATTGGCTACCCGGAGGCGAATAATCCTAATAAGGGCAATGTTGAGCTTGCTGTCCTCCGGGGCCAATTCGCTCTAATCTCTGCCGCGCACTATCGCAGTTGTGCGCAGCGCGGTGAAGGGCTCCGGCTTATCCTCCACTACCCAGCACCAATCTGCATGCCATTCTTCCCACTTGCCGCGGAGTTCTCCCTTCAGGTATGAATCCTTCTTGTTCAGCCGGAAGATCCAGGAGATGCCGCCGGAAAGGGGAGCGCCAGCCTCTACTCTAGGCATAAAGAAATGGCGGAAAAGTGCTACGTTCGGATGGATCCCAACATAGTTTTCGCACAAGTGTACGAAAATGGCCATCGTAAGGATGGCGTTGGGGGTAAAGTCTAGGAGGTGGAGGCCATATGTGTTCATGATATCACAAAAGAACTCCGAGAACGGAGGGCACAATCCACAGTGAAAGAAAGCAGCGAAGAAGAAGTACCCGCCGGGGAACATATCTTTGGCGACGGCGGGGATGAGCTTTGGTCTCCCCTGACAAGAACAGATAGTACTTGTTCCGCAGCTCCTTCGCGCCAAGCCTCGGCGCGAAGACCACGCTCCTCTTCCGCAGGGCGGCCAGCTTCGCCGCCTGCTCGGACTTCTCCTTCTTGGCCTTGTCCGCTTTCTCCTTGTCGCTCTTCGGAGCCATGGTGGAGGCGGCGAGGGAAGAGGCGAGGAGCTCAGCGGCGCCGCGGATGCGGGAGACGGCGGAGGAGGGGCGGAGGCAAGAAGCAGCGGGGGTTTCTGGAAAGTTAAGACGCAATGAAGACAAAGGAGGGAACTGCCCCTGCTTCCTCTACTTTTAAGGGGGAAGTGGGGGACGCTCCGCATTTCCCATTAAAGAACAGGCCACGATCTCTCCCACGACGCCACAATCGACGTGTGCCGTTAGGGAGGGATGCGGAAGGAGATACGGCTTGCAGTGGGCCGCGCGTGCCCGTGCACTGTTTTGGGCCTGGTCCAACAGCGCTTGGCACCGTGTGTGGCCCAGGCCCGGGGGCTCCTGTCGGTGTACTAAGATAGGGGTACCTTAGTACCCCAACTTGTGCACGGGCAGTAGCAGCTTCCCGCGGCAGGGTTTACCACGTGCTTGCCGGAAACCTTTCTGGTCCCTATGAAGCCATTCAAGAACAAAGTATACAAGTCAGAAGATCAAGGCCCCGGCAAGAGGAGCTTGCCGGGAAGGCCGCACCAGGCTCAAGATTATCACGTTAGCACAAGACCCTGGCAAGAGGAGCTTGCCAGGAAGGCCAAAGAATGCACACCTCAAGAAATGCCTCGGCGCATCACGCGCCCCGGCAGGACCCGGAGAGCGACAAGCTTCCGGGCCCGGCAAGATCAAGCCCCCGGCAAGGTGCTTGCCGGGGAAACCTACGCTGTGTGCCCGCGCTCCAGCTCATCTGCCCACGCGTCGCCCTGGGGCCCTTCCAGGGACGCGTGGCGGACGGCTGTGCAGCCTGGGGGACGCGGTGGCAAACCACGGTGACGAGGCTACCGCCGTGGCGGACGGAGAAGCATGGACGGACACTTTTGGGGTCGACGGTGACGGGCATTTAATGCCCTTGTCCCCTACTGTCAAAGTTAGGTGAAGTCCACTGTTCATCCACTGTTCACGCACTATTCCCGCACTGTTACAACTACCACCAAAGTTACATTTTTACCCTCCTCTACGTTGGCACCTGTCGGTGACCCCTTGAGCTATAAAAGGAGGCCCATGCACAACGTAGAGGGGGTTCGAAACCTAAGCAACTCGCTCGCTCGGTGTAGCTGGTACTGTAGCTCTTCAAGCTCCTGAGCTCAATACAACCAAGGCAGGAGTAGGGTTTTACGCGTCCGCGCGGCCCGAACCTGGGTAAACTGCCCGCGTGCGCTCCTCGATCTGCTCTTCGTACTCCCTCCGCTCCCTTACCGCAACGTAGAAGGGGCTCCGGTCCCATAGGTGCTCGTGGGAGGATAGTTTCCCCCGACAATGGTGAGGCCATATCATGGCACCACGCAAGGCGTCATGTTTGCTAAGCATCTATTTCATTTTTATATGGTACGCAGTAAACACATTTCCTTGAAATATTTGCCCATTCCTTGTAAAAGGCATGAGAATTTACTAAATAGCACTATCATGGTTTTCCAGACCATTCTCGTGCACCTTTTCAGGCACATATTGTTTGAATTTGAATTATGTGCATTAATGCCTAGAAAATGCACATAATCCCCTAAATATTGTAAATGAGCCCGGAGAAGTGCCAAATTTGAACACGGCGAGTAGCAGGGTTTATGTTCGTTGTAGACAAAAACTCATGGACAAAGGAAAAAGGAAATTTTAATTCTCATCTCGGTGATTTACTATCGCACACGATTCCTCTCCATCACCTATGCGAACCGTGTGTGTTCATTCACACATGCGAAAGGAAAAAAGAAAACCCTTTGCTACTTCGTCCCCACCCACTCGACGCAGACTCCTCCTCAACTCTGCACCTCATCAACTTCTAGCGCGGCGCCCCCCTAAGCTCGACGAGTGTTGTCCACGGGCGGAGGTCGCTCTCCAAACGACTTAGGATTTCGCCCCTACCGCTTTCCGCCGCCTATCTACACCGACATTCTAGACTCTAGTCGACTGAGGTTTTCTGCGGAATTGGGCCCGACATTTTTCTCATGGAGAAGGTAATCAACTTAGCAAAATGTTCACTCATCTATTATCGCAGTCCGTCCGTCGCTTTTAATCAACCGGCAGAAATCGTCGTGGAATCATTTCTATTCTAGTAGAAATGGAACCATTCAAATTAACAAGTTCTCGCTTGTCGTGGCAATGCATCCATATTGGGAAACTGGAGACACTATTATACTCATGCTCTACCAAGGCACAAGAGGGCTCTTGCTTTTCATTGACGAGATGCCAAGTCACCGTGATCAAGCTGCTTCCAGCGGATAGTTGTGGTCGTTGGCCCTAAGCCTCTTAAAATGTGCTAGCTGTTTTATGTTAAGTATGTAGATATGGATCATATGGTTGTTGGCCCTTAGACTGTTAAAATGTGATAGTTGTTACTATGTTAAGTATATAGATATGGACCATATGGTTGTAAAAAACGTGTTACGAAGATCCTTCTTTTGTCAAATAGTGTAACCACTATATATATGTTACTCAACTGCTGTTACCCAAGTTCTTAAATTTTCATGGAAAGTATTAGTATCGTACCCAGTTCATTGAGTTTAAGCGTTTACCCGATGTCCAGAAGGCATTTGCATATTAACTGTCCATATTGCAAATTCGCACACATGTTAACATAAGGAAACGTATGTGTAACTTACTAATCATCGCACACGAGTACTCACAGACGCATCGTGTGCGATACTCCTAGCCACCGCAAGAAACTAGTTTGCATTTTCAAAGTTTTATGTACACACAGAATCGCACACGAACTAATGGTATTATCGGTCTGTGTTGTAATTTCTCATCGCAAACAGTTCATCCGACTCAGCTGTTTGCCACGTACCACACACATCTTGTTTACATGACTCATTTGTGTTCTTTTGAAGCATCACAAACAGTTCATCCATGTGAACTGTATGCCGCATATCACACATATTTTGTTAAGTTGAATTGTTTCTGTTGTTTTCCCTAATCGAAAACAGTTCGTTCGAGTGAACCATATGTCGTATATCACACACACCTTGATCTGGCTAACCATTTCTGTTGCACTCCCTAATAACAAACAGTACATTGGAGCAAACTCTATGCCGTATATCGCACACACATTGATATGGCTCCCCGTTTCTGTTATTTTGCCTCATCGCAAACAGTTCGGATGTATTAACCGTGTGTCCTGCATCGCACAGACAACTAAAATCTTAGCCGTGTTTGATGGCTCCGCCATCACGAACGTTTTGCACCTTTTTTGACGGTTTTTCTACACCATCATTTGCGATTAATGCATCTTACACAGTTTCGTCAGAGGGTATCTAATCGTACTTTCAAGTTAGCAGCATCCCGTAGTAGTGTCCCTCTATATGTCTCTATCGATTTCTCGCGCGGTCGACCCCTCCCCTCCCTTCTCGTATATCACCCCGGCCCCATGCACATACATTTATGTATATAGGCCCCTCCTTCACACAAATTGCATTGACACGTATTCCCTCACCATATCTTAGTATCTCTCACACACACATACTATGTGTGTCAAAAAGAAGAGGTACACAAACGCACTCATTCCCACATACAAACGCGCGGGTGCATGGTAGAGCACATTTATACAAAAAATGAGCGTGTAGAAAGCCTTTAGATGATGTGCCACAAGTCTATATCTATACCTCTATATCTATATTTATATCTATACTCTATACCCCTATATAGTGTCCGAACAAGTTTGAAAGATGGTCATTGGATGAAGCCAATACGACGGTGCAAAGATGGCAAATCCGAGCACTACTGGCAATTGGATATCAACTACATTTCACCAGATTCCACCACATGTACAATCTAGAAGACTCCATGGTTGAACTTAAGCATAATGCACAACCCTCAAAACACAAGTACTTCTCCTTTGTTCTAGAATCTTCTGTATCATAATTACCAAAACCTTTTTTCAAGTTGAATTGCCATTATTTGTTTTTACCTTTTCCTTTACAACGAACAATTCCATGAATCATAAAATAGATTTTTTTATAAAAACTAATTGATTTTGAATGAGATGAACTATAAGAATTAAATGAATGTCTACATCATGCATCTATGACTCGAAGCTTACGTGCTATAGTGTGGTATTTATTCATAATCTGGTTGCAAGATCTCATGCGTGCAATGCACGTGTACCTTACTAGTACTTCCAGGATGTGCAAAACATGTAAATTAGAATTCCAATGGCAAGCTACACAGTGTCTCTCCCTATTTCAGTTAATATATTATTGTTAAAATGATGTGGGGGCATCCATGAAGCCACGTGGCACATGTGGAGGCGTTTTCGCGTCCTCCTTCTATGGATTGATCACAGTGACGTGATGCTGGTTCCAGAAGAATCTACTCGTCCTCTATCACGCACACTGGCAGTACGTGCACGAAGCGAAGATGTGCACACATGCACTCATTCCCTCGCACGCACACGAGGGTACATGATGGGATGCATTTTTGTACGAAGATCCACCCCATGAGATAATTTGACGCGTGTAAAGTAGTTCACTTCATGGATGGTCAATTAATACAATGCATGCAAATTGAGTGGATGTGAGGGAGGAAGTAGTTGAGAATAACTACTCCAGTGCGTGCATGCGAGTAGTTAAATCATGGGTTGCTACTTCCATTGGTCCCTTTCGTATTTTGTGCCAAATTTTGACCATAATTTTAAGTAACACAATATTTATGCATGTCATAAAAATTAATGTAATCGAAAACTATGTTCAAATGTGATTCGAATGATATAATTTTTGGCGACATGCATTAACATTTTCATAGTTAAATTTTTGGTCAAAAATTGGCACAAAATAAAAAGGGGGCCAATAAACCAGGACAAAGGCAGCATGATCAATTTTTGCCTGGGTTATTGTTGGTGGCATTTTTATTTAAATATTGATAGAGTGGAGTACTATTCTTTATCTTAGCCTCGTAGGGCTCTCCCAGCGCCTACGCTCGCCTCACCGCCTCGCCCACCGGATGCCGCCATGGATAATCCCTTAGATCCTAGGATCTCGCGGGCTGCCCTCTCGCTACGGCCCACAACACTGCCACCTTTGAGCGAAACCCTCATGTGTTTCATAGGGGATCCATTGCTCAAGAATCACAGATCGGTGGCACTGGGGGACATGCCAGGGCTGCATTTCAGGTGGTGGGCAGCAAGGGAAAATTCGATCGAGGAAGCATCACATTGATTGGAGACAAGTTTGAAGGAGCTACGCCTGGCGAAGCACAAGGAGGAGTCGCAAGTCGATCTTAGGGGAGAGATGTTGAGGGATGTTAGCATCTGACATATTCGCGTTGATTTCGAGCTGGGGCTAATAGAAGAGATCATATTCACGGAGTCAACTGCAAAGGAAAGAACGCGCATGCCTGCAGGATGGGATGAGCAGCCGGTGCAATTGTTCAAATGGGCAGTAGGAGAAGCCAAATCACGAAGCGAGCTGCAGCGGCGGCGCTGGGGATGCATCATAGGCGAGGTGAGTTGCCCTCCTTCCCCGCCAGTGATGCAGCGACCTACGCGGTTGCTGCTGCAGTCAACTTGCGGTGCCATGGCGTTTGCAACTGTGACAATCAGTCCATCTATTTATATTGTGTTCCTGTGATAATACATGGTCATTTGGAAAAAGATGGTAATTGATTTATCACTAGTTTTTGACTGCTTGGACATGATAATCACCTGAAGCCACAACTAGAAGTCTCCATCGCATAATACTTACGGTCGGTCGCACAAACAGACGGTCGGTCGGACCCACGGCACGTATCGGCCAGTTACATCACTGACTTATGCGACCGCATTTGAGCAGTTGTACTTGAAATTGTATTCCAGGAAACTTATCGGGAGCCGTTTCAGGCCTCGACCATCAATTAATCTTTAGCTTGTTTCCATCACATTCCACAGTAGTACTACCATGCTATCATTAAGTGCAAACCTGCTCACACCTAGTATGTATCAAACATGAACATGTTCCCACTATGCAAGTTTCAGTTCTAGTGCAGTACTAGGCTATAAAAGGGGAACTATACCTAGCCGAAAATCAATCTACCTTCCTCCTCGTAAGTCATTCTTGTTTGTTGATACGTCCATTTTGCATCATGCTTATAAGTTGATATTTATTGCATTATGGGCTGTTCATACATGTTTTGTCACAATACTTATGCCTTTTCTCTCTTATTTTACAAGGTTTACATGAAGAGGGAGAATGCCGGCAGCTGGAATTCTGGGCTAGAAAAGGAGCAAACTCCGGAAACCTATTCTGCACAACTCCAAAAGCCCTAAAACTCAACAGAACATCGTTTCGGAAAATATAAAATATATCTTATGAAAGAAACCCACGAGGGGGGCCATCGACTGTCCACGAGCGTTGGGGGCGCGCCCCCCTTCCCAGGGCGCGCCCCCTGCCTCTTAGTCCAGCAGGTAGGCCCCCGATGCCCATCTTCCCCTATATGAGGTGTTTTCACCTGGAAGAAATCAGAAGGAGGCTTTCGGGACCAGACGCCACCGTCTCGAGGCAGAACCAAGGCGGAAACCAATCCAGGGCTCCGGTAGAGCTGTTCTGCCGGGGATACTTCCCTCCAAGAGGGGGAAATCGTCACCGCCGTCATCACCAAAAACTCTCCCATCTTGGGGAGGGCTATCTTCATCAACATCTTCACCAGCACCATCTCCTCTCAAACCCTAGTTCATCTCTTGTATCCAGTCTTTGTACCCAAACCTCAGATTGGTACCTATGGGTTGCTAGTAGTGTTGATTACTCCTTGTAGTTGATGCTAGTTGGTTTATTTGGTGGAAGATCTTATGTTCAGATCCATTATGCATATTAATACCCCTCTGATCATGAACAATATTATGTCTTGTGAGTAGTTACTTTTGTTCCCGAGGACTTGGGAGAAGTCTTGCTATTAGTAGTCATGTGAATTTGGTCTTCGTTCGATATTTTGATGAGATGTATGTTGTCTCTCCTCTAGTGGTGTCATGTGAACGTCGGCTACATAAAACTTCACCATTATTTGGGCCTAGAGGAAGGCATTGGGAAGTAATAAGTAGATGATGGGTTGCTAGAGTGACAGAAGCTTAAACCCTAGTTTATGCGTTGCTTCGTAAGGGGCTGATTTGGATCCATATGTTTCAGGCTATGGTTAGGTTTACCTTAATACTTCTTTTATAGTTGTGGATGCTTGCATTAGAGGTTAATCATAAGTGGGAGGCTTGTCCAAGTAAGGGCAGCACCCAAGCACCGGTCCACCCACATACCAAATTATCAAAGTACCGAACGTGAATCAGACGATCGTGATGAAAACTAGCTTGACGATAATTCCCATGTGTCCTCGGGAGCGCTTTAACTTATATAAGAGTTTGTCCAGGCTTGTCCTTTGCCATAAAAAGGATTGGGCCACCTTGCTGCACCTATTTACTTTTACCGTTTGTCACTTACTACCAATTACCTTATCACAAAACTATCTATTACTTATAATTTTAGTCCTTGCAGAAAATACCTTAGTAAAACATGCCTATCATTTCCTTCTGCTCCTCGATGGGTTTGACACTCTTACTTATCGAAAGGACTATGATAGATCCCCTACACTTGTGGGTCATCAAGACTCTTTTTTGGCACCGTTGCCGGGGAGTGAAGCGCCTTTGGTAAGAGGAATTTGGTAAGGAAAAATTTATATAGTGTGCTGAAATTTATTGTAACTTGTTACTATGGCTCAAAATCCTTTGAGGGGCTTGTTCGGGGTATCTTTACCCCGACCAGAAGAGCAAAGAGTTGATCCTCAACCTACTGCACCTATTGAAAATGTTTGCTTTGAGATTCCTTCGGGTATGATAGAGAAACTGCTTGAAAATCCCTTTATAGGAGACGGAACACTACATCCTGATTTACACCTAATCTATGTGGATGAAGTTTGTGGATTGTTTAAGCTTACAGGTATGCCCGAAGATGTTATCAAGAAGAAGTTCTTCCCTTTATCTTTGAAGGGATATGCATTGACATGGTTTAGGCTATGCGATGATATGGGATCATGGAATTATAATCGTCTGAAGTTGGAATTTCATCATAAGTTCTACCCTATGCACCACGTTCAACGTGATCGTAATTATATTTATAATTTCTGGCCTCGCGAAGGAGAGAGCATCGCTCAAGCTTGGGGGAGGCTTAAGTCAATGTTATATTCATGCCCTAATCATGAGCTCCCACGAGCAATGATCATTCAAAATTTCTATGCTCGGCTTTCTCATAATAATCGCTCCATGTGCGATACTTCTTGTTCTGGCTCTTATATGATGAAGACTATTGACTTCGAATGGGATTTATTGGAAATAATTAAATGCAGCTCTGAATATTGGGATCTCAACGAAGGTAAGGAGTCAGGTATGACCCCTAAGTACGATTCTGTAAAAGCTTTTATGGATACCGATGTTTTCCGTGAGTTTATCACTAAATATGGACTTGACTCTGAGATAGTAGCTTCTTTCTGTGAATATTTTGCTACTCATGTTGATCTCCCCAAGGAGAAGTGGTTTAAATACCATCCCCCTATTGAAGTAAAAGTAGTTGAACCTATTAAAGTTGAAGAAAAGACTATCACTTATAATGTTGATCCTATTATACCTACCGCTTATATCGAGAAACCCCCTTTCCCTGTTAGGATAAAGGATCATGCTCAACCTTCAACTGTAGTTCATAAGAGTAATACTAGAATACCTACACCCTCTGAGCAAATTAAAGTTGAACCTAGTGTTGCTATGGTTAAAGATCTCTTGTAGAAGACTTAGATGGACATGTTATTTATCTCCAAGAGGAGTCTGCTAGAATAGCCAAACCCAATGCTAGGAATAAATATAAACCTGTTGTAGGCCAGCCTTTTATCTCTGTCAAGATAGGAGATCATTGCTATCATGGTTTATGTGACGTAGGTGCTAGTGCGAGTATTATCCCTCTTGATTTGTACAACGAAATTATGCATGATATTGCACCTGTTGAGTTAGAAGGGATATTATTTCACCAGTTGGGATTGTTAGAGATATTGAAGTCTTGTGTGGGAAGGTTCAATACCCTGCTGATTTTCTTGTTCTTAGTTCCCCACAAGATGCATTTTGTCCCATTATATTTGGTAGACCCTTCTTGAATACTGTTAATGCCAAGATAGACTGCGTGAAAGATGTTGTCACTGTAGGATTAGGGGATATGTCTCATGATTTTAGCTTTGCTAAATTCCGTAGATAACCCCTTGAAAAGGCACCACCCAGTAAAGATGAAATTATTGGTCTTGCTTCCACTGCCATGCCACCTAATGATCCTTTAGAACAATACTTGCTAGATCACGAAAATGATATGCATATGAATGAGAGAAGGGAAATAGATGAAATATTCCTTACACAGGGACCCGTATTGAAAAACAACTTGCCTGTTGAAATCCTAGGGGATCCTCCTCCACCCAAGGGTGATCCCGTGTTTGAACTTAAACCTTTACCTGATAATCTTAAGTATGTTTATCTTGATGAAAATAAGATATATCGTGTTATTATTAGTGCTAACCTTTCAGAACAGGAAGAAGAAAAATTATTGAAAACTCTGAAGAAGCACCGAGCTGCTATTGGATATACTCTGGATGATCTTAAGGGCATTAGTCCCACTATATGCCAGCACAAGATAAATTTGGAAGAAAATGCTAAACCAGTTATTGATCACCAGCGACGGTTAAATCCTAATATGAAAGAAGTGGTAAGGAAGGAAATACTAAAGATCTTAGAAGCAGGTATTATCTATCCAGTTGCTGATAGTCAGTGGGTAAGTCATGTCCATTGTGTTCCTAATATGAAAGAAGTGGTAAGAAAGGAGGTATGACTGTTGTCCCTAATGATAAAGATGAATTGATCCCGCAAAGAATAGTTACAGGTTATAGAATGGTAATTGATTTCCGTAAGTTAAATAAAGCTACTAAGAAAGATCATTACCCCTTTCCATTTATTGATCAAATGCTAGAAAGGTTATCCAAACATACTCATTTCTGCTTTCTAGATGGTTATTCTGGTTTCTGTCAAATACCTTTGTCAAAAGGGGATCAAGAGAAGACCACTTTTACTTGTCCTTTCGGTACCTTTGCTTATAGACGTATGCCTTTTGGTTTATGTAATGCACCTGCTACCTTTCAAAGATGCATGATGGCTATATTCTCTGATTTTTGTGAAAAGATTGTTGAGGTTTTCATGGATAATTTCTCCATTTATGGAACTTCTTTTGATGATTGCTTAAGCAACCTTGATCGAGTTTTGCAGAGATGTGAAGACACTAATCTTGTCTGGAATTGGGAGAAGTGCCACTTTATGCTTAATGAAGGCATTGTCTTGGGACATAAAATTTCTGAAAAAGGTATTGAAGTTGACAAAGCTAAAGTTGATGCTATTGAAAAGATGCCATGCCCCAAGGACATCAAAGGTATACGAAGTTTCCTTGGTCATGCCGGGTTTTATAGGAGGTTCGTAAAGGACTTCTCCAAAATCTCCAGGACACTAACTAATCTCTTACAAAAAGATATTCCTTTCTTCTTTGATGATGATTGTCTAGAAGCATTTGAAATACTTAAGAAAGCATTGATCTTTGCACCTATCGTCCAGCCTCCTGACAGGAATCTACCCGTTGAGATTATGTGCGATGCTAGTGATTATGCTGTAGGAGCTGTTTTAGGGCAAAGAGTTGATAAGAAATTGAATGTTATCCAGTATGCTAGTAAAACTCTAGATAGTGCCCAAAGAAACTATGCTACTAGTATGAAAGAATTTTTAGTAGTTGTGTTTGCTGGTGATAAGTTTAGACCCTATATCATTGATTCTAAAGTAACTATTCACACTGATCATGTTGCTATCAAATACCTTATGGAAAAGAAAGATGCTAAGCCTAGACTTATTAGATGGGTTCTCTTGCTGCAAGAATTTGACTTGCATATTATTGATAGAAAAGGAGCTGAGAACCCCGTAGCAGATAACTTGTCTAGGTTAGAGAATATACTTGATGACCCACAACCTATTGATGATAGCTTCCCTGATGAACAATTAGCTGTCATAAGTACTTCTCGTACTGCTCCATGGAATGCTGATTATGCTAACTATATTGTTGCCAAGTTTATACCTCCTAGCTTCACATACCAGCAAAAGAAAAAATTCTTCTATGATTTGAGACATTACTTTTGGGATGACCCACATCTTTGTAAAGAAGGAGTAGATGGTATTATTAGACATTGTGTACCTGAGCATGAACAGGAACAGATCCTACGCAAGTGCCACTCCAAAGCTTATGGAGGACACCATGCGGGAGATAGAACTGCACATAAGGTATTGCAATCAGGTTTTTATTGGCCTACTCTCTTCAAGGATGCTCGTAAGTTTGTCTTATCTTGTGATGAATGTCAAAGAATTGCTAATATTACTAGACGTCTAGAAATGCCTATGAATTATTCACTTGTTATTGAACCATTTGATGTTTGGGGCTTTGATTATATGGGACCTTTTCCTGCCTCTAATGGGTACACACATATTTTAGTTGATGTTGATTACGTTACTAAGTGGGTAGAAGCTATTCCAACTAGTAGTGCTGATCATAACACCTCTATTAAGATGCTTAAAGAAGTTATATTTCCGAGGTTTGGAGTCCCTAGATATCTAATGACTGATGGTGGTTCACACTTTATTCATGGTGCTTTCCGTAAGATACTTGCAAAGTATGATGTCAACCATAGAATTCCATCACCTGATCACCCCCAGAGTAGTGGTCAAGTAGAATTAAGTAATAGGGAGTTGAATTTAATCTTGCAAAAGATAGTTAATAGGTCTAGGAAGAATTGGTCCAAGAAACTTGATGATGCATTATGGGCCTATAGAAATGCATACAAAAATCCTATGGGTATGTCTCCATATAAGATGGTATATGGAAAAGCTTGTCACTTACCTCTTGAGCTAGAACATAAGGCATGTTGGGCTATTAAAGAGCTCAACTACGATTTCAAACTTGCCGATGAAAATAGGTTATTTGACATTAGCTGCCTTGATGAATGGAGAACCCAGGCCTATGAGAATGCCAAACTATTTAAAGAAAAAGTTAAAAGATGGCATGACAAAAGTATACAAAAGCGTGAGTTTAACGTAGGTGATTATGTCTTGCTATTCAATTCTAGTTTAAGATTTTTTGCAGGAAAACTTCTCTCCAAGTGGGAAGGACCCTACGTTATCGAGGAGGTCTATCGTTCTGGTACCATAAAAATCAACAACTTCGAAGGCACAAATCCGAAGGTGGTGAATGGTCAAAGAATCAAACATTATATCTCATGTAATCCTATAAATGTTGAAACTAATATTATTGAAACCATAACCCCGGAGGAATACATAAGGGACACTTTCCAGAATGATTCAGCCTCCGAAAAGGAAGAGGTATTTGATACGGTAAGTAAACCGACTCCAAAACAGTTCTAAAGGAAAATTTTCTCCGTTTTGGAATATTTAGAAAAATAGAAAAATAAACCGTAGTCCGGAGGAGACACGAGGCCTCCACGTGGGTGGAGGGCGCGCCCCCCTTCCCAGGGCACGCCCCCTGCCTCGTGGACACCCCGCGTGTCTCCTGGACTCCGTTTTCTTGTGGGTTACTCCTTTTGGTCTGTAAAAATTCATTATATATACTCACAAAAGTTTTGACCTCTATATCACGCAAAAATCCTCTGTTCTTGTTTCGAGTTGTTTCTGTCGCAGACAAAGCAGCATGTCCTATCCGGATTCGGAGGGAGAAAGCTATGTGGCTGATTTCCTTGCTGACCCTAAGGTCTATGGAGATTGTGAGCATTATGGTTGGATCACAGAGGAAGAAGAAGACCATGATTCAAAGAGGAAGGAATGGACTAGCTCAGATGAAGACGAAGTCCCACTACCTCAACCTGGAGACATGCATGTGGAGTTCAAAAAGTCAAGCCTCATCGACAGAGTAAAGAAATCTAAGATCGAGTTTATCCCTTTTAACCTCTTGCAGGAAAACAAGCAGGCACTATGCAAGAAGATATTAAATCTTGAGCAAGAGATCAATGATCTAAAGGAGCAAAATTCTGCCCTTAAGCGTAAGCTGAGGAAGAAGTCATCATCACCACCCACAAAGAAGGAGACATAATCATATGGGTATGGGCACTCCCCTTGGCAACTGCAAGCTTGGGGGAGTGACCCCGGTATCGTATCACCATCACTCCTATCTTTACCATTTTACTTAGTTCGATCCTTTTGGTAGTATCTTGATCTATTAGAATAAAGTTAGCATGATCTAGTTGAGAGCTTTTGCCTTGTGAGCTTTATCCTTCGTAATCGAGTCCGTGAGCTATATAATAAAGATTAGTGTCGAGTCAAGGGCTTGATTTCCTCACTTGGGTCATGATAAACGGAAAGAAAACATAAAGAGTATCAAAGAGATCATATTGGTCTTGTGGGAAGTAATGACTTCACATACAAG
Organism: Secale cereale; assembly: GCA_902687465.1. NCBI lineage: Eukaryota > Viridiplantae > Streptophyta > Magnoliopsida > Poales > Poaceae > Secale > Secale cereale. The sequence continues at coordinate 346,259,453 of LR738709.1, read as the reverse complement.
AGTATGATAAATAAAAGTTGTCGGGAGTTGACAAACATACTTTTGGTCATCGTTGCAATTAATAGGAAGTAATAAAAGAAGAGAGGCTTCACATTCAAATATACTATCTTGGACATCTTTTGTGATTGTGAGCAGACATTAAAATATGACATGCTAGAGAGTTGATGTTGGACAAGGAAGACAACATAATGGGTTATGTCTTCTTATATCTGAAATAAAGTATATTGTCATGGATCATCCAACATGTTGAGCTCGCCTTTCCCCCTCATGCTAGCCAAAACTCCTCGCACTAAGTAGAGATACTACTTGTGCTTCCATATATCCTTGAACCCAATTTTGCCATGAGAGTCCACTATACCTACCTAATGAATTGGGAAAGATCCTTCCAAGTAAGTTGTCATGTTGCAAATTCGCTAAAATATGTATGATTTATTAGTGTGGGAGAAATTAGCATTATACAAACTTGTGATATGGAAGTAATAAAAGCGACGGACTGCATAATAAAGGTCCTTATCACAAGTGGCAATATAAAGTGAAGTTCTTCTATGCTAAGACTTTGTGCATCCAACCATAAAAACACATGACAACCTCTGCTTCCCTCTGCGAAGTGGCGGAATGGAGGTCATCATGGAGCCCGGCGCGACGTCACCACCAGAGCCTTTGGCAGGCGAAGATCGCTTTTGTCAGGATAACTTGTACTAGTTGTTCCCCTTCAAATTTGGCCGTTGTGGGATCCCTTCCCGCCGATATTTTGGAAGAGGACCAAGGCCGCTATAAATAGGACCTAGCCACCACCGTAGAGGGGAATCTGGTGTGGGATCAGATCCATTCCGCCCTGACCACACTACAAGCTCATCCGAGCCCAAGAACACCTCTCCTCCGGAGGCTGTTCATCCATTATACTAGTTCATCCTCAGCCCCACGAGCCAATCCACAACACTCTGGAGTAGGGTATTACACTGCAAGGTGGACCGAACCAGTATAATCCTCTGTGTCCCTTGTTCTTTGAGTTCGTCGAGCTAGGTTGGGGAAGTGTAGGGCGAGCGCCCTTGGGAGAGAGTGTTCTTCGTGCGCACCCTAGAGTTCGAACCTCTTAAGGGTTTGCGGAACCCAAAATCCGACATTTGGCGGTCCAGGTAGGGTTGTGCCGAAACCTCTCTTCCATCTGTCGATGCATCACCGCTCCACAACTTCCATGGCTGACGCTCGTCGAGCTTGTGTTGAGCGATAGGCTGCCCTCGCCGCCCGCATCGCTCAGATGGTTCCCGTGGGCGGAACCCCCCCCCCCCCGCGCCGTCCTCCATCGCCTGCCGCCAACATCGACACCGGCCCGACGAGGAACGAGCAGCAGGCCTCGTCACTACACCCCTCGGTGCGATGGGATGGACGCACCGCAACCCCGTCGCTGACCCCAGCCGGCTCGTCATCCCACGGTCGTCGTGGACCCGTGGACGCGCAGACTGCGCTGCTCATGGCGCGCTATCTCCTGCGCTACTGCCCCGTCGACGACATCCACGAGGACTGGCTATACCGCATCGCCGAGCTCGTCAGCATCGCCGGGGGCTCTCCTACCCCGTCCGTCTCGCTACCTTGCTCGCCTCCCTTTGCGGGCGACGTGGCCCATGAAGCACCTCCGCCACCTCCACGTCAAGACGTCATCCACACTCCAAGGCGTGCGGTCCCGCAGCGCGACCCACCGCGTGGGGCGCCCATGCATGAAGAAGGAAGCTGTCAAGAGGTCCAGCGGCCGCAATGAGGAGCTCATGCGCTCCCACCACCACCACGTCGACACTGTGCTCCCCCTACAGTGGCGGCGCATGAGAACCAAGACCTAGCTCCGCCTCCACGACGGGCTCCGATGGCCACAGCAGGCTGCTGAGCCTTCACCCCTGAGCTACGCAACGTCATCTAGCCCGGGAAGTTGAAGCCCGACCTGCCTCCTGATACGTCTCCGTCGTATCTATAATTTTTTATTGTTCCATGCCAATATTATACAACTTTTACATACTTTTGGCAACTTTTTATACTATTTTTGGGACTAACATATTGATCCAGTGCCCAGTACTAGTTCCTGTTTGTTGCATGTTTTTTGTTTTGCAGAATATCCATATCAAACGGAGTCCAAATGGTTTAAAAACTCACGGAGATTTTTTGGAATATATGTGATTTTTGGGAAGAAGAATCAACGCGAGACGATGCCCAAGGGGGCCATGAGGCAGGGGTGTGCCCCAGGGGGTGGGCGCACCCCTGACCCTCATGGCCACCCCGTAAGGCAGTAGGTTCCCTTCTTTCGCCGCAAGAAAGCGAATATCCGGATACTAATCATGTCAAAAATTCATCCCAATCGAAGTTACGGTTCTCTAGGAATATAAGAAACGGTGAAAGGCCAGAATCGGGGAACGCAGAAACAGAGAGAGATAGAGAGACATAGGGGCCGGAGTTACGGTTCTCTAGGAATATAAGTTATGGTTCTCGCCCCCTCACTTCCTGTGGCGCCGGAGTGCCATAGGGGCCATCATCGTGCGACGGCGATCTACACCAACACCTCTGTCATCTTCACCAACATCTTCATCACGTTCCCCCATCTATCTACAACGGTCCACTCTCCCGCAACCCACTGTACCCTCTACTTGAACATGGTGCTTTATGCTTCATATTATTATGCAATGATGTGTTGCAATCCTATGATGTCTGAGTAGATTTTCGTTGTCCTATCGATTGTTGGTGAATTGCTATGATTGGTGTAATTTGCTTGTGGTTATGTTGCTGCCCTTTGGTGCCCATCATATGAGCGCGTGTGTAGATCACACCATTCGGTTAGTTGTATGTTGGTAGGACTATGTATTGGAGGGCAAAAGTGAAAGAAGCTTCGACCTAGCATAGAAATTGATGCATATGGGATTGAAGGGGGACCAACATATCTTAATGTTATGGTTGGGTTTTACCTTAATGAACGTTAGTAGTTGCGGATGCTTGCTAATAATTCCAATATAAGTGCATAGAATTCTAGACTTGCTTGCCTGTGGCCCGTGACATGGATCCATCAGCGGCCTGGTGCGGCCCATCTTCACCAACTGCAGCTCAAGACCCTCGCGAGGGGCCAAGCCTCGCTAGGCGGGCGACAACAAGTCCTCCCTGGGGGGTAGTTTCTCTAGGCTGGCTCCCGAGGAGCGGAGATATCTATGCAAGGAGCACCTTGCGAGGTTCACCTGACATGAGCCATGAAGACCAAGGCCAGGCATGCGCCAGCGAGCGCAGTACACTAGTTTAATCTTTGGTGGTAAAAGGGCAAGCGCAGGCGCGGAGTTTGGAGGGATCAGGCAAAGGTTTCCATATCGGTGCAACAAGACCAAGGACCATCAAGGCTGCAGAACGGAGGTCATCATCGAGCCCGGCCTAGCATCTCCCCCATAGCCTTTGGCAGGCGAAGACCACTTTTGTCAGGATACCTTGTACTAGTTGTTCCCCTTCAAATTTGGCTGTGGTGGGATCCCTTCCCGGCATTATTTGGGAAGAGGACCAAGGCCACTGTAAATAGGACCTAGCCACCACCATAGAGGGCAGGATATCTTGAGCCGATATCATCTCGATCTGAGAAAGATCTCGCCTAGTAGAAAAGACACCACAAGGTTGTCCGAGCCCAAGAACACCTCTCCTCCGGAGGCTGTTCATCCCTTGTATTAGTTCATACCCTGCCATACAAAGGCAATCCACTTACACCACGGGGTTGCCCGAGCCAGTATAATTCTCTGTGTCCCTTGTTCTTCGCACGCACCCTAGAGTTCGAACCTCTCTAGGGTTTGCGAAAACCGAAATCTTACATTTGTTGCGCCAGGTAGGGTTGTGTCGTAGCCTCCCTTCCATCGATCGACGCGTCACCACTCCATCGCTTCCATGGCTGACGCCCACCGTGCCTATGCTGAGCGACGGGCTGCCCTTGTCACGCCCAAGATGCGATTCTATCTCGATCACTAGATAAAACTTGTGATTGTGGCTCAACCGAATTTTGGGCGCTTAGCAAGATGGATATCATTACATCGTACCATTACATACATAGATGGGGATACATACAAGTCATACAATTCACACGAATACAAAAACATCACATACAAGACATCCGACTACGGATGAAAACATGAAAGCACAACGATATCCATCCTGCTATCCCAGGCTGCCAACCAAGAACCTAACCCAAGACTGACGAAGAAGTAGAAGAAGGAACTCCAACAGAAGTAAACTCACGTCAAGTCATCGGAAACCTGCACCTGCAACTGTTGTTGTAGTATCTGTGAGCCACGAGGACTCAACAATCCCATAACCATGGGTATCAAGACTAGCAAAGCTTAATGGGTATGCAGAGGGTAAGTGGTGAGGTTGTAGCAGCAGCTAAGCATTGTATGGTGGCTAACTTACGAGTACAACAATAAGATGAGCATCTACGCAAACAGTTGCAAACTAGTAATGATCGCTAAGAGATCCCGAACTACCTACGAGTCAAACATAACCTCACTATGTTCTCTTCTCAAAGTGAAAAGAGACGGTCACGGTTACTCACGCGGTTGTGTGTTTTATAACGGATCCTCTGTCAAGTTTTCAACAACCGGACATTAACAAATTCCAATCTGCCACATAACTGCGGGCACAGCTTTAGAAAGATCATTAACCCCGCAGTGGTGTCCCAACTTAGCCCATAACAAGCTCTCACAATCAGCAGAGGTAAAAATACCCCTTGTCTTAGGGACTACCCGATCAGAATCAGAATCCCGGTGCACAAGACATTTCGACAATGGTAAAACAAGTCCAGCAAGACCTCCCGGCGTGCCGACACCCTGATAGTAGCAGCGCGTATCTCGTCTCAGGCCACATCCGGATAGGTCAGCCTACAGGTATACCAGACCTCGAGTTTCCCGCGATGGCCCCGCAGTCTGCCCGTTTGGGACCAACACCATCGACACTGGCCCCCCTATATGTAGAAGATTCCTCGGGTGGTGCTAACTCCCTATAAAATCTATTATATACTTAAGACAGAAGTCAAACAAGCCATCACGTTAGTCCACATAGATTAAATTATCTTGACCGTAAAATTTAGAGATTAATGGCTCGGATTTAAAAGATGCAGCGTTACGTACAAACATTACCATGAATAAATACTTTGACATGTCACGTACAACACGTCTGTTTTTATTTTGGAACGAACAGTCTTTGGTTAAAACAAATACTTTGACATGTCAAAGTACAACACGTCTGTTTTTATTTTCGAACGAACAGTCTTTGATTAACTCACGTGTGATTCTACTAAAAGGTCTAAAAAGGGTGCCATTAGTTGACCGTGTACATTTAGGACAAGGATCGGGATGCTTGAGGTTACCTACAGTTGTACGGCTCAGGCATGCCAAAATGATGCAGCATTTTAGAAAGATGAGACAGAAGATGTGTACTACTGTACAAGCATGTACGTATGTGTTTCGGAGAAGGATAGATGCACCCATGCATTAAAGTGGCCCCACAGGTTGTCATAAGATCCATGCAAATGGAATACAACAGTGGTCACAAGTCTATAGCACTACGCACTTCAAAAAAGTCACCTGATGGAGATTTCAAGCAACATGCATAAGGGATGAAAACAACTATTCAACATGGACAAATTAGTATTTTTGCTAGACTTTGCCGAAAAACTGTCAATACTGAAGGTTGCAGACTTTGCCGCTTGAGTGACTTTTTTAGCTAAGATATAAAAAAATAAAAAAAATACTACTAATCCAGCCAAGTCGTATAGTTTATTCTACTTGAATACAAAGACCGAGTGTAAAGTGAGGTCAGTGATATTGATACATCGATTGGCACACGCTCCATATTTTGAATGAAAAAGGGACTGAGGGAGGATAGCACATTAGTACAAAATGAGCTGACACTTGACGGCCACCCACATGCTAAAAGTTAGTACTTACGCTAAAATATGCCAGTTGCGTGTAAGTATGTGGCTCATACTTCTAAGGAGAGCTCTCTTTCAATCGTCTGAATTGGCTTTAAATTATCTGCGCTCATGCTTCTATAACCAGGATAATTGTTCAGTTCACCATGAGAATTTTGTTTTACAAACAGGCTATAGTACTAAACAACGCATAATTACTATTTTCTCTCCCATACAAACTCCATATGCAGATCATAAATTACCAAATTTCATTTATGCAAAAAAATCAAGTTGAAATCAAATTTAGGTACATTTAAAAATATGTATGAAAATACGGTGATAGGGGCTCAATGTCAACATATCATGCATCAGTGATCAGTCTATCAACCTAGATATAATGCTTAGATATATCAACGTGCAGAAGTCTGGCAATGGCAAACTCGAAAGAACAAAAGGGTATGCATGCATGTATCTGAACCGTGTATAGGACATCCACATGATCATGCCAAAAAATGGGTGTTCGATGCCAACTTGCTACACATGTGTAAAATAGCATATATCATTCGAGTTAATGAAGCAACACTATATTTTGGCTCTAAGAGCAGAGGCTAAGAGCAACATATCATGTGAACTATGTAGCAAGATGTTTGAGTTGTGTTAAAAATATGAAATCAATCCCCATAAGAATGTGTGCATGACAATAGAGGGAAACTGTTGATGATACTAAGTATGAATTGATATTTCTTGCAAGTTTATCTATGAATTTGATCTGATTTACATTGTTGGTATGCGATGAAGGCAATTTGATCTGTTAATTACGAGGTAAGTTCTGCTAAAAGTTATAACAGCGAGATGGATATAAAGGATGAGGAGTAAAATAAAATAAAATGTCAAATATTAATATAAAATCTATGCTTTTGAATGAATGTCGGGTCTCAGCACCATCTGTCTTCCGTTGTTGTTGTTAGACAACAAAATAGCATTGTCGACAAAAAACTACACACTCCATCAAATACCCTAGAAGGCATTGGTTCTTACAATCATTATTTATATTATGAAATATTTCAATACTATACATCATTAAAATATAAATCAAATGGTAGTTTGCAACAGAGCACATGACAACAGATAGTAAATCTAGCCGCGCAAATGCGCGGGCGACCCAACTAGTTTAATTAATTAATTAAGTTTTTGTTATGCTGCAAATTAAAACCAAAGTTGGGCCGTCTTGGAGGAGTTTTATTCAAAGCGAACTATCAAGGGGTCCCCATATACACAACCGCGTTAGGAACGCAAAATCAAGGAACATAACGCCGGTTTATCTATTCTTAAGGCGTCATGAGTGGAACAAAACACCGAGCAAAAGGCCAAGCCTTCCACCCATTGCCAAGTATATAGGTGTGTTAATTTTAGTAATAGATATTTTGATATTCCAAAAACCTAAGTTCCAACATGGAGCAAGCTTCATCTTCACCTGCAGCTAACAACGGTGAAAGAGGGGCTGAGCAAGTGGTAAGATAGCCAATCAACGGTTTGCTGGGATGGTGTCAAAGGTTAGAGGGTGTCTCATGGCAACAATGAGAGGATGACAACAAATAGATAGGTAGCGCGACATATAGCAATAGCATCGAGACAACTAGCATATCAATGATAGTAATGAGATCCAAGGTGACGGTCATCTTGCCTGAGATCCCGCAAGGAAGAAGAACGAGTCAATGAAGAAGACGAAGAAGAAGCCACGAAGACGTACCAAGTGTAGTCGAACGAATCCTCACGATCGCAACGACACAAGCACTAACGAGAAGAAGAAAACAACACGGCAAACACACAACACATAATAAGGCATAATGCTCAACCAAGTATGATGCACGACAAGGATACATGATGCACATCATGGCAAGAGATGAAGCATACAAGAACATCACACAAGGCAAGTTTAAATGAGGCCGGAAACAACATATAACAATTCCAGTAAGTCCTCATATACAAATTTCGAAATTGGTCCAGATCTGAACAAACCTTAAGTTGATATTGCTAAACGGCAAGTTAACATGCACCATGATGATCTACTCGAAATTCTAGTCAAGTTACATATAAGGTTCATTTAATTCGGAGCTACGGCCTAGAAGATATGAGCAAAACAAGATGAGCATGGCAAAGATGCAAAATGCATTCAAACTTCAAGCAAACACACTCCAAACATGTATTCAACATGATATTATGCATCTATATGCAAAAACACACAAGTTTCATATAGGACACGCTTAAAACGGAGCAACGGTTCATCACATACACACGAAGCAAGTTTGAAACACAATCAGCCCAAAACAGCAAGTAGGCATATAGTTGACATCAAAACAACATGATACAATTACACTTCATGGCAACAATGGGCATGGCAAGCATGTACATGTCAAGCACTACAAGCATGATCACTGAGCTACTACCAAACACCACTAGAACATGCTCAAAACATCATGGGAAGATTGAAAAGATAACAGATTCTCAGACTTGGTGAAATAAACTAAACATTGCAGCTACAACGACAAGTAGGCATGTTTGCAAGCTTGTGAAACTCATCTCAAAGCATATCATGGCATGTGAATATAACCAACGGCAAGAAGACATGTTTATTCAGCTACTCACGGCAAGAACATAGTCATAGGATGCATAGAACACTAGCTATTCACATGGCAAAACTGAACTTCCTAATAACAGGCTGACAGAAACATTTTATAGCAACTTGAGAGCATGAAAACAACAAGCTACAACAGGTCATAAATGCAAAAAAGGGCATGGATGGATAGAGCATAACATGGAAATCAATATATGGTCATTGGACATCTCCAAATGTGCATGGATATGAAAAGGGAATCAAGCAAACATGGCATCAGGATATAATAGTTTCAGACTTAGTAGTTTTCAACAAGTCACAGAAATCAGCAACAACAAGTAGGCCAGTTTGCAAGCTTGTTGCACTCACCACAAGGAATATCATGAAAAGTGGATAGCACCACAGAAAACATGGCATGGTTGTTCTTCTAAAACATATTGACATGTAGCTCAAACAAAAATCACACATAAACATATGGAAAAGACAAATCAGCATCTCATAACAAGTTTCAACACTTAACAACCACATGCACTTTTAAAACAGAGATAAACATGGCACAATGCACTCTAACATGTATGAAAATGCAACCATCATGTAGAGCATCACTAGATGAACATTTTGGCATATCATACACTCAATTTGGACCAACATGCACAAAGATATAACCTCACAAACATGCTAACATAATGTTGACACACAACTAGAGCTGAGAAGTAGCATCACATAGTAGTTTTGCAACGAATATTAAGGGACCAAGATGAATAGTAACATGCATGCAAATGAAACTAACATGTAGAGCATCACGAGACAAACATTTTGATATATCATATGCTTCATTTGGATCTACATTCACCAAGTTATCACCATCACAAACATGCATCATGACATGATTTTTCAGCGACTTAGGGAAAAAATAACAACCTCGAGGTTCGGCTGGACATTGTCCGGGCTAGCTGGACATGTCCGTCGGTGGGTGCACGCGGGCCCACCTGGCAGGGTCACAGGGCGAGGGAGAGGCTGGACATGTCCGGGCCCGATCAAACATGTCCGGCGCGGCGGCAAGGTTTTGCGGTGGAGGAGCTCCGGCGAGATCCACGGCGCGGGACGGCCGGAGGAGGCCGGGGATCAGCCGGAGGAGGCGGCAAGGGGTGGATCCGGCAGCGGGAAGGAGAAGCGGTGGCCGGCCGAGGCGAAGGCGGGCGGCATGATGCGGTGATGGCCGGCGGCGGCGATGCAGCGAGGCGGCGGCGGCAGGGCATGGTGCGGTGGCACGGGGGAAGCGGCCATGCGGCGGAGAGGTGGCGGCGGAATGGTTGCCGGCGAGACGGACGAGGAGGCATGGAGGAGCGGCCGGTGAGGCGAAGGCGCGGGGTTCGGGTGGCGGCGCGAGAGCACGGGCCCGGCTCGGCCCGGTCGTGGCCCGGGGCAGCTTCCCATGGGCTTGGCAGGCTGCCGCGGGCCTGGCACGGTGGGAGGGTTGGAGGCGACGTGGCTATGCCACATGGCGGCGCCTGAGTGGCTGGGCGGCTGGTGGTGGCGGAGGTGGCGCGCTGGGGATGCCTGGGACGCGGTGGCGGCGACACCAAGTGGCGGAAGGAGGCTGGCTGCGCGCGGAATTCGAGGAGGGGAGACTAGAGGTAGGGGAAGGCCAAAAATGGCATGGGTAGGTGGTATAAATAGGCAGGGGTTAGGGTTTGAGGGTTTGGGGGTGTTTTCTAGACCTTCCGATCTCGATCGAATGGTCCGGGTCACAGGAGTGGTTAGGTTGGCCTAGAGGGGGAGTAGGTGGGCTGTGTGGAGAGGCCTCGAGCTGAGAAGAGAAGAAAGAAGAGTGGCCCAGCGGGGTTTTCGAAGACCGAAAATGTTCGACGAAATAACCGGCTATAGTGCCGCTATAGTTTAACGGTTGGGCTATCAAACGAGCTCCGAATGCGACGAAATTTGACAGGCGGTCTACCTACACCATAGTTACACCACTCGTCAAGTTTCATCCCATTCCGAGAACACTTTCCAGCCACTTATAAAAAGAGGTTTTGGAGGTGCCGCGGGCGCGTGCGAGTGTGTCTGGGCTCAGAATGGACAGTGAAAAGGACGAGGGGGGCTCGGACGAATGCAAGTTTTGAAAACATCCTGATGACAATGCACATGATGACATGGCAAGATGCGACACGCAAGCAGATGACATGGCAACGGCGAAGAATAACTGGCTGACACGTAGCGCATCGCTCTCGGGGCATCACAACACTCCCCTACTAACAAGAGATCTCGTCCCGAGATCTTAGGAATGAGCCGGAAGAGAAAAAGGAAGAAGGTGAAACCAAAGAACCTTGAGAGGTTGAGCCACTTGAAAATAAGAATGCAACGGAGGTGAACTAGATATGATAAACTCCAGGAAAAATGAGGAAACATGGCATACGACGAGAACCAAGATCTTAAATGACAAGAGAGACATTGCAACCACTCCAGTTAAAGAGATAGAGACGGAATTCAAACAAAGGAATATGGGAAGCATTCGAGTTGAACATGGATGGAATAGAAGATGAAACGATGCTTAACGAGATGAACAACACAATGCCTCTGGAAGAATTGAAGAATGGAATGAAAAATCAACAACAAAATAATAATCTTGATGTGGACTTACGGAAATCATCCCAAAACTTGAGGTGAATCATGCCACAACGAAAAGATTGAATAGATGAGATGAAGGAAGAAATGCAAAACTCCACTACAAAAGAATATGAAGAATTAATTGCACTCGAGGTGCACGAAGAATAATGCTTGAGCTTCTCCAAAATAATTTTTGATGAACACTTGAAGAATGATTTGAATCACGATGAACCACCATGACGAACTCCAGTGACAAAAGGATGATGGGAATAAGATTAAAGCCTTGCAATGATTTAGACGGGTGTTCCGACGAGATGGACGAGTTACTTTGAACTTTGGAAAAGAAAAGACGGAAATAGTTGGAATTAGAATTTATTCATCATGAACAAACTCCAAAGGAATGGATTTCTCAATTTGATGAAAATAATAAGAATTATGTCATGCTTATCCTCCATCAGTTAAATTGATGAGAAACAATGGACTCACATACTACTTATTCTCGTTGAATTGATTAAAGAGGGATATAGCGCAAAACTTGATAAAGTCTTCTTGAACCACCGGTAGGATTGGAAAATGAACAATTGATATGGTAACACTGGAAAAGAACTCTTGAGCGAACCATCGTAAGAATTTGAAAACAAGTGAAGAAAAGGAATGAACCACCGAGAATAATTAAAATCGAGTGATGAAAGAGGACAAACCACCATGAAGAATAGAAATTGGCCGAAGAGAAGAGAATGAATCGCTGGAAGAATTAGAGAACAAACGAAGAAAAGAGAATGAATCATCGGATAAAGAACTTGGGGGAATTTAGATGCAAGAGAATGAAGAGATCGCGGACGGATTAAAGAATACTTGAATGAAGCACCGGAAAAATATGGAGACGAACGAAGAGGCATCAATGAAGAATATTTGGATGACAAAGTTCAAAACGGAGAACGAAGAAATCTTCTGAAATGATGGCCTTCGGAGGATCACAATGGAAAGAATTGATGAAATGCTTCGGATAGTTAAGGAAAATAATTTATAACAAAAGAAATAAATGGAGAGGATAACATGAAACTAGAACCACGAATCCTCAAGGGAACGGACAAGATTTAGAGGTAAACTCTTCTTCGGTCTTCAATTGTTGAGAATGATGACGAGGAACACCACCAAAATTGTAGAGATACTCCAAAAGAGTGAAAAGAGGAAGGTTGAACCAACGTTGAAAAGAATTTGAAAGCGATCTTGGAGAAGGCATGTGACTGATGTAATCCATACTTATGCCACACTTGAACAGAATTTGGGAATCACTCCGGAAAAAATAAGAAGAGTCAGGTAAGATCCTGGGAAAAGACCTGTGGGTTATGTGCCCACCGAAGAAAACACAGTTGAAAAGGATCGAAAAGGACATGATGCACCGGAACGATTAAAAGACTCAAATGAGGTGACAACGTCGAATTAATTGGAACACAGACGAATCTCCTGAGATTTCTTCGGAGCTCCAGAACAATAAAATAGCGAGGGTGAACGAGCAATTGGAATCATTTGAGCCGAGGGAAAAATATGATGAGCACCGAATACAAATTGAATTGGAACCATCGGAAAACAAAAGAGATGAGAAATGTCGAATGAGAGGAGAATTCATCGTATAAGAAAAGAGATGAAGGATGACTAACTAGACTAGAATTCACCCGTTGAAACAGCTGAGGAAAGAATTCACAACTTCACACGAGTAGGATGGATACTCGATTAAGGACTCCAGATCCAAGAAGAAAAAGGGTGGGTGGGTGGGAAAAAGTAAGATAACTTCGGAAGGGGAAACAACGTTGTTGAGAAAGAACTGAGGATTGAACTGGCAAAAGATGAAGAGGGTCGAATCAACTCGAAGAGAAGTTCGCCGGATGAAAAGAGCTGGCATCGCAAAAAACGAAAACTAATTGCATGCTCCTAAAAAAATTGAAGGGGAAGAGGAGTAATTCAAAAACACCAACGTCAAGATTCCTCACCAAAGCGACGAAGGGGCTGAGGACTAAAAAGTATTCCTACTCTCCGATATAACTAGACTCCAAATAGTTTTCTTCTAGACTAGACAACGGCCAAACTACAATCAATCAAGGGGTCTCCTATGGTCGGTCGAGGTTCTGATACCAACTGGTCACGCCCAAGATGCGATTATATCTCGGTCACTAGATAATACTTGTGATTGAGGCTCAACCACATTTCGGGCGCTTAGCAAGATGGATATCATTACATCGTACCATTACATACATAGATGGGGATACATACAAGTCATACAATTCACATGAATACAACAACATCACATACAAGACATCGGACTACGGATGCAAACATGAAATCATAATGACATCCATCCTGCTATCCCTGGCTGCCAACCAAGAACCTAACCCAAGACTGATGAAGAAGAAGAAGAAGTAACTCCAACACAAGTAAATAGCGCTCTCACGTCAAGTCATCAAAAACCTGCACCGGGAACTATTGTTGTAGTATCTATGAGCCACGAGGACTCAACAATTCCATAACCATGGGTATCAAGATTAGCAAAGCTTAATGTGTATGGAGATGGTAAGTGGTGAGGTTGCAGGAGCGGCTAAGCATTGTATGGTGGCTAGCTTACGAGTACAAGAATAAGATGAGCATCTACGCAAATGGTCGCAAACTAGTATTGATCGCTAAGAGATCCTGAACTACCTACGAGTCAAACATAACCCCACCGTGTTCTCTTCTCAAAATGACAAGAGACGCTCATGGTTACTCACGCCGTTGTGTGTTTTATAACGGACCCTCTGTCAAGTTTTCTACAACCGGACATTAACAAATTCCAATCTGCCACATAACCGCTAGCACGGCTTTCGAAAGATCACTAACCCTACATGGGTGTCCCAACTTAGCCCATAACAAGCTCACTCGATCAGCAGAGGTAAAAATACCCCTTATCTTAGGGACTACCCGATCAGACTCGGAATCCCATTGCACAAGACATTTCGAAAATGGTAAAACAAGTCCAGCAAGACCTCCCGGCGTGCTGTCACCCTGATAGTAGCCGCGAGTATCTCGTCTCAGGACACGTCCGTATAGTTCAGCCTACAGGTATACCAGACCTCGAGTTTCCCCGCGGTGGCCCGGCAGTCTGCCCGTTTGGGACCAACACCATCAGCACTGCCTCCCCTATATGTAGAAGAATCGTCGGATAGTGCTAACTCCCTATGCAATTTAATTAATTAATTAAGTTTTTATTATGATGTAAACTAAAACCAAATTTCGGCCTTGCTGGAGGATTTTTATTCAAAGCGAACTGTCAAGGGGTCCCCATATACCCAACCGCGTTAGGAACCCAAAATCAAGTAACATAACGCCGGTTTATCGGGTCTTAAGGTGGCATGAGTGGAACAAAACACCGAGCAAAAGTTCAAGCTTTCCAACATATATATTGTGATATTCCAAAAACCCAAGTTCCAACATGGAGCAAGCTTCATCTTCACCTGAAGCTAACAACGCTATAAGAGGGGCTGAGCAAGCAGTAACATAGCCAATCAATGGTTTGCTGGGATGGTGTGAAAGGTTAGAGGGTGTCTCATGGCATCAATGAGAGGCTGCCCACAAATAGATAGGTAGCACGACATATAGCGATAGCATCAAGAGAACTAGCATAGGAATGATAGTAATGAGATCCAAGGTGACGGTCATCTTGCCTGAGATCCCGCAAGGAAGAAGAATGAGTCAATGAAGAAGATGAAGAAGAAGCCACGAAGACGTACCGAGTGTAATCGAACGAATCCTCATGATTGCATCGAAACTACCACTAACGAGAAGAAGCAAACAACACGGTAAACACACAACACATAACAAGGCATGATGCTCAACCAAGTATGATGCATGACAAGGCTACATGATGCACATCATGGCAAGATATGAAGCATACAAGAACATCACACAAAGTTAGTGCATGTCAACAAAAACTATATTGTTGGATTCGTATTTGAACATAGTTTTCAGTGATAATTTTTGGTGACATGCATGAGCATATATTGTACCATATATAATGTTAGTTAAATTTATGGTCGCACTATATATAGTAAGGTGCCCGTGCGTTGCACGGAACAGTGAAATGCATTGATCGGGGAGTTATTTATTTTGACAAGGTATGCGGGGGTCATCTCATGTGTAACGAGTATCGATAGGTTTCTTCGGATATTATTTCTTCTCTAGAGCTGACAGACATCCGGGTGAAATAGATAAAAAATGAGTTTTGCCAATAAAAGCGTTCAACTGTTCAACCTGCATCCAGAACTTGTGAATAAATAACACTTATTGTGCTTTGCAAGAAATGATCTTTAAGAATTATATTTTGACTATCGATTTTGTTTATTTTTTATAGACAACCATGAATGTACTCCCTCCGTCTAGGTGAATAAGTCATCTTAAGTTGTGCACTATGACCAAGAATGAGGGGAAATGAGATAACTTAATGTTTATTTACTAATTAATGGCATTGCATGCAATGAACTAACCACTTCATGTCATGTTTGGTAGTCTTGAGTCATTGAAAACATGCACGCCCCACATCTCTTATTGGTTGATATGTCTAGAAAAAAGAAACGAGGTGGGAGTTAATGCACCGCACCTAAGTGTTTTGGGATTATTTGGTTTCATAAGATAAGGTACGGTCAGCGGGCTGTAAAAAGTAAAGTAATACTTCTAATGCTTAGTTGGAGGAGAGAGGATAGGAGAGAGAATGTAAGCGAGCTCTCATGCAAGAGCCAGCTGCAGCACGTGCTCCTAGGCACTATGTGAGAGTGGAAAGTGGGCCATGTATTAATAAAGTATCACATACTTATAACTAATTGTTATACATGTTGGTTATAAGTTATCTATAGATGACATGGCACTTTCTTATAGTCAACAGTTGGCTATACTATTAAGTATTAACCATGCTCTTATACACTTAGACAGAGAGATTAAATCGGGATGACGTGGAAGGGGGCAGAGGAGATGTAAGAAATGGTTCATCATAAGTCATTCACCATTACTGTAGTAAAAATTCTCAATTAATCTCATAAATGATAAGCGGGAACTCCAATGGAGCAAATGTATACAAAGAAGATTCTAGAAAAAACCATAAATGGATAAACTTTTATTCAAGCGTGATACTCTAATAGAGCAAGATCATGCATGGGAGGTTCTATAATATATAAATAAGAAGTCCCCACATGCTTAGACAGCGGATTACATTGAGCGAAGACTAATGATGAATATTTGACGTGGTAATGCATATGACCAGGTGAACCTCCTTGGAGAACCCTTGCACCATATTGGGGTGAAAATCATACCAGGCATCTTCCATGTCCACATTGCCAGGAGCGGAGCAGCTCGGCACAGTCCCAGTCAGCGTGATGGAGCCGGCGTGGCCGCTCTCGTACCTCGGAGGGGCAGTAACACTGAGCACGCACCTGTACACCGGCCTCGTGTCAGCGCTAGTGGCGTTGCCCATGATGCACACTACAGAGACGGGGCGGTGGCCAGCGCGGGCCTTGTCGGTGCCCACAACAAGGGGAAGACGATGTCGTCCTCCTCCTCGACTAGCAGGCGGCGGTGATCCTCCAGCGACTCTGGCACGGTGAATGGGTAGCACGTCTCGTACTTGATGTTGACCGTCACGGGCCAGTAGTGAGTGATGGACGCTGTCGTGAGGTGATGCACTAGCCTCGCACACTCATAGGAGTAGCAGGGCGTGTGCTAGCATCTGGAACTATGCTTCGCTAACGAGTGTTGGTCGACGTACCTCTCGCAACTGAAACTCTTGTATACGCACGACACCTTGTCAGGGATTTTGGGTTCCGCAAACCTTTGAGAGGTTCGAACTCTAGGGTGCGCACGAAGAACACTCTCTCCCCAGTGTGCTCGCCCTACGATTCCGCAGCCTAGCTCGACGAACTCAAAGAACAAGGGACATAGAGGATTATACTAGTTCGGGCCACCTTGCGGTGTAATACCCTACTTCGGTTTGTGTTGTGGATTGCCTCGTGGGGCTGAGGATGAACTAGTACAATGGATGAACAGCCTCCGGAGGAGATGTGTTCTTGGGCTCGAATGAGCTTGTGGTGTGTGTAGGGTGGAATGGGTCTCTCTCTTTCTCTCCCTCTCTCTAATACTAGACGAGCTGCCCACCCATGGTGGTGGCTAGGTCCTCTTTATAGTGGACTTGGTCCTCTTCCCAAATATTGGCGGGAAGGGATCCCACAATGGTCAAATTTGAAGGGGAACAACTAGTACAAGTTATCTTGACTAAAGTGGTCTTCGCCTGCCAAAGGCTCTGGTGGTGACGCCGCGTCGGGCTCCACGATGACCTCCATTCTGCCGCCCTGACGGTCCATAGTCTTGTTGCACCGATATGGAAACCTTTGCTTGATTCCTCGGGACTCCGCGCCTGTGCTTGCCCACTTAACACCAAAGGGGAAACTAGTACACTGCGCCCGCTGGCACCCGCCCGGCCTTGGACGTCATGGCGCATGTCATGTGCACCTTGGGAGGTGCGTCTTGCATATATATCTCCGATCCTTGGGAGCCAGCCTAGAGGGGCTGCCCCCAGGGAGGTCTTGCCATCGTCTGCCTCGCGAGGCTTGGCCCCTCGCGAGGGACTTCAGTTGTGGTTGCTGAAGCTAGGCCATACCAGGCCGCCGATGGAGCCACGTCACGGGTCGCAGGCAGGCAAGTCCGGGTACCCCCGTTCCCAGAACGCCGACAGTAGTCCCGAGGCCCAAGGTGCGCTCATCTTAGCTTCGAGGCGAAGCCAAAGGGGCAAGGGCAAAGCGCTGTGGGCCCCAATTGCCTACGACCTTGGTCAACGCGTGGCGACTTGATTGGATGTGGGCGTCTCCACTTCCCCACGCTGCCTTGAAATTCACTCGGCTTGGCGGCCGCCGTTGCTCGCATAGTTCCGCCTCCCTTGCTGGCAGCGCGCTCCCACAACTCCTCCATCTTCCGGAAAGCAGTGGCTCCTCCCCCTAGCCTGACCCGGTACCAATCCTCCCCGTCGCCATGGCACCGAACCAGAAGAAGAAAAGAAAGGGGGAAACCCGCGCCTCAACCCCTGCGCCTTCGGTCTTTGAGAGCGCCCTCGAGCGGTCGGTGGTGGTCAACCAGGAAGGATTGAGCCAGGTTCACCTTGCGCTCGCCGCCGACTCCAATGACTGGGGACGACCGTTGAAAGTGCAACTATCCCCGAGTGGTTTTGGTAATTACTAACAACATATATCTCATTGAACTAATGCTATCTCAAGATAATATTTCAAGAAAGTTCAATGATTGCATGGCATGGATTAGAAATGTGGACCCCTCAAAATGCTAAGGACATATATTAGCTCAGTCTCTAAACTCTACTTTTTCCATTCTAACCTATAAGGCTTCTGGGTGACCCGCATTCGCGAGCGTCCCTCGATTTCGTTGTGTTACTCGCCGTTCGATGCTTCCAACTTGGGTCAATGCCGCAGCTCTCCCGTTTGATTTTTACTGCCAGTTTTGACCATGCTATTCTTCGTGAATTCCTATGACTAGTGGGCTCGCTGGGTTCTTGCAATGGCTGGGTTCAAAATTATTGGGTGACCACTCTTCGTGCGTCATGTGGATCGCTCCACGCTAATTGCGGCGAGCGTGTGTGGGCCACGGAGGGGTTGGCCAACGCATTCGCACCCGGTTTGCACACCCTCCTCGCAATGATAGGTGGGTCGTTGCTTGTGCTAGCCTCGCTCGTCGGCTTCATTGGCGGGAGTTCTCACATAATGGGATGTGCGCGGGCGGTCGTGCGACGTGGGGGTTGGCAGGGACTTACAAGGTATGGTCGTCGCACGCAGGTGGACCGGGCAATGTGTACCCGTCCCGTGCATACCCAGCGTTGCGTGTGGCTAACCTATGGCTGGCCCCATTCGTGGGCCTCTTCTTTTGTTTCCCTTGGCGTGTGTCGTCGGGTGGATGGTGAAACCCTAGGCGTTCACCTCAAACGCACGACCCTCTCCCCCAGCAGCCCCCATGTTTCTATGCCTCGTCCCCCGAGCTCATCCCTCCTCTCTCTCCCCGTCTCTTCTCCGTCGACACATTTTCCTTCTTGTCTGCCTCCCGGCGCTCTCCCCCGTTGTCGCTGTGCCAAGGGGCCACCACGGCTCTACCGGGGAAGCCGCCATTCGCGGCGCTGTTCCGCATCCTTGGAGCTCCGCAGGAGGCTGCCGCCACCGCAAGCCAGGGCGCGCTCGCTGGAAAACCTCCGATCAAGAGGCTGGCGGGGAGCACACCAGAGTTCGCATGACCGGGGCTTGCCTGCGAAGCGGTCAACAAGCCGACCGGAGGAGCTACCAGCCGGTCCAGATCGTCGGGGAACGTGGTGCTGAGAAAGAGTCGTCGGTCGTGCAGTGATGGGAGGACGCTCACTATCGAAGAGCCGCTGTAGCCGGGGAGGAGGTGAGGATGCATCATCGGACTACCTCTTCCTTCTTTCTGGTTGCAGCTCCTTCCAGCTCCTTGCTTCACCTTTCCTCCTATTCTCTCCCCCCTGCTCCTTCTATCTATTTTTGATTTGTTTGTGTGACTGTACACAATGGTTCTTGCAGGTCCATGGACATTGTCAGAATGGTCAATTTATTGAAGTGTGTTATTTTCAGATCTTAAGTTCCTCAAGGTAATGACTTTTTGGTAGTATATGGCAACATTGAAATATATTTTCTACTCTGTTTGTCGTTCATTTTTGTTATGCATCATATTTAGAGACACAGAGATCAGGTTTGTTTGCCATTGTTATAAAATCTGTATCTGAATATTATTTGTAGAGTTATAGTTGGAAACACCAATCACGGTATTGTTTCTGTGTGTAGAAAGATTCAGAAATTGAACAATTGTAAGAAATATGGTTGGTGGTGTCAAGTAAACTGATAATTTTCTTAAGACGATTATTGTCATGTGATATACTATTAGGTTATTTGTAATACTGCTGCTTTTTCTTATATAGTTATAATAATTCAATTTGCAGGTGACAAAAGAGAGATGACAAAACGGTTGTGGCACAACATACAAAAGTCTTTGGGGCCATGATGTGCTTTTGTGTAAAATTTGAATCAGGTAAGGCAAATAGCTTTTGTGCACTACTCCCTCCGCTCCGATTTACTCGTCATGGTTGATCAACAAAGTTCAGCAGTAACTTGATCCGAAGTTTCATGATCATCATCATTAGCTTCCTCACTAATTGGTGTAGGAATCACTCGAATTAGTTTATGTGATGTACTACTTTCCAATTCGGGAGAAGGTACAATTACCTCATCAAGTTCTACTTTCCTCCCACTCACTTCTTTCGAGAGAAACTCCTTCTCTAGGAAGGATCCATTCTTAGCAACGAATATCTTGCCTTCGGATCTGTGATAGTAGGTGTAACCAACAGTCTCCTTTGGGTATCCTATGAAGACACATTTCTACGACTTGGGTTCGAGCTTATCAGGTTGAACCTTTTTCACATAAGCATGGCAACCCCAAACTTTAACAAACGACAACTTTTGTTTCTTGCCAAACCACAGTTCATAAGGCAGCGTCTCAACGGATTTAGATGGTGCCCTATTTAACGTGAATGCAGTTGTCTCTAAAGCATAACCCCAAAATGATAGTGGTAAATCGGTAAGAGACATCATAGAATGCACCATATCTAATAAAGTACGGTTATGACGTTCAGACACACCATTATGCTGTGGTGTTCCGGGTGGCGTGAGTTGTGAAACTATTCCACATTGTTTTAAATGAAGACCAAACTTGTAACTCAAATATTCACGTCCATGATCAGATCGAAGAAACTTTATTTTCTTGTTACGATGATTCTCTACTTCACTCTGAAATTCTTTGAACTTTTGAAATGTTTCAGACTTGTGCTTCATCACGTACATATACCCATATCTGCTCAAATCATCAGTGAAGGTCAGAAAATAACGATACCCACCGCGAGTTTCAACACTCATCGGTCCACATATATCAGTATGTATGATTTCCAACAAATCTGTTGCTCGCTCCATTGTTCCGGAGAACGGAGTTTTAGTCATCTTGCCCATGAGGCATGGTGCGCAAGCCCCATGTGATTCATAATCAAGTGAGTCCAAAAGTACATCACTATGGAGTTTCTTCATGCGCTTTACACCAATATGAGCTAAACGGCAGTGCCTCAAATAAGTTGCACTATCATTATTAGCCTTGCATCTTTTGGCTTCAATATTATGAATATGTGTATCACTACGATCGAGATCCAACAAGAATAGACCACTCTTCAAGGGTGCATGACCATAAAATATATTACTCATATAAATAGAACAACAATTATTCTCAGATTTAAATGAATAACCGTCTCGCAATAAACAAGATCCGGATATAATGTGCATGCTTAACGTTGGCACCAAATAACAATTATTTAGGTCTAAAACTAATCCTGAAGGTAGATGAAGAGGCAGTGTGCCGACAGCGATCACATCGACTTTGGAACCATTTCCCACGCGCATGGTCACCTTGTCCTTAGCCAATATTCGTTTAATCCGTAGCCCCTGTTTCGAGTTACAAATATTAGTAACCGAACTGGTATCAAATACCCAGGTACTACTACGAGCATTAGTAAGGTACACATCAATAACATGTATATCACATATACCATTGTTCACCTTTCCATCCTTCTTATCCGCAAAATACTTGGGGCACTTCCGCTTCCAGTGTCCAGTCCCTTTGAAGTAGAAGCACTCAGTTTCAGGCTTGGCTCTAGACTTGGGTTACTTCGTGGGAGTATCAACTGTCTTGCTATTCTTCTTGAAGTTCCCCTTCTTTCCCTTGCCCTTTTTCTTGAAACTAGTGGTCTTATTAACCATCAACACTTGATGATCCTTTTTGATTTCTACATCCGCAGCCTTGAGCATAGCGAAGATCTCGGGAATTGTCTTCTGCATCCCTTGCATGTTATAGTTCATTACGAAGCCTTTATAGCTTGGTGGCAGTGATTGAAGAACTCTATCGATAACACTATCTTCGTCAACTTTGCATCCAAGTTGAGTCATATGATTGTAGTACCCAGACATTCTGAGCAAGTGTTCACTGATAGAACTATTCTCCTCCATATTGCAGATGTAGAACTTATTGGAAATCTCATATTTCTCAATCCGGGCATTTGCTTTAAATATTAACTTCAACTCCTGGAACATCTCATATGCTCCATGACGTTCAAAACGTCGTTGAAGTCCCCATTCTAAGCTGTAAAGCATGGCACACTAAACTATCGTGTAGTCATCAGAACGAGCCTACCAGACGTTCATAACATCCGGGGTTGCTCCTGCAGCAGGCTTGTCACCCGCCGGTGCTTCAAGGACATAATTCTTCTATGCAGCAATGAGGATAATCCTCAAGTTACGGACCCATTACATGTAATTGCTACCATCATATTTCAACTTGGCTTTCTCTAGGAACGCATTAAAATTCAAGGGAACGGTAGCACGGGCCATTGATCTACAACAACATAGATATGCAAAAAGTATGAGGACTAAGTTCATGATAAATTAAAGTTCAATTAATCATATTACTAAAGAACTCCCACTTAGATAGACATCCCTCTAGTCATCTAAATGATCACGTGATCCAAATCAACTAAACCATGTCCGGTCATCACGTGAGATGGAGTAGTTTTCAATGGTGAACATCTTATGTTGATCATATCTACTATATGATTCACGCTCGACCTTTCGGTCTCTAGTGTTCCGAGGCTCATTGAGCATAGTTGCCACCATCACCGACCACCCAATGGATGTTCGAGAGTGGATCAAAAATGTATCCAACTCCCACTACTAGGAAAAGGGCTATAGATGATATCGACAGTAATGGTGCACTTTGTAAAGGTGCGCCATTACTGTGTCCAAATTTCACCAAATGCACCCCCCGGTGGACCGCCTTTTCAGTTTTAAAAAAAATGATGGAAATGTCAGAAAATTAAAAGAAAATAAGATTCCCATGTGATATGTGGTCTAGTTATTGGGAACCCCGTTGAACATTTTCAAAATCTCAAAACCTAACAGAACAAAAGTTATGGGGCTTTAAAGATCTAGATGGGGGAAATATGTGCCACACCCTGCATTTTGTAACATGTCATTTGCATTAATAAAGCATGAAAATTTGTACCAACAAATTTTTTGGTATCATTTGGCTTTTATTTGGAATTAAGTTTTTCTCTTTGTGATTTTCAAGTGCTCTTTAAAGTCAACTACTCCATCTTATATATTTCATCTCCTTACCCCAAACTTCTGCCCAATGATCATACCAAGTGTATATAACAGTATAGTATTTTCTTACAAAATAATTTGGCCAAAAAGTATTATCAACAATTAGTTTTCCAAAAACCCTTGAATTGAGGTTTGCACTTCAAGTGCTTGATTTAGGGTGAGAAAAATATTTCAAAGAGTATATTTGAAACCTCGTAGATATAGGACTCCCATAAACCACAAAAATATAATTTTAAAAGTTATTTTCCTATTTTATTTAAAAGCTTTTTCTTAAGGCCAGAAATGGTCTTTAATAGGGATAAATTATTTAACTATTTCAAAAATATTTGCCAAAATTCAGGGAAACTATTAGGACATATATTGTCCATATATAAGAGTTTCAACACTTGGTCTTGTTCAAAATATTGGGCAAATCCCTCAGAAACCCTTTCTGGATATTTCAAGCTTTTGAAATATTTACAAAGGAAATATTCTCTAAAAGTTCCAGGGAAATTCTATCATGTCATATATGACATATTGGGTGATCTTGCCAAGCACCATGCCTTGGGAAGCAAGAAAACCTCATCAAAACCCCTCAAAACCATTCTGTCCATTTTTGAAGTTTGAGCAACTTTACATTGCCAAACTTGTCCAAATGCTCTCAAACTTGGTACACATGCTAGAATGGTCTAATAATGCATCTAGACCAAATGGCGTAAGATTTGGAGAAGGTTAACTTGATCAGAGTACCCCGAAACCATTTCTGTTCAGATTCAACTTTGAATAACTTTACATTACCAACTTTTTACTTGTGACCTCAAACTTTGTGGGCATGATCACAACCCCAAATGATGACACTACACCAAGTGGTGCATCAAGGAGGGATGATTTTCTTAACTTAAACTTGGAAAATCCATTTCTGTTGATTTCTAGGGTTTACCAAAGTTACATTGGCAAGTTTCTTCAAATGAGCCCAAACTTGGTGGAACACCCTATTTCTATATGCCATTTGATCCTGTTAAGTCTCATGTCAAATGGAAATCATTTGATTGCTCAAAACCACATCAAACACCTTTTGGTGATTTTACAAAATTACCACTTCCACCTCTTTCCTTGTTCTCCATGAGCTGGGCTTTTTACCACAGCTTCCCCAAGTCCCCTTACACCTCTAGTAACTCTCCCGTGGCCTGAGCTCAATGATTGAGTAGGGGTAAAACCCCATTTTACATTCTGGACAACAATTTTCACCTTTCCCTCTTAGCCCTCTCTTCTTCTAAAAGCTCTCCCTGGCATCCAACGTCCCTCCTACATTGTTTACTCCCCCCTAGAGCCAATGGACACGGTGGCCGCGCCCAGAGCGCGTGGGACACGGCCATGCCGGCCACATGGGCGCTCTGGAGAGCTCTACAGTGCGCTCCCGCACTGTAGCCGCGTCCTGCCCGAGGCGCCCGACCACCTAGGGCTTCGGGATGGTGTCTCCCGAGGCCGCCTCGACGTCCACGACACGGCAGCCGGTCGGCCCCCTCCTCCTTCTCCCTCCTCTCGCCCCAGCTCGCACGCGCGAAGGCCGCCCGGGAGCTCCAATGAGCATGCACACACGTGTGATGCCCTGGCCTCCCCCTGCTCGCCGTCGCCTCTATACGGAGGTAGACGACGACGGCCGTGGGCCTTGTCCATCAGCCTCACGCCTTGACGTGTGGGACACCCCCCCCGTTAGGTTTAAAAGCACACGCGCGCGCACCGGTTCGCCGTCAGATTGAAGGCGTACTTCGCCTTTACGCCTTCGACGTGGCAGCCTCGCGCGGGCTGTTTTCCTTCTGGACCTGCTGAACTGTGGCCTTTCTGGCCCAGTGGCACAGTGCCATTTTTCTTTTTCCTTTTCTGTGTGTTTTATAAAAATTCAACAGGATAAAATATTTATTCAAATGAAATAATTCCAGTTCCTAAAAACTTGTAAAATTCCAACCTATTTAATGATATCACTTTCCCCTATATTCATGAACCTTTTCTCTACTGTTCAAATATAAATCTAAATTTGAACACTAAAACCTCTTTTCAAAAATCCATGTACCCCATTCTGTCACTCCAAATCCCAAACTACGAATTTTTGCCATCTTAGTTTTCCCTCTGGTATTTTATAAAAATAAGTTGACATTTTCCTGAGCACTTTGATTTTTCTATTTTTATTATTGTCTTATTTTCCCGTTATTTATTGCGACGATTAGATACCGTTTTTGACGAAGTTGCTGAAGAAGAAAAAGGGGAAGGATTTGAAGACTTTGAAGATCAAGCCAATCCAGGCAAGCAGCCCTTTCACCATGATACCCCTTTTTGTTCCTCGGAACCCTCTTATTTCCGATTGCATGATGATAAAGAGTGACGGTGGTAAACTTGTTGAGAGCCACCACATGATGCATACCCCTACTCATGATCTTTACCTTGTGCATAGATGCAATGACAAAGGATTAGTTGTTGATACATGATGATGCATATGTACCATGAATCCTTCGTGGTTGCATTCTTTTCGAAAACCCCATCGGGTGCCACTAATGCCCGAGGGTGATGTTAGTTAAGGTCACCACTTGAGGAAGAAGTGGTGTACCAAAGAAAGTTCTCGTGTGTGGGTAAAATGATGGATTAGATTTATGTGTGATTACCGTCCCAGCCAAACATGTGCAACCACTCTACCCCTTATTGGACGGGGCATTATTGATTACTTAGGCTGATACTAGCATGGTGCCCACATCACTAGTGATGGGGGAGACTTGAGGTCATTCCCGGGACGGGGTCATGCTTGGATAGGCGACCATGACTGTTTTTACAGGGCACCGGACACACCGTTGGTCCCTTCGTGTATGCGTGACATTGTAAAAAGGGCAAGTCCCATAATCTATCATTTGTACACGAGGGCCGTCCACCAACGAGTGGACCCTATGTTAGTGTCGTCTAGGGAAAGGTAATGACCGGATGCTTCCCCCAAGTACTTGAGGTACTGCGGGACCGTGGGTGACAAGAAAGCTTCCCGGATCTTGTGGGTAAAGTGCGCAACCTCTACAGAGTGTAAAACTATTCGAATAGCCGTGTCCACGGTCACGGACAGTTGGGAGGTGCTACTTAAACAATGTCCAGAATTTTACAATCTCGGTGAAAGTATGTGTGTGTGTTGAGTCAAGGTGGTGACTTGACTCGTTGATAATGCATTGAAATCTATTCATGTTGATATCTGTAACCTGTCCTCGAGGTTACCCAAGTACATTGATGCATGTTGCACAAATGGTAGAATATCTTATCTAGCTTGTAGCTAGGTTGCTCATTGTTGTACAACTTGCATTGTTACCTTGAACCAAATCATGGGTTGCTTGCGAGTACATTCAAAGTACTCATTGGCTTGCCATTGGTTATTTAATTGGCCAGGCATGGAGTAGCAGGAATTTGAAGAAGAGTTCTATGAAGAGGAACATGCGAACTAGGATGCTTTCCTAGTCAGAATGCATGTAGGGTTAAGGCAGATGGCATGGGTTCTACTTATCTACGAAGACTTCCGCTATTCGAGTTTATTTGCTATTCAGCCCATGAGGCTTTATCTATGTAATACTTGGCCATAAAGGTCATAATTTCTGTAAGACGGTATGTATGGATGTAAGACTCTTGTTATTCAGCTTCTGTGTGTTCAGTGAGCATTGATCTCTGGGATCATTGTACATGTGCATTCGGTGATCTCGACTCTTAAGTCGGGGTCCCCACAAAGCTGCTGTCAAAGCCATCCTGACTGTAGGAAGCCTTAGTTAGCATGGGCGTTAGATAGGATGAGACCCTTTTTATAAACTTTCTGAACCTCTCTTCTTTTCTAAAGCTTACCAAACCTGAGATATCATCATCTTATTAACCTCTCCTATTCATCCTTTGTAGATGGCCGCTGTACCTGAAGAGCACCTGACCACTGGGTTCCCCTTGCTTCAGGAGGATAGCCTCCAGGAGTGCCAGTTCCACCGAGCACCCATCCTCACCTACCATGAGCATTGGGTTTGCGACACTGAGGTGGAATACCATGTGGAAGTAATCGTGAAGGCAAATGATCCTCCCACAAGTTGGTTCTTCGAGGGACCCCAGATGGCAACACTACCCCTCGCTGCCGAGGCTGCTACACTCAAGGCGCTAACCGCCTCCGTGAACTTCTTTCGGAGATGGCAGCCAAGATGACAACCCGCTTCTTGCCTTACTGGAAGGAAGGTGAAGATGAAAGCAGCGCGCAAGCCCCTCCACTGAAGGAAGGACTTCCACTTAGATTCTAGACCTACTTTAGCCTATGTGCCAACAGCTTAGCACAAGATCTGGCCTCGGAATCAATGAAGCTCTGAGAAGAACTCCACAAGACTAAGGCACTTCTTCGATGAGCACAAGGGAAGACGGATAGGATCAAGAAGGAAGGTGCACCTCCCGGACGACCCGCTATCGCGTATCGAGGCGGAAGGCCCTCAGGATATGTATCTTCCAAGGATGAAGAGCCACCCCAGCGACGCCGTATGAAGGCAAGGGAATATCGCAAGCTTTTCCCTGCACCACCGACAAAACACCGCCGTATCCAACTCCACTCCCCCACAGCCTCAAGTGATAGGGGGGCCGAGACAGATGAAGACAAGGAGGAAGACCCAGAAGAGCCAGAATACGCGACCGAGCATTCCGCCACTTAAGCATTATTCGCAACTCGGATATGCCATCTCGTGACCTCTACGGTAGGATAGGTCGTGTAACCCCTATGCGAAGTCGAGTCCTTGTATGGTTCATATGAAGCCATCTAGTATTTGCTTTTCTTGTGTTTGGATGTACGTCGTATCTTCCCTTCGGGAATATGTAAACGACTGCATCATCCACTTGGATTTTAATGAATGTGTTTGGCCCTTTTGGCCCTTGCATGAAAATAATTAAGTGTCACACCCACCCCCTTACTAGGCACCCATCTTTATTACTTTCCCTCTTCATTCCAAATCAGGAGACCTTTACCGCTCCAACAAGATGCCTGTTGTAACTCATACTGGTACCTCTACCCAGCAGCCCGAAGCCGGAGAATCCGCCCAAGCAGAGGCCGGCCAAGACCAAACCCACGACCAAGCTCCACCACCACCTCCCTCGATCATGGACATGGCTCAGCTTCTCCAAGCCTTCCGAGAGGAACGCCAAGCCAACACCACAGCCCTCCAGATGATTGCTCAAGCTGTCACCAACAACCGCCAGCCGACGGGGAATGGCAATGGACGTTCCACGTTGGCAGAGTTCAAGAAGCATGCACCGCCAACCTTCATCGAGACTGCTGAACCCCTGGATGCAGACGACTGGGTCCACACCATTGAGGACTTGCAGGAACTATTCGGTTGCACCGAAGATCGCGAGAAGGTGGCTCATGGTATTCACTGCCTCGGGGGGACTGCTAGAGCTTGGTGGGATGGATTCAAGGTCATGCATGCTGGGCAAGACATCACTTGGAACAACTTCAAGGCAGAATTCCGCAAGGCCCATAACGACGCAGCTCGAACCCATGACACCCACACATCTGCCGACCTACGCCTCACCCCTCTCGGTCCTAGCGCCCCTTTGCTTTTATGACAATGACATGTGGGTCGGCTGCATTTAGGGTCCAGATGTTATTGACTTAAAGGCAGGTGCCCTAGCCGTTGAAGCTCGGTCCCGTGGGCCCCGAGACGGAAATGTAACTCCTGCGCCAGGCCTTGTGGTGCTCCCACAGTACGAACTCATGCCAAACCACGGAATTTGTTTCTTTCTACTGCCAATGTGCTGGCCTATGCATTGCAAAAATGCCACAACTTACCTCACAGACGTTAGATGCAGATCTAATGGTCAGAAATGACGGATGGCAGACACACCATCATCACCAACTGAGTCTTTTATAGGAGTAGAGAACCATGTATAAATTGTAACATTTGGTTCTGCTCCTTGGCACGATCAATAGATAGAAATAATGATTGGGAATGCTAGGGCGGGGCTTTTCCTGCCAGATAAGCAGGGTAGTAGCTAGGAAAGGCAATGTAATAGTACAATAAGAATTAAGGCCACGACGACGCGATCGTAGTGTTGATTATAGGAGGCAAGAAGAAAGATGCATCCATCAGCGGCCTCCTCCTCCTCAACTCAATGCGTCGGGCCACCTACTGTCGGATGAGGAGCGACGACTTTTGTGGCGAGGTCAAGGTGCTTCTCAACAAAGGCATCCAAGGCTTACAGTCGGTTGAAGAAATCCAACGTTGTAGCGTCCTCAGCGGCCTTCTAGATGCCTATGTACACGACTTCCTCGTACACGTGGCTATGTAGGTTGATGAATTCTTGCAGGGCGAGGAACCTAGCGGCGAGCACGACCTCGAGGTGGACACACTTTGTTGCGTCGGCGGGCAGTCACACGGCCACCAGGGCTTGAAAGAGTTTCTCACCGTGGAGACTGATTACGTTGGCAGGCAATGAGGAGCATGGGCGCACAGGCTGGAAGAGTACGGCGATGTCGTCGGTGAGCTTCTTCACAATGGTAAACTCGTTGATGGTGGCAATGATCATCTTGTCCAACTGAGAGTCATAGCTGGCATCCACGATGGGCATGAATCAGCCGGTCGCCAACACCATCTGGAGACGATCCTCGGTGCCATGCCACAGGCCGGCGTCGTGGACAGGAACAGCCACTGGCTACTCATGCGCATCGTCGCCATGGGTCTAGAGTGAGAACTTTTGCTCTTAGTGTTGGTGCTTAGGTGCGTACGATGTGGTACCTGCATTGGAATGTAGGGGTGCCTTTATATGAGTGCAAACCATGTTGCATTTACATCGTGCTGCCTCTTTTCCCCCGTCCTCCTCCGATTACTTCCCTCATGCATTCATCAGAATGCTTCATTGATCGTTCAACATTTCGGGAACCGCTACCCTCTCCCTCGTCTGCATTAAAGCTGTATCGAGAACTGTCCTGGTTTACTGTAGTTGTCAAATCAAATAGTACTACGCCGCCTGCTGCACGCCCGGCTGAACACGCCTCCTCGCCTCCATCAAACGCCTCTGTTAAACCCGCATGCAAACTAAGAAACCTACTCTGGCCACACGTCCGTTCATGAGCGGGCCGAAATTAATCGCAACGCGGGCCGAGCTCCTCCCATCCGCCCTCAGTTTAAATGAGGCCAAATGTCGGCCAACCTCCTACCGTCCTCCCTCTACATAAAGGAGGCTAGACAGTGAGTAGGCATCGCACCCCTCCGCCTCTCCCCATCTCCTATTTCACCATTTTCTCCACTCTTCCGATGGCCTCCGAGGAGCCGTTCTCTGGCATACTACCCGGCTGGGTGGCCCGCCGAGCCCTCCAAATACGAGCGAGGCCGCTCAGTGCTTCACCTACCTTGCCTGACCAGACGGAGCCAGTTGACACCCGGCGCATGGTTTAGTAGCTCGCTCTCCAGTTCAGCTCGATGAGGAGTGGCAAGTTGCTCCATGCCAGCATGGCGGCATGGGCGTCATCGCTGTTGCGTCGTACTGCGCTACTAGTGTATGTGGCCGCGCCTCTCGTCTGCGGTGGCCGCGCCTCCCATGTCTGTGGGCGCACCTCCCGTGCTGGCGGTAGTGCAATGCAGGAAGAGACAGAAGCAGGGTGCGTGGAAAGCCACGAGACGGTGGCTAGCTTCTCCGTGTCCGTGGCCATCATCGAGGCGAAGTAGAACACAAGAGGCCGCCGCCGGTTGGGTCCCATGAAGGCCACCACCGAGGTGACGACTGCGTATACAATTGGATTTTTGGCTACTTCGTCTCTTGCGAGGACCTTCGTCGACCCCACAAGTGTCTGCCCGACATGAGGAAGACAAAGGGAGAGGCAGGCGGCCATTTAGATTAGGTATTAAATATACCATGAGAGCTGGATTAGCACCCTGCTTAGTTCATGCAAATGTAATGAATTATGTTGTGTTTATATGAAGATCCGGCTTTTTCATTCAAAATCCTTCATGCTTATATGAAATCCTAGACTAAGGCATTTCTATGATCTTGTAAGTGCGTCTCTCTCTTGTATTGTTGTGTGCCTGCCAAGGTGCTTTACTAGGATTTTCGACTAGTAATCCCTTTGTGCAGACAATGATTTCCACTACTGGCTGCTAAATTAGAGATGTAGATGTCATACATGATACTCCCTCCGTTCCTAAATACAAGTCTTTCTAGAGATTCCACTATAGACTACATAGAGATCAAAATGAGTGAATCTACACTCGAAAATGCATCTATATACATTTGTATGTGGTCCATACTGGAATCTCTACAAAGACATGTATTTAGGAACAAAGGTAGTACATTACACAAAATTGTAGGTGGCATGTAGGAATTCCAGCGCACTACATTAGGCTCCCTTAGAGTGCCTGCTAGTCCAGTACACAGAGTCATGGCTAGTTTATGGTATGCACACAATCGTTAATTGGTGGTTTAAATATGCACAAGGGATATGTAATGTATTATCATGTAGAGATATATGAAATTAGCTGGGTCAACTTGCAGATAAGGTTACGCAATGAAAAAGTACAAGATTTCTTAGTACAAGATGTATGTGGCAATTTCATTGAACATTGCAAAAAAAGGAGGGGCAGTGGTGAGCCTATACAGTGTGCTATGGTAGGTCACTCCCATTGCAATAATCGTAACATGTTATTTGTATGTCAGTGTTGTTGGCCAAATTTCTTAGGTACAGTTATTTTGAGTTATGCTAAGAAAGTAAGCACCTTTGAAAGTGGGCTAAGGAAGCTCATAGCAATTCATCATATAGCAGCAGCTGGAGCACCTTATAGCAACTCATCATATAGTAGCATCTGCAGCTCATAGCAATTCATCATATAGCAGCAGCAGCTCATAGCAATTCATCGTATAGCAGCAGCAGGAACCCTAGCGTTGCAGGCAAGGGATCAAGGTAGAGGGAAATGGGAGAGGAGATGCAAGCGGGCTGGGCAATGAATGCTTGCGTGTTTGTATTTACTTGAGGGTTAGATTTGACGTAGGCGTGAGCAGTGGCATTCTGAGTGTAATATAGGGAGACAACCGAGTCATTTCGCTATTCCCCTTCCCTTCAATTTTTAGTGAGCTTCGACCCGAAGCACCCCCCCAAAGCGAAATAAGTTAAGCCCAAGCCCAAAACTCAAAAACGAGTTCTTTACATCTTTTATGGCCTATTTTGACAATAAGCTCTGAAAAGTCGGAATAGAACTGGCCCTTAACCTGCAATTCAATTGTGCGTGCAATTATGAATCACTCCTGCCTGCTATAGTGTACATTTAGGCATCATATATGGCATAACCTAATACATGCACATTTCATTATAGAATCTGAAAAATGCAATGTTTATGTTTTCACGTGATGCTTAAATGCCCCTTAAATCTGGTCAGTCAATTGATGGTCTTTAAGCCTCCTTCTTTGCTTATTTTCTTGATATGTAATTCAGTGTTGTGCAAGATTTGCTCACACATATATTCAATTTCTTGTTTCTATCAGCCAGCCATACTAGGACTGTTTGCTTTGATTACTTGTTGTTCTTGACCTAACAGAGCTTGTTAATGATTTAAACACTAAGGCCTCATGTAGTGGCGGCTTGTATAACTCATAGGTGACATAGAGGTTTGGTTGTACACTAAAGTAGACTCTCCAAGAGTATCTGGAGATCTAGTTCGAAGGTATGCCTAGTTTTTACACAGTGAACGACACATCCATGACATTTTGGTCCGAACTATTTTTTCTGTCATGCTTATGACACTTCTATGACGATAATTGTGACAAAATCCCGTATCATCATAGATGTGGTGGGCTCCTACTTCTATGAAAAGGATTTGAAGACTTTGAAGACCAAGCCAATCCAGGCAAGCAGCCCTTTGACCATGATACACTTGTTCTTCGGAACCCGTTGTTTCCGATGCATGATGATAGATTCACGGTGGTGACCTAGTTGAAGCCACCACATGATGCATGCTTGAACTTGATCTTGCTAAGTGCTAGATGACATGCAAATAGTTGGTCATGAAGCTTAAATGATGCATGTGTGATTTTAACCTTCGTAGTTGAAATCTTTGCATGAACCCATCGGGTGCCCCTAATGCCCGAGGGTGATGATGTGTTAGGTCATCACTTGAGAAAGAAGTGATGTGCCGGTAAAATCATGTGCATGGTGAAATGATGGATTAGATTTATGTGTGACTACCGTCCCAACCAAACATGTGCAACCACACTACCCCTTATGGGACGGGGCTTTATTGATTACTTAGGTCAATACTAGCATGGTGCCCGCATTACTAGTGACGGGAAGACTTGAGGTCTTTCCCGGGACGGGGTCGTGCTTGGATAGACGTCCATGACTGTTTTTACAGGGCACAGGACACACCGTTGGTCCCTTCGGGTGCGCGTGGCATTGAAATTAGGGCAAGTCCCGTGATCTATTGTTGTACCCGAGGGCCGTGTACCAACGAGTGGACTCTATGTTAGTGTCGTCTAAGGAAAGATAATGACCGGGTGCTTACCCCGGGTACTTGAGGTACCGCGGGTCGTGGATGACACGGAAGTTCCCCGGATCTTGTGGGTAAAGTGCGCAACCTCTGCAGAGTGTAAAACTATTCGAATAGCCATGTCCATGGTCATGGACAGTTGGGTGGTGCTACTTAAACTATGTCCAGAATTTTACTTCATCGGTGATAGTATGTGTGTGATGAGTCAAGATGGTGACTTGACTCGATGAGTTGGATCATATTCATGTTGATATCGGTAACCTGTCTTCGAGGTTACGCGAGATTATTGATGCATAAACTTGATAGTAGAATATTTATTCTAGCCTTTGCTAGATTGTTCATTATCGTTCAATTGCATTGTTACTTTGAACCACATCATGGGTTGCTTGCGAGTACATTCAAAGTACTCATTGGCTTGCCACTGGTTATTTAATTGGCCAGGCATGGAAGAACAGGAATATGAGGAAGAGTTCTTTGGAGACGAACATGCGAACTAGGACGCTATCCCAGTCAGAATGCCTGTAGGGTTACGGCAGATGGCATGGGTTCTACTCGTTATCGAAGACTTCCGCTATTTGAGTTATTTGCTATTTAGCCCGTGAGGCTCTATCTATGTAAGACTTGGCCTTAATGGCCATAATTCGTGTAAGACTATTTGTATGGATGTAAGACTCTTGTTATTCAGCTTCTGTGTGTTCAGTGAGCATTGATCTCTGGGATCACTGTACACGTGCATTCGGTGATCTCGACTTCTAAGTCGGGGTCCCCACAGAGCTGGTATCAGAGCCATCCTGACTGTAGGAAGCCTTAGTTAGCATGGGCGTTAGTTAGATGAGACCCCTTTTCAAAAAAAAACCCTTCTGAACCTCTCTTCTTTTCTAAACCTGAGATTTCATCAGCTTATTAACCCCTCCTATTCCACCTTTGTAGATGGCCGCTGTACCCGAAGAGCACCTGACCACTGGGTTTCCCCTACTTCTCGAGGATAGCCTCCCGGAGTGTCAGTTCCACCGAGCACCCATCCTCACCTACCTTGAGCATTGGGTGAGCGACACTGAGGTGGAGTACCATGTGGAAGTGATCGTGAAGGCAAACGATCCTCCCACAAGTTGGTTCTTCGAGGGACCCCAGATGGCAACACTACCACTCGCTGTCGAGGCTGCTGCACTCAAGGCACTAACCCGTCTCCGCGAGCTTCTTCCGGAGATGGCAGCCAAGATGACAACTCGCTTCTTACCTTACCGGAAGGAAGGTGAAGAAGAAAGCAGCGCACTAGCCCCTCCACTGAAGGAAGGACTCTCGCTTCGGTTCCAGACCTACTTCAGTCTATGTGCCGACAGCTTGGCACAAGACTTGGCCTCGGAATCAATGAAGCTTCGAGAAGAACTTCACAAGACCAAGGCACTTCTTCGTCGAGCTCAAGAGAAGGCAAATAGGATCAAGAAGGAAGGAGCACCTTCTGGACAATCCGCTATCGCATATCGAGGCGGAAGGCCCTCCGAGGATGTATCTTCCAAGAATGAAGAACCACCTCGGCGATGCCGGATGACAGCAAGGGAATATCGCAAGCTTTTCCCTGCACCACCGACAAAGCACTGTCGTATCCAACTCCTCCACTCCCCCACACCCTCAAGTGACAAGGGGGCCCAGACAGATGAAGACAAGGAGGAAGACCCAGAAGAGCCGGAACACGCGACCGAGCATTCCGCCGCTTAGGCATTATTCGCTACTCGGATATTCCAGTTGTAACCTCTACGGTAGGATAGGTCGTGTAACCCCTATGCGCAGTCAAGTCCTTGTATGGTTCATATGAAACCATCTAGTGCTTGCTTTTGTTGTGACTGGATGTATGTCGTATTCTTCCTTCGGGAACGTGTAAACGACTACATCACCCATTTGGATTTTTTATGAATGTGTTTTGGCCTTTCGGCCCTTGCATAATTTGATTTAGTGTCACACTGTGGGGACCCCGACTTAGAAGTCGAGATCACCGAATGCACGTGTACAGTGATCCCAGAGATCAATGCTCACTGAACACATAGAAGCTGAAATAACAAGAGTCTTACATCCATACAAATAGTCTTACACGAATTAAGGCCATTATGGCCAAGTCTTACATAGATAGAGCCTCACGGGCTGAATAGCAAATAACTCAAGTAGCAGAAGTCTTCTATAAACGGGTAGAACCCATGCCATCTGCCTTAACCCTACAGGCATTCTGACTGGATAGCGTCCTAGTTCGCATGTTCGTCTCCAAAGAACTCTTCCTCGTAATCCTGTTCTTCCATGCCTGGCCAATTAAATAACCAGTGGCAAGCCAATGAGTACTTTTAATGTACTCGCAAGAAACCCAAGATGTGGTTCAAAGTAACAATGCATTGGAACAAAAATGATCAATCTAGCAAGGCTAGAACAAATATTCTATCATCAAGTTTATGCATCAATAACCTCGCGTAACCTCGAAGACAGGTTACC
Source organism: Secale cereale (assembly GCA_902687465.1). Lineage (NCBI taxonomy): Eukaryota > Viridiplantae > Streptophyta > Magnoliopsida > Poales > Poaceae > Secale > Secale cereale. Next base: position 346,223,084 of record LR738709.1, on the reverse strand, counting down.
GATATCAACATGAATAAGATTCAACTCATCGAGTCAAGTCACCACCTTGACTCATCACACACATATCATCACTAATGAAGTAAAATTCTGGACATAGTTTAAGTAGCACCACCCAACTGTCCATAACCGTGGACACGACTATTCGAATAGTTTTACACTCTGCAGACGTTGCGCACTTTACCCACAAGATCCGAGGAACTTCCGTGTCATCCACGACCCGCGGTACCTCAAGTACCCGGGGTAAGCACCCGGTCATTACCTTTCCTTAGACGACACTAACATAGAGTCCACTCGTTGGTACACGACCCTCGGGTATAGACAATAGATCACGGGACTTGCCCTAATTTCAATGTTCACGCGTACCCGAAGGGACCAACGGTGTGTCCGGTGCCCTGTGAAAATAGTCATGGTCGTCTATCCAAGCACGACCCCGTCACGGGAAAGACCTCAAGTCTTCCCGTCACTAGTAATGCGGGCACCATGCTAGTATCGACCTAAGTAATCAATAAAGCCCCGTCCCATAAGGGGTAGTGTGGTTGCACATGTTTGGTTGGGACGGTAGTCACATATAAATCTAATCCATCATTCCACCATGCACATGATTTTACCGGCACATCACTTCTTTCTCAAGTGATGACCTATCACATCATCACCCTCGGGCATTAGGGGCACCCAATGGGTTCATGCAAAGATTTCAACTGTGAAGGTTCATATCACACATGCATCATATAAGCATCATGACCATATATTTGCATGTCATCTAGCACTTAGCAAGATCAAGATCAAGCATGCATCATGTGGTGGAATCAACTAGGTTACCATCGTAACCCTAATATCATGCATCGGAAACAAACGGGTTCCGAGGAACAAGTGTATCATGGTCAAAGGGCTGCTTGCCTGGATTGACTTGGTCTTCAAAGTCTTCAAGTCCTTCTCCTTCTTCTTCCACAGCAACTTCGTCAAATACGGGATCTATACGTCGCATAATAACCACGGAAAAATAAGAATACAAACAAAACAGAAAAATCAAAGTGCTCAGAAAAATGTCAACTCATTTTTGTAAAATACTAGAGTGATTTCTAAGATGGGGAAAAATCTTAGTTGGAGTTTTGGATTTACAGAATGGAATCTACTGATTTTTGAACAGGAGTATTACTGCCCAAATTTGAATTTAAATTTGAACAGTACAGAAAAGTTTCATGGATTTGAGTGAAAGTAGTACCATTAAATAGGTTGGAATATTACAAGATTTTAGGAGTTGGAATTATTTAATTTGGACCATTATTCTTTTCTGTAGAAATGCTTAAAACATTAACAGAAAAGAAAAGGAAAAAGGGTCCTGTGCACTGGGCCAGAGGAGGCCACAGTGCACGGCCCAGGCGGTCCAGCCCAGCCGCACGAGAGCCTGTGCGCGCACGTCAGGTTTTTAAACCTGACGGGCGGGGCCCATGGGTCAGTGGCACAGAGGAGGGGGAGAGAGGTGAGGGGATGACAGGCGGGGCCCGCCTGTCATCTCTAACCCCACGGCCACGGCGACGGCGAGCTCACCGGCGAGGTTCCCGACCACGGCGACGGCAACGGAGGGCAGGAACGTGACCAGCGTCGTGTCGCTGATGCAGGGGTGGTGGTGCGGCACGGCGGGGAGGTCTGGTTCACCGGCGGCGAGGTGGGACGGCGGAAGCTCGTCGGAGGGTTGATGCTCCAGTCGTTTCCGACTGCAAACGGAGGGGGAAATAGGGGGAAAAGGGTCAGTGGAGCACCGCGGTTCCGAAACGGGTGGAAGGAAGGGCAGGGGAGGCCCGTACCACGAGATCACCGGCGGCCCGACGCGGCGGCGCTCCGGTCGATCCGGAGCACTGGGACCTCTTAGGGTCGAACTGGAGGTGCTGGGGGGCTCAGGGGAGTGAGGAGAGGTTGCTGGTGGTGCTGGAGAGGCTCGGGAGGGGTTTATATAGCCGCGCCCGTGGTCCACCGTGGACCCGTGCGCCGGCGAGGTTGCAGGCGAGGCTAGGAGGGGTTCTGGAGCCTGGGATCACGCCGGGGAGGACCGTGGACTTGCTCCACGTCCAGCTGAGGGGAAAAGAGGAGCGGGGGAGCGTCAGAAGCGTGCGCGCGTGCGAGGCAGAGGAGTGGCCGCCGCGGGCGGCCAGCGCACGTGTGACGACGGCCACTGGAGGGCGCAGGAAGAGGGGGGACAGCACCAGGGAGGTCGCGGACGTCAAGGGGCCTCGACTGGCGCGAGGGGGAGGCCCGAGGCTGTCGGTGGAGGCCGATTGGCCGAAGCTACAGTGCCGGTCTGCACTGTTGCGTGCTCCAGAGCGCGCGTTTGGCTGGCATCGCCGCGCCCTCGCCGTTTTGGTCAAACCCAACGTGTCCAGCAGTGTCTAGCACGTTGAGGGAGGAGTAAAGAAAGAGCCTGAGGCCTTGGATGCCCTGGAGATGCTGAGAGAGAGGGAGAGTGCTGGTGAAATGGTGGAAACCTGCTGTCCAGCAAGGTAAAACAGGGATTTCACCCCTCAATCATGGAGCTGGGGTGCTGGGGAAGTTACTGGTGGTAGCTAGTAACTCAATGATCATGTGGTAAGAAGTTGAGCCCATGGAGAAAAGTAAAAGTGATCAAGTTGGGGGTTTTAGCAATTCTGCAGAAGGTGTTTGATCAGTGTTTGGTCAAGTAAATGAACTCCACTTGACATGGCACTTGACAGGGTTGAAAGACATGAGAAAATAGGGTGCTTCACCAAGTTTGGGCCCATTTGAAGAAACTAGCCAATGTAACTTTGGTGAACCCTAGAAATCAACAGAAACAGCTTCATCTTGATTGAGTCAAGCTAATCCTCTCCCCTTGATGCACCACTTGGTGTAGCATCATCATTTGGGGAATTGATCATGCCCACAAAGTTTGAAGCTCCAGATAAAAAGTTGATAATGTAAAGTTGTTCAAATTTGCATTTGAACAGAAAGGGTTTTGAGGTGATCTGGTCAAGTTGCTCTATTCCAAATCTTGTGCCATTTGGTCTAGAGGCCTTATTAGGTCATTCTAGCATGTGCACCAAGTTTGAGAGCATTTGGACAAGTTTGGCAATGTAAAGTTGCTCAAACTTCAAATATGGACAGAATGGTTATGAAGGGGTTTGAGGATGTTTTCTTGCTTCCCAAGGCATGTGACTTGGCAAGATCATCAAATATGTCATATATGACATGATAGAATTTCCCTGGAATTTTTGGAGAAAATTTCCTTTGTAAATATTTCAAAAGCTTGAAATATCCAGAAAGGGTTTTAGAGGGTTTAGCCCATTATTTTGAACATGACCAAGTGTTGAAACTCTTATATATGAACAATATATGTCCTCTGAGTCTCTCTGAATTTTGGCAAATATTTTTGAAATAGTTAAATAATTTTCCCCTATTAAACACCATTTCCGGCCTTAAGAAAAAGCTTTTAAATAAAATAGGAAAATAACTTTTAAAATTATACCTTTGTGGTTTCTGGGAGTCCTATGACTACTAGGTCTCAAATAAACCTTTTGAAATAATTTTCTCACCCTAAATCAAGTACTTGCAGTGCAAATCTCAATTCAGGGGTTTTTGGAAAACTAAGTTTATAAAATACTTTTTGGCCAAATTAATTTTGTAAGAAAATACTATACTGTTATATAACACTTGGCATGATCATTGGGCAGAAGTTTTGGGTATGGAGATGAAATCTACAAGAGGTCATAGTTGACTTTAATGAGCACATGAAAAAGCATATGAAGAAAACTCAATTCCAAATAAAAGCCAAATGATGCTAAAAAATTTTGCTGGTCCAAATTTTCATGCTTAAAAGTTACAAATAACATGTTACAAAATGCAGGGTGTGACTGACCTACCCCCCTTACAAGAATCTCGTCCCCGAGATTCCTAAACTAGGGCTTAAAAGAGATCGGGAAACTCGGATCTAAGATAGTCTTCTCGTTCCCAGGTTGCTTCTGCTTCGGTGTGGTTGCTCCACTGGACCTTGAAGTACTTGATGGTACGGCTTCGCGTACGTCGTTCTGCTTCGTCCAGAATGCGAATGGGCTTCTCGCGGTAGGTCAAATCAGGCTGCAGATCAATGGCTTGGTGATCCACATCCTTGTAGAGATTGGGCTTGTCTGGAACTTGGAGACATTTCCGGAGTTGTGACACATGGAATACATTGTGCACATCGGATAGTTCAGGTGGTAGTTCCAACTGATAAGCCACTTCTCCTCGTCGTGCAGTGATCTTGAAAGGGCCAATGAACCTTGGCGCGAGCTTCCCCTTGACGTGGAAACGCTTGGTTCCCTTCAGAGGAGTTACCCGCAGGTACACATGGTCCCCGACATGGAAACTCATGTTCCGACGGTGAGTGTCAGCATAACTCTTCTGCCTTGACTTGGCTGCCTTTAATCGCTCTCTGACTAGTTGGACTTGCTCTTCTGCTGCGCGGAGAATATCCGGTCCAAAGACTAGTCCTTCTCCAGTCTCTGACCAATTGAGGGGGGTGCGGCATCTGCGCCCGTACAATACCTCAAATGGTGCCATCTGAAGGCTTGACTGGTAACTGTTGTTATAGGAGAACTCAGCAAAAGGGAGACAGTCTTCCCACTTGGCTCCATACGCCAGGACACAGGCTCGGAGCATGTCTTCGAGAATCTGATTGACTCGCTCTGTCTGACCTCCGGTCTGTGGGTGGAAAGCTGTGCTGAAAGACAACTTGGTTCCCAGGGCTTCTTGGAACTTCTTCCAGAACCTTGAGGTGAACTGGGTTCCTCGATCTGACACAATCTCCTTGGGAACACCGTGAAGACTTACTATTCGGTCGATGTAGAGAGCTGCCAGCCGGTTGCCATCATAAGTGGTCTTGACAGGAATGAAGTGGGCCACCTTGGTCAAATGATCGACTATGACCCAGATGGAGTCATGTCGTCTATTTGACCTTGGTAATCCAGTGATGAAGTCCATTCCGACTTTATCCCACTTCCACTCAGGAACCTTGAGTGGTTGAAGCAATCCAGCAGGTCGCTGATATTCAGCCTTGACCCTTTGGCACACATCACACTTTGCAACATAGGTTGCAATCTCTCTCTTCATACCGTGCCACCAGAATCGTGCCTTCAAGTCTTGGTACATCTTGGTTCCTCCGGGGTGGATGGAATACGGAGTGTCGTGGGCTTCTTGCAGAATCAGCATCTTCAGCTCGGTGTTGTTTGGTACGCAGAGGCGACCTTTGTACCAAACAATCCCGTGCTCGTCTTCGGAGAATCCTGGGGCCTTGCCCAGCTTCCTCTTCTTCTTGATGCCTTCGATGCTTGCGTGTCCATCTTGTGCCTTCTTGACGTCGTCCATCAGGGTCGGTCTGACTTCCAAATGATCCAGAAATCTAGGGGTGACCAATTCCAAACTGAATTGTTCGATCTCCTTAAACAAGGCTGGCTGCCTTTCTTGAATAACGGCATTCAAAGAGCAAGCCTTTCTGCTTAAGGCATCGGCCACCACGTTAGCCTTCCCAGGGTGATACTGAACACTGAGGTCATAGTCTTTGATGAGTTCCAACCATCTCCGTTGCCTCATGTTCAATTTCTTTTGGGTGAAAATGTACTTCAGACTTTTGTGGTCTGTGTAAATCTCACACCGTTTCCCTAGGAGGTAATACCGCCATGTCTTCAAGGCATGAACTACTGCCGCTAGCTCAAAATCGTGAGTAGCGTAGTTCTCCTCATGGGGTCGTAGCTGCCTGGAGAGGTATGCTATGACGCGGCCTTCTTGTATCAGAACGCTTCCCAATCCGGTTCGAGAGGCATCACAATATATCACGAACTCCTTGTGAATATCAGGTGTTGCCAGAACTGGGGCGGTGGTCAATCTCTTCTTGAGCTCTTGGAAGCTCTCTTCGCATTTTGGCGTCCACTCGAACTTCTTGTCCTTTTTGAGGAGCTGAGTCATTGGTCGTGCAATGCTAGAGAATCCTTCCACGAACTTGCGGTAATAGCCCGCTAGTCCGAGGAAGCTTCTAACTTCCTTGACGGTCGTTGGAGATTGCCATTGGGTCACAGCTTCGATTTTTGCAGGATCAACAGATAATCCTTCCTCGGTCAAGACATGACCTAAGAATCCAACTTTATGCAGCCAGAACTCACACTTGCTGAATTTGGCATACAGTTGGTGCTCACGAAGTTTGTCTAGGACCATCCTCAGGTGCTGCTCATGCTCTTCCTCCGACTTCGAGAACACAAGAATGTCATCAATGAAGACAACAACAAACTTGTCCAAATATTCCATGAAGACTTTATTCATGAGATACATGAAGTAGGCCGGGGCATTGGTTAACCCAAAAGACATGACCGTGCACTCGTACAGGCCATATCTGGTTACGAATGCCGTCTTCGGAATATCTTGGGGTCTGATCTTCAGCTGGTAGTACCCAGATCTGAGGTCGATCTTGGAGAATACCTTGGCTCCGCTGAGTTGATCAAACAGATCTTCGATCTTGGGAAGTGGATACTTGTTCTTGATTGTAACTTCATTGAGGGAACGATAGTCAATGCATAAGCGGATGGTACCGTCCCTCTTTGCCACAAGCAGAACAGGAGATCCCCAAGGGGATTCACTTGGGCGGATAAATCCCTTCCTCAGCTGCTCTTCTAGCTGCTTCTTCAACTTGGCTAATTCTTCCGTCCCCATTCTATAAGGCTTCTTATAGATGGGTCCTGCTCCGGGCACGAGCTCGATGATGAACTCAATGTCACGGTCAGGGGGCATTCCCGGTAGTTCATCCGGAAAGACATCAGGATACTCACATACCACCGGTACTTGATCTAGCCCAACTTCAGACAGATAGTTGACTTTAGCGGCTTGAGCGGAAGAGGAGTTGGGAGCAAACTTGACTTTGACTCCCTGGTCATTGGTCACAGTGACTGTCCGATTGGCACAGTCTAACAAGCCTTGGTGCTTACTGAGCCAATCCATCCCTAAGATCACATCCAAGCCTTGCGATCTCAGGATGATAAGGTCTGCTAGGAAATCTACACCGTTAATGGTAATACCGACTCCTTTACAGCCTATCTTGGCTCTCATCTCGGCTCCGGGGGTTTGTACCACCATAGGGTTATTCAGGGGTGTAGGGGACATGCCACTTTTTAATGCAAATCTTTGAGTGACAAATGAATGCGTTGCTCCAGAATCAAACAAGACAGTTGCAGGTGCTGAGTTGACAAGGAACGTACCCAGCACGACGTCCGGGTCTTCCTGGGCTTCTTCAGCAGTGACGTGATTCACACGCCCCTTCCCATAGTTCAGCGGATTGCGAGGAGCTGGGTTCCTTGGTGGCATTCCACGGCCTTGTCCCTGGTTCTGCGCATTGGGGCGCGGGGCATCAGGCTTCTTGTTGAGGCACACCCTTGAGATGTGTCCGGGCTGACCACATCCAAAGCAAGTGACTTGGTTTGGATTGATCTTGTTGCCACCACTGGTATTGGGGTTGAAAGCTGGCCTGGGGTTGGCATACTGCTGAGGCTGAGGGTTGGCACGAGGTGCAGGAGCTCTTGGTTGCTGATAGGTTGGCTTGGCCGGGGCTGACTGCCACGGACGAGGCTTCTGGTTGCTGGAACTTCCCTTACTGACCAACTTACGCTTGCGAGTGTCCTCCAAAGCATGCCACTTGTCTTCATGCATGAGTGCCTTGTTCACCAGGTCAGGGAAAGACGGGCAGTCGCACACGACAAGCGAGTATTGCAGAGTCTGATTAAGGCCTTCCATGAAGCGCTCCCTTTTGGCAGCATCAGTGCTGACATCTTCAGGGGCATACCTTGACAGAATATTGAACTTCTGCATGTACTCCTTGACAGTGCCACTTCCTGGCTTCAGGGCTCGGAACTCACGCTTTTTGATAGCCATGATTCCGGAAGGAATGTGGGCCTTGCGGAATTCCATCTTGAAGTTAACCCAAGTGATGTCTTGTTCAGCGTGCATGACCTTGAATCCATCCCACCAAGCTCTAGCAGTTCCCCCGAGGCAGTGGGCTGCATAAGCCACCTTCTCGCGATCTTCGGTGCATCCGACTAGTTCCAGGATTTCCTCAATGGAACGGACCCAGTCATCTGCATCCAGGGGTTCAGCAGTCTCGAAGAAGGTTGGCGGTGCATGCTTCTTGAACTCTGCCAACGTGGAACGTCCGTTGCCATTCCCCGCCGGCTGGCGGTTGTTGGTGACAGCTTGAGCAATCAGCTGAAGAGCTGCAGTGTTGGCTTGGCGTTCCTCTCGGAAAGCTTGGAGAAGCTGAGCCATGTCCATGCTTGGATGAGGTGGTGGTGGAGCTTGGTCGTTGGTTTGGTCGTGGCCTGCCTCTGGCTGAGAGGATGCTTCGGCTTCGGGCTGCTGGGTAGAGGTACCAGTACGAGTTACAACAGGCATCCTGTTGGAGCGGTAAAAGGTCTCATGACTCGGAAGAGGGAAAGCAAGATAGTTGGGTGCCTAGTAAGGGGGTGGGTGTGACACTAAATCAAATTATGCAAGGGCCGAAAGGCCAAAACACATTCATTAAAATCCAAATGGGTGATGTAGTCGTTTACATATTCCCGAAGGAAGAATACGACATACATCCAGACACAACAAAAGCAAACACTAGACGGTTTCTTATGAACCATACAAGGACTCGACTGCGCATAGGGGTTACACGACCTATCCTACCGTAGAGGTTACAACTGGCATATCCGAGTAGCGGATAATGCCTAAGCGGCGGAATGCTCGGTCGCGTATTCCGGCTCTTCTGGGTCTTCCTCCTTGTCTTCATCTGTCTGGGCTCCCTTGTCACTTGAGGGAGTGGGGGAGTGGAGGAGTTGGATACGACGGTGCTTCGTCGGTGGTGCAGGGAAAAGCTTGCGATATTCCCTTGCCGTCATCCGGCGTCGCCGAGGTGGTTCTTCACCCTTGGAAGATATGTCCTCGGAGGGCCTTCCGCCTCGATATGCGATAGCGGATTGTCCAGAAGGTGCTCCTTCCTTCTTGATCCTGTTTGCCTTCTCTTGAGCTCGACGAAGAAGTGCCTTGGTCTTGTGAAGTTCTTCTCGAAGCTTCATTGATTCCGAGGCCAAGTCTTGTGCCAAGCTGTCGGCACATAGACTGAAGTAGGTCTGGAACCGAAGCGAGAGTCCTTCCTTTAGTGGAGGTTCTAGTGCGCTGCTTTCTTCTTCACCTTCCTTCCGGTAAGGTAAGAAGCGAGTTGTCATCTTTGCTGCCATCTCCGGAAGAAGCTCACGGAGACGGGTTAATGCCTTGAGTGCAGCAGCCTCGACAGCGAGTGGTAGTGTTGCCATCTGGGGTCCCTCGAAGAACCAACTTGTGGGAGGATCGTTTGCCTTCACGATCACTTCCACATGGTACTCCACCTCAGTATCGCTCACCCAATGCTCAAGGTAGGTGAGGATGGGTGCTCGGTGGAACTGACACTCCTGGAGGCTATCCTCGAGAAGTAAGGGAAACCCAGTGGTCAGGTGCTCTTCAGGAACAGCGGCCATCTACACAGGTGGAATAGGAGGGGTTAATAAGCTGATGAAATCTCAGGTTTAGAAGAGAAGAGAGGTTCAAAAGGTTTTTGAAAAGGGGGTCTCATCTAACTAACGCCCATGCTAACTAAGGCTTCCTACAGTCAGGATGGCTCTGATACCAGCTCTGTGGGGACCCCGACTTAGAAGTCGAGATCACCGAATGCACGTGTACAGTGATCCCAGAGATCAATGCTCACTGAACACACAAAAGCTGAAATAACAAGAGTCTTACATCCATACAAATAGTCTTACACGAATTATGGCCATTATGGCCAAGTCTTACATAGATAGAGCCTCACGGGCTGAATAGCAAATAACTCAAGTAGCGGAAGTCTTCGATAAACGGGTAGAACCCATGCCATCTGCCTTAACCCTACAGGCATTCTGACTGGGATAGCGTCCTAGTTCGCATGTTCGTCTCCAAAGAACTCTTCCTCGTAATCCTGTTCTTCCATGCCTGGCCAATTAAATAACCAGTGGCAAGACAATGAGTACTTTGAATGTACTCGCAAGCAACCCAAGATGTGGTTCAAAGTAACAATGCAATGGAACAAAAATGATCAATCTAGCAAGGCTAGAACAAATATTCTATCATCAAGTTTATGCATCAATAACCTCGCGTAACCTCGAAGACAGGTTACCGATATCAACATGAATAAGATTCAACTCATCGAGTCAAGTCACCACCTTGACTCATCACACACATATCATCACTAATGAAGTAAAATTCTGGACATAGTTTAAGTAGCACCACCCAACTGTCCATAACCGTGGACACGGCTATTCGAATAGTTTTACACTCTGCAGAGGTTGCGCACTTTAACCACAAGATCCGGGGAACTTCCGTGTCATCCACGACCCGCGGTACCTCAAGTACCCGGGGTAAGCACCCGGTCATTACCTTTCCTTAGACGACACTAACATAGAGTCCACTCGTTGGTACACGGCCCTCGGGTATAGACAATAGATCACGGGACTTGCCCTAATTTCAATGTTCACGCGTACCCGAAGGGACCAACGGTGTGTCCGGTGCCCTGTGAAAACAGTCATGGTCGTCTATCCAAGCACGACCCCGTCCCGAGAAAGACCTCAAGTCTTCCCGTCACTAGTAATGCGGGCACCATGCTAGTATCGACCTAAGTAATCAATAAAGCCCCGTCCCATAAGGGGTAGTGTGGTTGCACATGTTTGGTTGGGACGGTAGTCACACATAAATCTAATCCATCATTCCACCATGCACATGATTTTACCGGCACATCACTTCTTTCTCAAGTGATGACCTATCACATCATCACCCTCGGGCATTAGGGGCACCCGATGGGTTCATGCAAAGATTTCAACTGTGAAGGTTCATATCACACATGCATCATATAAGCATCATGACCATCTATTTGCATGTCATCTAGCACTTAGCAAGATCAAGATCAAGCATGCATCATGTGGTGGAATCAACTAGGTTACCATCGTAACCCTAATATCATGCATCGGAAACAAACGGGTTCCGAGGAACAAGTGTATCATGGTCAAAGGGCTGCTTGCCTGGATTGACTTGGTCTTCAAAGTCTTCAAGTCCTTCTCCTTCTTCTTCCACAGCAACTTCGTCAAATACGGGATCTATACGTCGCATAATAACCACGGAAAAATAAGAATACAAACAAAACAGAAAAATCAAAGTGCTCAGAAAAAATGTCAACTCATTTTTGTAAAATACTAGAGGGATTTCTAAGATGGGCAAAAATCTTAGTTGGAGTTTTGGATTTACAGAATGGAATCTACTGATTTTTGAACAGGAGTATTACTGCCCAAATTTGAATTTAAATTTGAACAGTACAGAAAAGTTTCATGGATTTGAGTGAAACTAGTACCATTAAATAGGTTGGAATATTACAAGATTTTAGGAGTTGGAATTATTTAATTTGGACCATTATTCTTTTCTGTAGAAATGTTTAAAACATTAACAGAAAAGAAAAGGAAAAAGGGCCCTGTGCACTGGGCCAGAGGAGGCCACAGTGCACGGCCCAGGCGGTCCAGCCCAGCCGCACGGGAGCCTGTGCGTGCACGTCAGGTTTTTAAACCTGACGGGCGGGGCCCGTGGGTCAGTGGCACAGAGGAGGGGGAGAGAGGTGAGGGGATGACAAGCGGGGCCCGCCTGTCATCTCTAACCCCACGGCCACGGCCCCGGCGAGCTCACCGGCGAGGTTCCCGGCCACGGCGACGGCAACGGAGGGCAGGAACGTGACCAGCGTCGTGTCGCGGATGCAGGGGTGGTGGTGCGGCACGGCGGGGAGGTCTGGTTCACCGGCGGCGAGGTGGGACGGCGGAAGCTCGTCGGAGGGTTGATGCTCCGGTCGTTTCCGACTGCAATGGAGCACGGCGGTTCCGAAATGGGTGGAAGGAAGGGCAGGGGAGGCCCGTACCTCGAGATCACCAGCGGCCCGACGCGGCGGCGCTCCGGTCGATCCCGAGCACTGGGACCTCTTGGGGTCGAACTGGAGGTGCTGGGTGGCTCAGGGGAGTGAGGAGAGGTCGCTGGTGGTGCTGGAGAGGCTCGGGAGGGGTTTATATAGCCTCGCCCGTGGTCCACTGTGGACCCGTGCGCCGACGAGGTTGCAGGCGAGGCTAGGAGGGGCTCTGGAGCCTGGGATCACGCCGGGGAGGACCGTGGACTTGCTCCACGTCTAGCTGAGGGGAAAAGATGAGCGGGGGAGCGTCAGAAGCGTGCGCGCGTGCGAGGCAGAGGAGTGGCCGCCGCGGGCGGCCAGCGCGCGTGCGACGACGGCCACTGGAGGGTGCAGGAAGAGGGGGGGCAGCGCCGGGGAGGTCGCGGACATCGAGGGGCCTCGACTGGCGCAAGGGGGAGGCCCGAGGCTGTCGGGGGAGGCCGATTGGCTGAAGCTACAGTGCTGATCTGCACTGTTGCGTGCTCCAGATCGCGCGTTTGGCTGGCATCGCCGCGCTCTCGCCGTTCTGGTCAAACCCAACGTGTCCAGCAGTGTCTAGCACGTTGAGGGAGGAGTAAAGAAAGGGCCTGAGGCCTTGGATGCCCTGGAGATGCTGAGAGTGAGGGAGAGTGCTGGTGAAATGGTGGAAACCTGTTGTCCAGCAAGGTAAAACAGGGATTTCACCCCTCAATCATGGAGCTGGGGTGCTGGGGAAGTTACTGGTGGTAGCTAGTAACTCAATGATCATGTGGTAAGAAGTTGAGCCCATGGAGAAAAGTAAAAGTGATCAAGTTGGGGGTTTTAGCAATTCTGCAGAAGGTGTTTGATCAATGTTTGGTCAAGTAAATGAACTCCACTTGACATGGCACTTGACAGGGTTGAAAGACATGAGAAAATAGGGTGCTTCACCAAGTTTGGGCCCATTTGAAGAAACTAGCCAATGTAACTTTGGTGAACCCTAGAAATCAACAGAAACAGCTTCATCTTGATTGAGTCAAGCTAATCCTCTCCCCTTGATGCACCACTTGGTGTAGCATCATCATTTGGGGTATTGATCATGCCCACAAAGTTTGAAGCTCCAGATAAAAAGTTGATAATGTAAAGTTGTTCAAATTTGCATTTGAACAGAAAGGGTTTTGAGGTGATCTGATCAAGTTGCTCTATTCCAAATCTTGTGCCATTTGGTCTAGATGCCTTATTAGGTCATTCTAGCATGTGCACCAAGTTTGAGAGCATTTGGACAAGTTTGGCAATGTAAAGTTGCTCAAACTTCAAATATGGACAGAATGGTTATGAAGGGGTTTGAGGATGTTTTCTTGCTTCCCAAGGCATGGGACTTGGCAAGATCATCAAATATGTCATATATGACATGATAGAATTTCCCTGGAATTTTTGGAGAAAATTTCCTTTGTAAATATTTCAAAAGCTTGAAATATCCAGAAAGGGTTTTAGAGGGTTTAGCCCATTATTTTGAACATGACCAAGTGTTGAAACTCTTATATATGGACAATATATGTCCTCTGAGTCTCTCTGAATTTTGTCAAATATTTTTGAAATAGTTAAATAATTTTCCCCTATTAAAGACCATTTCTGGCCTTAAGAAAAAGCTTTTAAATAAAATAGGAAAATAACCTTTAAAATTATACCTTTGTGGTTTCTGGGAGTCCTATGACTACTAGGTCTCAAATAAACCTTTTGAAATAATTTTCTCACCCTAAATCAAGTACTTGAAGTGCAAATCTCAATTTAGGGGTTTTTGGAAAACTAAGTTTATAAAATACTTTTTGGCCAAATTAATTTTGTAAGAAAATACTATACTGTTATATAACACTTGGCATGATCATTGGGTAGAAGTTTTGGGTATGGAGATGAAATCTACAAGAGGTCATAGTTGACTTTAATGAGCACATGAAAAAGCATATGAAGAAAACTCAATTCCAAATAAAAACCAAATGATGCTAAAAAATTTTGCTGGTCCAAATTTTCATGCTTAAAAGTTACAAATAACATGTTACAAAATGCAGGGTGTGACACACACCCACCCCCTTACTAGGCACCCATCTATCTTGATTTCCCTCTTCCGAGTCATGAGACCTTTTACCGCTCCAACAGGATGCCTATTGTAACTCATACCGGTACCTCTACCCAGCAGCCCGAAGCCGGAGCATCCGCTCAGTCTGAGGCAGGCCACGACCAAACCAACGACCAAGCTCCACCACCACCTCCTCCAAGCATGGACATGGCTCAGCTTCTCCAAGCTTTTCGAGAGGAACGCTAAGCCAACACTGCAGCTCTTCAGCTGATTCCTCAAGCTGTCACCAACAACCGCCAGCCGGCGGGGAATGGCAATGGACGTTCCACGTTGGCAGAGTTCAAGAAGCATGCACCGCCAACTTTCATCGAGACTGCTGAACCCCTGGATGCAGACGACTGGGTCCGTTCCATTGAGGAGATACTGGAACTAGTCGGATGCACCGAAGACCGCGAGAAGGTGGCTTATGCAGCCCACTGCCTCGGGGGGACTGCTAGAGCTTGGTGGGATGGATTCAAGGTCATGCATGCTGAACAAGACATCACTTGGGATAACTTCAAGGTAGAATTCCGCAAGGCCCACATTCCTTCCGGAATCATGGCTATCAAAAAGCGTGAGTTCCGAGCCCTGAAGCAAGGAATTGGCACTGTCAAGGAGTACATGCAGAAGTTCAGTGTTCTGTCAAGGTATGCCCCTGAAGATGTCAGCACTGATGCTGCCAAAAGGGAGTGCTTCATGGAAGGCCTCAATCAGACTCTGCAATACTCGCTTGTCGTGTGCGACTGCCCATCTTTCCCTGACCTGGTAAACAAGGCACTTATGCTTGAAGACAAGCAGCGTGCTTTGGAAGACACTCGCAAGCGCAAGTTGGTCAGTAAGGGAAGTTCCAGCAACCAGAAGCCTCGTCCGTGGCAGTCAGCCCCGGCCAAGCCAACCTATCAGCAACCAAGAGCTCCTGCACCTCGTGCCAACCCTCAGCCTCAGCAGTATGCCAACCCCAGGCCAGCTTTCAACCCCAATACCACTGGTGGCAACAAGACCAATCCAAACCAAGTCACTTGTTTTGGATGTGGTCAGTCCGGACACATCTCAAGAGTGTGCCCCAACAAGAAGCCTGATGCCCCGCGCCCCAATGCGCAGAACCAGGGACAAGGCCGTGGAATGCCACCAAGGAACGCAGCTCCTCACAATTCACCGAACCATGGGAAGGGGCGTGTGAATCACGTCACTGCTGAAGAAGCCCAGGAAGACCCGGACGTCGTGCTGGGTACGTTCCTTGTCAACTCAGCACCTGCAACCGTCTTGTTTGATTCTGGAGCAACGCATTCATTTGTCACTCAAAGATTTGCATTAAAAAGTGGCATGACCCCTACACCCCTGAATAACCCTATGGTGGTACAAACCCCCGGAGCCGAGATGAGAGCCAAGATAGGTTGTAAAGGAGTCAGTATTACCATTAACGGTGTAGACTTCCTAGCAGACCTTCTCGTCCTGAGATCGCAAGGCTTGGATGTGATCCTAGGCATGAACTAGCTCAGTAAGCACCAAGGCTTGTTAGACTGTGCCAATCGGACAGTCACTGTGACCAATGACCAAGGAGTCGAAGTCAAGTTTGCTTCCAACTCCTCTTCCGCTCAAGACGCTAAACTCAACCGGTGGTATGTGAGTATCCTAATGTCTTTCCAGATGAACTACCGGGAATGCCCCCTGACCGTGACATTGAGTTCATCATCGAGCTCGTGCCCGGAGCAGGACCCATCTATAAGAAGCCTTATAGAATGGGGACGGAAGAATTAGCCGAGTTGAAGAAGCAGCTGGAAGAGCAGCTAAGGAAGGGATTTATTCGCCCAAGTGCCTCCCCTTGGGAATCTCCTATTCTGTTTGTGGCAAAGAGGGACAGTACCATCCGCTTATGCAGTGACTATCGTTCCCTCAATGAAGTTACAATCAAGAACAAGTATCCACTTCCCAAGATCGAAGGTCTGTTTGATCAGCTCAGCGGAGCCAAGGTGTTCTCCAACATCGACCTCAGATCTGGGTACTACCAGCTGAAGATCAGACCCAAGATATTCCGAAGACGGCATTCGTAACCAGATATGGCCTGTACGAGTGCACGGTCATGTCTTTTGGGTTAACCAATGCCCCAGCTTACTTCATGTATCTCATGAATAAAGTCTTCATGGAATATTTGGACAAGTTTGTTGTTGTCTTCATTGATGACATTCTTGTGTTTTCGAAGTCGGAGGAAGAGCACGAGCAGCATCTGAGGATGGTCCTAGACAAGCTTTGTGAGCATCAACTGTATGCCAAATTCAGCAAGTGTGAGTTCTGGCTGCATAAAGTTGGATTCTTAGGTCATGTCTTGACCGAGGAAGGATTATCTGTTGATCCCGCGAAGATCGAAGCTGTGACCCAATGGCAATCTCCAACGACCGTCAAGGAAGTAAGAAGCTTCCTCGGACTAGCGGGCTATTACCGCAAGTTCGTGGAAGGATTCTCTAGCATTGCACGGCCAATAACTCAGCTCCTCAAGAAGGACAAGAAGTTCGAATGGACGCCAAAATGCGAAGAGAGCTTCCAAGAGCTCAAGAAGAGATTGACCACCGCCCTAGTTCTGGCAACACCCGATATTCACAAGGAGTTCGTGATATATTGTGATGTCTCTCGAACCGGATTGGGAAGCGTTCTGATGCAGGAAGGCCGCGTCATAGCATACCTCTCCAGGCAGCTACGACCCCATGAGGAGAACTACGCTACTCACGATCTTGAGCTAGCGGCAGTAGTTCATGCCTTGAAGATATGGCGGCATTACCTCCTAGGGAAACGGTGTGAGATCTACACAGACCACAAAAGTCTGAAGTACATTTTCACCCAAAAGGAATTGAACATGAGGCAGCGGAGATGGTTGGAACTCATCAAGGACTATGACCTCAGTGTTCAATATCACCCCGGGAAGGCTAACGTGGTGGCCGATGCCTTAAGCAGGAAGGCTTGCTCTTTGAATGCCATTATTCAAGAGAGGCAACCAGCCTTGTTTAAGGAACTCGAACAATTCAGTTTGGAATTGGTCACCCCTGGATTTCTGGATCATTTGGAAGTCAGACCGACCCTGATGGACGACGTCAAGAAGGCGCAAGCTGGACACGCAAGCATTGAAGGCATCAAGAGGAAGATGAAGATGGGCAAGGCCCCAGGATTCTCCGAAGACGAGCACGGGATTGTTTGGTACAAAGGTCGCATCTGCGTACCAAACAACACCAAGCTGAAGACGCTGATTCTGCAAGAAGCCCATGGCACTCCATATTCCATCCACCCCGGAGGAACCAAGATGTACCAAGACTTGAAGGCACGATTCTGGTGGCACGGGATGAAAAGAGAGATTGCAACCTATGTTGCAAAGTGTGATGTGTGCCAAAGGGTCAAGGATGAATATCAGCGACCTGCTAGATTGCTTCAACCACTCAAGGTTCCTGAGTGGAAGTGGGATAAAGTCGGAATGGACTTCATCACTGGATTACCAAGGTCGAATAGAGGACATGACTCTATCTGGGTCATAGTCGATCATTTGACCAAGGTAGCCCATTTCATTCCTGTCAAGACCACTTATGATGGCAACCGGCTGGCAGCTCTCTACATCGACCAAATCGTAAGTCTTCACGGTGTTCCCAAGGAGATTGTGTCAGATCGAGGAACCCAGTTCACCTCAAGGTTCTGGAAGAAGTTCCAAGAAGCCTTGGGAACCAAGTTGTCTTTCAGCATAGATTTCCACCCACAGACCGGAGGTCAGACAGAACGAGTAAATCAGATTCTCGAAGACATGCTCCGAGCCTGTGTCCTGGCATATGGAGCCAAGTGGGAAGATTGTCTCCCTTTTGCCGAGTTCTCCTATAACAACAGTTACCAGTCAAGCCTTCAGATGGCACCATTTGAGGTGTTGTACGGGCGCAGATGTCGCACACCCCTCAACTGGTCAGAGACTGGAGAAGGACTAGTCTTTGGACCGGATAATCTCCGCGCAGCAGAAGAGCAAGTCCAACTAGTCAGAGAGCGATTAAAGGCAGCCAAGTCAAGGCAGAAGAGTTATGCTGACACTCACCGTCGAGACATGAGTTTCCATGTCGGGGATCATGTGTACCTACGGGTAACTCCTCTGAAGGGAACCAAGCGTTTCCACGTCAAGGGGAAGCTCGCACAAGGTTCATTGGACCCTTTGAGATCACTGCACGACGAGGAGAAGTGGCTTACCAGTTGGAACTACCACCTGAGCTATCCGATGTGCACAATGTATTCCATGTGTCGCAACTCCGGAAATGTCTCCAAGTTCCAGACAAGCCTAATCTCTACAAGGATGTCGATCACCAAGCCATTGATCTTTAGCCTGATTTGACCTACCGCGAGAAGCCCATTCGCATTCTGGACGAAGCAGAACGACGGACGCGAAGCCGTACCATCAAGTATTTCAAGGTCCAGTGGAGCAACCACACCGAAGCAGAAGCAACCTGGGAACGAGAAGACAAACTTAGATCCGAGTTTCCCGACCTCTTTTAAGACCTAGTTTAGGAATCTCGGGGACGAGATTCTTGTAAGGGGGGTAGGTCTGTCACACCCTGCATTTTGTAACATGTTATTTGTATCTTTGAAGCCTGAAAATTTGGACCAACAAATTTTTTAGCATCATTTGGCTTTTATTTGAATTGAGTTTTCTTCATGTGCTTTTTCATGTGCTCATTAAAGTCAACTATGACCTCTTGTAGAATTCATCTCCATACCGAAAACTTCTGCCCAATGATCATGCCAAGTGTTATATAACAGTATAGTATTTTCTTACAAAATTAATTTGGCCAAAAGGTATTTTATAAATTTAGTTTTCCAAAAACCCCTGAATTGAGATTTGCACTACAAGTACTTGATTTAGGGTGAGAAAATTATTTCAAAAGGTTTATTTGAGACCTAGTAGTCATAGGACTCCCAGAAACCACAAAAGTATAATTTTAAAAGTTATTTTCCTATTTTATTTAAAAGCTTTTTTTGAAGGCCAGAAATGGTCTTTAATAGGGAAAAATTATTTAACTATTTCAAAAATATTTGCCAAAATTCAGAGAGACTCAGAGGACATATATTGTCCATATATAAGAGTTTCAACACTTGGTCATGTTCAAAATAATGGGCTAAACCCTCTAAAACCCTTTCTGGATATTTCAAGCTTTTGAAATATTTACAAAGGATATATTCTCCAAAAATTCCAGGGAAATTTTATCATGTCATATATGACATATTTGATGATCTTGCCAAGTCCCATGCCTTGGGAAGCAAGGAAACATCCTCAAACCCCTTCATAACCATTCTGTCCATATTTGAAGTTTGAGCAACTTTACATTGCCAAACTTGTCCAAATACTCTCAAATTTGGTGCACATGCTAGAAATGCCTAATGAGGCATCTAGACCAAATGACACAAGATTTGGAATAGAGCAACTTGATCAGATCACCCTAAAACCCTTTCTGTTCAAATGCAAATTTGAACAACTTTACATTACCAACTTTTTATGTGGAGCTTCAAACTTTGTGGGCATGATCAATACCCCAAATGATGATGCTACACCAAGTGGTGCATCAAGGGGAGATGATTAGCTTGACCCAAACAAGATGAAGCTGTTTCTTTTGATTTCTAGGGTTCACCAAAATTACATTGGTTAGTTTCTTCAAATGAGCCCAAATTTGGTGAAGCACCCTATTTTCTCATGTCTTTCAATCCTGTTAAGTGCCATGTCAAGTGGAAGTCATTTGCTTGACCAAACACTGATCAAACACCTTCTGGCTTTTTACTAAAACCCTCATCCTGATCACTTTTACTCTTCTCCATGGCCTCAACTTTTTACCACATGATCATTGAGTTACTAGCTATCCCCAGTAACTTCCCCAGCACCCCAGCTCCATGATTGAGGGGTAAGAACCCAAGTTTACCTTGCTGGACAGCAAGTTTTCACCAAGTCACCAGCATTCCCTTTCTCTCTCAGCATCTCCAGGGCATCCAAGGCCGCAGGCCAATTCTTTACTCCTCCCTCAACCTTCTAGACACTCTTGGGCACGTTGGTTTTGACCAGAGCGGCGAGGGCACGATGATGCCAGCCATACGCGCGCTCTAGGGCGTGCTACAGTGCACCCCCGCATGGTGGCTTCAGCCAATCGCTGGCCCCCGACAGCCTCGGGCTCCCCCTTCGCGCCAGTCGAGGCCCCTCGACATTCGCAATGACCCCGGCGCTGTCCCCCCTCCTCCTGCTCCCTCCAGTGACCGTCGTCGGACGCGCACCGGCCGCCCGCAACGGCCACTCTACTGCCTCGCACGCGCGCGCGGTCCAGAAGCTCCCCCGCTCCTCCTCTCACCTCAGCTGGATGTGGAGCTCGTCCAGCAACACCATGGACTCATCCCTCTTGCCTCCCGTGCGCTGTAGCCTCGAGCCGGAGCTCGCCGGCACACTGACCCACGGGCCTCCGTCGACCTCCTATAAATAGGACCCCCCCGGGCCTCTCCAGCAGCACCAGCAGCCTCACCTCACCCCACTGAGTCCTCCAGCACCATCCACTCCTCCCCAGGTAGCCCCAGTACTCGGGATCGACCGGAGCTCCGCCGCGTCGGGTCGCCGGTGATCTCGTGGTACGGGCCTCCCCTGCCCCTTCTTTTGCCCGATTCGGAACCGCCGTGCTCCACTGACCCTTTCCCCCCTGTTTTCCCTCTCTGTGGCAGTCGGAAACGACCGGAGCAACGACCTCCCGACGAGCCTCCGCCGTCCCACCCGCCGCCGGCGAACCTGACCTCCCCGGCGTACCATACCACCACCCCTACAACCGCCACTCGACGCTGGACCCAACCCTGCCCTCCGTTGCCGTCGCCGTGGCCGGAAACCTCGCCGGTGAGCTCGCCGTCGCCGTGGCCGCAAGGTTGGAGATGACAGGCGGGCCCCGCCTGTCATCCCCACACCTCTCTCCCCCTCCTCTCTGCCACTGACCCACGGGCCCCGCCCGTCAGGTTCAAAAACCTGACGTGCGCGTGCAGGCACCCGTGCGGCTGGGCTGGACCGCCCTGGGCTGTGCACTGTGGCCTCTCTGGCCCAGTTGCACATGTCTTTTTCTCCTTTTTCTTTTCTATATTAATTCAAACATTTCTACAGAAAAGAATAATGGTCCAAATAAAATAATTCCAACTCCAAAAATATTGTAATATTCCAACCTATTTAATGGTACCACTTTCACTCACATCTATGAAACTTTTCTGTTCTGTTCAAATTTAAATTCAAATTTGAGCAGTAAAACTCCTGTTCTAAAATCAATGGATTCCATTCTGTTACTCCAAAACTCCAACTAAGAATTTCCCCATCTTAGAAATCCCTCTAGTATTTTACAAAAATAAGTTGACATTTTTCTGAGCACTTGATCCTTCTGTTTTATTTGTGGCCTTATTTTTCCGTGGTTATTATGCGACGTATAGATCCCGTATTTGACGAAGTTGCTGTGGAAGGAGAAGGAGAAGGATTTGAAGACTTTGAAGACCAAGCCAATCCAGGCAAGCAGCCCTTTGACCATGATACACTTGTTCTTCGAAACCCGTTGTTTCCGATGCATGATGATAGATTCACGGTGGTGACCTAGTTGAAGCCACCACATGATGCATGCTTGAACTTGATCTTGCTAAGTGCTAGATGACATGCAAATAGTTGGTCATGAAGCTTAAATGATGCATGTGTGATTTTAACCTTCGTAGTTGAAATCTTTGCATGAACCCATCGGGTGCCCCTAATGCCCGAGGGTGATGATGTGTTAGGTCATCACTTGAGAAAGAAGTGATGTGCCGGTAAAATCATGTGCATGGTGAAATGATGGATTAGATTTATGTGTGACTACCGTCCCAACCAAACATGTGCAACCACACTACCCCTTATGGGACGGGGCTTTATTGATTACTTAGGTCGATACTAGCATGGTGCCCGCATTACTAGTGATGGGAAGACTTGAGGTCTTTCCCGGGACGGGGTCGTGCTTGGATAGACGGCCATGACTGTTTTTACAGGGCACCGGACACACCGTTGGTCCCTTCGGGTGCGCGTGACATTGAAATTAGGGCAAGTCCCGTGATCTATTGTTGTACCCGAGGGCCGTGTACCAACGAGTGAACTCTATGTTAGTGTCATCTAAGGAAAGATAATGACCGGGTGCTTACCCCGGGTACTTGAGGTACCGCGGGTCGTGGATGACACGGAAGTTCCCCGGAACTTGTGGGTAAAGTGCGCAACCTCTGCAGAGTGTAAAACTATTCAAATAGCCGTGTCCACGGTCATGGACAGTTGGGTGGTGCTACTTAAACTATGTCCAGAATTTTACTTCATCGGTGATAGTATGTGTGTGATGAGTCAAGATGGTGACTTGACTCGATGAGTTGGATCATATTCATGTTGATATCGGTAACCTGTCTTCGAGGTTACGCGAGATTATTGATCCATAAACTTGATAGTAGAATATTTATTCTAGCCTTTGCTAGATTGTTCATTATCGTTCAATTGCATTGTTACTTTGAACCACATCATGGGTTGCTTGCGAGTACATTCAATGTACTCATTGGCTTGCCACTGGTTATTTAATTGGCCAGGCATGGAAGAACAGGAATATGAGGAAGAGTTCTTTGGAGACGAACATGCGAACTAGGACGCTATCCCAATCAGAATGCCTGGAGGGTTACTGCAGATGGCATGGGTTCTACCCATTATCTAAGACTTCCGCTATTTGAGTTATTTGCTATTCAGCCCGTGAGGCTCTATCTATGTAAGACTTGGCCTTAATGGCCATCATTCGTGTAAGACTATTTGTATGGTTGTAAGACTCTTGTTATTCAGCTTCTGTGTGTTCAGTGAGCATTGATCTCTGGGATCACTGTACACGTGCATTCGGTGATCTCAACTTCTAAGTCGGGGTCCCCACATTCCACCATCAATCCACCAAACCAGGAGTAGGGTCATATGCCTCAGTGTGGCCCAAACCTTGGTAAATGGCTTGTGTGCTCTTTGTCATGCTGCTGTACGCTGGTTTGCTCTTTGTGCAATGCGACGTCCCCCCTGCTGAACCAACAAGGGGCCATCCTGTCCCATAGGTGGCCGCGGATATCCGGCGACATCTTTGGCGCACCAGGTAGGGGGATCGCTTGCGCGAACCTGATAGTGTGCGCAGCGCGTCATCTTCATCACCATCTTCATTGTTGACAGCGCCATCGACCATGGCGCCTAAGAAGAAATCCGGTGCCTCGGCCCATCCCTCCACCTCGAAGGCTCCACCGCCCGTGGCCTCCAACGGCATGGGGAATGCGGTGGCGCACGAGGGCATGGACGCTGCTGGGGACGTGGTTGGAGCAGGTGGCACCATTACCACCTCCCCTGCAGCCGACACGGGGGCCGGAGCTACCGGAAGAGAACATCATCAGCAATGTCTCGACGATCGTGCCCTGCAAGGTGCGGGCGAGGGGCTCACTCTATCCACAGAA
Source organism: Secale cereale (assembly GCA_902687465.1). NCBI lineage: Eukaryota > Viridiplantae > Streptophyta > Magnoliopsida > Poales > Poaceae > Secale > Secale cereale. The sequence goes on along the minus strand of LR738709.1, from coordinate 346,199,541 downwards.
GCCATGGCGCGAGCTCAGCTACTACTGAGTTTCCCACCACGGGCCAAGCAGACGGATCAATGCCGTGCCACCATCCAAAGCCTGCTCGGTTTCGCCGAAGCTCGGGGCTCATGATGAGCTTGCCAACCGCAAGCTCCCCAAACGACAGCCACCGCCCGCACGCTGGCCGTATGGAGGGGGCCGTACCCACGGTGTAGTTCCCACCACAGCAGCCGCGAGGGCGCAGCAGAATCAGGACCCCAACAACGTCTTGATGGCCTCTTCTGGCCCTCGAGCACGTCCAGGCCAACGTCGAACCTCGAAAGATAGGCGACTGGGAGATGCGTGCATCGTCACCGAACGGCACCGCAACAACCCCCAACAGGCCGATGGGCGCGACAGCCTTAATGTTGATGAGCCTGCGCTCGGTCTTGGTGGGTACCTGCCTTTCGAAGTTGGCTGCCCTGCCTTTACATGAGAGCTGCGGAAAATCCGTTGGTTGTCCGTTTGCACATTCAGGCAAGAGATACCCGAGAAGTACGACGGGAGGCTGAACCCGGTAGAGTTCCTGAGCATCTACACCATCGCTCTTCAGGCTGCCGGTGGAAGAGATGAGAAGGTGTTCGCCACCGACTTTCCTTTTGCTCTCAAGTCCAATGTGAGGTCTTGGCTGATGCACCTACCGGAGAACTCCATTTCATCATGGGCGGACCTGTGCCACGAGTTCATCGGTGCCTTCACCGGTGGCCACCAAGAGCCCGGTAGGCCGAGCGAACTGCAACTTCTCCAACAGAAAGAAGGAGAACCCATCCATTAGTATTTGGAGTGATTCAGTAAAGTTCATACAAACATTCTGAATATCCTTCCAGCAGCCATTATAGCAGTTTTCTAGTCTAATGTGCGCAATCGCCGCATTCATTCCAAAATGAATGTGCCGTTTCCCAGGACTGTGGAAGGGTTATATACAATGGTGGATAAATGTGCTCGGATGGAGGAAGGGAGGAAGTTGCCTGGAGAAGACAATTCCATTCATGTTGATTCAGAGGATGAGGATGAATCAACTAGCCAGAGAGAGGGCAAGAAGCCCAATAAGAAGCCAAGGGATAAGGCAGTGATGACTGTGAAAGGATCAGGCATGCCTAGTAACGGTAAGAAGGCCAAGGCTGAGGCCCATGGCAAGGAAGCTGCCGCGTGCACTGCCTGCCGGGAAGCCGCTGCCGTCGAGAAAGTTGGGAAAGGTGATGGGCTGTACTGCAAGATCCATCAGACTAAAGGCCACGACCTTCAGGAGTGTTATCAGGATGAGCGGCTCGTCAAGAAACAGAGGGCAGAGTATGACAAGCATGATTAGGAAAAAGGTCAGAAAGCTGCTGGCGGTATGGGCTGGGGGGTGAAGCAAATCGTCCTCGTAGAACCTTTCGGAACCAAGGAAAACCCGCCAGGGGCCAAGAGGAGGAGATTTATGATGATGCTAGTAATCGAGGGGATGAAGAGGAAATTGTCGGCGTCCTGGGAACCAGGGTACCCAGACTTGGCTATCTGCGGGCCGCAGCGCGCTCCTGCCACGGCCTGTTATGGCCCAGCTAATCGACCAGCTACCCAAGACCCTCGCGAGGGGGCTAGACCTTGCGAGGAGAACAACGTCAAGACCCCCTCACGAGCGGCCTCGGCAAGGTGCTCCAGAGGGGTGGAGAATCCAAGGCCAAGCCTGCCTCAGGAGGAGGCAGTGATGTAAGGAGTGACGCACCGTGCCAGCGGGTGCAAGCGCCCGCCAGCGGCACCGTTGCCGTTTCGGTGCAGAGGCAGCGCAGGCGCAGGTTCCCGAGGAGCGGGACAAAGGTTTCCCCTTTGGTGCAACAAGACCGAAGACCGCAAGGACAACAGGGAAGATGTCACCACCGAGCCCACCATTGCGTCACCGCCTGGTCCTTTTGCAGGCAAAGACTGCTTTTGTCAGGGTAGGAACGTCCTTGTGTTCCCGCTCAAAAATGTCCGTTGTGGGATCCCTTCCCGCCTAAACATTTTGGGGGAAGAGGACCCTAGCCGCCTATATAAGTAGCTAGGATCCCCACTGTGAGGGAGGTCAAGAGAAGCCAAGTCAAGTCAAGTCAAGCAGATCCATAAACTCTGCCACCACGCAAGGGAGCAAGAACTCTTGCCTCTCGACCCTCCTGAGCTCCCCTCTTGAGCTCAGGAACCACTGTACTAGTTCATATTCTAGCCCTCCTGAGGCCAATCCACCAAAGCAGGAAGTAAGGTTTTACACCACAAGGTGGCCTGAACCTGGGTAAACTCTTGCGTGCTTCACTTGTTGTTTGCTTGAATCTCTTCTCTAGACGAGGGCGAGACGCTAGGTAGACGTGAGTGGGAGAGATCTTCGTTCACGCCCCTGTGATCGAACTACTTGGGTTTGCGGGCCCGTAATCCGACATTTGGCGTGCCAGGTAGGGGGCGTGGTAAGATCTCGCCTCTCCGACGACCTCGTCCCGTTCTCATTGCCGACTTTGCTCCATAGCCATGTTGGACACACACCGAGCTTGCGCCGCTCGCCACGCCGCGAACATCGCTCAGACGACGCCCGCGGGCAACGGTGTGCCGCCCTGCCCCAACTTGCCGGTCGCGAATGCCGCCACCGACCTGGCCGTCCACGAGCAGCAGACTCGTCGTTGCCGCTGTCTGTGCGGCGTGATGGCCGCACGGCGATGCCTTCACCCTCACCGCCCGTGGCGTCGTCCTCGCTGGTCCACCACGGGCCGGTCTATCAGCAGCCTGCGCTGGTGATGGCGCGGGAGCTCTTGCGCTACTGCCCGGCAGATGACCTCTACGACGAGTGGCTCCACCGCATCACCGAGCTCGTCAACGCCGCTGGGGAAGCACCTGCACCAACAAACTAATCCCATCCACCGATGCCCCTGGCGGGAAACGAAGGCCACGGAGTCTCGGCTCCGCCTCCACTCTACGGCGCCGGCCAGGACGTCCGGTGCGAGGCTCCACGACGTGAGCCGCCCCGCAGAGCTCACACGTGCAATGAGGAGAGCTGCCAGGTGATTCCGCATCCCCAGGTAGGGGCTCGCGGCCCCCCTGGCCCGCCGCGCCAGGACCGCGCGCCGCAGGAGGTGGTGGCGCCAGCGCCCCAAGAATCTGCACCTTAGGCGCAGGGGGCGCCTGCGATCATGAGCGTGGCTAGATGTCGTGCCTTAGCTCCTAAACTACGGTGCCTCGTCTGGCCCGGCAAGTTCAAGCAGGACCTGCCTCCGCACTACGATGACACCACCGACCCCACGGAGTTCATCCAGCTCTATGAGCTGAGCATCGAGGCGTCCAATGGCACTGAGCAGGTCCAATTAGCAGGTCATGGCGAACTGGTTCCCCATGGCTCTCAAGGATGGCGCACGCTCCTGGCTCCTGAACCTCCCCGTGGGACCCATCTCCTCCTGGGGGGAGCTTCGTGAGCGTTTCGTCGCCAACTTCCAATGCACCCACAGTTGTCTTTTTTTTGTGAATGATCATGGCTAGTTGCTTCTTCCTATTCGCATTATCTGCATGCTTGGCGTTCTCACCGCCACTAAGGTTATGAGCCCTTGCGAGCCCGCTCGCGACCGCCCCATGAATAAGGACTGGCACGGCGTCTGTGCTCGGGTCCGTCCCTGCAGCGTCGCTAAACCCAAGGGCTGAGCTCTGTCTTGCGAGCCATTCTCGTGATGTCACCTCCCGTGGGCCTTGGTGCCTTGTTCTCGCATGGGATACTCGTGGATGGGTAAGTAGGGGCCCGTGGCAGGTGCCTCGCTCACGCGGGAACCGCGTGCCGGTTGTTTTTTTTTTGGATCGTTGCATGAGAAGACTGGGCACGATGTCTGTGCTTGGGTCCGTCTCTGCAACGCCGACAAATCTAGCGGCTAAGCTCTGTCTCGCGAGCCATTCCCGTGATGTCACCTCCTGGGGTCGTTGGTTCCATGGCCTTCTCATGCGATACCCTCTAGAGATGCACTCGGCGCAGGTCGACACAATCCCTCTCTTTTCACATTTTGCAGAAGAAGACTCAGGCACAACCCGCCTCAGGGTAGGGTCTTGTGAGTGATGTGTAAGCTCACGAGAACTTCCTCAGAGTCGTTCAGCTCGTCTTGAGGACGGCCCATATACACCTTGGTTGTCCTACCGTGCAAGCCACATGTCAGGACGGGCGGTACACGCCCCAGAGTCTCTCTCGGTGGGAGGCTCCCTCCCACAGTCCGGTGGAAGTGCCATGCTCCGCGCTGGCAGAACCAGCCGAGGAGCGGTTATGCCCACGAACCAGTGGAAGCACCAAGCTCCGCACTAGCCGCTACGACCGAGGCGCGGTTATGCCCACACTCTGCGCAAGTGTGGTAGCTCTATGCTCCGTGCTAGTTATAAACAACTGAGGGCGGCCCCCAGTGGTGGCACCAACCACAGGGAGCTTTTCAGCTCGTGACACTCACAGCTTCTCCTTGGATGGGTGTCGCGAGGGTGGCTAGGAACGGGGGCTAGGCACGGGTCACGCCTGTCAGACGCCACCCTACCAGGTGCCAAGACACCTGGCCTTCTCGCGCCCCCATCCCACGCGAAGGCTCGTGAGCAAGGTATGGTGCTTGTTATCCCTGATGAGAGCCGTTCGTACGTCAAGGGGGACCCCTGGGCATCGCGACCCAGGGGCCTCACCAGTCACGTAGCCCCTCATCCCTTGAGTCTAGTTATTACGATAAGCCCGGTCACCCGGAGGGCTCAATGGGGATCAAGGTATGCGCGGGGCTGGGCCCTGCCGACGCAAAAGGAAAACGGGATCGTTTGAACGTCAAGGGGGACCCGTGGGCATCGCGACCGAGGGGCCTCACTAGCCATGTAGCCCCTCATCCCTTGAGTCTAGTTATTACGATAACCCCGGTCACCCGGAGGGCTCAATGGCGATCGAGGTATGCACGGGGTTGGGCCCTGCCGACGGAGAGCACCTAAGCAAATATGAAAGGAAGCAAGCACGGAAATCATCAAGTTATTACAATAATACCAAGTTCTTCAAATTCAAACAAAGTTTTTACGCCTCACCGAGGCACTCGCACTTTTCTCTCTGGACAGGAGCATATCAGACATCACCAAGCGCATCATCACCGGTCTCCACCTCTTCGGCTGCGGTAGCAGTGGCCTGGAGGAACGCCTCCTCCAGCTTTGTGACCTTCGCCCCCAGGGCCTCAGCAGCCACGCCCTCTATGCTTGTGGTCACGGGCTCAGACAGCGAGGCCAGGTCAAGAGCGGGGTCACAAAGACTTAGGTGGCTGCACACCTGCGTGAGGACCAAGGTAAGGAGCGTGCGGCTCTCGATGTCTGCTAACTGGCCAATTGCGGCCGCAACCTCGCGCAGGGACTTCACAAGCGCAGCGAGGAGCCCGGCGGGGCCTTCCTCCGGGGCGGCCAGCGGCTTCTTGAACCCTTCCCCGTAGGCGGCCCGCAGCGCCGTACGGGCCTCAAGATCAAAGGCGGCGAGGGCCTCGCGACTCACTGCTGCCGAGGCCGCAAGGGTGTCTTCCTTGTCGCGCGCAGCTTGGGTCGCCTTGGCGAGCTCAACCTCAACCTTCAGCTTCTCCAGGCTCGCGCAGTCTGCAAGCTGCTCCTGTTGGAGCCGGGACGTCTCAACCTTCTGCGCCTCGAGCTCCTTCCCCAACCCCTCGAGCTCCAGGGCGCGCCTATGCTTTCCTCGAGAAGGGCCTCCAGCTTGCTCTCCACCTCGAGGCACCGCTTCTTGAAGGACGCAGCGTCGGCTCGCGCAGTGTCACATGCCAGCATGGCTGCGGCAGCTTCCTCTCGACCCTTGGCACCGATCGCTGAGGCCTGGTTCTAGGAGGCCCGCGCGGACTCGTCTGCCAGGAGCCACAGAGAGATCAGCCCCAGGCGTCCCTCCATCGCGCGGCCGTCACCACCTTGAAATTCGGTATGAAGCCGACCCAGCGTGGTGGACGCAGCCTCCAAGATCTCAGGGCCAGGCTGCGCCGGCTGGTGCACGGGCACCGACAAGAACGGCTCCTCGACCAGGGGCTCGGGGGCTCCGGCCCACCTCGCTGAAGCAGCCGGAGCAGGAGCTACCGCGGCCTCGCAAACAGCGGGGACGCCCTCAAACGATGCCGCCACCGTGTGCCCGGTGGCCCAGTTGGCCGAGACGCCCAGAGTCGTGGCACCCGTCTCCAAGGCCACATCAGATGCAGGAGGAGCAGGGCACCGCGACGTGACCTCCCCCTTCGCCTTTTTCATCACGCCACCCAGGCTGCTGCATGAGGACAAGCGCGTCAGGGACACAACAACTAAGGATAACAGGAGATTGCACACTTACTCGTCAGAGGCGAGGCGCGCCCTCCTCTTCACCAACAGGTCGGCTGTAGCCGCTGGCGCTATTGGTGTGCCGGTAGCCTGGATCTTGGCAAGGCGCGAGGGCACAGTCCTGGGCGCAGCCGTGGTCACCAGTTTCGCTGGCAAGACACTCCTCGGCGGGGTTGCCATGTTGCTTCCCCCGGATGCAGCGCGTCCCGATCGTCGCGGAGTGGTCACCTGGGGTTGTCTGACGGAACCTGTGCCTGACGCCACTGCTTTGGCGGACGCCTCGGAGGAGTCCCCCTCATCGTCCAGGGTCTCCTTCGAGTCCCCCTCTTCGCTCCGATCGTCGGCGCCAGAAGACACGTCAACCGTAGGCGGAGCATCCACGGGCGCCCTGAAACCTGACACAGCCTTCAACAGCTCGACCTTGTCAGGGCGGCTGTACAGTGGCAGGTGGATCCCGGAGAGGTCCTCAGGAACCATCCCTAGGAGAGTGACTGAGGCGAAGTCCAGATTGGCCTCGGCCAGCGCCCCCGAGCGCAGCCGGAGCCTGTCGTCATCACCCATCAGCTCCCACATGGGGCGTCAGTGTGCCTACAGCGGCGCCAGACGCTGCCTCAAGAACTCCTTCACGATCTGGCCCCCTTCAAGCCTCGAGCCCAGGTCAGCTTCAATCCTTGCCAGAACGTGCCCGACAAGGGGGTCGGTGAGATTCGCGTAGCTCCAGCCGGCGTGTTTCGCCGGACGGGCGGTAGGCAGCGCCAGCAGTGGATGGACGCGCTGGGCATCCAGATAGACCCACCTCTTCTGATAGGAGTCTACCTTCTTCTCGATTGTCATCAGCCGGCAGCCCTGGTGCTGGAAGACGAAGGAGACACAGCCAGAGCACGAACCCTCGTCGTACCGACGCATGGAGAAGAAGTGACAGAAGAGGGCGACAGTCGGCCTCACCCCCACGAGCGTGTCGCAGTAAAAGGCAAAGAGCGACATGACGAAGATGGAGCGAGGTTGGATGTGGAGAGCATGCACCTGGTAATGTTCCAGGATGGCATAGAAGAACTCTGAGAAAGGCGGCACGAGCCCGACGGAGATGTTGTGAAGGAAGAAGGGGAAGCAGGACTTCGGCAAGATCTGCGTCACGGTGGATCCGGCCCAGATCCTCATCGGGCCATGCTCGTTGTGGATGCTCGGCAAGAAAGGCTGGACCTCTGAGTAGTCCTCCTCCTTGGTGATGGAGGACTCCTCGAGTGCCGCCTCAAGGGAAGAAGCGGATCCGGACGCCAGCGCGGCACCCTTGATCTTCTTCGCCATTGTTGAAGGTGCCGGAGGATACATGCGATTTAGGAAGGCGAGAGGCGTAGGAGGAGGAGATCTGAGCAGGGAGGAAGGGAAGCGATAACTCCCCTGCAGCGGAGACGACTCCTTTTTGTCAAACTTGACGGTTGCCGAGGCTGCGTGGGGAGCGGGGTCGCCCACGTCCCATCCAACCGTCACGCGCTAGCCTGGCCCGCAGCCTTTTTGGGGCCCACGACGCCTTGTCCTCGGATAACGTTTCGCCCCGACGCCAACTCCGTGCGCGCCTTGGGCTCGGGGGTTGCTGTTGGCGTCCTGGGAACCAGGATACCCAAACTTGCCCGTCTACGGGCTGCAGGGCGCTATTGCCACGGCCCTGTACGGCCCAGCTGATCGATCAGCTGCCCAAGACCCTCGCAAGGGGGCTAGACCTCGCGAGGAGAACAATGTCAAGACCCCCTCAGGAGTGGCCTCGGCAAGGTGCTCCAGAGGGGCGTAGAATCCAAGGCCAAGCCTGCCTCAGGAGGAGGCAGGGACGTAAGCAGTGACGCACCGCGCCAGCGGGTGCCAGCGCCCGCCAGCGGCACAGTTGTTGTTTCGGTGCAAAGGAGGTAGCGCAGGCGCAGGTTCTCGAGGAGTGGGACAAAGGTTACCCCTTTGGTGCAACAAGACCGAAGACCGCAAGGATGATACGGAAGGTGTCACCACCGAGCCCGCCACCCGTCACTGCGTGATCCTTTTGCAGGCGAAGACTGCTTTTGTCAGGGTAGGAACGTCCTTGTGTTCCCGCTCAAAAATGGCCGTTGTGGGATCCCTTCCCGCCTAAACATTTCGGGGGAAGAGGACCCTGGCCGCCTATATAAGTAGCTACGATCCCCGCTATGAGGGAGGTCAAGAGAAGCCAAGTCAAGTCAAGTCAAGCAGATCCATAAACTCTGCCACCATGCAAGGGAGCAAGAACTCTTGCCTCCCGACCCTCCTGAGCTCTCCTCCTGAGATCAGGAACCACTGTACTACTTCATATTCTAGCCCTCCTGAAGCCAATCCACCAAAGCAGGAAGTAGGGTTTTACACCACAAGGTGGCCTGAACCTAGGTAAACTCTTGCGTGCTTCACTTGTTGTTTGCTTGAATCTCTTCTCAGGACGAGGGCGAGATGCTAGGTAGACGTGAGTGGGAGAGATCTTCGTTCACACCCCTGCGTTCGAACTTCTTGTGTTTGCGGAGCCCGTAATCCGACATAAATCAGTGAGCAGGAATTCCAGAAGGCCACTGACGCCCTATGCATTGATGGGGGTGCATCTTTGCACACCTCTCATTACCAACTCAAGTAATGGGCACGAGAGGTCAATGCTGTGGAACCAGCGCCAAAGGCTCGGAAACCGCTGAAATAGTCCCGCACACCCATCATATTTGATGAAGAGGACCACCTAGTTGCACCACTACGGTAGGGTGCTTGCCATTGTTGGTCTCCCTGAAAATTCGCAACCTCAAGGTCACAAAGATGCTTGTGGATGGCGGTGCTGGGTTGAATCTGATTTCCCCAGTAGTTATCCGCAGGCTTCAAATTAGAGAAGAAGAGCTAGAGGTCACATGCATGTTTCAAGGAGTCAATCCTGGCAGGAGCCATCTTAAGGGAAAGATTACTTGGGCGGTGACGTTTGGGGGAGAACTGAACTATCGGACTGAGAAGCTTGTGTTTGATGTGGTTGATCTCCCCCCTGCCATACAATGGGATTCCTGGATTACTAGCCCTGGCCAAGTTCATGGCAGCGTCCCACTATGCTTACAACACCTTGAAAATGCCTGGGCCATTGGGAGTCCTCACTACCCCGTCGGATGAGAAGGATGCCAATTTTTGTGTGGACAAGATGTTTCGGGATGTAGTTGCAGCAGAAACAGCTGCGACAACAGTTCTCGCCAAGGAAAGCAAAGGAAAGAAGAGGGATTGTAAGACCTCCGGCAAGGAATCCAGGAAGCGTGCCCCCTACGAGTGCACGGCACCCATTGACGATGTGCCAGAGTGTTCCAACAGCAAGAGATCCAATATTACTGCACCCCAAGTGAAAAAGGTCTCGGCGGGGCTGGCTGGCGTTGATAGTACCTTCACTATCAGCGCCACTCTCGATGAAAAATAGGAAAGCGTGCTTGTTGCCTTCAATATCGACATGTTTGCTTGGAAACCAACCGATATCCCCGGTGTTCCCAGGGAGGTAATTGAGCACCACCTTGTTGTCTGCCCACAGGCCGGACCCATCAAGTAGAAAGTAAGGAAGCAGGCCTTGGAGAGGCAGTAGTTCATTGCCGAAGAGATTAAGAAGTTGGAAGAAAGTTGTTTAGTCAGAGGAGTAATGCACCCTACGTGGTTGGACAATACAGCTGAGTATGAAGGGCTCCTTGTCGTGCTCAGGATTGCAGTAGAATTGGGAATTAAGAAGTTGATCATTCAAGGAGATTCACAGCTTGTGGTGAGACAAGTCAACAATGATTATCAAAGCCCATTGATGGAAGCATACGTTGAGGAAGTGAGGAGATTGGAGGAGCACTTTGACGGGTTGCAAACAGTGCACGTACCCCGTGCGGAAAACAGCATGGCTAATCACCTATCAAAGTGTCCTACGCAGAAGCTTCCCGTGGAACCAGGAACTTTTGTTCTCCATCTCTCTCAACCCTCCATATCACCAGCCACAATGGCCCGGAAAAGAAGAAAGTTGGACTACGGTAAGCCTCCCCCGATAAAGCTATCCGCTTCCGGCAGAGACCCTGCTGGAAACAACTCCTCATAGCCTACCGGACCACCCCCTCTAGCCGGGCCAATGGACCCAGGGAATGAGGCTGGTGCTCCCGGAGCAGACGAGGTGCTGCTAGTCCTTGTTGCTGAGCCACTAGCTCCAGCTTGGCCAAGGCACATCGTCCACTTCCTCCGAACTGGAGAACTCCCTGGCAATCTAGATGAAGCGGAAAGAGTAGCCTGGAGGGCAAGTATGTATTAGTTTGTCGATGACACTCTATACAGAAGAAGGCCCAATGGTGTGAAATTGAAGTGTGTTTGCCGGCAGGATGGAAAGGAATTGCTGGCTGAGATTCACAAAGGAATGTGCGTCTCCCACATTGGATCAAAGGCATTAGTTGGGAAAGCATTTCGGCAAGGATTCTATTGGCCCACAGCCCTCCAAGATGCGGTTGAGTTAGTCACGAAATGTGAAGCTTGCCGGTTCCATTCCAAGAAAATACACCTGCCTACCCAAGCTCTTCAGACAATCCCCCTATCATGGCCATTTTAGGTCTGGGGGCTCAATATCCTCGGCCCCTTCCCCCGAGCAATCGGGGGCTTTTAATTCTTGTTCATTGCCATCGACAAGTTTACAAAGTGGCCGAAAGTGACTGCCATGAGAAAGGTGACTGCTCTGTCAGCTATCAAGTTCCTGAAAGAATAGGTGTGTCGTTTCGGAGTTCCGGCAATGATCAAGGATCATCACTAACAATGGCACCAAATTCACGAGCCACGCCTTCATGCAATATGTTCATAGCCTCGGATGCATAATCTCATTCGCTTCCCTGGCACACACCCGGATCAATGGACAAGTTGAGAGGTGATATGTCTCCAACGTATCTATAATTTTTTATTGTTCCATGCTATTATTTATGAAGTCTTGGATGTTTAATGGGCTTTATCATTCACTTTTATATCATTTTTGGGACTAACCTACTAACCCAAAGGCCCAGTCCTGATTGCAGTTTTTTGCCCGTTTCAGGGTTTTGCAGAAAAAGAATATTAAAAGGAGTCCAAACAGAATGAAACCTTCACGAGAGATATTTTTGGAGAAAATCACGCACGCGGAGCTTGAGAACCACGTCAGAGGATCAAGAGGTGGCCCACGAGGGTGGGGGCGCGCACCCTTGCCAGGGCGCGCCCCTGCCTCGTGGCGCCCTCGAGCGTCCCCCAGTGCCCTCCTTCTTCCTATATCATTCTACGTACCCTAGAAACTCCGTGAACAGAGAGAAAACCCAAATTCCACCGCCGTACCTTCTGTTCCCATGGAGATCCCATCTTGGAGCCTGTTCCGGAGCTCCACCGGTGGGGGATCCATCACGGAGTCCTTCATCATCATCATCATTGCCCTCACCATGAGTTGTGAGTAGTTTACCACAGACCTTCGGGTCCATAGCTAGTATCTAGACGGCTTCTTCTCTCTCTAGATCTTAATACAAAGTTCTCCTCGGTCTTCGCGGAGTTCTATTCGATGTAATCTCTTTTTGCGGTGTGTTTGTCCAGATCTGATGAATTGTGAGTTTATGATCAAGGTTATCTATGAAAGATATTTGGTTCTTCTCTGAACTTTTTATGTGTGCTCATAATATCCTTGCAAGTCTCTTCGAATTATTGGTTTGGTTTGGCCTACTAGATCTATAGTTCTTGCAACGGGAGAAGTGCTTGGGTTTGGGTTCAATCTTGTGGGGTCCTTTCCCAGTCACAGTAGGGGCAGCAAAGCACGTATTGTATTGTTGCCATCTAGGATAAAAAGATGGGGTTTATATCATATTGCTTGAGTTTATCCCTCTACATCATGTCATCTTGCTTAAAGTGTTACTCTGTTCTTATGAACTCAATACACTAGATGCATGCTGGATAGAGGTCGATGTGTGGAGTAATAGTAGTGGATGCAGGCAGGAGTCGGTCTACTTGCCTCGGACGTGATGTCTATATACAATGATCATGCCTAGATAGTCTCATAATTATTCGCTTTTCTATCAATTGCTCGACATAAATTTGTTTACCCGTCGTAGAATATCGCTATCATGAGAGAAGCCACTAGAGAACACTATGGCCCGCGGGTCTATTCTCAACATATCAATCTACATCTACCTTACTTTTATTTCTTTTATTTGTTGTTCTTATAAACCAAAAATACCAAAAATATAAACTATCATCTCTATCATATCTCACTCTCGTAAGTGATCGTAAAGGGATTGACAACCCCTTATCGCGTTGGCTGCGAAGTTCTTATTTGTCTCTGAAGGTGCGAGGGACTCACGCGTGGTCTCCTACTGGATTGATACCTTGGTTCTCAAAAACTAAGGGAAATACTTACGCTACTGTGCTGCATCTCCCTTTCCTCTTCGAGGGAATACAACGCAAGCTCGAGAAGTAGCAAGAATAATTTCTGGCGCCCTTCCCGGGGAGGCTTACGCAAAAGTCATATACCAAGTACCTATCACAAACCCTTATCCTTCACATTACATTTATTTTCCTCTCGTTTTCCTCTCCGCCACTTCACCCTTGCGGTTTTATTTGCCCTTCTTCCGCCGTGTGTTTATCGTTCACTTGCTTCTTGTTTGCTTGGGTGTGTTGGATTACTTGCTTGTCACTATGGCTCAGAACAATACCAAATTGTGTGACTTCTCCAGTACCAACAACAATGATTTTATTAGCACCCCGATTGCTCCTATTACAGATGCTGAATCTTGTGAGATCAATGCTGCTTTGTTGAATCTTGTCATGAAAGATCAATTCTCCGGCCTTCCTAGTGAAGATGTCGCTACCCATCTAAACAACTTTGTTGATTTGTGTGATATGCAAAAGAAAAGGGATACGGATAATGATATTGTTAAATTGAAGTTATTTCCGTTTTCACTTAGAGATCGTGCTAAAACTTAGTTTTCCTCTTTGCCTAGAAATAGTATTGATTCGTGGAATAAGTGCAAAGATGCTTTTATCTCTAAGTATTTCCCTCTTGCAAAGATCATCTCTCTTAGAAACAATATTATGAATTTTAAGCAACTAGATCATGAGAATGTTGCACAAGCTTGGGAGACAATGAAATTGATGATACGTAATTGCCCTACGCATGGTTTGAATCTATGGATAATTATTCAGAACTTTTATGCTGGCTTGAACTTTGCTTGTAGAAATCTTTTAGATTCGGCCGCCGAAGGCACTTTCATGGAAACTACCTTAGGAGAAGCTACCAAACTCCTAGCTAATATTATGCTTAATTATTCTCAATGGCCCACGGAAAGATCTACTAGTAAAAAAGTGCATGCTATCGAAGAAATTAGTGTTTTGAGTGGAAAGATAGATGAACTTATAAAATTATTTGCTGCTAAGAGTGCTTCTTCTGATCCTAATGATATGCCTTTGTCCACTTTGATTGAGAATAACAATGAATTTTTGGATGTGAATTTTTTTGGTAGGAATAATTTTGGTTACAATGCTTATAGAGGTAATTTTAAACCTAGGCCTTTTCCTAGTAATTCCTCTAATAATTATGGTAATTCCTACAACAACTCTTATGGAAAAATGCCCTCTAAATTTGTAACTAGTGTTAAGGAGTTTATGATCTCACAAAAGAATTTCAATGCTATGCTTGAAGAGAAATTGCTTAAGGTTGACGAATTGGCTAGAAGTGTGGATAGAATTACTCTTGATGTTTTTTCTTTGAAACTTAGATCTATCCCACCTAAGCATGATATCAATGAGTCTCTCAAAGCCATGAGAATTTCCGTTGATGAATGCAAAGAAAGAACCGCTAGGATGCATGCTAAAAGAGAAGATAATATTAAAGCATGTTCTTCTAGTTATCATGAAAATAAAGATGAAGATCTGAAAGTTATTAATGTGTCTCCTATTAGATCCTTGTTTTGTAGTATTAATCTTGATGAAGATAGGATTAGAGATGATTATGCTTTAAGGTGTCCTAATGATTCAGAGTTTTTAGATCTTGATGCTAAAATTGTTAAAAGTGGGAGTGAAGAGATTAAAACTTTGCATAGTGATGAACCCACTACCTTAGATTTCAAGGGATTCAATTATTACAATTGCTCTTTGATTGATTGTATTTCCTTGTTATAATCCGTGCTAAATTCTCTGCATGCTTATAGTCAAAATAAAGCTTTCACCAAACACATAGTTGATGCTTTGATGCAATCTTATGAAGAAAAACTTGAGTTAGAAGTTTCTATCCCTAGAAAGCTTTATGATGAGTGGAACCTACTATTAAAATAAAAATAGAAGATCATGAGTGCTATGCTTTGTGTGATTTGGGTGCAAGTGTCTCCACTATCCCAAAAACTTTGTGTGATTTGCTAGGGTTCCATGAGCTTGATGATTGTTCTTTAAATTTCCATCTTGCGGATTCCACTATTAAGAAACCTATGGGAAGAATTAATGATGTTCTTATTGTTGCCAATATAAATTATGTGCCCGTAGATTTCATTGTTCTTGATATAGATTGCATTTCTTCATGTCCTATTATTCTTGGTGGACCTTTCCTTATACCGATTGGTGCAATTATTGATATGAAAGAAGGAAATATTAGATTCCAATTTCCATTAAGGAAAGTCACGGAACACTTTCCTAGATAGAAAGTCAAATAACCATATGAATCTATCATGAGAGCCACTTATGGATTGCCTTCCAAAGATGGCAATACCTAGATTTATCTTGTATCGTGCCTAGCTAGGGGCGTAAAACGATAGCGCTCGTTGGGAGGCAACCCAATTTTATATTTTTTGTTTTTTTTGCTGTTAGGGAATAAATATTGCATCTAGCCTCTGATTATATGTGGTTTCATGTTTTGTTCAGTGTCTGTGCCAAGTAGAACCTTTGGGAAGACTTGTGTGAAGTTTATGTGATCTTGCTGTGAAAAACAGAATCATTAGCACTCGCTAAAGTAGTCTTAAGATTTTACTGGAGCGTGCTAATTGGTTGATTCCTTTTGGAGATGATTGGTAGAGAAATTTCGCAAATTTACCAATTTAGTTTGAATTTTTTGGAGTTCCAGATGTAGGCGTAACCTGCAGATTACTACAGACTATTCTGTTTTTCATGTGTTGTTTGCTTATTCCGATGCATCTATGAGTAGTATTGGCAAGTATGAACCATAGAGAAGTTGGAATACAGTAGGTTTAACACCAATATAAACAAAGAATGAATTAATTTCTTCACCTTTGAGTATTGGTTTGCTTCCTTATACTAACGGAGCTCATGAGAATTTTTGTCTAAGTTTTGTGCTATGAAGTTTTCAAGTTTTGAGTATTGCTTTGATGGACTATGGAACAAGGAGTAGCAAAGGCCTAAGCTTGGGGATGCCCATGGCACCCCAATTAATCCAAGATAATCAAAAGCCTAAGCTTGGGGATGCCCCGGGAAGGCATCCCCTCTTTCGTCTTCATCCATCGGTAACTATACTTGGAGCTATATTTTTATTCGCAACATGATATGTGTTTTGCTTGGAGCGTCTTGTATAATTTGAGTCTTTGCTTGTTAGTTTTCCACAATCATCCTTGCTGGACACACATATTTGAGAGAGTTAAATATGGCCTAGAAATTATTAGAACACTCTATGTGCTTCACTTATATCTTTTGAGTTGAATAGTTTTTGCTCTAGTGCTTCACTTATATCTTTTAGAGCACGGTGGTGGTAATATTTTGTAGAAATTGTTGAACTCCCATGCTTCACTTATATCCTTTTGAGAGTCTATGAAAACAGCATGGTAATGTGTTTAGGCTAAAGAAACTAGTCTTCACATGATAAACATCCAATGTCAATGTAGTAAAAAAAATCACACTAAGTGCATTGAATAGAATGAGATGTTGGATGCTTGATAATTGTTTTGAGACATGAGGATAGTGATATTAGAGTCATGCTAGTGGAGTTATTATGAAATAAAGAAATACTTGTGTTAAGGTCAGTGATTCCCGTATCATGCACGTATGGTGAACCGCTATGTGGCGAAGTTAGAGCATGAGGTATTTGTAGAGTGCCAACCTTTGTGTTGAGGTCGGGGGCGCGCAATGGTTAACTCCTACCAACCTCCCCCTGGGAGCATGCGTTGATTGCTTTGCTTTGATGACTCGTAGATTTTTGCAATAAGTATATGATTTCTTATGACTAATGTTGAGTCCATGGATTATACGCACTCTCACCCTTCCACCATTGCTCGCCTCTCTTGTACAGCGCAACTTTCGCCGGTGCCATAAACCCACTATATATACTTCCTCAAAACAGCCACCATATTGTTCCTCAAAACAGCCACCATACCTACCTATTATGGCATTTCCATAGCCATCCCGAGATATATTGCCATGCAACTTTCCACCGTTCCGTTCATATGACATGCATCATATTGTTATATTTCCATGCATGATCATGTAGTTGACATCGTAGTTGTGGCCAAGCCACCATGCATAATTTTTCATATATGTCACTCTTGATTCATTGCACATCCCGGTACCCTGCCGGAAGCATTCATGTAGAGTCATACTTGTTCTAGTATCGAGTTGTAATATCAAGTTGTAAATCAATAAAAAGTGTGATGATCATCATTATTAGAGCATTATCCCATGTGAGGAAAGGCTAATAAAAAAAGGGAGATGGCCCAAAAAAATAGAGAGGGGCTAATAAAAAAAGAGAAAGCCCCTCCAAAAAAAATGAGAGAAAAGATAGAAGGGACAATTGCTACTATCTTTTTTTCACACTTGTGCTTCAAAGTAGCACCATGTTCCTCATTGTAGAGAGTCTCATGCTTAGTCATTTTCATATACTAGTGGGAATTTTCTTTATAGAACTTGGCTTGTATTTTCCAACGATGGGCTTCCTCAAATTCCCTAGGTCTTCGTGAGCAAGCAAGTTGGATGCACACCCACTAGTTTCTTTTGTTGAGCTTTCATTCATATTTAGCTCTAGTGCATCCGTTGCATGGCAATCCCTACTCACTCACATTGATATCTATTGATGGGCATCTCCATAGCCCATTGATACGCCTAGTCGATGTGAGACTATCTCCCTCCATTTTGTCTTCTCCACAACCACCTCTATTCCACCCATAGTGCTATATCCATGGCTCACGCTCATGTATTGCGTGAAAATTGAAAGGTTTGAAAAGATAGAGTATGAAAACAAGTGCTTGGCTGAAATCGGGGTTGTGCACGATATGAATATTTTTGTGTGATGAAGAGGGAGCATAGCTAGACTATATGATTTTGTAGGGATAACTTGCTTTAGCCATAGTATTTTGAGAAGACAAGATTGCTTTGTTAGTATTCTTGAAGTATTGTTATTTCTTATGTTAATATAGACTTTTATGTTCAATCTTTCAGATCTGAGCATTCATGCCACAATTAAGAGAATTACATTGAAAAACTATATTGGTTAGCATTCCACATAAAAAATTCTTTCTTTCTCATTTACCTACTCGAGGACGAGCAGGAATTAAGGTTGGGGATGCTTGATACGTCTCCAACGTATCTATAATTTTTTATTGTTCCATGCTATTATTTATGAAGTCTTGGATGTTTAATGGGCTTTATCATTCACTTTTATATCATTTTTGGGACTAACCTACTAACCCAAAGGCCCAGTCCAGATTGATGTATTTTGCCTGTTTCAGGGTTTTGCAGAAAAAGAATATCAAACGGAGTCCAAACGGAATGAAACCTTCGCGAGAGATATTTTTGGAGAAAATCACGCACGCGGAGCTTGAGAACCATGTCAGGGGATCAAGAGGTGGCCCACGAGGGTGGGGGGCGCACCCCCCTTCCCAGGGCATGCCCCCTGCCTCGTGGCCCCCTCGAGCGTCCCACGGTGCCATCCTTCTTCCTATATAAGTCTATGTACCCCAGAAACTCCGTGAACAGATAGAAAACCCTAATTCCGTCGCCGTACCTTCTATTCCCATGGAGATCCCATCTTGGAGCCTATTACGGAGCTCCACCAGAGGGGGTTCCATCACGGAGTCCTTCATCATCATCATCATCGCCCTCACTATGAGTTGTGAGTACTTTACCATAGACCTTTGGGTCTATAGCTAGTATCTAGATGGCTTCTTCTATCTCTCTGGATCTCAATACAAAGTTCTCCTCGGTCTTCGAGGAGATCTATTCGATGTAATCTCTTTTTGCGGTGTGTTTGTCGAGATCCGATGAATTGTGAGTTTATGATCAAGGTTATCTATGAAAGATATTTGGTTCTTCTCTGAACTTTTTATGTGTGCTCATAATATCCTTGCAAGTCTCTTTGAATTATTGGTTTGGTTTGGCCTACTAGATCTATAGTTCTTGCGACAGGAGAAGTGCTTGGCTTTGGGTTCAATCTTGCGGCGTCCTTTCCCAGTGACAGTAGGGGCAGCAAGGCACGTATTGTATTGTTGCCATCGAGGATAAAAAGATGAGTTTTATATCATATTGCTTGAGTTTATCCCTCTACACCATGTCATCTTGCTTTAGGCGTTACTCAGTTCTTATGAACTCAATACACTAGATGCATGCTGGATAGCGGTCGATGTGTGGAGTAATAGTAGTAGATGCAGGCAGGAGTCGGTCTACTTGTCTCGGACGTGATGCCTATATACAATGATCATGCCTAGATAGTCTCATAATTATTCGCTTTTCTATCAATTGCTCGACAATTATTTTTTTACCCGCCGTAGAATATCGCTATCATGAGAGAAGCCACTAGAGAACACTATGGCCCCCGGGTCTATTCTCAACATATCAATCTACATCTACCTTACTTTTATCGCTTTTATTTGATGTTCTTATAAAAACAAAAAATACCAAAAATATAAACTATCATCTCTATCAGATCTCACTCTCGTAAGTGACCGTAAAGGGATTGACAACGCCTTATCACATTGGCTGCGAAGTTCTTATTTGTTTGTGCAGGTGCGAGGGACTCGCGCGTGGTCTCCTACTGGATTGATACCTTGGTGCTCAAAAACTGAGGGAAATACTTACGCTACTGTGCTGCATCTCCCTTTCCTCTTCGAGGGAATTCAACGCAAGCTCGAGAAGTAGCAAGAGGGCGAACGCTGAAGTGCTTCATGGACTCAAGATACGAACTTTTGATACACTGCAAAAGCACGGCAGGCGGTGGATCGAGGAGCTGTCGGTAGTTCTCTGGTCCCTCAGAACGACACCGAACCGAGCTACCGGGCGGACTCCCTTCTCCCTGGTCTATGGGGCAGAAGCATTTATCCCCATGGAACTCATTTACGGGTCCCCTCGAGTGCTTGCCGATAATGGAGTAGTGCAAGATCAGCACCGGCGTGAGGACACTATGCTACTCGAGGAGAACCATCTCCGGGCTGCTTCGCGTGCTGCACGCTACCAGCAAACCCTACGTCGCTATCATAGCCGCAGGGTGCATGCCCGGTGTTTGGAGTAAGGTGACCTTGTCCTTAGGCATGTTCAGTCCGCCAAGGGTACAAACAAACTGTCACCAAAGTGGGAAGGCCCTTACCAGGTAGTACGAGTCACCAGACTTGGCGCAGCGCGTCTGGAGACCGGGGAAGGCACCCAGTTGCAAAACTCATTGAATATTGAGCACCTCCGTAAATACTACCCGTAAGATGCCATGCTGCCGAGAACTGGCAGGTAGCCACCCTTTGGACAGGCCTTGCCTCAGCTGCATGTAACCCCTTGTACAAGCCAGGGCGATGACCCCGTGCAAGAGAAAATAAAGAAGCGCTGAGAGAGGGGGGAGCAACCAAGATCACTTCATAAGCATTTCATGAGCATTTGCATATGCATATAGATATGATTGCATCCTGGATTCATTCTCATCTACATGGAGTTGCAAGTTCCTACCACGAGCTTGGCTTCAATAAGGAGTTGAGAAGATGCCTGGCACTGCAGTCCTCGGGAATCCAAAACAGATAAATTCTTCCCTTTTTATCCACTAATGTTCTGTAAGCTATAACTTTTGCATAGAGAAACCTCGCCGCTCTCTTGGAACTAGGGTGCTCCTGTCCTAAGCTTGAACGTTGCTTCGGCCTGGGGCGGTCGCAATATCCCTAGGAAAGAGGGAGTGGGCGGGGGGCCTGGCACCTTGCTCTGTTCCCCGATAGACCTGGTCCTTCGGCTGACAAAAAGGATGCCGGCAGGATATCCTGCCGGGGAAAAACTCGTTTAATTACAGTAAAGAGGCATTCCACCTCTACATGGACATATACATGCACGGGTTCCCGACAAGGATTATCTCTTTCATTGACATGCTGATACAAGTACAAGTATTACAGAACACAAACATGGATGAAAGGATTACATTATTTGAATTAAAATTTGGCAATTCCTACAATTTTAAGATTGAAAAAAGATAAGTGCCCTGTGATGCCCTTTCTTGTCCCCCTCCTCCAGGAATGGGCATTGAAGGCGAGGAAGGAAAAAAGGAGCGCCTAGGCGTGTCCCCGGTCCACCTCCTTCCGGGCTCTAGGAAAAGTAGCCCGGTGGGAGCAGGTCCACCAGGAGAGCACAACGATGGGGAGCAGAGCAAGGGCGACCCGCAATCCACCGTCGCCAAGGCCAGCAGGGCACGACAAGAACAGCAGAGTTGCAACCCAACAGGAAGCCTGCCGGGGTCCAGATGGAAGACTACTGGAGGAGCCAAGGGGCGCCACCCCCACCCCTGCATCAAACTCCCTGGTAGATTCCCCTGCCGGGAAGAAGATGCAGGTGCTGGCGCCTGATGAAGATGGTGCGGGCGATGGTCAGCCGGAGTAAGAGTCATCGCTCCCTCGCCCACTACCGTCGTCATCGCCGACACTGTTCTCCTCGTCACTTTTGCTCGAGGAGGAGCTTTCATCATCGGTTGAGCTCTCCATCCAGTACCCTAAGCGACCACCCGAGCGCCCAAAGACCTTGACGGAGAGCAGGCCATTCTCCACTAACTTGAACTAAAGAATGTGCCCCTCCAAGATGATGTGGGCACGGGCAAAGGTCTTCCAGCCACGGCGAAGATACATCACGTGTGGGGCGGGGAAATCGACATCAACCCTCATACCTCCATTACCGCAGCCCCTCATGTGCAGCCGTAGAGCACGTGGTTGTTCAAGCTCCATCTCCCGCACAAAAGGAGTTGGAAGGCAAAGATGACCACACAAAGGCTTGTACAGCCTGACGATGAACTCCCGATGCTCGTCACCAGCATGGCCTCCCAGCAGGGGAGGAGCCACCGGTAGAGGCGCCGCCAAGGCAGCACCCCTGCCTCCTCCTCCTTGGGCGCCACGACGACCGTGGCCGCGTCCCCTTCCTCCCCTCCTAGCGGACGACTCCACTGCCTCAGGGTCTAGAGGAGGAGGGGCACGTTGTCGAGTAGAAGCCCTCGTTTCCGCCGCTGGAGTACCACCACGCTCTCGCCCTTGCACCATGACTGGAAGGAAAAGGCTGCAGAGAAGAAGGAGGAGTACGTGATGAGGAGTGCTGCCCCAACTCCCTTTTATAAGGTATCAGGGCACTGGGACGGCTCCCCTCATGGGAGACGACCGCCCTTCTCCCCCAATATGGCCTTCCTACACTCACCGTGACTCTGAGGGTTAAGGCCGCCCCTATGACCCAACCATCGACGCCCGGTTTCCGGCCGTGGCACTCCTCCCGGTGTCCTCTACGTCCACCACCTACTTCACCCAATGCATGCGGAGCACGTGGCACGTGCATGCGGAACGGAGGACGAGTGGGATGGTAGTTTCCGCCCCATGATTGTTGTAACACCCAAAAAATTAAATCATATTTTGATTAATTATAAATTTGGCTAGAAATAAAATTTTGAATTATATTAGGTTCTTTAATAATTTTAGAGCCTTTTCTGTACCTGTCCTTCAAAAGTCTTCTCTTCATATAATAAATTTTTGGAAATAATTTTGTGGGCTCTGGTTGTATCTTGGGTCATTTCATTATTTGTTTGATAACATTAGAAATTATGTTCATAATAAAATTTTGCCTTAGAAAATTCTTTTAATAGCTTTTGCAGTGTTTTAAATGCTTCTGTTGCACTACTTCTATTTTAAATAATTCTCTAAAAATTCCACCATAATTCTGAGAGGTTCTGTGATGCCTATATGTCACTTTGGTGCAAAAACCCAACTTGGTGTTTTACAAAATTTGAGTGAAACATCCTCCTTTTCATTTCTGTCCATTTACTAGGTTTCTACTACAACCCTATTATTTCTTGCTCCAAAATTTCTGAGCCTTGGCCATCTTCTAGTTCCTCCTACCAAACCCTTAACTCCAGAAGATCAGCTCCATTAGCATCATTTAGACCCACCAAATACCCCTCTGAATCTTCAGTCCAGAACTGAATTTCAGTAAAACTTGCACTAGCCAATATTTCCTTTTCCCAAAATAACTTCACCATCATCTCTACCATCTAAAGAGACCCCATCCTGCCAAGTTGCACATCCAACAAGATCACCTAGGTCACCCTAACATTCTGTCGAGCACCTTGAGCTCATAACAGAAGTTGGGCATCTTTTGGATTGCACTAGATACTAGCCCCTCTCCCCAAAACACCATGTCCATCACTTCTACCATGTCTAAAGGCACCATTCTGTTAATTATGAACTTGTTTGGGTCCCTGTAGATGCCATTGGCATTTCGTCGAGCACACCAGGGGCATGTCCAGAGCGTGGCCAGAGCGCCCGTACTGCAGCCCGTGACATCGAGCTACTGCCGTGCCCCTGCTGCCTTCCCCTGCTCGCCCGAGTCTTCCTCTGGATCAGCTCGACCTCCATTTACTTCGCCGACATCCTCCCTTGGCCGCTTGCGCCGGCCACCACCGTCCACGCCATCCGGAGGCGCCGCCCGACGAGTCCCGCATCGCCACGTCGCACCGACCGTCAACGCCCTGGACGCGTGGCTCGCCCCCGAACCAAACACGACGCCCCGCCATCACTGCAAGCAGCCACCGTCCTCACCGACCCCCGCCGCCCTCACCGGCCTCGCCACCGGCCGCGTCTGCCATTAATGGCCGCCGCCTCTGTCCGCCCGTGGACGGCGCCGTCCAAGCTACCTGGCGCCTCCCGGGGCAGCCAGCTCGCCTGGGGAGTAACTGCGGCCGGCCACGTCCTCGCCAAACCTCACCGGCCACCCAACGACCTCGCCTGCCGGAGTAATGGCATTGCCACCGTGTCCGCGTTCGGGAAGCCGCGGCATGGTATCTCCCCGCCTATAAAAGGGGCCCCGAGCACCCGGCTCCTCATCTCCACCTCTCCCCTCCTCCAGCAAACCACCCCAAGCCCCCCAAGCAAGCAAGACAACCGGAGAAGGCTTTCTTCTTCATCTCCGATGACCACTGCCGCCGCCATTTCCTCGGATGGTTCCGAGCCGACCACGGCCTCCCCACCACCAACTCTTCCACCACTGGCCTCCTGGAGCTCCCGAACATCCATTCCCCCTCTTAGTTTCACCGGAGATGGTCCATGGGCGAAACGCCCAACTCGCCTCCGCCGGAGCTTCTCGGGTGCGCTCGCCGTCAACGACACCGCCCACTCCGGCGACCAAGGAGGGTAACCATGGGACCGCCTCGGTCTCCTGGACTCAACGGTGGGCTCGGCTCGCCGTGGGGCCCTGCCGTTCGCCGGCGAGCTCCGCCGGAGCGCCGCCCCACTCTGCCGCGAGGAGACGCTCGCGTGGACCTGGTCAAACCTGACCAGTGGGCCAGGCGGGCCCACTGTGAGTGACCACAGGCCGTGCCAGCTCGGCGTAAGTGGAGGCGTACACCGCTAGTACGCCTTCGACGTCGACGCGCCCCACACAGCCGAAGCTGCTGGGCTCGGCCCAGTGGTGCCGTGGAGCTAAACAGCGCTCAGGGCGCCTCTCTGACCTTTCCCGTTTCTTTTTCAGCAAATCTTCAAATAATTCCTCAGCCACCAGTTCAAATCTTAATTCGATGATTCAAATTTCTGTAGGTTTCTAAAATCATGCTCTGTTTATTTAAATTAGGTGAACATTTTTTTTTCTTCTATATATAGTTTCTGTTTAATCATTTAAATATTGCTTTTAATCATATTTTCCATCTTAGTAATTCCATAAACTGATTCATATGAACTCTAAATAAATTAATTCTTTTTCTGTTATTCCTTAAATATCCTCTAGTTTATCTCAGTACTTACTTCAAAAAGTTTTGAAATACTTTTTAGTGCTGTTTTTGGATTATGTGGTGATTTAGATATTTTTGAAAATAGGAAATGAAGGGGGGATGAATTTTTCAAACTTTGGGAATGCACCCAATATTGCTGCATGTTCAAGGCAAGCATTTTGAACACTTGATATGGCGAATGTTTGCATTGCTAGAATATTTAGGACATGTTTGATACTTTTAATAGGTTTGGCATATGGATAGGAATATTGCATGCATGCATGGTCATGATTATATTTTTCTCTTGCATGCATTCCCTTCAAATTTGCAACATGCATAAGTTGTGAGCATCTAGAAGGGTGCTCCTGTTTTGGACGTGCCGGTGGGCACGGGCCACTTTGACACGGTGGTGTCACGAGACATATGTGGAAGCAGGCAAGGGTTGTAGCCCTGTCCTGGTGATACTGTTGAGAGAATAAGTTTTGTTGTGCTAACCCTGCAAGAAACATAAGCCTCCTGAGTCGGCCGTAGATCGAGTCTTGTTCCGGTAACCCCCATACTTGTGTCGTGCTACCACTTGTCCCTACCTCGGGTAAGGTATGGTTTAGTAAGTTGTTAACCCCTTTCCATGCACACACCGTACAGAGGGCCACGATGAGGGTTTCCAGGGCCCTGGACTAAATCCTGTCATCAGGTTAGGGGGCATGGGTGTTTCCGGCTGTTGTGATGCCGAGAGGGAGTGTACCCTTGTAATCCGCGCGTATGAATAGTGATCCCATGCTCATGGAGGTTGTAGCCTCTCCGACTTAGAGTTTTACTTAACTGTTGTTATGGGTGATTCCTGGCAGCAGAAAAGTTAAGCTGGTGTGTGCTGGTTAGGTGTGTTTTCAACCCAAAGACCGTAATGGGAATTAGTCAGTGTCACGATACTGACTAATGAAATCCTATACTTGTGGGTAAAGAGTACACCCTCTGCAGAGTTTGAAACCTATTCGAATAGCCGTGTCCGTGGTTAAGGACTACAGTCTGGGTTGGTCAAGTGTCGGTCTTAGAGTCGGTCTCCGGAGGAAATAATTTAATTTGAGCATGGTGTATTATGCAGGATAAATTTTTTTTTTACTACTATCGGTGTTGTTATAAATATCATGGATGATATGATTATTATTTGTGAACTAACCCCCTGCTCTTATTTTATTTTCCAGAGTGTCTCAGGGGCTGGCTAGTCTACCCCGGGACATTCGTTTTTCTTTTCAAGTCCTTTTGTGGCGTCCCTCGAGTGTCAGGCGGTTTATCACGCCACTACTCTTGTGGATACCCGACTGGCATTTCTTTTCAAGTCCTTTTGTGGCGTCCCTCGAGTGTCAGGCGGTTTATCACGCCACTACTCTTGTGGACACCCGACTGGCATTTCTTTTCAAGACCGACCGTGGTGTCACTTGACATCCGATTGACATTTCTTTTATATCTTATTAATGCTAATATTTATTTTCTGCACTGACTATTATTTCACCATGCCATGTTTTAATTCTTGTCAGCATGCATTTAATATAAGTCTATCATGAGCATATGCATATAGTTTAATTTATCATGACCATATAAATGTTTGCTGCATTTGTTATATCATTTGTCCATGATGTTTGCGAGTACATTCAAACGTACTCACCGGCTTGTCCCTGGTTATTTACTTGGCCAGGTTAGAGTTTCTGCAAGGAGTACCACAGCGACGTCCGTGCGAATCCTAGGAGAGCAACCACGCGAGATAGGAGTTATCCGGGTCAGCTGTTCCTGTTGGAATGGAACCCCATCGATGTGAAGATCCACAAGTCAATTCCTTCATCCACCACCGGAGTCATTGTTATATCAGTAGACCTTTATGGTCTTGTATCAAATCCTTGTAAATGCTTGGTAATCTGTAACAAGGATGTGTCCATCAGCAACAGTAATCCTGGGCTGGTGATGACACTAGGGGTTAATTTCTGGAATATTATGTTTCCGAAATCCGGCCCCGACAGCCTTGGTATCAGAGCCAGGCTGACCATTGGCTAATCCTATCTTAGCCTGGTCACCATCCCTAGGTTTCCACACCATCCACATCTTTTCATGTCCACGGTCAAGTCTATCCCATCCACAGTGGCAACCGACATCTTTTAATAGCCGGTGCCCAACCTATCAGTCTATCCATAGGCCGTGTGCCTGTGCCAACACCTGAACTTTCCCATCCACAAGCGTGCGATGGAAGACTCGGCTGACTTATAAAGGAAGCCTTACCCCAAACTCAGC
The DNA here is from genome assembly GCA_902687465.1 of Secale cereale. Lineage (NCBI taxonomy): Eukaryota > Viridiplantae > Streptophyta > Magnoliopsida > Poales > Poaceae > Secale > Secale cereale. The sequence continues at coordinate 346,172,822 of LR738709.1, read as the reverse complement.
ACATCACAGCCCCATTCCCAGTTCAGTATCCAACCACCAAGATGCCAGGCCCCCTCGTGCACAACGAGACCACCGCAGTCGAGCTTGAAGGCTTCGTAACCATCCTTGCCAATCTCACCCGTCGTGCTTTTAGCATCGACGAGCCGCCGGAATATGTCGTGTACCAAGAGCACACGAGTAATTCCATCCATCACTTCTGGGCCACGGTGCACATCTACGGAAGGGGCACCACATCAGAGCGTCCCTACCGATTCACCGGAAGGACGACCTCCGACGAGCCCCAATCCATCCAACTTGCAGCCCGAGAGGCTATAGTTCAACTTCGGCACCTGTCGCCGAGGGTTAACTGCCGCCCTTTCTACTACTACCCTAGTCGTGAAGGCTATGGTAGCCCGACCCAGGTCGCCAACGGAGACCATGAGTCGGATCCTGCCCTGGTGCATCTGGTGCGCTACCTAAGAGCGCAGGAGGCACTGTTCGATCAGGTTACTCTTGATCTGATTGAGACCCGCAGGACGCTCGCCCTCCTGACCCCAGCAAGGAGTGAAGTCGCACCCGCCACCGGCGCCCCGATGGTGCTGCTTGGAAGGCCGGTCGAGCCCCCAAGCTCTGACCATGTCACCTACCCAGGCAATGCCTTCGCCTCACCCGGACACCTCCGCCGTCTCTTGGAGGCCTACTCCAATGGGACGGTGACCTCGACACCCCGCGAAGGACACCACCGCTACTCCAGCCCCGTAGCTCCCCATCCTACCCCGGCCAGCTCCGACGCGGAAGCGCACGGAGACGACTCGGCAACCGCAAGACGCGCCAAGATAGATATCAACCAGATGGACTGAGTCCACCAGGATTGTTATCAAGCCCTAGTGGCTCGGTTTTTCCTTTAGTTCCGCAGTAGTTGGTGTGTGGCGTAGTGAGTTTGTAGACCCCCTGTGTGTCACCATCTAATAGTATATGTGGTTTGGCGTAAATTGCTTGATGAGTGGTTGCAAAGTAAATTCTAGACATGACTGTCGAACCCCTAATCGACATGCACAGTAGCATGTCACTTCTTCTTTTGGGGATTGAGGCCTGAGACTTTGACTCAGACAACCCCGCGCCGGAGTCGGTGTCTCTGTCATACCGGCACCACTTCATGTTTCATGACCCAGGCTCTCTATAAGAGGACACGCTCATTTTTCCACACCAACAACCATCAGCGTCAAGCACTGCCTTTTCCATTCATCCACCCATGCTTCACCCCGGAGCTTATCTGAGGAACCCCGATGCAAGACCTGGTAGTTTTGTTATGTTATTGTGGGATTTTACCCGCAATACTCTTGGCTCCACCCATCCACCCCTGTATGAGCTATTCAAATCAAGAATCACTCCTGATCGCTCGAAATACTGGGCAGCTGTACATATTTCCACCAGCAGATTTAAACCAAGGCCCTCCCTATGTGATTTTCATCGGGAGATCTATGCCAACCCCAGGCATGGCCATCGAATCTGCTGCGTATGAAGCAGTCACCCGTCTTCGATTTGCGGTGCCCTGTGCCAATGCAAGGGAATACTGCTATTTTCCAAGTCGCGCTGTTTTTGGAGCAGAAGCTACGTTCCGCTGTGGACGTGCGGAGAGCGATCCAGCCCTGGTCTATCTCATTCAATATGTGATGGCCCAGGAGCGGTTCACCCAGCAAATACTGGAGTATCTCCACTACCTTGCCGTTCTGAATCCCCGGATCGCCATTGGCGGACCCCCTCTGCCAACTCAGGAGGGACACGTTCTTCGTTTGCTCCCTCCACTTCCTCCACTCCCTCCGGAAGAAGAAGGGTGTGTTCCAACACCGGGAAGCCTTCCGCTTGACCCCGTAGATTCCGCTTTCGGACCGTAGACGGTCGGGAATGCGTTTGCGTAGCGTGTAGTGCTTGTTTGCATGTTGTGATCTTGTTTTGATTGTACGTCATGAATGTATTGCCTTGTTTGCATTTTGCATATGAGTATTTTTGTTTGTGTGGTATGCTTTTTAATTCTCCCGCCCTTAACAAATCTCGAGGACGAGATTTTTCTTAAGGGGGTTAGAATTTGTAACACACCAAAAATTAAATCATATTTTGATTAATTAAAAATTTGGCTAGAAATAAAATTTTGAATTATATTAGGTTCTTTAATAATTTTAGAGCCTTTTCTGTACCTGTCCTTCAAAAGTCTTCTCTTCATATAATAAATTTTTGGAAATAATTTTGTGGGCTCTGGTTGTATCTTGGGTCATTTCATTATTTGTTTGATAACATTAGAAATTACGTTCATAATAAAATTTTGCCTTAGAAAATTCTTTTAATAGCTTTTGAAGTGTTTTAAATGCTTCTGTTGCACTACTTCTATTTTAAATAATTCTCTAAAAATTCCACCATAATTCTGAGAGGTTCTGTGATGCCTATATGTCACTTTGGTGCAAAAACCCAACTTGGTGTTTTACAAAATTTGAGTGAAACATCCTCCTTTTCATTTCTGTCCATTTACTAGGTTTCTACTACAACCCTATTATTTCTTGCTCCAAAATTTCTGAGCCTTGGCCATCTTCTAGTTCCTCCTACCAAACCCTTAACTCCAGAAGATCAGCTCCATTAGCATCATTTAGACCCACCAAATACCCCTCTGAATCTTCAGTCCAGAACTGAATTTCAGTAAAACTTGCACTAGCCAATATTTCCTTTTCCCAAAATAACTTCACCATCATCTCTACCATCTAAAGAGACCCCATCCTGCCAAGTTGCACATCCAACAAGATCACCTAGGTCACCCTAACATTCTGTCGAGCACCTTGAGCTCATAACAGAAGTTGGGCATCTTTTGGATTGCACTAGATACTAGCCCCTCTCCCCAAAACACCATGTCCATCACTTCTACCATGTCTAAAGGCACCATTCTGTTAATTATGAACTTGTTTGGGTCCCTGTAGATGCCATTGGCATTTCGTCGAGCACACCAGGGGCATGTCCAGAGCGTGGCCAGAGCGCCCGTACTGCAGCCCGTGACATCGAGCTACTGCCGTGCCCCTGCTGCCTTCCCCTGCTCGCCCGAGTCTTCCTCTGGATCAGCTCGACGTCCATTTACTTCGCCGACATCCTCCCTTGGCCGCTTGCGCCGGCCACCACCGTCCACGCCATCCGGAGGCGCCGCCCGACGAGTCCCGCATCGCCACGTCGCACCGACCGTCAACGCCCTGGACGCGTGGCTCGCCCCCGAACCAAACACGACGCCCCGCCATCACTGCAAGCAGCCACCGTCCTCACCGACCCCCGCCGCCCTCACCGGCCTCGCCACCGGCCGCGTCTGCCATTAATGGCCGCCGCCTCTGTCCGCCCGTGGACGGCGCCGTCCAAGCTACCTGGCGCCTCCCGGGGCAACCAGCTCGCCTGGGGAGTAACTGCGGCCGGCCACGTCCTCGCCAAACCTCATCGGCCACCCAACGACCTCGCCTGCCGGAGTAATGGCGTTGCCACCGTGTCCGCGTTCGGGAAGCCGCGGCATGGTCTCTCCCCGCCTATAAAAGGGGCCCCGAGCACCCGGCTCCTCATCTCCACCTCTCCCCTCCTCCAGCAAACCACCCCAAGCCCCCCAAGCAAGCAAGACAACCGGAGAAGGCTTTCTTCTTCATCTCCGATGACCACTGCCGCCGCCATTTCCTCGGATGGTTCCGAGCCGACCACGGCCTCCCCACCACCAACTCTTCCACCACTGGCCTCCTGGAGCTCCCGAACATCCATTCCCCCTCTCAGTTTCACCGGAGATGGTCCATGGGCGAAACGCCCAACTCGCCTCCGCCGGAGCTTCTCGGGTGCGCTCGCCGTCGACGACACCGCCCACTCCGGCGACCAAGGAGGGTAACCATGGGACCGCCTCGGTCTCCTGGACTCAACGGTGGGCTCGGCTCGCCGTGGGGCCCTGCCGTTCGCCGGCGAGCTCCGCCGGAGCGCCGCCCCACTCTGCCGCGAGGAGACGCTCGCGTGGACCTGGTCAAACCTGACCAGTGGGCCAGGCGGGCCCACTGTCAGTGACCACAGGCCGCGCCAGCTCGGCGTAAGTGGAGGCGTACACCGCTAGTACGCCTTCGACGTCGACGCGCCCCACACAGCCGAAGCTGCTGGGCTCGGCCCAGTGGTGCCGTGGAGCTAAACAGCGCTCAGGGCGCCTCTCTGACCTTTCCCGTTTCTTTTTCAGCAAATCTTCAAATAATTCCTCAGCCACCAGTTCAAATCTTAATTCGATGATTCAAATTTCTGTAGGTTTCTAAAATCATGCTCTGTTTATTTAAATTAGGTGAACATTTTTTTTTTCTTCTATATATAGTTTCTGTTTAATCATTTAAATATTGCTTTTAATCATATTTTCCATCTTAGTAATTCCATAAACTGATTCATATGAACTCTAAATAAATTAATTCTTTTTCTGTTATTCCTTAAATATCCTCTAGTTTATCTCAGTACTTACTTCAAAAAGTTTTGAAATACTTTTTAGTGCTGTTTTTGGATTATGTGGTGATTTAGATATTTTTGAAAATAGGAAATGAAGGGGGGATGAATTTTTCAAACTTTGGGAATGCACCCAATATTGCTGCATGTTCAAGGCAAGCATTTTGAACACTTGATATGGCGAATGTTTGCATTGCTAGAATATTTAGGACATGTTTGATACTTTTAATAGGTTTGGCATATGGATAGGAATATTGCATGCATGCATGGTCATGATTATATTTTTCTCTTGCATGCATTCCCTTCAAATTTGCAACATGCATAAGTTGTGAGCATCCAGAAGGGTGCTCCTGTTTTGGACGTGCCGGTGGGCACGGGCCACTTTGACACGGTGGTGTCACGAGACATATGTGGAAGCAGGCAAGGGTTGTAGCCCTGTCCTGGTGATACTGTTGAGAGAATAATTTTGTTGTGCTAACCCTGCAAGAAACATAAGCCTCCTGAGTCGGCCGTAGATCGAGTCTTGTTCCGGTAACCCCCATACTTGTGTCGTGCTACCACTTGTCCCTACCTCGGGTAAGGTATGGTTTAGTAAGTTGTTAACCCCTTTCCATGCACACACCGTACAGAGGGCCACGATGAGGGTTTCCAGGGCCCTGGACTAAATCCTGTCATCAGGTTAGGGGGCATGGGTGTTTCCGGCTGTTGTGATGCCGAGAGGGAGTGTACCCTTGTAATCCGCGCGTATGAATAGTGATCCCATGCTCATGGAGGTTGTAGCCTCTCCGACTTAGAGTTTTACTTAACTGTTGTTATGGGTGATTCCTGGCAGCAGAAAAGTTAAGCTGGTGTGTGCTGGTTAGGTGTGTTTTAAACCCAAAGACCGTAATGGGAATTAGTCAGTGCACGATACTGACTAATGAAATCCTATACTTGTGGGTAAAGAGTACACCCTCTGCAGAGTTTGAAACCTATTCGAATAGCCGTGTCCGTGGTTAAGGACTACAGTCTGGGTTGGTCAAGTGTCGGTCTTAGAGTCGGTCTCCGGAGGAAATAATTTAATTTGAGCATGGTGTATTATGCAGGATAATTTTTTTTTACTACTATCGGTGTTGTTATAAATATCATGGATGATATGATTATTATTTGTGAACTAACCCCCTGCTCTTATTTTATTTTCCAGAGTGTCTCAGGGGCTGGCTAGTCTACCCCGGGACATTCGTTTTTCTTTTCAAGTCCTTTTGTGGCGTCCCTCGAGTGTCAGGCGGTTTATCACGCCACTACTCTTGTGGATACCCGACTGGCATTTCTTTTCAAGTCCTTTTGTGGCGTCCCTCGAGTGTCAGGCGGTTTATCACGCCACTACTCTTGTGGACACCCGACTGGCATTTCTTTTCAAGACCGACCGTGGTGTCACTTGACATCCGATCGGCATTTCTTTTATATCTTATTAATGCTAATATTTATTTTCTGCACTGACTATTATTTCACCATGCCATGTTTTAATTCTTGTCAGCATGCATTTAATATAAGTCTATCATGAGCATATGCATATAGTTTAATTTATCATGACCATATAAATGTTTGCTGCATTTGTTATATCATTTGTCCATGATGTTTGCGAGTACATTCAAACGTACTCACCGGCTTGTCCCTGGTTATTTACTTGGCCAGGTTAGAGTTTCTGCAAGGAGTACCACAGCGACGTCCGTGCGAATCCTAGGAGAGCAACCACGCGAGATAGGAGTTATCCGGGTCAGCTGTTCCTGTTGGAATGGAACCCCATCGATGTGAAGATCCACAAGTCAATTCCTTCATCCACCACCGGAGTCATTGTTATATCAGTAGACCTTTATGGTCTTGTATCAAATCCTTGTAAATGCTTGGTAATCTGTAACAAGGATGTGTCCATCAGCAACAGTAATCCTGGGCTGGTGATGACACTAGGGGTTAATTTCCGGAATATTATGTTTCCGAAATCCGGCCCCGACAATTGTGGGGCAAGAAGAATCTGCGGGCCATAATCCAAGCTCTCCCATGACGGGCGAGGAAACTGGAAACTGGCCAGGATTCAAGATTCATGCAGAAGAAGAAAGAGGATCTCAAGAGAATGGCCTCTTCAAAAACCCTACCTGTGTACCTATTAGGCCCTACCCTAACGACAGTGAGCAGCGCGATCGGGGCAGGCCCTGGGGCTTCTATCAGTGCAACAAACCCTGGGTCCATTGCCCAGACTGTGCACCGGCTCAAGAAAAAGATTGAAGGCCCAGCCCAAGACAGAGTACAAAAAACCAAGAGATTCAGAGTACCAGCTGTGAGCTGAAAGACCAAAGCCAAGCCAGAAAAGCAAGGCATCACCCAGAAAAAGCCTCCCTTGCCGGGCAGGCGATGCCGGAAAGGGGCGAGGCCACCTCCAAAACAGAGGGCAGAAACATCCCGGCAGGGCCTGCCGGGAGCTCGTGTAGGCCAAACCGCCCCACCGAACACTCAAGAATGACCAGCATCGTCAATCAATGTAGTGTCAACCGCAAGATGGTTAAGTGGCAGCCATTAGCCACATGGCAGCCTGTTCCTACAAGAAGAACCCACAGATGACACTCGTACTACGACATGTCAAACAAGCAGACATGGAGCTAGCAGAATAGCCCGGCAAGGCTTGTCGGGCAGCCAACAATGTGACGTTAAACGGCGCCTTTAATGCGCCCTGTCAGCCTATAGAGTTAGGTATGATAGCACATTTCACTATCATATCAGTGCTTAATGACTACTTTGCCACTTTGGTAACCCCTTAACCTATAATAGGAGGCCCATGGCAACCGTAGAAAGGGGTCGGAAAAGTTCATGATCCCACACCACCATATGCGCGCGATCGATGTGGCCCTGAGGCTAACCCTACCGGGCAAGTGTACCATGTACCACATCGCTCATTCCACAGTCAATCCACCAAAGCATGAGTAGGGTCTTACACCTCGCGGCGGCCTGAACCTAGGTAAATTGCTTGTGTGCTCTCTGTTGTGCTGCCATACGCTGGTCTGTTCTTTGTGCAACGCGACGTCCCCCGTACCAAACCAGCAAGGGGCCACCCGGTCCCATAGGTCGCCGCGGATATCCTGTGACAACGAGGGCAACAACATGTAACTCAACCTTATAAACGGTACAAAAAGGCCAAGGATTAATTGTTCATCAAATTTAGACAAAACCCAGATTGAACATGGCAATAACATCTAACCCAACCACTCTTTTTTGCAATCACAAACAAATGTATCGGTCTGATCCATAAAATCAACATCCAGTGCAAAAAAATGATTGGAGGATGACTACAAGTTGTTGTAAATAGAAGCCGACCACGTTCAGAATCCCATTTGTCCACCCGAAACTTCTTTTTTTTTTTGCTGTTCAACATGTCCGTCCATGAGAAATCTCTTGTTGAAAAACTTAAGCCTCATGGATAATAGTAACCTCGCATTCAATAGGAACAATGTGACAAAGCTTCTGTTTGCCTGGTTGGATGCATATCCTTCCATCGTTATTGTCCTCAAACGAATGCCATGAGAACTGAGAAAATCCTGGTGCTTATTACGCCACCGATTGGTTATATGTTTGAAATAATCACCTTTCAATGTGCTTGAAATAATCACCTTTATATATAAATTCTCCATAGATCGAAAGCATCGCAGCAAGCCAATAATTATGTTCAGATCAAAACTAAACATTCCGATATATATGATCTTGACAGAATCCAGTAGCATTGATAGGCTATCCATGGAAGAACTCTTCATTGAGCATATAACATAATATTAGTACCCAAAGTGTACTCCAAGATGATATAAAACTTATGCGCACAAATGAAAAATGCAGCTTATGATTAAAAATGTGTAGATGATAATTTATGGTACCTGAAATAGTGAGGAGCCAAACACCAACTTGTTGTGATCATTAAACGTATCTTTAATTACACCCAAGGTATCTAGTTTGGGCGTAGAGACAACATTTATTTGTGAAGGTTTTATAACAATAATGAAGGAGCAACCTTTGAAGTGATGGGGCATCTTCGATGATGATTTGCTATCCTTCAAAACAAATTCCAATGCTTTTAAGGTGAGGTGACTTTATTTCCAGACAACTAATAGGGATTTCTATTCCCAAAACAATCAGCAAGCGCTCCAGGGAAGGGCAACTGGAGTGGATGATGATGTGAAGTGAGGCCTCCGACAGATAAACCACCACAAGCGGAAGTTTTTTTAGCTGTCGAAGTCGAAGAAATTGTACCAGATCATCTGGTAGGTGGCACCGGGCAAAGGTGGCGGTGTGGAGAGAGGAGTAAAACAACGATATGGATAACGGTGGTCTGGGCACAAATTCTTGGTGTTCGGTTTGTGGTATGAAACTTTCGTGGTAATGGTAGAACTCACACTACTGGAGTTTTTCGAATTCAGGGGATGTCAGCCAAGCGGCCACCGTGCAGGGTATGGAAAGCAGGTAGCGTGTCGGGATGCAGAGGCGTTGAACGGGGCCCTGCTGGTGAGAGGAGATGATGGCTCTGAGGAGATCAAATTTAGGAAGGACAGATATCCGATGACAGTCGAGATTGAGGGGTGTTGTGCACCATAGAGGGCGCCACCGGTATGCGAGGACTTGTGTACAATAGCCATCCTTTGTGGGGATAAGGTAGATGATCTCCCCATGGGTGTCGTCTGGGAGATCGCTGATGCGGTCCACCGGAGATTCTACAGGTTCCCAAGATCCGGGTGTGGGGGGGGGGGCTCGCCGCTTCTCCCCACGATGCCAGGTGCGGGATCTACGATCGACATAGCCGCTGGAGAGAGCCTCATCTTCTTGGCGTTGGAGCCTGTCGACTCCATTTCCCTTGCGGGCATCGCGCCGAGCTCATGTGTTTGAGTAGAGTAGCCAGAGATGATCCTAGTGGCAGTGCGAGTGGGGAAGAAGGAGGGCAGGGGTTTTCTGTTTGGAGTGGAAGAAGAGGAGCAGGTGTTTTCTGTACGAGTGAGAAAGAAGGTGAGTGGTGGTTTTGTGTACGAGTGAGGAAGATGGGGAGCGGGGGGG
>LR738709.1:346123601-346163293 GCA_902687465.1 Secale cereale | reverse complement strand
GGGGGCGACGGAAGCGGGATAGTCCAGCTAGTGGCAAAATGAGGGGTCAAATAACATGCCCACAATATACATAGATTAACAGGGACTATGGGGGATTAAATCATGTACAAGCCAAATTCCCCTCCATTCCTCTCCAACCCCCTGGGAGGAGGTTAAACTGAACAAGGCCTAAGACTAACCACAGTGGGAGTAACTTAATTCCATATGGTATCATAATATGATACTCAACCCTATCTTTCTTCATTTAATTCTACCTTGTGCTGCTGGTTTGGGCACATCAAAATCCAATAGTGTACATTCTAGCAATCCCATAGTATACATTCTAACAAGTTCACACACAAGTATAACAGAAAAGGTAAACATTCAGATCAAACTCAGGTTCACAGGATATGTTCATATTCATAGCCAACACTCACAATCAACAACTCCAAAGATTCATGTATAGACAAGTACAACATGTCTATGCATCCAAATGATTCAAAGATCACAAGCCAATATTCATAGCTAACATTCGACAAAAGATTCAGAATACACAAGTTCAACATTCTTACATGTCAAATGATTGAGACAACACAAGCCAATATCATCCATCGACACACTTTAATTACCTGGGGTACAGACTGGTAAGTGGTGTTCACTCCGTCGTACTTGCTAACTTTTGAGTACATAAGAGGCAACATAGACCATCTGAACTTTTCTTGCAGGTTTATCCTCATGATTGGGGCTTCGATGCCGCGAGTGATTTGAACAACTTGGCCACTACTTTCATCCAACTAGTTATCATGCAGTTAAACTGAAATGGAGGCATCCCAAGCGTGCAGACTGGTTAGGACCCATATGAATATATGCCTCTACCAACTTGTCTGGAATCTTTACACTCCATGGAATACATTTCGCTACCAGCATACGTGCCAATAACCTAACAACGCAAGTTGGGACCAAAGACTGAGCTGCATTTTTCTGGGATATGCGCCAAGCAATATTGTTGGCGCTCACTCTCGCACTTTTTATTGTCAACATCGATGCTTGTCTGAGTGAACTTTGGAGTACAACAAAGCAGCAGCATAAGTATCTTTCCACCTTTTCTTTTTGTGGAGTTGTACTGAAATCGGCCAATGTAACAAGTTGCCTGCAATTTCAGGATCCACGTTACTCCTTATGAAATTGACCAACAGTAGCATAATACCAAATTACCAATTGATTTGACAAGCACAATAATCAGGATGAAGACCTATACCAACTTGTGTGATGAAGCATAAAAATTAGTACTTCCTTTGAATAGAAGCCGAGATAAGCGACTGACAGGACAGGAAGGAGGCAGTCGAGGCAATGAACCATCCAAAGTTTTTGTGCAGTTCCACTGAAATCGAGCATCCCTGTTGGCACATATATTGAGAAAGTGAGATTATTGTAATAGTAGTTGATGAAACATACACTAACAAATACTCCCTCCGTTCCCAAATATAAGTATCTCTAGAGATTCTAACGAGTGACTACTGTCAGATTCAGGGCTCCGCAAAACCCTTCTAGGCTTGAACTTTGGGGTGCGTGCGAAGAACTCAACCTCGCCTATCTACCTACTCGCCATTCCATGAACTAGCTTGATGAACAGGAATGTAAAAGAGACACGAGGCCGTTTATCCTGGTTTAGGACACCTAGCGGTGAGTGACCCTACTCCAACAGTGTGGTGGATTAGACTCGAGATGGGCTGAGGCTGAACTAGTACAATGGGTGAACAACCTCCGGAGGTGTGTTCTTGATTTGTGGTGGAGAGGAAGGTCTGAATGATCCGTCCCTCCGCTGGGTGGTGGCTATCCTACTTATATAGTCGCATTGGTCCTCTTCCCCCTCAATTTTTGGCGGGAAGGGATCCCATAACGGCGAATTTTGAAGGGACAGAACTAGTACATCTTATCCTGACTAAAGGTGGTATTCGCCTGGAAAGTCCCTGATCCTGACGCCATGGTGGGCTCGGTGATGACCTCCGTCCTGCCGACCTAGGAGTCTTGGTCTTGTTGATCGAAAATGGAAATCTTCGGTAGATTCCTCGGGACTCTGCATCCGATTCCGCTTCCTTAGCACCAAAGAGGAAACTGTTGTACTGCGCCTGCTGGCGCTCGGCTGGCCTTGGTCTTCACGGCTTGCCTCATGCAAACCTCGCGAGGTGGGGGGTTGCACAGAGTTCTCCGCTCCTTAGGAGCCAGCTAGACGAGGTTGCCCCTTCCGGAGGTCTTCGTGTCGTTCGCCCCGCGAGGCTTGGCCCCTCGCGAGGGTCTTGAGTGTCGATGCTGAAGATGGGCCATACTAGGCCTGAAAAGGAGCCATGTCGCGGGCTGCAGGCAGGCAAGTATGGGTACCCTGGTTCGCAAAACGCCGACAACTACATATTGAACAAAATGAGTGAATCTACACTCTAAAATATGTCTACATACATCTGTATGTTGTAGTCCATTTGAAATGTCTAAAAGGACTTATATTTAGGAACAGAGGGAGTAGAAGCATCCAAAATATCTTAAAAAGAGGTATTAGTTTATTTTATCAGTGCCAATTAGCTCAACTCTCGCGTTGGCATGTATCATAGGCTGCAATAATGTGACATGCAGAGATAAAGGACTTTCTCATGACAATTGCAAAACAGTAGCACGATACAAATAGAGATGACAACACACTAATCTGGATGAAGGCCTTAGGCCATTACCAATTAATTAGTGTTGCTTAAGTACTCCTGATTCATTAAATGACCTCGCAGCAGAGGCAGCAGAAGTCGAAGTGCTCCTGGAGCATAGCCTCAAATGTGAGGCAGACGTTGCCGGAGCCATTCAGTGGCTTCGACTGAGGCCTCGGCTTCAGGTAGATCACCTTGGCATTGTTGATCGTGCAGGTCTATAACACATGTATCAAGAATCCAGTTAATTAGTATGATGTGTCGTCAAGCCAAGTACTACTCTGCGAGTAGTACTAAAATTGCATTTCTTCAAGTAAATTAATACTAGTAGCAACACAACAATACAATGCCACTAGCAAAATGTCAGGATAACATAGGACGGCACCAGCTTGTGATCCTTCTTCATTTCTCCCTTCTTCTTCTTATTCTTCTTCATCTTCCTCTTCCGTCATTGTCTTCCTTTTCTTGCTATGTTTCTCTTTCTCCTAAACCAATTGGTCAAACCAAGTACATGAGTGGGCTTCAATGTCAGATTTGTGTCAGTCAGTACAAGTCTACTATGTGAACAATAGTATTATTTTCTCATGGAAGTTGCAAAATAGAGGTGACCACATGCATTAAATATCATTCTTACATAAGGGAAGGTTAGGGTGCCAATTTGGATGATGAGGTTTGGATACAGATCTCCCTTTGTGCAGTTCACTGAAATCGACCAACAGTTCAGGCATGACATTCTAGTTAAGCTGCACAAAAATCACTAGTTATGACTTATAATAGTGGCATGGCATCATTTTACCAAGGGCATTTGATTAAGAACAATGCATATCTCGGTTGGTCCCATTTTTTCACATTAGCCACATATTCGTATGTAGCAAATCTAGTCCTCGTCAAATAAGTGTGTACAACATTTCACCTTTATTTCCGTTTTCGACCAAGAGACCGGTTGGAGGGCCACACTGTACTACTTGCACCCCCTTCCTTTCCTGTTTGTACCAAGTCCTATGTACATTACATACACCATCGTTTCCCCTTCCTTTCCTATTAGTAACAATATTCGACTCCATAAAGTAGCTTTACCTCTAACAATAGAAAAAAAATTAGGTGGCGTTGGACAATCCGACCGATCCTAGCTACGTGGGGGGCTCAGAGGTAGAAAATTATGCACATGCAGCGGCATAACGAGCTGTGTTAGTAGAGCTAGGCCGGTTTCGAAGGAAGATATACCTGAAGGTCGTCGGGGGTGTGGCTAGGTGGGAGCGTGAGGCCGGATCTGCCCACACTATGGCAGTGACGAAGGGATTGGAGGATCTCCTGCGCCGACACTCGGCCAGAGAGACAACGATGGGGCTGGTAGTCGGTCTCCTCCCTTGCCGTCGACGACGGCCTAAACACTGCATCCCTTCCCGGGCGGCGGGGTTGCGTCCGAATCTGTTACCAGCTCTGAGGATAGAAAGGTTGTGTGATATCTTGTTTAGATCCAGAGAGGATGAGAGTTTATGAATAGAGCAACCCTAGCAAGCAAGCGTGGAGGCTCATGCCTATATATATATATGTATCTATAGTAGGGTAGTTTTCTTTCTTCACTCCATCAAAACAATCGTCTAAGACGTAAAAAACAATTGTTTACGCGCCAGGTCACCATTTTTTGAGTCGTTGATTGTTTTTTGAGATAGCTACCTGCTTATTCCAAGCGGAGTGTGTGGGTGAACGAGCTGCTCGGCTCATTAAGCTCGTGCTCATTAAGGCTGGTGTCGTTATGCTCGGTAAGACTAACGAGCAAAAAACCCTTCTCGGCTCAGTACGTTTGAAGCTCGTTTAGCTCGTGACCTCTCGTTAACAGATTCTGATGATGTGTTACAATCTACATGATCAGTGTGTAGATGTGATTTTTAAGAAGATAGATGGTGACTACAAAAGGAAATACGCTAATTTGTTGCCTCCTATGTTGTGGGGACCCCGACTTGGAAGTCGAGATCACCGAATGCACGTGTACAGTGATCCCAGAGATCAATGCTCACTGAACACACAGAAGCTGAAACAACAAGAGTCTTACATCCATACAAATAGTCTTACACGAATTAAGGCCATTATGGCCAAGTCTTACATAGATAGAGCCTCACGGGCTGGATAGCAAATACTCAAATAGCGGAAGTCTTCGATACAACGGGTAGAACCCATGCCATCTGCCTTACCCTACAGGCATTCTGACTGGGATAGCGTCCTAGTTCGCATGGTCGTCTCCAAAGAACTCTTCCTCATAATCCTGCTCTTCCATGCCTGGCCAATTAAATAACCAGTGGCAAGCCAATGAGTACTTTGAATGTACTCGCAAGCAACCCATGATGTGGTACAAGTAACAATGCAATTGAATAATAATGAACGATCTAGCAAGAGGCTAGAGCAATATGCTATCATCAAGTTATGCATCAATAACTTCGCGTAACCTCGAGAACAGGTTACCGACATCAACATGAATATGATTCATCTTACTGAGTCAAGTCACCATCTTGACTTACACACACACGCATGTTTCACAAACATTGGACGTAGCCCAAGAGCGGTTACCCAACTGTCCATGACCGTGGACACGGCTATTCGAATAGTTTGACACTCTGCAGAGGTTGCGCACTTTACCCACAAGATCCGGGGAACTTCCGTGTCATCCACGACCCGCGGTACTTCAAGTACCCGGGGTAAGCACCCGGTCATTACCTTTCCTTAGACGACACTAACATAGAGTCCACTCGTTGGCACACGGCCCTCGGGTACAAACAATAGATCACGGGACTTGCCCAAATTTCAAATGTTCACGCGTACTCGAAGGGACCAACGGTGTGTCCGGTGCCCTGTAAAAACAGTCATGGCCGTCTATCCAAGCACGACCCCGTCCCGGGAAAGACCTCAAGTCTTCCCGTCACTAGTAATGCGGGCACCATGCTAGTATCGACCTAAGTAATCAATAAAGCCCCGTCCCATAAGGGGTAGTGTGGTTGCACATGTATGGTTGGAATAACGGTCGCAACTTCAACCAATCCGTTTGAAAAAAACACACACACACTAGTCTTGGCACACCACTTCGTCATCAAGTGGTCACCCAACTTATCATCATCATCTCCCTCGGGCATGAGTGGCACCCGACGGGGTTTTATGCAAAGACTCCAACCATGGAGGTTCATATCTCACATGCATCACTTTCCAAAACTACTAACCATATGCAAGTCATCTAGCACGTAGCAAGATCAAGATCATGTCATGCATCATATAAGTATCATGGTCACCTACTGCATGTTATCTAACATATAGCAAGTTCAAGGATAGAGCATGCATCATAAGGTGGTTCATCAAGGTTACCCTCGTAACCCTAATCATCATGTATCGGAAACAAACGGGTTCCGAGAGCAAGTGTATCATGGTCAAAGGGCTGCTTGCCTGGAATGGCTTGGTCTTCAAAGTCTTCTAATCCTTCTCCTTCTTCTTCCACAGCAACTTCGTCAAATACGGGATCTATACGTCGCATAATAATAACGGAAAAATAAGAATACAAATAGAACAGAAAAACCAAAGTGCTCAGAAAAATGTCAACTCATTTTTGTAAAATACTAGAGAGTTTTCTAAGATGGGGAAAAATCTTAGTTGGAGTTTTGGAGTTGCAGAATAGGATATATGGATTTTTGAACAGGAGTTATACTGCTTAAATTTGAATTTAAATTTAAACAGTACAGAAAAGTTTCATGGATTTGAATGAAAGTAGTACCAACAAATAGGTTGGAATATTACAAGATTTTAGGAGTTGGAAATAATTAATTTGGATCAATATTCTTTTCTGCATAAATGTTTAAATCATTTACAGAAAAGAAAAGAAAAAGGGTTCCTGTGCAACTGGGCCAAAGGGCCACAGTGCACGGCCCAGGGCTGACTAGCCCAGCCGCACGGGCCAGCGCGCGCGCACGTCAGGTTTCAAACCTGACGGGCGGGGCCCGTGGGTCAGTGGCTCAGAGGAGGGGAGAGAGGCGGGTGGATGACAGGCGGGGCCCGCCTGTCATCTTCAACCCTACGGCCACGGCGACGGCGAGCTCACCGGCGACGACTCCGGCCACGGCGACGGCAACAGAGGGCAGGGACGGCTTCAGTGTTGAGTTGCGGAGGCAGTGGAGGTGGCGCGGCACGGCGGGGAGCTCTGGTTCGCCGGCGACGAGGTGCGACGGCGGAAGCTCGTCGGGAGGTCGTCGCTCCGGTCGTTTCCGGCTGCAACAGGAGGGGGAAACAGAGGGGAATGGGTCAGGGTCGAGCTGCGGTTCCGAAACGGGCGGAAAGAGGGGCCGGGGAGGCCTGTACCTCGAGATCGCCGGCGGCCCGACGCGGCGGAGCTCCGGTCGATCCCGAGCACTTAGGCTCTCCGGGGCTGTTCTGAGGGTGCAGGAGGGGCTAGTGAGGTGTGGTGGAGCTGGTGATGGAGTTGGGAGAGCTCGGGGAGGTCTTAAATAGGCGCGCCCAAGGTTCACCGTGGACCCGTGCGCCGGCGAGGTCCGGCTCGCCGCTACAACGCACAAGAGGCTGCGGGAGTGAGTCGGGGGTGTTGCTGGACGTCTTCCACGTCCAGTTGAAGCAAGAGGAGGAGCGGGGGAGCAGCAGGGGCGTGCGCGCGTGTGAGCCAGAGGAGTGGCCGCCGCGGGCGGCCAGCGCGCGTGTGGCGACGGCCACTGGAGGGCGCAGGAGGAGGGGGACAGCACCGGAGGGGATTGCGGACGTCGAGGCGCGTTGGGAGGCGCGAGGGGGAGACTCGAGGTGGTCGGGGGGCGGCGATTGGCCGAAGCCAGCGTGCGAGCGGCACTGTTCACGCGCTCTGGAGCGCGCGTATGGCTGGCATCAGCATGACCACGCCGTTCTGATCCACTCTAGCGTGCCCAAGCGTGTCTGGTGAGTAGAGGGAGTAGTAAAGTAATGCCCCAAGGCCTTGGATGCTCTGTGGTGTAGAGAGAGAGGGAGGGTGCTGGTAAAAATGGTGAAGGCTGGCTGTACAGTAGGGTAAAGCTGAGGTTTTACCCCTCAATCATAGAGCTGAGGTGCTGGGGAGGTTACTGGGGTTTGCTAGTAGCCCAATGCACCTGTGGTAAGAAGTTGAGGCATTGGAGAAAAGTGAAAGTGGTAGAAGTAGAGGTTTTAAGATTTCTGCAGAAGGTGTTTGATCATGGTTTGATCAAGCAAATGAAGTCCAATTGACATGGCACTCAACAGGGTTGAAAGACATAGGAAAATAGGGTGCTTCACCAAATTTGGGCTTATTTGGAGAAACTAGCCAATGTAACTTTGGTGAACCCTAGAAATCAACAGAAACAGTTTCATGTTGATTGAGTCAAGCTAATCATCTCCCCTTGATGCACCACTTGGTGTAGCATCCTCATTTGGGGTATTGATCATGCTCACAAAGTTTGAGGCTCCAGATAAAAAGTTGGTAATGTAAAGTTGTTCAAATTTGTATTTGAACAGAAAGGGTTTTGAGGTGATCTGATCAAGTTGCTCTATTCCAAATCTTGTGCCATTTGGTCTAGGTGCCTTATTAGGCTATCCTAGCATGTGCACCAAGTTTGAGAGCATTTGGACAAGTTTGGCAATGTAGAGTTGCTCAAACTTCAAATATGGACAGAATGGTTATGAAGGGGTTTGAGGTGGTTCCCTTGATCTCCAATGCATGAGGCTTTGCAAGATCATCAAATATGTCATATGTGACATGATAGAATTTCCCTGGAATTTTTGGAGAAAAATTCCTTTGTAAATATTTCAGAAGCTTGAAATATCCAGAAAGGGTTTTAGAGGGTTTAGCCCATTATTTTGAACATGACCAAGTGTTGAAACTCTTTTATATGGACAATATGTGTCCTCTGAGTCTCTCTGAATTTTGGCAAATATTTTTGAAACAGTTAAATAATTTTTCCCTATTAAAGACCATTACTGGCCTTAAGAAAAAGCTTTTAAATAAAATAGGAAAATAACTTTTAAAATTATACCTTTGTGGTTTCTGGGAGTCCTATGACTACTAGGTCTCAAATCAACCTTTTGAAATAATTTTCACACCCTTAATCAAGTACTTGCAGTGCAAATCTCATTTCAGGGGTTTTTGAAAAACTAATTTTATAAAATACTTTTTGGCCAAATTAATTTTGTAAGAAAATACTATACTGCTATATAACACTTGGCATGATCATTGGGCAGAAGTTTTGAGTATGGAGATGAAATCTACAAGAGATCATAGTTGACTTTAATGAGCACATGAAAAAGCAAATGGAGAAAACTCAATTCCACATAAAAGCCAAATGATGCTAAAAATTTTTGCTGGTCCAAATTTTCATGCTTCAAAGTTACAAATAACATGTTACAAAATGCAGGGTGTGACAGACCTACCCCCCTTACAAGAATCTCGTCCCCGAGATTCCTAAACTAGGGCTTAAAAGAGGTCGGGAAACTCGGATCTAAGATAGTCTTCTCGTTCCCAGGTTGCTTCTGCTTCGGTGTGGTTGCTCCACTGGACCTTGAAGTACTTGATGGTACGGCTCCGCGTACGTCGTTCTGCTTCGTCCAGGATACGGATAGGCTTCTCGCGGTAGGTCAAGTCAGGCTGCAGATCAATGGCTTGGTGATCCACATCCCTGTAGAGACTGGGCTTGTCTGGAACCTGGAGACATTTCCGGAGTTGTGACACATGGAACACATTGTGCACATCGGATAGCTCAGGTGGTAGTTCCAACTGATAAGCCACTTCTCCTCGTCGGTCGGTGATCTTGAAAGGGCCAATGAACCTTGGTGCGAGCTTCCCCTTGACATGGAAACGCTTGGTTCCTTTCAGAGGAGTCACCCGCAGGTACACATGATCCCCGACACGGAAACTCATGTCTCGGCGTCGAGTGTCAGCGTAACTCTTCTGCCTTGACTTGGCTGCCTTTAATCGCTCTCTGACTAGTTGGACTTGCTCTTCTGCTGCGC
The DNA here is from genome assembly GCA_902687465.1 of Secale cereale. Taxonomy (NCBI): domain Eukaryota; kingdom Viridiplantae; phylum Streptophyta; class Magnoliopsida; order Poales; family Poaceae; genus Secale; species Secale cereale. The sequence continues at coordinate 346,153,649 of LR738709.1, read as the reverse complement.
GGAGAATATCTGGTCCAAAGACTAGTCCTTCTCCAGTCTCTGACCAGTTGAGGGGTGTGCGACACTTGCGTCCGTACAACACCTCAAATGGTGCCATCTGAAGGCTTGACTGGTAACTGTTGTTGTAAGAGAACTCGGCGAAAGGGAGACAGTCTTCCCACTTGGCTCCATATGCTAGGACACAGGCTCGGAGCATGTCTTCGAGAATCTGATTGACTCGCTCAGTCTGACCTCCGGTCTGTGGGTGGAAAGCTGTGCTGAAAGACAACTTGGTTCCCAAGGCTTCTTGGAATCGCTTCCAGAACCTTGAAGTGAACTGGGTGCCTCGATCCGACACGATCTCCTTGGGAACACCGTGAAGACTTACGATTCGGTTGATATAAAGAGTTGCCAACTGGTTGCCTGAGTAGGTAGTCTTGACAGGAATGAAATGAGCCACCTTGGTCAAATGATCGACTATGACCCAGATAGAGTCATGTCCTCTATTCGACCTTGGTAATCCAGTGATGAAGTCCATTCCGACTTTATCCCACTTCCACTCAGGAACCTTGAGTGGTTGAAGCAATCCAGCGGGTCGCTGATATTCAGCCTTGACCTTTTGGCATACATCACACTTTGCAACATAGGTTGCAATCTCTCTCTTCATACCGTGCCACCAGAATCGTGCCTTCAAGTCTTGGTACATCTTGGTTCCTCCGGGGTGGATGGAATACGGGGTGTCGTGGGCTTCTTGCAGAATCAGCGTCTTCAACTCGGGGTTGTTTGGTACGCAGAGACGACCTTTGTACCAAACAATCCCGTGCTCGTCTTCGGAGAATTCTGGGGCCTTGCCCATCTTCATCTTCTTCTTGATACCTTCAATGCTTGCATGTCCATCTTGAGCTTTCTTGACGTCGTCCAGCAGGGTTGGTCTGACTTCCAAATGATCCAGAAATCCGGGGGTGACCAATTCTAAACTGGATTGTTCGATCTCCTTAAACAAGGCTGGCTGTCTTTCTTGAATAATGACATTCAAAGTGCAAGCCTTCCTGCTTAAGGCGTCGGCCACCACGTTGGCCTTCCCAGGGTGATACTGAACACTGAGGTCATAATCCTTGATGAGTTCCAACCATCTCCGTTGCCTCATGTTCAACTCTTTTTGGGTGAAAATATACTTCAGACTTTTGTGGTCTGTGTAAATCTCACACCGTTTCCCTAGGAGGTAATGCCGCCATGTCTTCAAGGCATGAACTACTGCTGCTAGCTCAAGATCATGAGTAGCGTAGTTCTCCTCATGAGGTCGGAGCTGCCTGGAGAGGTATGCTATGACGCGGCCTTCTTGCATTAGAACGCTTCCCAATCCGGTTCGAGAGGCATCACAATATATCACGAACTCCTTGTGAATATCAGGTGTTGCCAGAACTGGGGCGGTGGTCAATCTCTTCTTGAGCTCTTGGAAGCTCTCTTCGCATTTTGGCGTCCACTCAAACTTCTTGTCCTTCTTGAGGAGCTGAGTCATTGGTCGTGCAATGCTAGAGAATCCTTCTACGAACTTGCGGTAATAGCCCGCCAATCCGAGGAAGCTTCTGACTTCCTTGACGGTCGTTGGAGATTGCCATTGGGTCACAGCTTCGATCTTTGCAGGATCAACAGATAATCCTTCCTCGGTCAAGACATGACCTAGGAATCCAACTTTGTGCAGCCAAAACTCACACTTGCTGAACTTGGCATACAGTTGGTGCTCACGAAGCTTGTCTAGGACCATCCTCAGATGCTGCTCATGTTCTTCCTCCGACTTCGAGAACACAAGGATGTCATCAATGAAGACAACAACGAACTTGTCCAAATATTCCATGAAGACTTTATTCATGAGATACATGAAGTAAGCTGGGGCATTGGTTAACCCAAAAGACATGACCGTGCACTCGTACAGGCCATATCTGGTTACGAATGCCGTCTTCGGAATATCTTGGGGTCTGATCTTCAGCTGGTAATACCCAGATCTGAGGTCGATCTTGGAGAATACCTTGGCTCCGCTGAGTTGATCAAACAGATCTTCGATCTTGGGAAGCGGGTACTTGTTCTTGATCGTAACTTCATTGAGGGAACGATAGTCAATGCATAAGCGGATGGTACCGTCCCTCTTTGCCACAAACAGAACAGGAGATCCCCAAGGGGAGGCACTCGGGCGAATAAATCCTTTCCTTAGCTGCTCTTCTAGCTGCTTCTTCAACTCGGCTAGTTCTTCCGTTCCCATTCTATAAGGCTTCTTATAGATGGGTCCTGCTCCGGGCACGAGCTCGATGATGAACTCGATGTCACGGTCAGGGGGCATTCCCGGTAGTTCATCCGGAAAGACATCAGGATACTCACATACCACCGGTACTTGGTCTAGCCCAACTTCAGACAGACAGTTGACTTTAGCGGCTTGAGCGGAAGGGGAGTTGGGGGCAAACTTGACTTCTACACCTTGGTCATTGGTCACAGTGACTGTCCGATTGGCACAGTCTAACAAGCCTTGGTGCTTGCTGAGCCAATTCATACCTAAGATCACATCCAAGCCTTGCGATCTCAGGACGATAAGATCTGCTAAGAAGTCTACACCATTAATGGTAATACCGACTCCTTTACAGCCTATCTTGGATCTCATCTCGGCTCCGGGGGTTTGTACCACCATAGGGTTACTCAGGGGTGTAGGGGTCATGCCACTTTTTAATGCAAATCTTTGAGTGACAAATGAATGCGTTGCTCCAGAATCAAACAAGACAGTTGCAGGTGCTGAGTTGACAAGGAACGTACCCAGCACGACGTCCGGGTCTTCCTGGGCTTCTTCAGCAGTGACGTGATTCACACGCCCCTTCCCATAGTTCGGTGGATTGCGAGGAGCTGGGTTCCTTGGTGGCATTCCTCGGCCTTGTCCCTGGTTCTGCGCATTGGGGCGCGGGGCATCAGGCTTCTTGTTGGGGCACACCCTGGAGATGTGTCCGGGCTGACCACACCCAAAACAAGTGACTTGATTTGGAGTGTTGATCTTGTTGCCACCATTGGTATTGGGGTTGAAAGCTGGCCTGGGGTTGGCATACTGCTGAGGCTGAGGATTGGCACGAGGTGCAGGAGCTCTTGGCTGCTGATAGGTTGGCTTGGCCGGGGCTGACTGCCACGGACGAGGCTTCTGGTTGCTGGAACTTCCCTTACTGATCAACTTGCGTTTGCGAGTGTCTTCCAAAGCACGCCGCTTGTCTTCAAGCATGAGTGCCTTGTTCACCAGGTCAGGGAAAGACGGGCAGTCGCACACGACAAGCGAATATTGCAGAGTCTGATTAAGGCCTTCCATGAAGCGCTCCCTTTTGGCAGCATCAGTGCTGACATCCTCAGGGGCATACCTTGACAGAATACTGAACTTCTGCATGTACTCCTTGACAGTGCCACTTCCTTGCTTCAGGGCTCGGAACTCGCGCTTTTTGATAGCCATGACTCCAGAAGGAATGTGGGCCTTGCGGAATTCTGCCTTGAAGTTAACCCAAGTGATGTCTTGTTCAGCATGCATGACCTTGAATCCATCCCACCAAGCTCTTGCGGTTCCCCCGAGACAGTGGGCTGCATAAGCCACCTTCTCGCGATCTTCGGTGCATCCGACTAGTTCCAGAATATCCTCAATGGAACGGACCCAGTCATCTGCATCCAGGGGTTCAGCAGTCTCGATGAAGGTTGGCGGTGCATGCTTCTTGAACTCTGCCAACGTGGAACGTCCATTGCCATTTCCCGCCGGTTGGCGGTTGTTGGCAACAGCTTGAGCAATCAGCTGAAGAGCTGCAGTGTTGGCTTGGCGTTCCTCTCGGAAAGCTTGGAGAAGTTGTGCCATGTCCATGCTTGGAGGAGGTGGTGGTGGTGGAGCTTGATCGTTGGTTTGGTCTGCCTCTGGCTGCGAGGATGCTCCGGCTTCGGGCTGCTGGGTAGAGGTACCAGTACGAGTTACAACAGGCATCCTGTTGGAGCGGTAAAAGGTCTCATGACTCGGAAGAGGAAAAGAAAGATAGATGGGTGCCTAGTAAGGGGGTGGGTGTGACACTAAATCAAATTATGCAAGGGCCGAGAGGCCAAATCACATCCATTAAAATCCAAATGGGTGATGTAGTCTTTTACACATTCCCGAGGGAAGATTACGACTTACATCCAGACACGACAAAAGCAAACACTAGATGGTTTCATATGAACCACACAAGGACTCGACTGCGCATAGGGGTTACACGACCTATCCTACCGTAGGGGTTACAACGGGCATATCCGAGTAGCGAATAATGCCTAAGCGGCGGAATGCTCGGTCGCGTATTCCGGCTCTTCTGGGTCTTCCTCCTTGTCTTCATCTGTCTGGGCTCCCTTGTCACTTGAGGGAGTGGGGGAGTGGAGGAGTTGGATACGACGGTGCTTCGACGGTGGTGCAGGGAAAAGCTTGCGGTATTCCCTTGCTGTCATCCGGCGTCGTCGAGGTGGTTCTTCACCCTTGGAAGACACATCCTCGGAGGGCCTTCCGCCTCGATATGCGATAGCGGACTGTCCAGAGGGTGCTCCTTCCTTCTTGATCCTGTTTGCCTTCTCTTGAGCTCGACGAAGAAGTGCCTTGGTCTTGTAAAGTTCTTCTCGAAGCTTCATTGATTCCGAGGCCAAGTCTTGTGCCAGGCTGTCGGCACATAGACTAAAGTAGGTCTGGAACCGAAGCGAGAGTCCATCCTTCAGTGGAGGGGCTAGTGCGCTGCTTTCTTCGTTACCTTCCTTCCGGTAAGGTAAGAAGCGAGTTGCCATCTTGGCTGCCATCTCCGGAAGAAGCTCGCGGAGACGGGTTAGTGCCTTGAGTGCAGCAGCCTCGGCAGCGAGTGGTAGTGTCGTCATCTGGGGTCCCTCGAAGAACCAACTTGTGGGAGGATCGTTTGCCTTTACGATCACTTCCACATGGTACTCCACCTCAGTATCACTCACCCAATGCTCGTGGTAGGTGAGGATGGGTGCTCGGTGGAACTGACACTCCTGGAGGCTATCCTCGAGAAGTAGGGGAAACCCAGTGGTCAAGTGCTCTTCGGGAACAGCGGCCATCTACAAAGGTGGAATAGGAGGGGTTAATAATCTCAGTTTTAGAAAAGAAGAGAGGTTCAGAAGGTTTTGAAAAAAAAGGGGTCTCAACTAACTAACGCCCATGCTAACTAAGGCTTCCTACAGTCAGGATGGCTCTGATACCAGCTCTGTGGGGACCCCGACTTGGAAGTCGAGATCACCGAATGCACGTGTACAGTGATCCCAGAGATCAATGCTCACTGAACACACAGAAGCTGAAACAACAAGAGTCTTACATCCATACAAATAGTCTTACACGAATTAAGGCCATTATGGCCAAGTCTTACATAGATAGAGCCTCACGGGCTGGATAGCAAATACTCAAATAGCGGAAGTCTTCGATACAACGGGTAGAACCCATGCCATCTGCCTTACCCTACAGGCATTCTGACTGGGATAGCGTCCTAGTTCGCATGGTCGTCTCCAAAGAACTCTTCCTCATAATCCTGCTCTTCCATGCCTGGCCAATTAAATAACCAGTGGCAAGCCAATGAGTACTTTGAATGTACTCGCAAGCAACCCATGATGTGGTACAAGTAACAATGCAATTGAATAATAATGAACGATCTAGCAGGAGGCTAGAGCAATATGCTATCATCAAGTTATGCATCAATAACTTCGCGTAACCTCGAGAACAGGTTACCGACATCAACATGAATATGATTCATCTTACTGAGTCAAGTCACCATCTTGACTTACACACACACGCATGTTTCACAAACATTGGACGTAGCCCAAGAGCGGTTACCCAACTGTCCATGACCGTGGACACGGCTATTCGAATAGTTTGACACTCTGCAGAGGTTGCGCACTTTACCCACAAGATCCGGGGAACTTCCGTGTCATCCACGACCCGCGGTACTTCAAGTACCCGGGGTAAGCACCCGGTCATTACCTTTCCTTAGACGACACTAACATAGAGTCCACTCGTTGGCACACGGCCCTCGGGTACAAACAATAGATCACGGGACTTGCCCAAATTTCAAATGTTCACGCGTACCCGAAGGGACCAACGGTGTGTCCGGTGCCCTGTAAAAACAGTCATGGCCGTCTATCCAAGCACGACCCCGTCCCGGGAAAGACCTCAAGTCTTCCCGTCACTAGTAATGCGGGCACCATGCTAGTATCGACCTAAGTAATCAATAAAGCCCCGTCCCATAAGGGGTAGTGTGGTTGCACATGTATGGTTGGAATAACGGTCGCAACTTCAACCAATCCATTTGAAAAAAACACACACACACTAGTCTTGGCACACCACTTCGTCATCAAGTGGTCACCCAACTTATCATCATCATCTCCCTCGGGCATGAGTGGCACCCGACGGGGTTTTATGCAAAGACTCCAACCATGGAGGTTCATATCTCACATGCATCACTTTCCAAAACTACTAACCATATGCAAGTCATCTAGCACGTAGCAAGATCAAGATCATGTCATGCATCATATAAGTATCATGGTCACCTACTGCATGTTATCTAACATATAGCAAGTTCAAGGATAGAGCATGCATCATAAGGTGGTTCATCAAGGTTACCCTCGTAACCCTAATCATCATGTATCGGAAACAAACGGGTTCCGAGAGCAAGTGTATCATGGTCAAAGGGCTGCTTGCCTGGAATGGCTTGGTCTTCAAAGTCTTCTAATCCTTCTCCTTCTTCTTCCACAGCAACTTCGTCAAATACGGGATCTATACGTCGCATAATAATAACGGAAAAATAAGAATACAAATAGAACAGAAAAACCAAAGTGCTCAGAAAAATGTCAACTCATTTTTGTAAAATACTAGAGAGTTTTCTAAGATGGGGAAAAATCTTAGTTGGAGTTTTGGAGTTGCAGAATAGGATATATGGATTTTTGAACAGGAGTTATACTGCTTAAATTTGAATTTAAATTTAAACAGTACAGAAAAGTTTCATGGATTTGAATGAAAGTAGTACCAACAAATAGGTTGGAATATTACAAGATTTTAGGAGTTGGAAATAATTAATTTGGATCAATATTCTTTTCTGCATAAATGTTTAAATCATTTACAGAAAAGAAAAGAAAAAGGGTTCCTGTGCAACTGGGCCAAAGGGCCACAGTGCACGGCCCAGGGCTGACTAGCCCAGCCGCACGGGCCAGCGCGCGCGCACGTCAGGTTTCAAACCTGACGGGCGGGGCCCGTGGGTCAGTGGCTCAGAGGAGGGGAGAGAGGCGGGTGGATGACAGGCGGGGCCCGCCTGTCATCTTCAACCCTACGGCCACGGCGACGGCGAGCTCACCGGCGACGACTCCGGCCACGGCGACGGCAACAGAGGGCAGGGACGGCTTCAGTGTTGAGTTGCGGAGGCAGTGGAGGTGGCGCGGCACGGCGGGGAGCTCTGGTTCGCCGGCGACGAGGTGCGACGGCGGAAGCTCGTCGGGAGGTCGTCGCTCCGGTCGTTTCCGGCTGCAACAGGAGGGGGAAACAGAGGGGAATGGGTCAGGGTCGAGCTGCGGTTCCGAAACGGGCGGAAAGAGGGGCCGGGGAGGCCTGTACCTCGAGATCGCCGGCGGCCCGACGCGGCGGAGCTCCGGTCGATCCCGAGCACTTAGGCTCTCCGGGGCTGTTCTGAGGGTGCAGGAGGGGCTAGTGAGGTGTGGTGGAGCTGGTGATGGAGTTGGGAGAGCTCGGGGAGGTCTTAAATAGGCGCGCCCAAGGTTCACCGTGGACCCGTGCGCCGGCGAGGTCCGGCTCGCCGCTACAACGCACAAGAGGCTGCGGGAGTGAGTCGGGGGTGTTGCTGGACGTCTTCCACGTCCAGTTGAAGCAAGAGGAGGAGCGGGGGAGCAGCAGGGGCGTGCGCGCGTGTGAGCCAGAGGAGTGGCCGCCGCGGGCGGCCAGCGCGCGTGTGGCGACGGCCACTGGAGGGCGCAGGAGGAGGGGGACAGCACCGGAGGGGATTGCGGACGTCGAGGCGCGTTGGGAGGCGCGAGGGGGAGACTCGAGGTGGTCGGGGGGCGGCGATTGGCCGAAGCCAGCGTGCGAGCGGCACTGTTCACGCGCTCTGGAGCGCGCGTATGGCTGGCATCAGCATGACCACGCCGTTCTGATCCACTCTAGCGTGCCCAAGCGTGTCTGGTGAGTAGAGGGAGTAGTAAAGTAATGCCCCAAGGCCTTGGATGCTCTGTGGTGTAGAGAGAGAGGGAGGGTGCTGGTAAAAATGGTGAAGGCTGGCTGTACAGTAGGGTAAAGCTGAGGTTTTACCCCTCAATCATAGAGCTGAGGTGCTGGGGAGGTTACTGGGGTTTGCTAGTAGCCCAATGCACCTGTGGTAAGAAGTTGAGGCATTGGAGAAAAGTGAAAGTGGTAGAAGTAGAGGTTTTAAGATTTCTGCAGAAGGTGTTTGATCATGGTTTGATCAAGCAAATGAAGTCCAATTGACATGGCACTCAACAGGGTTGAAAGACATAGGAAAATAGGGTGCTTCACCAAATTTGGGCTTATTTGGAGAAACTAGCCAATGTAACTTTGGTGAACCCTAGAAATCAACAGAAACAGTTTCATGTTGATTGAGTCAAGCTAATCATCTCCCCTTGATGCACCACTTGGTGTAGCATCCTCATTTGGGGTATTGATCATGCTCACAAAGTTTGAGGCTCCAGATAAAAAGTTGGTAATGTAAAGTTGTTCAAATTTGTATTTGAACAGAAAGGGTTTTGAGGTGATCTGATCAAGTTGCTCTATTCCAAATCTTGTGCCATTTGGTCTAGGTGCCTTATTAGGCTATCCTAGCATGTGCACCAAGTTTGAGAGCATTTGGACAAGTTTGGCAATGTAGAGTTGCTCAAACTTCAAATATGGACAGAATGGTTATGAAGGGGTTTGAGGTGGTTCCCTTGATCTCCAATGCATGAGGCTTTGCAAGATCATCAAATATGTCATATGTGACATGATAGAATTTCCCTGGAATTTTTGGAGAAAAATTCCTTTGTAAATATTTCAGAAGCTTGAAATATCCAGAAAGGGTTTTAGAGGGTTTAGCCCATTATTTTGAACATGACCAAGTGTTGAAACTCTTTTATATGGACAATATGTGTCCTCTGAGTCTCTCTGAATTTTGGCAAATATTTTTGAAACAGTTAAATAATTTTTCCCTATTAAAGACCATTACTGGCCTTAAGAAAAAGCTTTTAAATAAAATAGGAAAATAACTTTTAAAATTATACCTTTGTGGTTTCTGGGAGTCCTATGACTACTAGGTCTCAAATCAACCTTTTGAAATAATTTTCACACCCTTAATCAAGTACTTGCAGTGCAAATCTCATTTCAGGGGTTTTTGAAAAACTAATTTTATAAAATACTTTTTGGCCAAATTAATTTTGTAAGAAAATACTATACTGCTATATAACACTTGGCATGATCATTGGGCAGAAGTTTTGAGTATGGAGATGAAATCTACAAGAGATCATAGTTGACTTTAATGAGCACATGAAAAAGCAAATGGAGAAAACTCAATTCCACATAAAAGCCAAATGATGCTAAAAAATTTTGCTGGTCCAAATTTTCATGCTTCAAAGTTACAAATAACATGTTACAAAATGCAGGGTGTGACATATGTAGATTAGATTAAACAGATATGCTCAGATTGATGATTGGATTTGTTCGTTGAGAAGCAAGCCATGAGCATAACGAGCCAAACTATTTAGGTGCTCATTACTCGCCAGCTAACAGCTTTTGGTCCAGCCCTGCCGGTGTGCTAGGTCACACTTTGTATCGTTCACGTGTGGTACTCGACCCTCAATTAAGTTAACAACCACCGCCTCGTAAAATTTTGAACAAGCCCACCACCCAAATTATCGGAAACGTGGGCTGCACCAACATGCAATATTATTTATATTTTCTATATTTGGGAGTACAATATTAATGGAGTGCTACTATAGCCAGCTCCTCCTCTGTCGTTCAAAATTTTGGTTGAGGTTTTGGTTGCCCATGATCGAAACACACCCCAAGCATACGGGCCCGCGTGCCATCTACCAAACCTTTGCAAAGTGCTACAGTCAAGATTCAGCAGTCCCCCTGGTCTGGCCATCATGACCCATCTTATCACAAAACCTACACATTTACCAACAATTATGAAGTGGTCTGGTTAGTTGTCAGGACGAAGCAACCATCATTCCACTTGAACGCTCGTTCAAGCCCTTTCTCCCCTATCTTCAAGAAAACCACACTCCACGCTAGTCACTTCTGCCATTTTTCTTTTGTACGGATAAAGGAAAGGTCGGCGAATCAGTGATGCTACTCTATTTTCATTCCAACAATCTTCATTTTTTGAAGCACCGACTGATTCTCACTGCATATTCTTTTCCCGTTTTCATTGCGATTGTGGTTTCCTTTCCATTGGTTTTTGTTTGTCAGTTTATTCATGGATCCTGGAGAACTAGGCAAAGAGTTGTCGACGGACAACCCACTGGAGAGAGAGATCTCCAGGAAGAGAGCACCAGCCAACGAGTTGGCGATGTTGGCAGGCCAACGCATGGAGACGAAGAACTCCAAGAAACAAGCACTGGCCAAAGAGTTGAGGACCTTGGCGGATGAACTCCTGAACAAAGAAAGCTGGAAGAAGAGTAATAGCTGGAAGAAGAGTTGAGGACCTTGGCGGATGAACTCCTGAACAAAGAAGGCCGGGTTTGAGGAGATAGTCGCCATTGAGAAGCAGTATTTCCCCAGCGAGGCGATGGCCCCCGGAGGGATGGGATCCTGCCGTGAGCTGCATAAGGTTAAAAAAACATGGTTTACCATAGGTGTTGTTTTGGTTTATTTGCAATGTGCTTACTAATATGTTAGGGTTGTGCAGGTGCAGGTGCAGGTGCCGGTGGATGCCCTTGATTATTCCAATCTCGTGGTCCCTCCTATGGTTATCGCTCCAGAGATCAATCCCCATGCCGATATCCTTCATGTGGACATTGCGCAAGAGATCGATGACAAGAAATAGTTGGTCGCGCTAGTCTTTCAACATAGTTTGCAGTGTTTAATTACCAAAACAATGCGGTTTATCACACCGTCTAGAGCTAGTGCAGTGTCTTGTGTGGGCAGTACTTGCTACTTTTGTTTGATAGTGAATCGTGCAAACCCTCTCCGAGTTATGGAATCAGATGTATCCTCCCTAGCTTTTGAAGTAATATATGGCATGCTTAGGCATATGTTTAAACTGTTTAATCATATAAACAGGGCTTGATTGAAGAAAAAATTGTTTGATGATTCTCGGTGTCATGCCTTGACTGATTTCGCACTGTTTTAGTAGGCTAGCTACTCTACGAGCTGTAGTACTTGTAAACACTGATGAAAGAAATACGTTCGGGCTGATAGGTTGACGTGAATATGTAGTTAACGTCGTACTTTCAGAATGGCAATAGAGAGTGTTTACGTGTGCTAGTGATAGGTTGTTCGAGTGTGTACATGGCCCGCCTCACATATCTCTACTCTTATCTCTACTTCTATCTATTCTTATAAAAACAGAGTTGGTGATGATGGTGTGCCTGCCATCCTACAATATAGGTCGTCGGATTTATATCTGACGGATAAGAAGGAAACTATGACAATTTTGCAAAAAGATACCCGCACTCCTCTCCACATTTGTAGATAAGGCCTTCCCTCGTTCATCCTTATCTCCCACGGGATAAACTACTCTTATAAATGCATCTTGATGTTTCGTGCAACGCATGGGCATCCTGCTAGTCACTAGTATATTTCTTGGAGTCTTTGCGTGTCGGTCGGCCGATCTCTTCTCCCTCCCTGTCTCCTTTTCCTTGGCCGACTATCGGCGGAAAATTGCAACGCGTGTCCCCTTTGGTGAGCGGCATGCCAGACCGACTATGGCAGGTGCGACGTGAACACGACAGGCGTGCTTTAAGTGTGCCACCTTTTCCTTTTGAACTTGCAAAGTGTAACCTATTCTACTCTGTTCTTTCCCTTGTTCATGTGATCTATCGATACAAATCCAGAACAAAATGATGAGGGTGGGTTTTCCCGCACGTTAGGCGGGCTTGTTTGGCCTAGTGGGTCTAAGTGATATGACGTGCTACAGTGTTGTGCAGTCTTCGCGTGTGGTAGCAGTATTGCTGGTACAATAGTTTTCTTGAAGAAGTGGATTCAACGAAGTCATGATGGTTCCTTTGTCCGAGCAACTTATACTGGGAAAGGTTAGGCCTATGATTTGATGGCTCATTACTCATTATTACTGTGGCGCTACAACTGGGCTGAGTCTCCCCTACAGTTCTGTGTGATGCACTCTAATTCTGGTATCATGGCAAGTGGACCAGGATGGTCAACGTCCCACATGTCGGGGAATGAAAGTATTCCTTCAGATATTGAGGGCAAGCAAGGAAGCCGGACGGGATAGTGTCACTGCTCTTTTGCAGTAGTACTATTCATTTTTGATTTTTGATGATAGCTATTGTCTCCACTCTTACGGTGGAGGAGTGTGAAACACGGCAGCCCAGTGAACTTGGCATGTGCACTACTCCCTCCGTCCGTGAAATTCTATACATCTCATATTGACCAAGAGGAACCTCCATGGCATAATTAACGCCCGAAGCCTGCATCATAATATCACCATGCATTGCGCGTAACATAGTGGTACGAGTAGTAAAAGACAAATGCCAATATGCCACGCAGGTTCATACTATTTGTGCCTGCCTACTTCAATTACTGTGCTAGTACATATACTCAGGTTCGTACATCCCTGGGTACATGTCCATCTCATAATTCCAGTCCCACGTGTTCTTCATAGATGGCACAATCCATAACAGGGGGCAAGGGGAATCGATATCATCTTAGCCCTTTAGTGCGGCTCCCCACGATGGAGACTCATCCTAAGTGAAGCGGCATAAATCAGGGATTGGGGCATTCAAGATATGAATCCATCGGTGGGCAATGAAAACGCACCCGTTCTTCATGAACGGCAGGCCGACGGCGTCGTGCATGGAAGGTGGCATCATTTTTCACTATGGGGTAGCTGTCCCCAATGAAAACCGAGTACTCCCCAAGTGTGTTCATCCATACCCAGGTAGCATCGCAGGGGTCGAACTCGGCGCTGTTCATCTGGTACATGCGGCATCTCAGATCTGGACACGTGGTGACGTGCATGGTCAAGGTCCATGCATGATAGTGTTGTGCACATAGGTAGGTACCGTATCATTTTAAATGCAATGATACTTTGTGTCATGCATGGCAATAAATAAGATCATCTTTGATACTGTACTACTCTATGATAAGAAGGAAAGAACTACAATTTAGGACCACCGCCAGATCATCTTTGATACTGTACTACTCTATGATAAGAAGGAAAGAACTACACTTTAGGGCCACCATGCTGCTCCGCCTCCTCCTCCGGCTCTGGCTAGTACACTGGTAGGATGGCTGCGATCCAGACTTTGCGCCACCGCCAGATCTCCGGAAGTAGCTCAAAGTGCCGCTCCGGCGGGAGCATGCCGTATGTCATTACCTTCGGCCAGGACATGGCTATCGGGTGACGGCGAGCGGAGAAGAGGTAGTGGGAGGGGAAAGAATATGGCTACTGTTTGGGTTCGCCATCCAGCTTAAATGAACACGGTCCATCACGTGTACCCACGGGTGTACAAATTATACACATGCGGGTCTGTTTAGGGTGCGTCACGTAACTCGCATGCGCGTGCACGAAGGTGTGTTTGTGAGGGAGTGTGAGTGTGCCCCACTACTCTTAGGACATGTACTCCACCTTTTGCATCGGGATATAAGTATAATGGTACCTTAGAGCATCTCCAATAGCATGTGTTTATTTGGATGTCTATATATTCATATAGACAATGGTCTAAAAAGATTCTCTCATATACATGTCCAGTTTTGCATCAGAACGTCTATATACAAGAACCATGTCACATGGACTGTCGCTGTGGAGAGGAAGAAATCATGACTGCAGCTGAGTTTGGACAATGCCTTCACATTGTCCAGGCGTGGACATTGTCGAGGTCGATTTAGAGGATGTGTACATTTGGACGACCATATAAACAAGCCGTTGGACGCCTGTTTTGGGCTCACGTCATGGAAAACGAGTATAGACATCCATATAGACAAGCTATTGGAGATGCTCTTACCTTGTAAATTAGCTGAACATATCAATCAGATTGTGTAAAAAGAATGTCACTTCCTTCTCGTGATTTGCGTTATATAATTATCCGAAGTTTGCTAACTAGTAAAATAAAGTAGAATTTGTCCATGTTATAAGTAAATAAATGTGATTGATTATCATACGTGTAAGGTTAGATGAAGGGTGGTAGGAACTAATAGTCCACCTAGAGCATGTGTGTGTGGTCGTATAGAGAAACCATATGTGTATAAAGAGACCGTGTGTGTGAAAGAAAGAATGGTGTGTGTGTGTGTGTGATGGAGTCTTCGGCAAGGAAAGTAATTAAGTGTGTGTGGCTTCATCATAGACAGTTGATGTGTATTGTAGAGGCCTCCAACGAGGGAGGGGGTGAGAGAGAAGAGGCCTTTAGATATGGACGAATGGCATGTGCGAGTGAGACGTGTGGACATCGAGATAACACGTTTGTTCGAGGGACACCGAGAAAAACTACTATCGATGGTGCATATATGTGGAAATTAAACAAAGTGAAAATCTTATTGGTTTCAGGTATAGAGGGAGGGAGTGACAGAATGGGGTAGCCAAAAGGAGATAGTTCAGTGTGAGTCTGTGTTTTAGAGAAGAGAGACGTCCATACGGAAGCCATGTGCACACAAGAAGATAACCATTTGATGTGGGGTGGGAGCTAGGGGTAATTAACTAGGCATGGAGAGAGATGAGACATTGGACGTGCATGTGCGGGACGTATACATATATACATGAGGGTTTTGTGTGCCCACATGCATGATTGAGATAAAAGAGAGGACATAAGTCATAAGATCAACATGATTAGAGAGATGGATCGATATGACAATATGCATCTAGGTGAGAGCGAAGGGAAGAAGGAGCATTGCTGGAGCGTGTGTTTTTGTCTTTAAGAGAGAGTGGCATGGGGTGGAGCATGCATATATGGCGAGAAGAGGGAGCGAGACACAAATGCATGTGCAAAAGAGACCGACCTATAGATGCATGTAGAGAAAAACATGTATAGTGTGCATGATAGGAAGCAAGAGTGCGTCCGAGAAAGAAGGTTGATGGGGAAACACAACAATAGGGAGGTAGAGATGCTAGTTAGAGGGAGATCAACTATTGTGTTTTTTGTCTTTAAGAGAGATATAGAGTGCGTGATAGGAAGAAAGAGTGCGACCGAGAAAGGAAGTTGATGGAGAAACACAGAAACAGGGAGATAGAGATGCTAGTTAGAGGGAGATCGGCTAATGTGTTTGTTATAGATAAGAGTCAAGTAGATCCGAATAGTAGGTTGTGTGTGTGTGTGAGAGAGAGAGAGGTATAGAGAGAGGGTGTGTGTGAGTGACATACAAACAAATATTCGAGAGAAATGAGACCCCGAGAGACAGAGTTTGTGTTTGCGAGAGAGAGTGATACTTTTCAGAGGGAGAGTCATAGCTAGAGAGACATAGGGAACATGAGATATACCTATGGGTAGAGGGTGTGTGTGAACGGCATATAGGGGAATGGTGGAAAGAAATGATACCTTGGGAGATTGAATTTGTATTTGAGCGCGAGAGATGGATATTTAAGAGGGAGAGTCGTAGCTATTGAGACTTAGGGAGCGCAAGAAATGTCTAGAGTGAGAGGATGTGTGTGAGCGTCATATAGGGGAATAGCATAGAGAAATGAGACCCCCGGAGACAAAGATTATGTTTATGTAAGAGAAAGAGATTTCACAGGGAGAGTTGTAGTTAGAGAGGCATAGCAGGGAGAGATATAGTGAATGCCGAGGGAGAGACTACTGTCATAGTGTTACGAACAAGAAAAGACTGCTATCAACATACAACTAGCAAAAGACATACCCGTGAGATGGTGTAGGTGTACGAGTCTAGATAGATATATGAGGGTGCGACTGATAGCTATATGAGACGAAATATCTGGATTAAAGGGGATTCAAATCTTTAAATTAGAGACCAGGACATCAATAATATCATAACGAAAACTGGGCTATCAGACATGCATATTAATTTGAATTTGGGGACATATGTAATGTTATTTACTTTATCAATATCAGTGATCCATAGATCTTTTCAACTAGAGACAATGCATGGCTTTATGCAATTCATGTCTAAATGGGAGTACACTACATGTTGCATGTGTCAAACACGTTATACGTGTTTGAGAAGAAGAAAAAACCCTGCATGAAACACTCATTAGTTGGAGCTAGTTAGGGAGGAATGCATACACTAGATTTCAACATAAAATGGTTTCAAATAGTTCAATTCAATTTATGATGGATTCATCCTTATGAATGTGAGATCATGGCATCTATAAACCATATTTATGTAGAAAGGGTGTTTAGCTTTTGAATGTACAAGTTAATGTGTACGTGCAATGCATGTTAATTTGGGCATGTGGATATTAATTAGTATATTATTTGCGTGTTATTATGTGATTAGCACTATATTTGGCATGACATTGAAGCAGTCTAGGTCGTTGGATTGACATGATTTGATGGACGAGGTTAATTGGATGTGCTCTATGGGTCTTTATATATATATACAGCCGGTCTATTCTCATAACATTATGAGAATAATATTCTCATAACACTTCCGAACTGCATTGCAAAATTGTATTGGAGAGCTAAACGCACCGCACCACAGAGACCAGCGAACTTCATGTTGAAAAAACTGTACGTGTTATTTTTTCGGTACCTTTTTTGCTCTAGTTTTTTAACCATTTATCGGAATTATGCGTGTAATATACCGTTGAAAAGCTATGGAGTAGACGCAACTTCGCCATGTTGAACACTTTTCCAAATTCATCATAGTTTAAGAGCAGTTTCGAAAATCGTGCGGCTCACAACGAATGGCAGCGAGCGTTTTTTGGCGTTTTTTTCTAAACCGCTCGTCGGAACGAAACATATGATACACCGTTGGAAAGGTATCGTCGCCACGCATCTTTTTCATATCTATTATTTTTTCTAATTCGCTACGGTTAAAGAGCAGTTTTGAATTTACTAAATCGCGGAATTGTTTTTTTCGAATTTTTTCAAATTTTCGGTACTGTTTTCACTCCAGTTTTTTAACCGTTTGTCGAAATAAGGCGTGTAATATACTGTTGGAAAGCTACAAACGAGGCGCAACTTTCATATGTTGAAATGTTTTTGAGATTCCTTACGGTTTTTAGTTAAATTTGAAAGTCGTGCGGCTGGCTACGAACGGCAGCAGCCATTTTTTCGTGAAATTTTTACAAAACGTTGGCCGAAATGATCCAAATGATACACCGTTGGATATATATCGTCGAGACGCTACTTTCCCATGTAGAACACGCCCTCTAATTCATTACGGTTTAAGAGCAGTTTTGAAATTACAAAAACGCGAAAAGCACACTGCTTCAAACTGAAGAACGCACTGCATCAGACATTCAAACGAACCTCATGATTTATTTTGTTGGACGTAGATTTTTCTCAGGGGAGTTTTGTTGTCTTTTCTCCAACTTTTTTTTTCGAAGGAAAGTGGACCGCAACACTCCCGAAAGTAAAGCGGAACACTACCAAAAGTGAACTTCATAATTTGCTTTTGTCTTTTTTCGTACTAATTAATTTTTACGTGCGTTGAGAATTGTTTGAGAAGTGAGCTGCTTTCCGATGTGTTTTTGTTTTTTCGATCACCAAGTGAACCGCAAAAGTTTTTTTTATGGCCAACTTTCGTGAGAGAACAAAGTGAGCTTCAAAGAGTCCTTTGCAATGGACTTTTTTAGACCAAAGTGCACTGCATTTGTTTGTTTTTTAAATGTAGCTTGTATAGTGGAGCAAACCTCCCCAGAAACAATTTTTGCACTTCATACACAGAGGTAATGAGCTGCTACATAAATGGAGTGAACTACTTTTTTCAATCGTCCCAGAAAGAAAATAATTTGTATTAGAAAAATAAGTGAACCTCTCATGAGAATTTCTTGTTCTCTTTTTTTCTCCTTTTTTACAAAGCGAACCACACCACCGCTACAAAATGGAGCACGTCATTTTTTTCTTTCTTGAAGTACATAGCATGAAAATTCTAATCTGACAAAAGAATTGCTCAGTGCAGTCAAGCGACCATCTTCAGCCCAAATTGACTTTACTTTTTATGATATGGACTTCAGCTTCTCTCAAAGAGCATTGCATGTGGGCAGGGAACAATCCTCCTCCTGTTCTCGCTTGTAGAAGAGTGTGGCTCAGCCGAAGTGCACCTGGGCGCGCCACCGAGCTGCATGACCAGGGAACTGCAAAAAATGAAGCATGCTATAGGATCACCGAGGTGATGAAGCCCGTGCTCGAGCGAGCCGCTGAGATGTACCACATCGACCACCAGAGTGCACCACAACGACCAACGGAGTGCACTGTCTTGCTGCCGTCGTCGCCAGCGCGCCCACAAACTGCACGCATAGGAGCACTGAAATGCATCTCATGCCCTCGAGCCGCACATATGTGGTCACCGGACTGCAAGGGGGCTTTCCATGAGCAGAAACAAAAAAAATCCACCTGGGCGCACTGCTTTAACAGACGCGAGCACCACTGAGGCTTCGCCTCGATGGATCTTGAGCAAAAGGAGAGGTTTCCCAGGGGCCGGAGTGGAGAGAGAATGGTGGTGATGCCGGATGGGAGGAAGATGGGAGCACGGGGCGGCGTGGGAAGGAGTGGGTCGGGGCGGGATGCGGCGGCGCGCCGGATCCATGTTGCTTCTCAGGGGGCAAGGACAAGGGGAGCTGCAGGGGGTTGGGTGCAGTCACTGGGATAGCGGTAGGGGCCGGCAGCGCTCGGTCCCGGCGCCTGGGCGGTGCACCGGGGTTGGATCCATCGCTTGACCGCCGTGGCATGGCCGGATCCATGGCCCGGGCGGCACGGAGGCGCGCGGGTCACGAGGGCGCTGGGGAGATGGCGGCGCGGGGGCACGGGAAGGAAGGCAGCGGCACTGCAGCGGGGGCGCGGGGAGGGAGGCGGCGGCGGCGCTGCAGCGGGGGCGCGAGATGGGGCAGGTCGCGGTAGGGGATAAGGTGGGTTTTTTTTTGTGTGCGCAGTTCGGTCGACCATCGTTGTTAGTTTGTAGGTGCGGGGTGGGTCGGAAGGTGTTAGGAGAATAAGACTCCGGTGTTAGGAGAATAAGGTCTTAAGCGTGTTATGAGAATAGACCCACCCTATATATATATATATATATATATATATATATATATATATATATATATAGGGTGGGTCTATTCTCATAACACCCCTTAAGACCTTATTCTCCTAACAAAAGGCCTTATTCTCATAACAACCAACTCATCCGCTTCCCGCCTCCTAGCGCCCGACGCCGGCGTTATCCCCCACCCCTCCCCGCCTCCTAGCGCGGGAGCGCCCCGGCGGCCTGTGCCCCGCGTCCTCCCCCTCCCCTCCCCGCCTTCTAGCGCGGGAGCGCACGGCGGCTGGCGGGTAGCGTCCTCCCCCACCCCTCCCCGCATCCTAGCGCGGGGGCGCACGGTGGCCGGTGGCCGGCGTCCTCTCCCCACCCCTCCCCCGCCTCTTAGCGCCGAGCGCACGGTGGCCGGCGGCCGGCGTGCTGCACCTCACCTCCACCCCCCTCCCCCCGCCTTGTAGCGGCAGCGGAGCGCCCGCCAAAGCGGCCGGCGATGCAGTCCGTCGGGGGCGAAATTTCCGCGGCGGCGTTTAGGAAGCGACGCCGCACCTCACCTTCGCCGCAACAACACCTGGAGGGTCCGCCCCTGAAGCATCCAGCCTCAACCGTGCACGACAGGGGGAAGCGAACTGCAACGTCGACTACTACATCGCATTCGTCTTGGATGCGAACTGCAATGGTGCACGTCCAGCCTTCTCCCGCAACAATGGCCAAGGTGGAAAAAGCGCATGATTTCCTGCAGCGGAGGTGGACTGCACGACAACAGCAACAAGAGCTGCATCTACAGAAGGAGGGAACTGCATATAAGGTAAGAAAATCAACATACCAACCCCCCCATCCAGTTTGCAGTGACGTTTTTATACACATGCAGTCCCCCATCTTGCGTCGACTGCAGTAACATGTGTCTCCAAAAGTAGAAAATCAGAAAAGGATAGTTCGAAAAATAAAAGACGCTGTATGGATCAAAATTGCAGTCCACATTGACTAAAAAAGTAGAGCGCTGTTCCTAGAGCTGAAGTTAATTGTTTCTTCACGTTAACTAACAGTGCCCCTGCTGTAGAATGACACATTGAAAGTGCAAATCCTTACCGTTTGCAAAAATATAATGATATATAGAACGAAAGATGCAGTTCATTTCATTGTTGACATGCATAAAAAAAAAGATTTGGCTTAATAACCTGCAGGAATTCGCTATGCCTCAAAAACAGAAGATGCCTCGAATCATTTACGACCCTGAGCCCCTGAACTGCATTGGAAGAGAAGAGTGGGAGATGCCTCGATGGATAACACCTGAATTACCTAGGGGTTTCTTTAACACGACAAACAGAACTGCCTTCTCCATGGAGGAAGATGAAGAGGATAAAGATGAAAACAGCGAACCAAACATCGTTCGAGATGGAGAATGCAGTGAGACAAAAAAACCGCAAGATAACGAAGAGGACGACGACGATCTGGTCTTCATGGGTGAACACGCGCAGAAACATGATGAGGAAGAGGATGATGACGAGGAGCAAATCATAACAGTTATGCAGCCAAGGCACACGCGTGTCTTTGAAACATTTGGTCAGCAGATCAGAACGGATGATATAGCACCTCCAGAAGCCGATGTTGAAACCCAGCAAGTTCGGCAGATCCATGTGCAAATGATTCGTCTACAAAGGGACGGTGGAATTCCACCAAGGCCGCCTACTGCCCAACAAAAGAATCGGAAGCATAATCAAGGAGGGCCGCAGGCAACCAAGAAAGTAAAGTTCTCCACACTCCTGCCTCCTCGCGATCCTCAATTACACAGGTCTGTTGTTACCCCTCCATGCCCAATAAACATCGGTGAGCTGCAAACACCGTTAGAAGAAAAATAGTACACACACGTAAGCATCCTTGCCTGACTACTGCAGTTCAGTTATTACGCATAGTTTTAGCTTGTGCATTCTCATTAACAAAAAAAAAAGAAACATTCCATGTTGTATGTGTGCAGGATGAGAACATGCTCCGAGAACTTGTGCCCGTGAAAGGTATGCAGTTCACATCAGAAGATGCGGCGCGAGAATTCTACAACGCTTATGCGAGGCATGCAGGCTTCGGCACACGCAAAAACGGCGGATACAGAACAAACAGATACATCATGTGCTCAAAGCAAGGCAGAAGCAAACAAACTGTCACTGATTATGACAGAAAGCGGGAAAAACATCAAAGAGGACTGGCTGCAAGGCGGGGATGAGATTGAAAAAAATAAAGGATGTGTTTGTGATAGCAGAGATTGAGCTCAATCACAACCACAGGATGATTGACAGCCCGGCTATGCTTCTGCACATGCACTCGCATAAGACAGATGACCCGTTGCTCGATAAACTAGTGAAGGACATGCAGAGCGACAACCTCACGCACACGCAGATGATGTCAACCCTGTCGAGGATGTCAGGAGGACTGCACTTTATGGGGCGCACCAGCCGTGACTGGGTGAACAGGTACGTTCACAAAAAACAAAAAACGATATCTCGTCTATTTCATGCAGTTCGCTTTGTGCATTTTCTGTATGTCCCTAATGCTGCAAGTATATTATTATTTCGAACTACAGGAAGCACCAATTCGCGAGGGAGGAAACAGAGGACGATGTGAAGAAACTCCTGGCTTTCTTTGAGAAGATGCAGCAAATAAACCCCGAGTTCTTCTATGATTACGACAAAGATGTCGATAACCGTGTGCGCAACATATTCTGGGCGAACGCCAGCTGCAGGGGATCGTACGAGGATTTTGGAGATTGTGTCACATTTGACACGACCTACAAGACCAACAAGTTCCACATGCCTCTGAGCGTCTTCGTTGGAGTCAACCACCACCTCCAAAGTACAATATTCGCTGTGGCTCTCATCAGAGACGAAACAATACCGACTTTCGAGTGGGTGTTCCGGACGTTCTTGCGTTGCATGAACAACAAGCGGCCAATCTGCATACTCACAGGTATGCTGAAAAAAAAGAGTGAACTTAAATAACAATGCAGTTCACTGCCAAGTTTTGTAGTACATTTCTTACATCCAATGAAAAAAAAAGAAAAAAAAGCAGAAAAAGGATATGTAGTTCTCTCAATAACTCGATGCTTGTTTTTTTTTTCAAAAACATGCAGATCAATGCCCCTCCATGGATGCCGCGATAAAAAGTACGCTCGTAGGCACGCTGCACAAGTTATGCCGTTGGCATATACTGAAAAAATACAAGGATCACCTGTCCTTGCTGTACAAAGCCTATGAGAAATTCAAGGATGAGCTGACCTCCGTTCTCAACCACCCACTGATGCCATCAGAGTTTGAACGCGCTTGGCGTGAACTCATGGAAAAGTATAACCTGCAAAATGATGAGATTATGAAGGCGCTGTGGGCAGACAGAAAAGAATGGATATCGGCTTACTACAAGGAGGTGTTCTGTGCACGGATGACGTCGACACAGAGAAGTGAAAGCATGAACCGGATCTTGAAGAGGAACTTTGTCAAGGAAAGACACGACCTGCACATCTTTGCGTCCCAGGTGGACAGGTGCATCCAGACAAGGAAGGGCGTCGAGCACGCGGAGACCATAGCTAACGAGGTATATAAAACAGAACAAATTTTTCAGAGATGGATCAACAATTAATAAAAACAAAATACTCGCTTTCTTGATTTTTGCTGGAAAAAAGACAACCACTTAACTGGTTTTCTTTGTTTCACAGACGGAGATAAAGACTACTACTCAGTTTGGATTCGAGGTTCAGCTCTCCAAGATTTACACCAGGGCGGTCTTTGCTGACTTCAAGCAAACGCACTACCGCAGCACAGCCTTCAGATCAGAGCAGTCCACTAACAACCCCACGAAATATTTGGTGCGCCACTACAACCGGTCTGATGATTTTGATTGGGCAAGACACGAGTTCCAGGTGGTTGCTGATGTGACGAACGGTATCTACGAATGCGAATGCAAGCTGTGGACACACACAGGTAAGTGATACAGGAAAAAAAAATCACGCGTAAAACAAAATGAAGTTCACTTATTGCTCGTAGCAAAAAAAAAAGAGATTAAAAACAAAAAAATATATAGTGAGGTTCACTATAGCAGCAGACACAGGACCTATTTATAATGCAGTTCACAAAACCAAAACAATAAAAAATGTTGCCTATTTATGTGAAGTTTGCTGGCACGAGTAACCCAAAAAATTTTCTTTTGCTGCACGCCTGTTCTGCGTGCACATCATTTGCATGTTGGATCAGCTGCGGGTGGACAAGATACCTGAACAGTACATATTGAAGAGATACACACGGAACGCACGCCAAAATCCAACTTTTGACCGCAGAGACTATGAGCAAACTGCTCCGGATGGGAGTTCGATGTTCTGCCGTAGGAGACTACTTGCAGAAACTGCAATGGACCTGGCGAACAGAGGTGTCAAGTCGGATAGAGGGTACAACAGAGATTTAGCTGGGATGAGAAAACTCATACAAGAAGTGAACGTAATAAATGAAGAAGAAGAAGAGGCAGAGAAGATCATGGATGCGCGGGGTGAAGTCCAAGGAAAGGAGCAGGAAAATGCTGCTGATGGTGCAGTTCATAATATGGATGACACAATTCTTCCCCCGCCTGTTTCAAACACAAAAGGGAGAAAGAAAGAGAGCAAGTCAGCCAATAAAAAAGCTACAGCAAATGAAAAAAGCCCTGGAAAAAATAGCAGGCCTGAGCCGGAACTGGACAGCGAAGGATGACCACTGGGGGTAAGGATGTGTAAATCATGCAATAAGATTGCGGGACACAACTCAAGAACATGTGAGGAGAGGCTGAAACAAATCCAGGCTGAAAATGCCACCACAAATCACCAAGCTGACCAACAAGATGATACGCCAAAGAGAAGGCTATGTAGCGTCTGCAACAAGAGAGAGAAGCATAACGCGAGAACTTGTCCAAATAGAACAGAGGAAAAAGATGAAGAAGAGGACGAAGAAGCGATCGAAGCTGATGCTGACAGAGAAGAGAGTGAGGAAGCGATCGAAGCTGATGAAACCGAGGAGGAAGATGAGGAGGAAGAAGAAGAAGACGAGGAAGAAGAAGAAGCAGATGAAGAAATCGAAGAACCATCATCAAAAACGAAGGGGAGAGACAGAACGCATAATCCAGCGCGTAGGCAAGCGTCGCGGTCGCACGGTCCCGTTACGAGGGGTAACGCGAACAACAAGAGCAAGACAGAAGCAGCAACAACCGTTGAAGCAAATGCAGTGCGCAATCTGCGAAGAAGCACCAGGAAAAGGGCGTAGATCAAAACACATATGCAGTTTTGCATTAAAAAAAACATATTAACTTCATCATTTATATATATCGTTATCATGTAATAATATGCAGTTCTCTTCTATATGAAAAAAGAAAATAAGATGAGAATTCCACTCTCAGAATGCGGTTCTCTTCTGTATGAAAAACCCGACATCGGAATGTCATTTTTGAGAATGCAGTTCTCTTGCTCGTATAGAATCTGACCATGAACGTGAATCAGTACAGAAACGCAGATAGAAAAGAAAAAAATATACAGTCAGTCTAGGATAAACAATACACTGCAGTCCGTGCGTGGTGCGTTTAAAAGCTTCAGTGCAGTAACCTTCGAGTACACAGTGCAGTGCGCTTAGTGCAAAAAAATGTAAACAAAAACGATTCCGCTTCTGAAGCGTTGCAGTTCACTTACGGCGGACGATTACGCTTCTGAAGCGATGCAGTTCGCTTACGGTGGACGATTTGGTTCGCCTGCCCTAAAATAAATGCGCCCACTATCGGCCGAAGCGCCCGCGCACCGCCCCTCCTCTATCCCGACGGTTGCACGCCGCACGAACTGCAACAATCATCAAGAACCCACGATCGCCACCACGGTTGGGAGACGAGATCGTGGCCTCGGCAGAAGTTGCTGCCGCTCCCATTTAAATCCCGCGCTCCATTGAATAGACCGTCCGCACAAACACACGACGCTGCGCCTTCCTCCTCCTCTTCGTCCTCTTTGCAGCAATGGGGTTCAGCAGAACCTACGACGCCGTGCATGCGCACGGGAATACGAAGCTGAAGGTGATCTACACCACCGACGTCGCCGCCATGGCGACGTACGTCGAAGAATTCAAGACACTACTCCAGCGGCGCCGCGAGAAGATCGTCGGCATTGACGTGGAGTACACACCCGACCACCGCAGGGCGGCCGTGGTTCAACTATCCATCGGCAAGTACCAGCCAGTGCTTGTTTTCCAGGTATGTGGTACATTGGGCAAGAGATGCGTCAACTTCGACAGGTTCCTCGACGACCCAAGGTAAGCAATTCTCTCTGCCGAGTACGCGTTGCAGTTCTATATGCCCGTGTATGCAGTTCCGAAAGGTATAACTTGCGGTTCACTTCCCATAGGTTCGAGTTCGCTGGCTTCGCCATCGAGCAGGACAAGCAGAAGCTCGCAGCCAGCGACCTCCACGTCGCCAACTTCGTCGACATCCAGACGAACTGGAGGGTGCCTGATGGAACGAAGCCACTGGACTCGCTGGGCGATGTAGCTGCTGCCATCATCGACGACGAGTACGCAGACATGAAGACGAAGATGACAGACCACGACCACAGCCTGTGGACTTCCATTCTCAGCACCAAGCACGTCGAGTATGCTGCCAAGGACGCCTACGCTGCGTTCGAGATATGGAACAGAATCAGCACCATGAAGAAAGGCCTCGCGCGCGCTGAAACAGAGAAAACAAGGAAGCGCCCGAGGTTCTCCAAGAGGGGGTGGGGCAAGGGGGCATCAACTTCCACCTCCAACTCCAACGGGTGGAACTGGTGAAGCAGGACAGATGCTGAAACCAAAGATTCCTGTCGCAAGTGCTCGATTTAGTTTCCTCTGCGTATGTAGATTAGGTTGCTTTCGTTCTAGTTTGCTTTGGGACAATGTTTGCTTGTGTTGCGTTAGTTTGCTTGATGATGTACTATGTTAGTTATGACCCCTGAACCGTCGTTTCTATCTATCAAATATATGCAGTTCTCCGTAGTATGTTTTCAGTATGTATATTGCTTTAAAACCGCTGCTGCATCTAGGATACACATAAAAAACAAAACTATCAGAGCAGTTCACATAGACAATTCTTTCACAAAACTGCTCCCTGTTAAGAAGGTTGATGCAGTGCTCTTTTATTAAAAAAACTCTAGTTCCGTATGTGGGTTAAGAAAAAAGGAAACTGCTGCTGCTCATAGGATGCACATGAAAGACTATATGTAAAAAGGCAGTTCACTTATACTCAGAATTCTCATAAGAAAAAACACTAGAAGCCACGCAAAAAAAATGTCAGATTATTACAACAAAAATGTCTCATGCTGCTGCTGCTCAAGCAAGACTGATCTAAAGCAAATTTAACTTGATTTCCAAACACTTTGCATGCCTAAAAAACATAGCCATCACAACATCCCCTGCCTGAAGACCAGCTTCCTCCACAAATTCCTTCCAGCCGTCTTTGAGAACCAAACAATCATCAGAGCCAACAGAATACATAACATCAACATCATGATATCCATTATTGCTGACCAACACCAAATTAACACAGCTTTCTGTTACCCTCACTAGACCAGAAGGGAATTTCTGCAAAGAAAAACAACAAGAACAGAAAAAAATATAAGAACAACTAAGAAAAAGATTACAATCTTTCATACAGAAATATTGATGTCAACACGTAATATTATTGACTAGACAAACATTGCTGCTGCTCCTACAGTGTTCATAAAAAAACTACTACGGGAAAAGCAGTTCGCTTATACTTGGTAGCAAAAAAAATTTCTTCAGAAAACTAATACTCCTACAAAAATTAAGGTAGCGTTAACTACGAACAACACATGAAAAAGAATATCCGAGAAATACATACCCATGAAACACTGACATCATCGTCAGTCAACTGATGGACGAATGGAGCCCGAAATCCAGTACCTGAAGAATATAGAATAGAACAGAGAGTGCTGTGCCGCTGCTTCTGGTTCAGAACCAAACCTTCAGAAAAAACGCATGTCTCCAGCATCGGCTCCACCCTTGCCAGGCAGCCGCACGCGCAATCCATTGTTAGGCGAAAAACAGATCTGGTTGGGAGAAAAAACAGATCGAGCAGGAGTGGCGCCGCCACGGATAAGATTAGATGGAAGCCGCCAGGGATAAGGTGGGAGGGGAGCCAATTGACCCACCAGTGTATATATATGTAAAACAAACAACACAAAAAAAAACGACGAATAAAGCAGTGCGGTTACATAACAAAATGCATTCCGCATTGCGTATTGCTGTAGTCCACCCGCTAGACAAAAGCAAAAAAAAAAACTAATCAAACTAGTACCCCCACGCAACCGTGGCTGTAATGCAGTTCATACAGGCTCGCATTGCATATTAATGCAGTTCGCCGCACTACAAAAAATTCAACACGCCTTTGCATATTACTGCAGTCCACCGCTCTTGACCGCGATTCACAGACGAAACACACAGCATGCGATGCAGTTCTAACAACTATACAATGCAAAAAAACTCAAAGAACATCCTTTGATAAACGACCAGAGCCAGTAGCGCCGCAAAAAACCGTGGACAGAAAACTTAAAATTCTTCCAAAAAAACAACTTAATCCGCTCCAATTTATACGGATAGATCAAAAGCAGCCCGTAAATGCCGAAAACAACAGAACATTACATACAAAACGCAGCAATTTCGATCCGCACTGGGGAGAACAGAGAAACAGAGAAAGCCGGACGAACGGACGCAGATCCGCCAAAATCCAAGGGTTTCCGTCGTTTTCTCGCAGAATTCAGTGCTTAACCACAAATTAAATAAGCGCAAGTGCGAATAAACCAGTACAAATCATAGAAACTAGCCAGAAACGATACTAGATGAACGTTTCCTGCTGCACCTCTATGTGGTGCACAGCAGAAGACGGAAGCAGTGCGCATAGTTCTCCAATGCACTTTTGCAAAGCAGTTCGGAAGTGTTATGAGAATATTATTCTCATAATGTTATGAGAATAGACCGGCTGTATATATATATATATATATATATATATATATATATATATGTTGTACGTATATAGATTTGTATTTGAATATAAACTGGATCCTGCTTGAAAAAAGAAAATAAATGGATTCGAAGTGATTTGGCATGGTAAACATGCACTCTTTTTCTGCAAAAAATTGAACGAAGCGGGGAAACTCGCAGTAACCGCCCGAAACCAAAATATGCGAGATGGAAATTACTGTCAATCCCTGACACGCAAAGCCTATCGGCTGGATTTCTATAGGTTCCGATAGGGGTAGGCTTGTAATTTCACTCAAATGTGACATAATCGCCTCCGCCTCTCAGCTCCCCGGATTCATACACGGCGGGCGCCAAAACAAACTCTTCTCGGCTGAAATCTCCGGCGGCAAATTTTCGTTGTATGCGAGATTACCATCCTATACCCGGCAGTCCAATATTCCTGTGATGTCTGAAATTTCAAACGGGGGATAAGTTGGTAACTTTCCCCACATTTGAGACAAGCGCGTCCCAGAGACATGGTTCCCCTTTACCTCTCTCCCTCCATTTCCCCATTCATACTCTGTGGGCGCCAAAACACCTCCACCCCAGCCTCCTCCATGAGCACCCCATCCACCCCTGTCCTGCTCCACCATGTCGGAGCTAAAACCCCGACACCATCGTCCATTACAAGAGATCGACCTCTCTCATCCACGGCTTCGGACTAGCTGGATCCTTGCATCCGGTCCTCTTTCTTCATCTCCGCTGTCGTCCATCTTCCCGGCACCACTCCTATGACTGTCTCGTCCACCGCGCCAGGATATTTCCCCCGCAGCCACCGTCTACCCTGTCACGACCGGTCCTTCAGTAAAATAATTACCGGAAGACCGATCTCTTTACTAAACCAGCGAGGAATAATATTCCTGCTGGCACACAATTCCTTGAATACAGAATTTCCAGTACACTGAATATTATACAAGGTTGAGCTAGGGGGGTGGCTCAACAAATTTTATTACAAGTGTGCCAATATATTACATAGAGGCGGATTTGGCACAAGGCAGGGTGGCATACTACTGACTCATAATAAAAGGCGGTGGAATACGTCACAGTGAAGTGGGTGGTGTGAATCCAATATATTACAGTTCATCGAGTGTCGGAGTGAGACCCGATGAATTTATTTGGTGGTAGGCGGAAGCGGTTATAAAACAGTGATCAACTCCAGGATCGCAAGGGACTGACTGGGACTCCTCTAAGCGTCGGCCTCGCTATCGAACTCTTCATCCATGAGATCGCCTTCGTCCACATCTAGCCAAATCAAGAAGCCAGGTGAGTACTTTGAATGTACTCGCAAGACAGTTCGGACTTAAGATATAACAAATGCCAACACGAATGCATATGAGTATTCCAGCAAAAATGCGACCGTAATAAAATATGAATGCGTTGAAGGTAAAGAATGGAAGTCGGGCGGTAATCCTTCCGAAATTCAAAAGATAAAAATAACGAGATCAAACGAGGGTCTGAGTGACGCCTCGTAAAAAACATAACAGGCCACAGTCGGGCGTCTGAGCGACACCACATAAAGGGCTTATAACAAAAATAAATAACAAGAATGCCACAGTCGGACGTCTAAGCGACATCACATAAAGGGCTTATAACGAAAATAAATAACAAGAATGCCACAGTCGGACATCTAAGCGACATCACATAAAGGGCTTATAACAAAAATAAATAACAAAGATTCCA